>JAJHZJ010000618.1:122938-1322938 GCA_023548195.1 Bettongia penicillata ogilbyi
TTTCAAGAATGGGAAATGAGCCCCCTAGAAATAAAAATTTGAGCCATGATAACATTGGAACCAAGGTTGTAGGGGTAGTAGTGTAACAAACAAGTCCTGGAAGCTCTAAAATGCCTCAATGCCTAGGATTTAAGCTCAAAGGGAATTTTGACTTATAAATAAAATTGTCTTCTATAGAACTGAGAGGAATTATAAACCAAATCCTTTCTCCTCTGAAGAAGCTTAGGTGGTAAAAATAGGAAATAATGACTACTATATACTAGAGAGTTTTTTAAAATTATTAGTTGTGTTTGTATTTTCTGAAGTAAATATTTCTGTAAAATCTTATCAGACTTTTACTGGCTGACTAGAATTTATGTGCAAGACAGCACTCCCTACTTTTGGAGAGAATGTTAACAGTACAGAAAAAAAAAAGTTATTTGGACACATAAGATGCCAAATACATTTAAAATTTAAAAAAATGAATCTAAAAGGTGGAGTAAAACGTAGTATACCTGATTTGCATACAATGGGAGCTACAGTAAGCTATGTTGAACTAGTACATATTGGTCCTGGCACAACATATGTTGTGTTATTGCATGGGTAGAAGAATCATCACATAGGAGTATTCAATTGTTTTGGGTAGACAGAAATGCAGCAGGACTATGAATAGTGATACATCACTATCTGGAATTAGCCTAACCTTAGCTCGAACTTCATTTAACCTTTTAAAAAAATAATGTTTTATTTACCCAATTTCACAAAAATAATTTTAACATTCCTTTAAAAAGAAGATTTGACATCTAAATTTTCTCACTACTTACTTCCCCTCCCTTCCTCATTGAAAAGGCAAACAAAGGTGGTGGAGTCAAGATGGCAGAGTAGAAAGACTCACATATGACAGCTCCGAACCCACAGCCCATATATTTCCTGCAAGAAGAATTCCCCACAAATTCTGGATCACTGCAAGGCATGCAGAAACACGGTGGGAAAGATTTCCATTCCAGAGAGCCCTGGAGAGCTGTCCCCAGGGTCCGTTGCGCCCCGGAAAGCAGAGCCCATCCCTGAGGTGCCCTGGGCCACAGCCCCAGAGGAGCAGATCCCAGCAAGCTTCAGGGACAGAATCTCCGGTGGCCGCGAAGGTCCCTCCGCCCACAGACACTACAAGTCAGTGAGAGAGACATCTGAGCTGGCTGAGAGAGGAGCGGGGTGTCTCCGTGGCTCAGGCCCCCTGGGGAGGGAGCAGCAGAGTGGCAGAGGCAGCGGCAGAGGTGGCCAGGACTCCTACAGCAGGCAGAAGCTCCATTACCAAAGGTCTCTGCATAAGGCCCCTGAGGGAGCTGAGCCTAGGAGATGGCCCTGCCCCCACCTGCCCCATTACTGAAGGTCTCTGCATAAAGCCCCTGAGGAAACTGAGTCTGAGAGGCAGCCCTGGCCCCACCCAAGCACCAGAACTTAAGCTCACATTGAATAGCAGCCGCTCCCACCACAGAAAGCCCATGTGAATCTCAGACCCCAAGCACTAGCTGGGCAGATCTAGGAGGGGGTGCAGAGGAATCTCAGAAGTCAAGTAACTGGCTGGGAAAATGCCCAGAAAAAGGAAGCAAAATAAGACGATAGAGAGCTACTTTGATGGGGTGCAGGTGTTCCCACCTTTCAATTCTGATGATGAGGAACTCTTCTTACCATCAGGGAAAAACGTGGAGGTCGGGGCCTCTGTATCCAACATATCCCAGGTGGATGTGCAGTGGGCTCAGGCCATGGAAGAGCTCAAAAAGGATTTTGAAAATCAAGTTAGACAGGTGGAGGAAAAACTGAGAAGAGAAATGAGAGAGATGCAAGAAAAGCATGAAAAACGGGTCAATACCTTGGTAAAAGAGACTCAAAAAAATGCTGAAGAAAATAACACCTTGAAAAATAGGCTCACTCAATTGGCAAAAGTGGTTCAAAACGTCAATGAGGAGAAGAATGCTTTCAAAAGCAGAATTAGCCAAATGGAAAAAGAGGTTCAAAAGCTCACTGAAGATAATAGTTCTCTCAAAATTAGAATGGAACAGATGGAGTCTAATGACTTTCTGAGAAACCAAGAAATCACAAAACAAAACCAAAAGAATGAAAAAATGGAAGAGAATGTGAAATATCTTATTGGAAAAACAACTGACCTGGAAAATAGATCCAGGAAAGACAATTTAAAAATCATGGGACTACCTGAAAGTCATGATCAAAAAAAGAGCCTAGACATCATCTTTCATGAAATTATCGAGGAAAACTGCCCTGATAGTCTACAACTAGAGGGCAAAATAAGTATTGAAAGAAGCCATCGATCACCACCTGAAAGAGATCCAAAAAGAGAAACTCCTAGGAACATTGTGGCCAAATTCCAGAATTACCAAGTCAAGGAGAAAATACTGCAAGTAGCTAAAATGAAACAATTCCAGTATTGTGGAAATACAATCAGGATAACTCAAGATCTAGCAGCTTCTACATTAAGGGATCGAAGGGCCTGAAATAGGATATTCCAGAAGTCAAAGGAACTAGGGCTCAAACCAAGAATCACCTACCCAGCAAAACTGAGTATAATACTTCAGGGGAAAATATGGTCTTTCATTGAAACAGAGGACTTTCAAGCATTCTTGATGAAAAGACCAGAGCTGAAAAGAAAATTTGACTTTCAAACACAAGAATGAGAAGAAGCATGAAAAAGTAAACAGCAAAGAAAAGTCATGAGGGACTTACCAAAAGTGAACTGTTTACATTCCTACATGGAAAGACAATATTTGTAACTCTTAAAACTTTTCAGTATCTGGGTAGTTGGTGGGACCACACACACACATACACACACACACATGTACATGTATGCATGCACACACACATACACACATGCATGCACATACAGAGACAGAGAACACAGAGTGAATTGAATAGGATGGGACCATATCTTAAAAGAAATTAAGGTAAATGGTGAGAGAGAAATGCAGTGGGAGGAAAGAGGGTGAAATGGAATGGGGTAAATTATATCTCCTTCAAGAGGCAAGCAGGAGACTTTTTAGTGGAGGGAAAAAGAGGAGAGCTGAGAAAAAAAACAAGAAGTTTACCCTCATCACATTCGAGTAAAGGAAGGAATAAAATGCACATTCATTTTGGTATGAAAACCTAACTTACAATACTGGAAAGTGGGGGAGAAGCAGATAAGCAAGGCGGGGGGGATATTGGAAGGGAGGGCAATGGGAGGAGGGAGAAATTTGAAGTCAACACTCGGGGAGGGACAGGATCAAAAGACAGAATAGAACCAACGGGGGGCAGGATAGGGTGGAGGAAAATACAGTTAGTCTTACACAACATGACTGTTATTGAAGTCATTTGCAAAGCTACACAAATATGGCCTATATTGAATTGCCAGCCTTCCCAAAGGGAATGGGTGGGGAGGGAGGGATTAGGAGAATTTGGAACTGAAAGTTTTAGGAACAACTGTTGAGTATTGTTCTTGCTACTAGGAAATAAGAAATACAGTCAATGGGGAATAGAAAGTCATCTGGCCCTATAGGACAAAAGAGAAGATGGGGATAAGAGAAGGGAGGGATGATAGAAGAGAGGGCAAATTGTTGATAGGGAAAATTAGATTGCTCGGTGTATTGGGGTGGGGGGAGGCTATAAAAGGGGAGAAAATCTGGAACCCAAAATTTTGTGAAAATGTATGTAAAAAGTTAAATAAATACATTTTTATTAAAAAAAAAAGAATCCTCAGATGCAGGCCATCTGGATGTAATAAAAAAAAAAAGCAACAATTGATATGTTATACATGTGCAGTTAGGCAAAACTTTTTACCATGCTAGTCATGATGTGAAAGCACAGATTTAAAAAAGACTAAAGAAAAAGTAGCTGCCATCTGCATTCAGATTCATCAGTTGCTTCTCTAGTGATGGATAGAATATTTCTTTCTAAGTCCTTCAGAATTGTCTTGGTTCATTGAATTGCTAAGAATAGTTAAGGCAGAGTTGATCATTGTACAATATTGCTGTTGCTGTATACTGTCTTTGCCTGATTCTACTCATTTCACTTTGCATCAGTTCTTGTATGTCTTTCCAGTTTTTATGAGCCTATCCTCATCATTTCTTATAACACAATACTATCCTATCACAATCATATACAACTTGATCAGCTATTTGTCAATTGTTAGCCATCTCCTCAATTTCTAATTCTTTGCCATCACTAACAGAGCTCCTATGAATACTTTTTGTACCTTTAAGTCCTTTGCTTTTCAAGGCATTCTTCTTTTCATTGAATTTTTGTGTCTTTTTTGTCATTTGTCCTATTCAATTGTTTAAGGTGTTACTTTTTCAGCATTTTTCTACTTTCTTTACCAAACTGTTGATTTTTAAATGATTTTCTTACAATATCCTAATTTCTCTTCCTAATTTTCCTCTACTCTTTTACTTGATTTTTAAAATTCATTTTGAGCCCTTCTGTGACCTGAGACAAATTATTTTTTTTTTTTTAATTTGAGGTTTGGGATATAGGAGTTTTGTCTTTGTGTAAATTTGTGTTTTGATCTTCAATGTCACCATAGTGAATTTCTATAGTCAATATCTTCCTATTGTTTGGTCATTTTCCCATTCTATTTCTTGACTTTCATCTCTCTGCCAAAGTGGGGCTCTGCTTCTAGAGTAGAGGGGTCAATGTTCCAAGCTTCAGGTTTTTGTGCAGCTGTTTTAGTGGTTGTTCTAGGGACCTCTAAGTTTTCAATTATTCCAAGTTGGTATGACCTAGGTAGAGAGGTATTTATTACCCTCTTGCACTGTGTATTTGTCTATAAGCTATGAGGAACAATCTACCTGGGAACTGGGACCAGCATCCCAGCTCCCCTGCAACTATAGGCTCTGATGAGCTAGTGCTCCTTCTTGTCCTAGAAGTGAGATCCAGGACTTGGACCCAAATCCAAGTATGAGCAATGCAGCAGAGCACTGTCACAAATCTCAGCAAATAGATTTAATCTCCTTTTGACAAGTTATCTGATCTCCTTGTCATTTGGGATCTGAGAGGTCTGGAAACAATCACTGTTGTCACTGATTCTGTCATGCCCAAGGCCTACTGCAGCTATGCTGGGATGTTCCCTACCCTGTACTGCACTCCACTTTATCTCAGGTACAATAGACCTTTTCTGAAAACATTCTAAATTGTTTTGAACTAGAAAATTGTTTCACCCCATCTTTTTGTGTGTTCTACTACTCCAGAATTTATTTTGAGGTAAATAAAGTTGTTTAGAGTGATTTCAGGGAGATGCTAGGCAAGTCCCTGCTTTTATCTGGCATCTTGGCTCAGCCCTCCAAATTTCATGTGATATCAGTTGGCATCTAGGAAAGTCAGCTGTCCTTCGATACCTAATTTGGAAAATTGTATTGGTTGATCCAGTTCTCACAAATAATTGACATTTTCTATAAATCAAGGCATGATATTCTTTTGATTTTCCAAACTTAAAGAATGATGAACATTTTAATTAGTAAGGCTAAACTTGAGTGTTATTTATAGACGGTTTTTCAGAGGTCCAGTGGTAAATCATGCATAATACACCACTAATTGAGAGGGTCTAGTGATATTGCCTCTAATTCCATGTCACTGTGACCCTTTTAACTCCTTAAAACTGCTTAGTTTTAACAACAGTGTATTTATCATAACTCATTCAGCCATTTCCCAAATGATGGAATTTCTATTTCTTTGCTACCACAAAGAGAGCTATGTTTAGAACAAATTGATTATTTTCCTTTTCCCCTAATCATCTTTGGAAATAGACTAAGTAGTGATATTGCTTGGTCAGAGAGCATGGGTAGTTTCATTAGTCTTTGGGCATAATTCCAGATTGTTCCACAAAACGGTTTGATCATTTCACAAGTCAACCAAGAAAGAAGTAGTGTCCCAATTTTTCCATATCTTCTCCGATATTTGTCACTTTCCCTTTTATCATTTTAACCATTCATAAAAGGTGTAAAATGATATCTCAAGGTTTGGGACTGACTGAACAAGTTGTAGTATGTAATAATGATGTAATACTACTGTGCTATAAGAAATGATGGTCTCAAAGATTTTAGGGAAAAAAACATGAAAAACATGAGTGAAATAATGAAGAGTAAAATTATTAGAACCAAGAAAACATTGTGTACATGAAAAGCAATATTGCTTTAAGAATGATTATAATCAAATAAGCTATTATGTCCAAAGGACATATGAAGAAAGATGCTATTTGCATACAGAAAAAATAATTGATAAAGCATGCATAAAATAATTTTGCATATAGATACATTTTACATATATAAATACGCATATGCACACATACATTATATGCACACATGTGTATATGTACACACCTATTTTTGTCCAGTGGCACCCATCAATAAGGGGAAGGGGAGAGGGAAGGAAAAAGAAAAGAAATTTGTGTGATAATTTGTAGAATTGAAAGCAACAGCAAGTTGTGCATAGTAGATTTGCAGTTTCATATTCAATCATCTTTCTTTATTGTACTATGTTATGGAAATGCTTGTTTTATTCCATAAATTAAAAATATTAAAAAAAACTAAAGTTATGTTTACTTTGAAGATGTAGCCAAAATAGAAATGTAATTCCCCAAATACCTGGAAGGTATATTTTCCCCTATAACCATGATGGTTTCTGAGGAAAGTGAGCTCAAGCCTAAAAGAGTTTCTATATTACAATAAATGTTGCTTGTAGCTTCCTGATTCTACATTTTAGTGATCACTGACCTGATTCCTAAAGGTTGTTAAAGTTCACCTGAATTTGCTGATGCCAAAATTTATCAGAGATTATAATCCTTTCCTTTTTCCCTTTACACCATTCTCCTAGTAAAACCAGTTTTTTTGGTAAGAAAGTATCTTGGATTGGTAGTTGGTAGTTCTGAGTTCAACTCTCATCTCTGTTATTTAACACATATAACCTAATAGTGATTCTTTCCTGACTATAAAGTTATAAAAATATTCAATCTTTTTCAACAAGAAGAAATAAAAAAATACAAAGCAGGAAAGAATAGAGACCCATATTCCCAGGACAAGATTGGTCTTACAATAATGATGATTTAAGATCTTTCCTCTTAACATCACTGAATCTCTTTTTATTTTAACTAGAATTCATTTAAGCAGGAAGGAGTAAGACTAAAATGAATAGCTTTGGGATGATTAGTACCTTTTGAATATCCCCCATTTCTTTCTTATTTTCAAGAAATCATTTAAATTATTTTTATTTTTACATTTCAAAGCATTTTTTTTCTTTTACTGTCAGTTTCCTTTGGAAGAGAGAAAGGTAGAAAAGAAAGAATGAAAGAAAAAAGAATGGAAGGAAGAAAGGGAGGAATGAAAGAAGAAAAGAAGGAAGGAAAACACAACCCTTGAAAAATATAGTCAAATGAATAAAATCCCCTCATTGGCTATTTCAAAAAAAAAGTCTCATTCTAGATTGAGAGCCTATCCCCTCTCTGAGGAAGCAATATGTTTTAAATTCAATCTTTTAGAGTTGTTTATCATAGCATTCCTTAAAGTTCTAAAATATGTTTAATATATTTTTATAATGTTACTTTCCTACAAATTATTCTCCTGATTCTTCTCACTTCACTCGATCAGTTCCTAGAGGTCTTCCAGTATCCTCTAAAAGTTTCCTTTTCATAATTTATTTTGCATAATAATATACTTTACATTCTTATACAATTATTCATTTAGACATTGCCCAATAGGAGGGCCTCCCCTTAGTTTTCAGTGCATTTCTGATATATAAACAACTGCTAAAATATTTATATAGATAGCTATCCTCTTTCATTTTTCTCTGATATTTATGGAGTATATGTGTAGTAGTAGCAGCATCAGATCAAAATTCATACACATTTTAGTGATCTTGTGGCTAAATTGCTAAAAGTTAAGTTGCCTTAGAGATTGGATTCACCAAAGTACAGTTCCACCAATATAGTGCATCAACATGTTTGTTTTCCCACACCCATTCAATATTTCTAATTTTGCTATTTTAAGTTCTTTGCTACCCTATCACAGAGGGGTGAAGGAGGGGAGGCTTGTAGCATGACCTTTACTTTGTAATCTTCTAACTATTATTGATTTGGAGAATTTTTATGTGGATATGAACAGCTTAAATTTCTTCCCTTAAAAACTGATTTTTCATAATGATTAATTATTTGTCTATTGAGGAATGACTCCTTATAATTCAGTTTTTAGACTTATCTGATCGGTATATGCACTTTATCGTAGTCATCTGTTATGAAGATTTTCCCCCCAGTTACACACTTTCTTTGTAATATTTGTTACATTGGCGATTACAGCTCAAGTTCTGAAATCCATGTGGGAATATTACTTTAGCCAAGCACTCTGTATGCATTCATAAGTGCTCATAAAGCCTATGCTCATTAGCCAGCCACATTGCCCAATTACACACCTTGATGTGTATGTGTGTGTGACACACACACACTCACGTACACATACAAATATATTGCTATTTTAAATTGTTTTCACTTTGGTTTTCATTTCATTATCCCTAGTTATTTTGCTTTCTTAAAGATTCTACTACAAATATTGCATATGTGGATACATGGTGTTTTAAATATACATATACCCATATATATATATTTTCATATATACATATACACATATTTTTATAGCTAGATATAGATATGTATGCATGAAAGTATGAAATTTGGTGATATATCTCACCAAATATGAGAATTACAAAGACCTTCCATCTTATTATTTATTAGAATTTTCATTTATTACAATTTTATTATCATTTATTAATTATCTATTGCAACCAATCTTCCCTCTCAATTTAACTAAATATTCAGCTCTCCAGACCGTTCTACCTCCAGCTACCTTGCCTACCCAGAAATAATTGCCCTGGAAGTCCTTCACACTGATAGGTGAGTCCAGACCTAGGAGGTTCCCCAATCATGTAGCAAAAATTAGTCCCAGGTCAAATTATACTTTGGACTGCCCACTTTCCAACCATTTACTTTGTCACCATAACATCCTCCCCACCACACATCCAGATCTCATATATTTTGTCTTTCCTTATTAGAATGTAGGTTTTTGGAGAATAGGAAACTGTTATTTATTCATATCTACAGCCTTTAGCCAAAGATCAGCAAAGAGCAATTTATTTTTAAATGCCTTATCTAGCTAACTTCTGTTTAGCTATCTTTGTGTGTACACGTGTCTATCATCTATCAACCATCTCTCCATATCGATGTATCCTATACTTATTTATTATTTATGTAAATTTATCTATCTATCTATCTATGTATCTATCTATCCATCTATCTAACTGATACCTGACCAAGGACTTTCTTTAAAGCAATATTGACTTAGAATTAGAAAGTCTGTGCTTGATAAACTTTAATGAGTAGGGAACCACTTTCAACGCTGTTTACGCACTTTTTGGAAAGCTCTTATTGCTAAAAAATTTTATACAGTATACCTTAATCTGCCTTTCTATAATTTCTATGTTCTTGGACCAGGTAGAACAACAACCTAATTCCTTATGTATATGTCAGCCCTTCAAGCACTTGAAGGCAGACATCATGTCCCTTTAATGTCTTATTTGGACTAAACGTTCCTGGCTCTTTCATTAGCCTTTTTCTTTAGCTGAATAAACCAAAGATGTCATCTGTTATGCCAGGTAACCAGAGAAAGTAACAACTATTTGATTTTCTGTAAGGCACTTTTGACATATAAATTTTACAGTCCTCCAGAACCTTTAGGTTTCCCCAACCATGGAAACCGTTGCATAACTTTGTTACATTCCCACTACATTATTTTATTAGAAAGCTATTTTGTTACTGGTCTTATAATTGAACATTTACTCCTTTAAAATTTTATTTTATTAGATCTGACCAAATGTTATTACCTGTTGAAATCTTCTCCAATCCAAACTGTCATCTAATGTTCTAGCTATTTGCCTCTATCCCCAATTTTGTTGTGTCTGCAAATTTGGCAAACAAACATTTTGTATTTCCTTTGATTGAAAATTACTGTCATGTGAGGTGAAATAAAAATGATGTATTAGTAAGAAGAAAGCACAAATATTTCTCTGAAATATCTCCAGGCCCAGAAATCAAAACAGGTTAAATCCTTATGGGAAAATGACAAAGTAAAATTAGTCATAATCAGGCATTTTTTCTAGCCCAAGCTGACACCAGGAGACAAACAAAAAGTTGAGAGTACTCTCAGGATACTGCAGCACCCAGAAAATGAATATGTATCTTAGAAAGAGAAAGTCACAGTCCTCAAGTAGAGCACTACCATGGAACAGGATGTCATCTGGTAGTTCTGTCACCTTTTACCTAGTTCTTGGTTATAGATCTAGGGAAGAATGAAAATGGGAATTTAAATCTAGAGATAAGCTCTAGTTTAAAGAGTAGTTGCCAGCCCCAGGCTATGCCCATGGTCCAGTTTCTATTCCAGTCTAATGTCAATAGAAGAATAACCAAACAGCAATCCCAAGCAAAAAGTTAGGCTGAAGTATTGATAGACATTCTGAAAAACCCCGAAATTTTCAGCTGCATTGTAGTGGCTGAGTCCAACAGAAGACTCCTGTTGCTCAAAAAAAAAAGCCAACTCAACATTTTGCAGCGATCAGACCAGAGTATCAACAAACATTCTGGATGCCCTGGATCAGAGTAATACTAACAGTTTGAAGATCTTTCTGATCTTGGATTAATATGATGCTCAATATCTCAAGAAAGCAGCAATAAAACCAGCCTACGTATAACCTTTCAAAGTGCCCAGAGTCCAGCCTTAACATGTAGTCCAAAGTTGAGATATAAGTTGAAAGAATAAGCAAAAAAAAGGAAAAATTCCACCATAAAAAGCTATTACGATGATAGAAGCAATCAAGACAAAATTACAAAGGAAAGATTCTATAAGTAAAGCTTTAAAGACAAATTCTAGAATTTCTGAGATGAAGAAAGATGTTAATGGTAAAAAAAAATTCCTTTTTCAATAAAATTAAACTTCCAGAGGAGAAAAAATGAAAACAAGTGAGAGGTATGGAAGAAAGAATTAGAAATAGAATTAATAGCTTGGTACCATGGGTACAAAACCTTGCCCAAGCATCATGCTCCCTAAAACTTGGAATAGTCCAAAGAACCCAACAATTCCCTGAGATAACAAGAGATGTTAAAAAAAATCAAGAGATGGAAAACATTCAAGAAAATATAAGGTATCTCAAAACAAAAACAAATGGTTTGTTAGACAAAGGAGGAAACAAATGAGACTCTTTGGTCAACGTAAATGCCAAAAACAAAACAAAACAAGAAGAAAAAATAAACTAGATATCATATTTCAAGAAATTTTAAAAGAAAACTTCTCAGAAATCTTAGAACCAGAATGCTAAATGGAAATAGAAGGAATTCACAAGTCATATCCTGAAACTCCAAAATAAAACTTCCAGAAACAACATAGTCAAATCTAGTTTCTATGTCAAAGGAAAAACATTTAGGATCACACCCGATTTAACAGTCACCACTATAAAGGAGCATAGAAATTAGAATATGATATCCCAGGTTTATATGTATGTATATGTATATATGTATGCATATACGTATATGTATGCATGCAGGTGTGTATGTATATGTGTGTGTGTTTGTAAAATGTTACAGAGGGTGTGGAACGGACATTTAATAAAATAGAGTACTTCAAAGCATCCATCAAGAAAATATCAGAGCTGTGTAGAAACTTAGAAGTTCAAACATTAGATTTAAGACTTTCATAAAAAGGTAAATAAAGAGTTATAAGGGACTAAACAGCTTATATTCAAATATGGGGAAATAACACATGAATGTCTTCTGCACACTAACAGAATCAAGGGTCATAGAGAGAATTTAAATAGAAAAGGTCTTGGAGTAGTTCTGTTATGTTTTATTGATCTTAAGATAAAAAAGAAAGGAAAGTTAGAGAATATTATTTTATATACTCAGTGATTACAAGTAGTTATCCACAGAAATAAGGAGGGGGAGTTGGGTGTGGGCGGGGAGATGCTAACATTGATGCCTCACTCCTATCTGAACTTGTGTTCTTCCTTTGTTTTCCAGCTCAGAAATACATATCACACAATAAGGAAATAGGAGAGAAAATGTGCAAAGAAGGTGAGATAATTAGAATAAGAATTTAATAAGGAGACATTCTGTCAATCAATAAACATTCATTAAACAAGTACTCTGTGCTAGGCACTGTGCTCAGCACTGAGGTCAGAAAAGGAGTAAAAAAAGCCAGTTCCTGTCCTCATGGTGCTTATAATTTAATGGATAATCTTAAGCAAAACAAACTCTAAGAATATACAAAAATACAGCTTATTTGAGGTGGCAAAGAATAACAATTTTATTTGATGTCTATAAATTAGGGAACAGAAGAATAAATTATGGTATATAAAACTAATAGAATATTTAATGCTATAAGAAATGATGAAGAAGAGAGTTTCAGAAAAACAGTGAAACATATTAACTGATAGACAATGAAGTGGAGAGAATTTGGAAAACTACGTATGCAATGGCAACAATATTATAAAGAAAACTTTGATAAATCAAACTTGAGAGACTCTTTACAGCATTGTGGGAATTTATGATTCAAAAGGACTAATGATAAAAGTTGATATCCACCTTCTTATAGACAGGTGAAGGACTCATATTTCAGAATGAGATACCTTTTGTTTTTTGGACATGGCTAATGTGGTCATTTATTTTGCTTGACTGTACATGTTTATAGAATGAGGATTCATTGTTTTCCTTTCATCCTCAATTAGTTGGGGGAAAGAAGGGAAATGGAATTTTTGCTGATTGAAAAAATAGTTTAAAATTAAAAATTATCAAATGGCTCACAGATTTTTATTGTTTTTGGCTCCTTCCCATTTTCCACTGAAGTAAATTCATAAAAATCCTCACTGAGATTGGACATTACTAAACAAAATTGGACATCACTCAGAATATAGTTCTTTTTAATCTCTCAAAGATTTTGAAATCACTTTCCATTCATCCTGACTTTTTCAAATTCAGAGATATGAAAATCAAGCCTTTTCATATATTTGATATAATCAAGATCCTAGAAATTTCCAGTGGAACTTCTGTAGTATTTAAAGTTTACAATTTTACATATACATATGTATATACACATATGTGTGTTTGTGTATATATGTATACATGCATGTGTGTGTATACATATTTTTTTTCCATTGAAGCTTACCTCAAGTCTTTGTGGCAGCTTTATGATTACTTCACTTTTATATAAGAGTAAATAAATGCTTCAAAATTGATTTTTAATTCAACAGTGGATTGCAATTTAACCCAGGCCTTCTAAAATTTACTAAATTGTCTCCTTCAACCTTAAGATGTTACATTTCACTTAGATTATCCAGTTACTAAAAGTAGAGAATAAAGATAAATTCCATTGGATTCTTTCTTTTAAATTCAGTGTTACCTATCAATGTGTCCTTAGATTGCAAACTGAGGAACAGCCATTGTCTCTCCCTTCCCGACCAATGTCAAACTGGTATTCCTTGCATTTTAATGTAGCCAAATAATCACTTAGTTTCTGAGTAGAATTACTCATTCTATGACTCAGTCATACTGTAGCTAATACATTCTAACCTCTTGAGTACAAAGCATATTCTACTAGCCAAAGATTTTAAAAGGGAAAGTGCTAGCTAATGGATGGGGTAGGATTGCGCTGTTGGACACTATTCCAGTCCACTAATAGTCCAACATCCTTTAGGGACTATGTTTCCATCATCAGACAGTAGTGAGACATTGAATTTCAGTAAAAAGGCATTCTTTTGTGACTCTCTGTAACTCTCTTATGCAACACTGTCACATCAGCTGAGGAAATATCAAGATATCAATTTTATTATAATCTGGTTCTTTCCTATAATTAGAGATTTAGCCTATGCCAGTGATGGGGAACCCGCATCCTCAAGGCCATATGTGGCCCTCTAGGTCCTCAAGTGTGGCCTTTTGATTGAATCCAACCTTCACAGAACAAATCATCTTAATAAAAGGATTTGTGGTATATAACTTGGACTCAGTCAAAAGGCTGCACCCAAGGACTTAGAAAGCCACATGTGTTCTCCAGGCCTCAGGTTCCCAACCCATGGCCTACTCACTGAATTCATTGCACTGCTGAGTGCATTAATGTCAATATTACTTGATTCTCCTCTGTGCTACCTTAAGATCATTTTGCTTTCTTAAATGTGTTTCCCATGCTATCAGTTTGCATAATGATTGTTTTATTTTACCTTCATTTTTGAATAGCTATAATTCTGCTAGATATAAGTCTGTGGACTATATATAATCTGAAATATCCACTAATGAAAAGTTCCAACTAAACATCAAAGTTTACCATATCATTACTAAATAAGGAACTAGTTTTAATTTATGGCAATATTTTGATTTGTTCTACAGTGGTCATATTTTTTGAAAAAATATATAATTGTAACAATATGTTATTAACAATTGTCAGGTATGTCTAGTATATCTGGATTATCAAATTTATCTAATTTAGTTTACCTTGAAATCTCCAGTGTTTCAAAAAATCTCTATAAATTAAGTTACTTTTTTCACTTCAAAAGATGCCAATGACAAAATAAAAGATTTGATATTTGTGGACCTTATTCTCCTACATATTATTTACAAGGAATATACCCAGAATAATGCATTCGATAACGATGGAGAATTCTTGCAAACTTATTTAATCTATGAAATCAACTGCCTTTCACATTGTATCTATGCATGAGAGACAAATTTAAATAGCCTAGTCAACCTAAAAGTGATTAACTGATTTAAATTAATAGCCTCAACTTTAGTGAACACATTTCAACACTTTGCACTGTATAAATCTGGATGACTTTATAGAACACAGAAATGAATTTCATGTTATATATACAGACACAACAACAGCAATTCTATACCCATATTTTAAATTTTCAAAGTCTTTTAAACAGAGTAAAAATGCAATATTTTTCCTCACTGAAACCTTGTTAGTTCACCGTACATTTTTCTCACATTCTCAGACAGGTATATAGGTGAAGAAACTAATGCTAAAAGAAGTTCAAAAACTTGTCAAAGATCCTACATCTTCCCAGCATTTACAAAGTGTATTCAATTATCTGGGGTATATGACATTAACTGAAGAAATGCAATGCAAAACATACAATTCTAATTGACATGTTTGGTGAATTCTCTTTAGTGCATTCATAGGAAAGCAATAACAGTAAGTGCACTGTCAGAGGAAGCATGAATTGCTAGCAGTCTGTATCAACGGGGTAAATATACATGTTGATAGCATCAATCATCAAGTAATGAAGAGATGAACTAAATTTTTGGCTTACAAAATTAATTATAGATAGAATAATGGAAGCACCATATCCCACTCTTCCCTACCATTCATCTGGGCCCTTACAAGGACCAGTTACATTGTTAAGAAACTCCCATTAATGTTTGATCTGTTTCAACCTTTTGCTCCTATAATTACTTTATCTATATTTTTTTATTTGCTATCATGTCCATCCAAGATAATGTACGCTTGAATACAGAAAATTTCATTTTGGGTCTGCTTTTATATCCAGTTCCCAGAAATAGAACAACATAGTGCAGAGTTATTCAAATTAATTGGAACAATTGTAAATAATCAATATAAGATAAACCATAAAACATGTTGTATCTTTCAAAAAAACTTTAAGTTTGGAACACATGGCCCTAATGCTGAAGTTACTTCCTTTACATCATATAAAATTGAGTTTAGAAGATTTTGAAATATATTCTTTAATTCTTCACCTAAAATGATGTTGTATATTAACCATGCCATTCATAGTTTTTTTTTTTCTAAACATACCCTTCAGTTTAGCCCATAGATTTTTCAACACTTTACATCAAATAATTTTCAAGGTTACTGAAGTTTTTTTATTTACACTAATTGAATAAATTCCTCAACTTTCCATTATGTAAAGCATTATATAACATCATATTGCAGTGTCCCTTCTCCATTTTGCAATTCGTTTGGAAGTAGTTTTTCTTTCTATATATTATCAACATAATTATCAGAACTCATTTTCTCCACATTGTTTTTTTAGTGTTGTAAAGATGTACTAGTTTTCATAGTAAGTGCTCCTATTTGTTGATTAATTGTTAAGAATTTTAGAATAGCCTAGAATGAAAAGTAAGTTTCATCAGAAAAAAAAAAATCCTGATTTATGACCTATGTTACTCTTTTTTCCCACTGGGACAAATTGGTTTTGTTGGTGTTTTTATTGGTGTTTTTATCATTCTTACCAGTTCAAGAAACTTACTCTGCACTTTACTTGTGCTTGCACAAAAACCCAAAAGAAGCCCTACAGATTACATATTCTTCTACACATTTGTGCTTGGTTTTGTTGTTCCTCTTGTTGGCAGTGGTGGTGGTTTTGGGAAGGGGTAAATTAGATTGTTTTAAAGCATAGGTTGCCAGTTCTTTTTTGGTTGTGGTGGTGGCTGTTTCAAAAGAACTTTCATTTTTGCTTTCTTGCAAAAGATTCTGTTTCATTATGGCTTTAAATAGTCCTTGAAATGCTTGACTAACCCACACCAAGAGCTGGTGCAGTTTCCCTAACAGTCATTGAAGTATGCACTTCAATAATGACAATTTTTATACATTCCCTTTTTCTAACACACATTCTTAAAAATTACAGAATTAAAAACAGAGTAAAAGACAGTAAAGAAATATGTATATGACACAAAATTTATCATTCAAGAGCCAGAGAAATAATTAAAGACTGGCTAATCAACTCAGTTTGTTTTATCTGTCAGTATTAGATATCCTAAATCCAGACTAAAGTTAGTAGAATGACATGTGCAAGACCATTACTGTCACAAAATGAAATTCTGTCAATATCATTAATTACTTCAATTAATTCACATAGAAATAGAGATAAATAATAAATATGTTTAAGAATGAGTCGAACTGACAAAATGAGAATCAGGAAAATTGAGTAATAATTTTCCTGGCATACAGATTATGTGAAAAGGAAATTAAATCCTAGGATAATAATTTTGTGTAATTGCAATTAATAGGAAATTAGGAGGCATTAAAACATTTATATTAGGAAAAATTGTTATTAAAAATGATATATTCTGTTGGTGGAGTTGTGAAATTTTCCAAATGATTTGGAGAGCAATTTGGTACTATGCCCAAAGGGCTATAAAACTATACATATCCTTTGACCTAACAATAGCAATACTAAATTTCTACCCCAAAGCCATCAAAGGAAAAAAGTAATGGGACCTATATGTATAAAAATATTTATAGCCAGTCTTCTGTGGTGGCAAATAATTGTAAATTAAGGAGATGCCCATCATTTGGGATTGGCTGAAGAAGCTGTACTATATGATTGCAGTAGAATACTTTTGTGCTATATGAAATGACAAAGAGGATGGTTTCAGAAAAACCTGGGAAGGGTTACATGAACTGATGCAATGTGAAATGAGCAAAACTAGGAGATCCTTGTATACAATAATAGCAATAGTGTACTAGTGATGGTCAACTGTGAATAATTTATCTATTTCAATAATAAACACAACTAAGACAACTTGAAAGGACTTATGATGGAAAATGATATTCACTTCCAGAAAACAACCTAATGGAGTCTGAATGCAGATTGCGGCATGCCTTTAATGAACTTATTATGTTTCTTTGTTTTCATTTTCTTTTACAACATGGCTAATATGGAAATGTTTTATATGACTGCATATTGTTGACATGTAATTGAGAGAAAATAAATAAAAAGCAAAAATAGTATATTGAGGAGTTATAAAAATTGAATGGGTAAAGATAAATAGGTGATGAGATAGAGTTCAAGACAGATGATTATAATGTTAATGCAATAGGAAGATCAACTCTGTCCCTTAATAGACCTATGTGACCTGCTTTGAGCTCTGGATCAGCTCACAGCCGAGATATATCTTATGTCACATAGAACTCATTGGGAGAGGGAAGACCTAACAGAAAATAATCCTAAAGGAAAAGAATGCTAATGGAAAAGAAGGTCTACCAGGAAAGAATGCTAGAGAGGAAGAGGCGTGGGCAGAGAAAATATGGTGGAGAGCCAGACAGAGGTAGAGTGGAGGGAGGAACTTGCTTTAGGGGAACTTGCTTGTGGGGAGGCCTAATGGAAGGAATGTTTTTGAGATGTCAGAACTCCCTGGATTGATGATGACTACCTTGCTAAACCTTGCCTTCTGGTATCCTAATAGTGATGTTCCAAATAATGCTTTGGTTTTTTATTTCCTTGGAGGAAGACAGTTTATTATACTTTTGAAATCAACCCTGGAAAAACCTATGCATATTCATGGCAGCTGCTATGTGTATCCCATTGGTATTACAATGATCATTTAAGAAATTATTTAAATTGTTTAAAGTGTAAATAAGTAGAGGCTTAATATCAATGTTTCCTGATGGAAATGATAGAGAGAGGACAGATGACAAAGATAATATGGATATAAAACTGTAATATTGGCAGTTGATTTTATTTTTGCTTTGACTAGTTTTACCTCACTTCGTTAAGTCTAGAATTAAAATGAAAAGCATATTAGGATAAACATATTTCCAAAATATATCCAATTTGTTTATCCTCTATATCTATTAATATTATTATCTCTTCCCTGCCTCCCTGTGACTTAAACAAAGAGATATTTGTATCACAGTTTAGTGTACACAAACCAAATGAAACAGAAACAAAATTATTATTAAAAGTTATTGTAGGGGACATTAGTTAGGTTCTGCCGTAGATAGAACTCCAATTCTGGAATGAGGTGGAATGAGTTCATTCAGCCTCAGACAGTTAACCTCTGTGACCCTGGGTAATTCACTTAACCCTGATTGCCTCCAAAAAGGGTCATCATAATTGTACCATTTCAGTAAGTTTAGAAATCAACAGTTCCATTTTTTCAGCCTTCGAATATGTACTTACAAGGATTACAATTTAGAAAAGAGCACAAGTCTCAAAGTATACAGCAAACAAAGAGGGAAAGAGAAAATAAAACCTCCATACCCCATATATATTCCTATTCCAGATGCTTATGTATATAAAATCAGAGGCATATCAGTCTTTTCTGAAGGGGCACAGTAAATCCCTATCCTTCCTGATTGTTCTACTTGGTATTTTAAGTATGCCATACATACATACATACATACATACATACATACATACATACATACATTTATAGCTTTCATCTCTTAGGTTCCTGTCATCCTGATGGAAGCAGTTTTTTAAAGTGTTAAATTTCCAGTATCAGTATTTACATCTCAGCAACAAAATAAGGGTTTACTTTATTATTTTGTTAATTTTCTAGGGTTGAGAAAGTGATAGAGAAAAAATACCAATAAGATTAACCTTCAAAGTGTATCATGCATACAATTTTTCCCTAAATGAACTGATTTTTAAATATTTACTATAATATTGTTGTCTCATCTCTCTTATTTCCCAAAATATGTTCTTGACATCCAAGAGAAAAGGAAAATCTTATTTAATAGGCAGAGAAAATCTCTATTCTACAATACACTGGATGATAATCTTCCCTCACAATGTTTCATATGAGTGATGCTTCAAAAATGTTTAAAAATTGATAGTTAAGAAAATGTGGATATGTTGAGGACCACGCTATTAATGAACATGGAGAATGTGATTTCATTATGTAGAAAGATAGATGAATGGCTATATATTTCTTTAGAGTGATATAGATGTACACACATATGTATGTGTTTACACTGACATACATTCATACATACATATTTATATGTGGAGAGAGAGAGAAAGAGAGAAAGAGAGAGAGAGAGAGAGAGAGAGAAAGAGAGAGAGAGAGAGAGAGAGAGAGCAGATAGAAAGAATGAAACTGATATTGAGGAATTGGAATTTTAAATTGCTGATTATTCTTACTAAATAGTTGTCACTGAAGGGGAGAATAGATATTATATCTCCTGCTGAGGCTTTTCTTCTCAATGCTTTTATAAGACAATACCAATATTCTTCATTATTCTGACTGTCCTCTTTTGAATGCTCTTTAGTTTCTGCAAAAATTATACAATTTCATTTGGAAGAAATTCCTCAGTCCAGCTAGTCCAACTCCAACTTGAAAATATGGCATCTACAACTTATATTATAACAGGTCATAAAAATGTAATTGAAAATTAAGGGACACCCACTACTACCTGAGGTGACACATTATTACTTATAAATGTAATTATTAGAAACACCCCTATCAGTGCAATTGTGTGGCAGTTTTAGTTAATATCACTGGGCAACCATGCACTCCTTGTGATTAGGATGATATGACCCTGAAAATGTGGTTTTCCCTTAGTCAAACATTCCAATCCACTCTTAATTCTGAAATATTTATTCTCTGAAATATTTGGGAGAAGAAAATGGATGAGTAAAACTATCTGAAGCTAATTGTTTTTGGAAATGAGTTTCCAGGATACAGACTCCTTCATTAATTAACAAATGCCTTGTAAATAATGTTTCAAGCACACATTTCCATGGAAATAGATGCTTTCTTAAAATGATCCAGGCTAAAAAAATTACCAATAACTATATACACATGTATGTATGTGTATGTATATACATATGTACATATCTATTAACATATATATTTATGTGTATTTGTGTATGTGTTTGTACATATACATGGAGAGAGAGAGACAGAAAGAGACAGAGAGATAGAGAGACAGAGACAACATAAACAATGTTTCAACCAATTAGTGGTTATGGGAGGTAATTCAACAAATTATGATATGCCTAATATGCACCTATATTTGAATACTTTTCTAATCAACTAAATAGATTAAGTCGAATCAGGTGTTATGAAGTGAAGGACAGTCCGGCCCAGGACAAAGATGTGAATTTCAAATTAAGACTACGATTCATATAACATTAGAAGTAATACATATTTTCCAAAAGGCTTTTCTTTGGGAAATCAATAAACTGTGAAGGAACATGGTAACTAATAAAATCATGGAATCTATTTTTAAAGGAAACACATCTGTCAAAAAAATAGAAATATATACTTTACCAGTGATTCAACTCAATAGCAGAATCAAAAAAGTTATTTTTTTGTCGTAAAGTACATTGTTGTTGCAGTTACTGCTTCATGGTTTCAGTTGTATCTGAGAATTGTTGACCATTTGGGGTTTTCTTCTCAAATATATTTGGAGTGCTTTTCCATTTCCTTCTCCAGCTCATTTTACAGATGATGAAACTGAGACAAACCGGGAGGGTTAAGTGACTTGTCTGGAGTCACATGACTGGTTAGGGTCTAGGGTTAAATTTGAACTCCGGTGCTCCTGACTGTAGGCCCATCGCTCTGTCTACTGTGCCACCTGGATGTCAATTTGTATCGGTAAAAAAATTATGGCTTGCGTTTTTAAGATTACCTTACGTTCCAGATACATCCACTTTCCCAGCAAACCTTCCATTGTAAAAAAAAAAAAAATCATTAAAATATATCTTGTTATAAACCTCTGATGTCTGACATCATATGCACCATATCACACTCCCTAGTATACAATATTCTCAAATGTATGGAACGAGGTACAACTGAAAATAATGAAAACATTGAAAAATATCTAATTAAACTATTATACAAATATTTTAAGTAAAATGGTAATAAAAAGACTATTCTAATATACAAAGTCTCAATGACCAAAATAGATGTATATCAGAGATGAAAAGATGACTTAGAAATTGCTGAGTAATGTATTTATATTATAAATAAAAATAATTAAAACTACATGATTATATAGATACCAAAATACCCAGTAACTAAGTATCACCACTTACAATAAAAACCAAAACAAAACCAAAACAAAACAAAAATAAAAACATATAAGGTCCATTTTGCTATGAACAATACTGTAAGATTCCATTTCTTTTGAAAATATGTTCACAATACATCACTTTTTGAGACAATATTATGACATATTAGTATTAACTCTTCTTTTTACATTTGAAAGGATTCACTTGCAAATCCACTTTTATTCAGTTTAGGAGAGAGAGTTCTCAGGGAGGATATCTATCAAAAGATTTGGGGAAAATATTAAATGACATAATTGTCAAAATACCGTTTGAGAGGACACCAATAACTGCTGATATTTAATCATTGTAACATCTTTATGAGAATGATTTATACATGTATTCAGAACATATATGATAAAACATGTTGAAGCCAGAAGACTGCTTTGATATTCTTTTTCTAAAAAATAATGATTTTTCTCACTTTATGCATCACAATACTTCCCGATGTACCACCTTCTTCTTCTTAGAAAAGGAACTGTACCATAGAGCAATGACTGTTTCAGCTTCTATGTTTATCCTTTAAAATTGTCACTGGACAGTCATTTTAAACCTAGAAATAACAGTTAAGGAACATATTAAAGGAGTTAAAAAAGTCACTTTTCCCCCCTTTCTCTTAATCTCCTTTATTCAGAGTATGGCAATTTTGTGTAAAGACCACCCATTCCAATTTAATGCTTCATCTTCGTCACTTTCAGAAGTATGTGCACAAAAAGACTATTCATCTTTTGACAACCAGAAATAAGCATTTCAATTTGCCACCACACCTATTTTACTTCTAATACTGATGGTGGACAATCAGGGGTAATAAACTGGTAGCTGACTGAATATTTCAAACAGTAGTTACCTTCTCAATTACCTGACATCAATTAATAACTGATGATTGAGAGAAAGGGGAGAAAAGCAAAAGAAAATCTGTACATATATGAAAACTTTAAATTGTTTGTGCCTCTATAAAGCAAAGCACTAGATCCATTGCCAGTTACCTCATTTATTCTTACTATATTCCACTCACTAACTTTACTTTTGTTTTGCCTGAAGAAAATTTATTCAAAGAAAACAGGATTTACAAAAAAAAAAATGCTTATTCCTTTGCACTGGAAAAAAGTTGTACATAAAGATATTTACAGATAATAGATAGATAGATAGATAGATAGATAGATAGATAGATAGATAGATAGATAGATAGATATATACATATACCATCATTTCTTTGTGTGTATGAAGGCATACAGTATGTCCTAGAAGCATAGGTTCTGACTTTACCATTTTGTCACAAAATATATAAAATAAAACAATAGAATTGACAACATAAGCATTTATACAAGTAACACTTTTATGTTTCCTTTATCAATTTTCACTATGTTTTGTAAGCATGGAAAATACTTAGCTTGTCTATGCTCATTTCCAGCTATCTATCCAGAACCTACCAAAGGACTGAATATGATAATTATAATGTCTAGTATGAAATTCACAACTTCAAAGATATATGAATAATTTAGAGAAGATAAATAAAAAGAAAAAATGATAAATAAAAATTTTATTTTGAGTCAGGCTTAAATTAGTGTTTTCATACATGGCACTTAGATTACTGAGGACAGGGTAAAGGTTTTCGATAATTCTTGCCATTTATCTATATTAATGTCTCAATCATCACCTGCATACCTGTAGTGATGCTAGGGAAATTTTATCATAGACATGAGAAGAGTCAAGTAAATAAAAACAAAAACAAACGTAGATTTTAGGTGCCACTTATGCTCAAACTGAACAAAATAGTCTACTGTCTAATAAATGGACAGTAGACATGTATTTCTGAGAATTCATTAGTCTGTTCTCTATCCATAGCTAGTAAAATAGTATCTATTTTTAATAAATATTGTTTGAAAATGATGATAATGATGTGGCAACTCATTATAACAGAGCATTTATTTTTTTCCCCATGCTTCACAGTGGGGTAAATGATAAGAAGGTAACAGAAAAAGGTTTCTTTCTGAATCTAATATAACTTCTGGATAAACAGTAATGAAGAAAGTAAATGTAATTTTTTTGAACTCTGTATAGTTATTTTTCTGAACTATAAGAATTCTTTCTAACTTAATATTTTTGTACACTCAAAACACAATAAATATAATATTATAAAAGAGTTTTCATGCCTTTAAAATATTTTCATGTAATCTTAAAGTAAAAGTTAATCATTGCCCTTTGTTCATTTATCTGCTTATGTTCATTTTGCATTCATATTGAATAATTTGTATGTTCACAAAACAAAAAAAGTGAACAGATAAAAAACCATTCCACTAGGATATGAATTAATATTTCATTATGCCAATCGACTAACTTTTATAAATCTGATACACAAAGGAATGAAAATCTCCTTTCACAAGAATTCTGAAACTTATTGAGATTCAATAGGGGAGCTGATTTACTCTTTCTATCACAATTTACATAACCATTTAGTATAATTATCTCAAGTCATTTTATGAGCTTCCAAAAAGGAAATAAAACATCTGTTATCTTTGATGCTAAAGAACAAGTAGACGAAGTGTTATTTCATTCCTTTCAAACACTAAAGGTGGCGATAAAAGGCCATTTGACAAAATTGTAATCAATTCTCACATTTTAATTGAAAAATAAAGTAAAGGAGCAAGGAAGTTGAAGGCAATGTTCATTACACTTTTCTTGATTTACTTTTCTATTGTAGTTTATCAAAGTATGAATTTTGTAAAAATATTACTATTTTAGGTTTTATGTAATCACGATTCATAAGTAGGGTAATCAGTCTGTGTTTTTTTCCCTTCTTTTTCCTTTTGTTTGGCAAGTTTATCACTTTTGTCTATTGAGTCAATATCATATTTCATATTTAGTCAATATCAGTTAATTTATAAAACATATCAAATATTTTTGAGATAGGAATTGGGAAAGTGGGGAGAACAAAAGAGGGTAAAAAAGTGTGATTTCTATCTTAATGAACATGATGTCTGCACCCAAGTGAGAAAATACTGCTGTAATGGTGCCTTGACACATGCCCAGGTAATCAAAGTTTGAGGTATACTTGAGTGCATATGGGAAATACCAGATACCTACTTCTTAAAGATAATAATCTTAGTAGGTAATATGCACTAAACTGGATGATGGAAAGGCTTAGGCCTCTACCTCCCCCAAAACAAATTCTACGTTTTTTAATTTTGTTAATCCTCTTCGGTTCTAGGCAGGAGTAAAGGCCCTCAACAAGAATATTCATTCTTTGGAGATCTTGGAGCCAATATTCCATAATGGATGCTACAGCTATCCCAACATGGAAGACTCAAAAATCCAGGTTGCACAGATGTGAGTCTAGAGGGGCTCTAGAAATCGAACATTGTGCATGTAATGCTAGTTAGTAACTGAATTATCTTAATTTCCTTCCTTTTTACAGACTGATAGGATGCAGGGGGATTATATCAATGAGCTTTAAGTGGGAATGTTTGCATATTTGTTCCTGTAATACCTTTGAAATAAATATCACTTAGTAAAATCTAATCTGTTAAGAGGATAAATGAAACTAGGATGCTGGAAACTTCCCCTATAATTGGGGGAAGACAGTCAGTTAGATATTGAGCCAATGACAGAGGCTAGACATTCAATAAGGACCTTGGCTGATGATTAAAATGCAATATAATTGGTATTCAGTCAGAGGAGAACAGGACTATTTTACCCCATTTCAAGAAAAAAAAAAAACAAAAAAAAAAACGGGTGTTCAGAATTGAGTGGTCCTCTCTCAAGGGGGAACCTTGCTTGTTCCAACAAATTGTTTCAGTAAAATATACTATGGGGGGAAAATCTGTGGTATTAAGTTGTTATAAGAAGGACAAGGAAAGAAGCAATTATAGAAGAATTTAATTATGTCTATATTATTAAAAAAATACCCCCTGATTTTTTTTCAGAAAAGGAAAAGTAAATGGCTATTAGCTTCCCATTTTTCCAACAACTATAATAAAAAGAGCACTATATTATCAAAAGGCAAAAAAAATAACAGCAATGTATTGCATCACTTAGGTGAAATGACATATTTTATTTAATATTGTTAATAAAATATGTGCAGAAGTACATGAAGTCTGTGCCATTTTTTTCATATTTCCATTAACATACTTATAATTTTCCATTGATTCACGAAATATTTTTTGTTGAGAGTCTGCTGTGTATGAAGCAGTGTTTTAAACATTTTGAATTCTGAAAAGATAAATATGAGGAACTGCTGTTTCCAAGGACTATGCCTTCTAGAATTATAGAAAGATACATGAAACTAGCATATTAAGGAAAGTAAGACATATAATTGCAGTTGGTTGGTTGTTGTCCTTCTTCTTCTAAGAGGACCAAAATTACATCCCCATGCTCAAGTGAAATTTCAGTGTGTCTGACTATGGATAATCAGACCAATACTAGCTTAGAATACTCTACAACAGGTTGGGCATAGATAGTCCATGTGAATATGTGGGGTGGATGTCCCAAATTTGTGCATTTCTGCATTTACTTTGTGCTGTCTCTCTTCTTCTTTTCTCAAATAGCACAGTACCTTTTCTAATGCAGGAACACCATGCTGAGCAGTCCTGTGCCAGTGCCTCCCATGTTGCACAGTCAAATCCAAAGTTCTTGGGAGAGACCTTGAGAGAATCCTTCTATTGCTTCTTCTGCCAGTTCTCCATAAAATTATCTTTTGGCAAGCATGCATTTTGCAATTGAACAATATGGCTAGCCCATCAGAACTGTGCTCTCTGAAGCATAGTTTGAATATTTGGCAGTTCAGCTTGAGCAAGGACTTCAGTGTCTGGTACCTTACCCTGCCAGGTGATCCTCAGAATCTTCCTAAGACAGTTCAAATGGAAGCGATTCAGTTTCCTGACATGGCACTGGTAAACTGTCCATGCTTCACAATCATATAACAATGAAGTCAAAACCACACCTCTGTAGACCTTCCACTTGGTAGTCAATCTAACACCTCTTTACTCCCAAACTTTTCTTTGGAGCCTCCCAAACACTGAGCTAGCTCTGGGAATGCATTCATCAACCTCATTGTCAATGTGTACATCTCTGGAAAGCACACTACCAAGGTGACTGAACTTATCCACATCATTCAAACCTTCTCCACTTGTTGTAACTGATGGTTCCACATATGTGTGGTGTGGTGTTGACTGATGCAGCACCTGTGTTTCTTAGTGATAATTATTAGGCCAATATTAGAGCGGGCAGCAGAGAATTGATCCACACTTTCTTGCATCTCAGTTTCAGAGGCTGCATTGAGTGCTCAATCATCTGCAATTGGAAAATCCTGCACCAACACTTTCTCCTCTTTGATCTGGGCTTGAAGCCTTTCCAAATTGAAGAACTTACCATCAGTGCCATAGGTGACCTTGATGCTGTGTTCATCCTCATTGAAAGCATTTGTCAACATGACTGAGAACATCATGTGGAAAAGCATGGGAGCAAGCACATAGTCTTGTTTCACTTCGTTGGTGCCTGGGAAGGTACAAGCTCATTGTCCATTTTCTAGAACCCAGGCAAACATGTCATCATTAAATTGATGATGATACTGAGGAACTTCTCCAAAACCAAATTTTGACATAACTTTCCAAAGCCCTCATGACTAGCAGTGGCCAAGGCCTTGGTCATATCTACAGATGTGTACAGACTTCTTTTCTGCTCCTGCCATTTCTACTGGAGCTGTTGGGAAGAAAACACCACATCAACAATTCCTTGGCCCTTTTGGAAGCCATGCTGGCTCTCGGATATATGACCATCTTCCAGGTGAAGGATTAGCCTATTAAGGAGGACTATAGCAAGAATTTGGCCAGCCTGGTTCAGGATTAGAAAAAAAAAAACTATTAGCATTATTGATCATAACAACAAAACTAACAGAATCCACATGATTATCTCAATGTATGCAGAAAAAGCTTTTGACAAAATAGAACACCCATTTCTATTGAAAACACTGGCAAGCATAGGAAAAAATGGAACTTTTCATAAAATAATAAGTAGTATCTACCTAAAACTGTCAGCAAGCATTATATGTAAAGGGAAAAAGCTAGATGAATTTCCAGTAAGATAAGGGGTGAAACAAGGATGTCCATTATCACCACAGTTATTAGATACGGTATTAGAAATGCTAACTGTAGCAATAAGAAAAGAAAAAGAAATAGAAAGAATTAGAACAGGCAAAGAAGAAAACTAAGTTAATACTCTTTGCATATGATGTGATGATATACTTAGGGAATCCCAGAGAATCAAGTAAAATACTACTTGAAATAATAAAGAACTTTGGCAAAGTTGCAGGTTGCAAAATAAACCCACACAAATCTTCTGCATTTCTCTATATAATTAATAAATACCAACAGCAAGAGATGGAAAGAGAAATCCCATTTAAAGCTATGATAGACACTACAAAATATTTGGGAGATTACCTGTCAAAATAAATCCAGGGACTATACAAACACAGTTACAAGACACTTTTTGCACAAATAAAGTCAAATCTAAAGAAATCGAAAAACATCAGTTGTTCGTGGGTAGGCTGAGCTAATATGGTGGAAATGACAATTCTACCTAAAATATTTTACTTGTTCAGTGCCATACCAATGAAAATACCAGATAATTATTTTCCAGTGGTGGGTAAAATGATCTAAATATTTATCTGGAAGAACAAAAGGTCCAGAATATCAAGGCAACTAATGAAAATAAATTCCGGAAAAATGGTCTAGCCCTATCAGAGCTCAAATTGTAAATAAAGCAGTAATCATCAAAACCACTTGGTACTGGCTAAGAAACAGAGAGGCAGAGTAGCAGAATAGGTCAGGTACACAAGACACAGTAGTTAGTGAATATAACAATCAACTGTTTGATAAACTCAAGGACCCCAGCTTCTGGGATAATAACTCACTGCGTGACAAAACTTACTGGGAAAACTGGATAACAATGTCGCAGAAACTGCGCATAGAGCAGTGCCTGATACCATACATAGGAATAAAATCCAAATGCATACATGACATAGGTATAAAGATTGATACTGCAAACAAATTAGGGAAGCAAGGAATAGTATATTTAGCAGATTTATGGAGAATGGAGAAATTTTTGAGTCAACAAGAGATAGAGAACTTTAAGAAGTGCAAAATAGATAATTTTGATTAAATTAAATTGCAAAGTTTTTCACAAAGAAGGTAATACAACCAAGACCTGGAGGGAAGCAGATAACTGGGAAAGAGTTGTTGCAACTAGTGTCTGTGATAAAGGCTTCATTTCTAAAATATATAGAGAACTGAGTCAAATGTACAAGAATACAAACCATTCCCCAATTGATAAATGGTCAAAGGTTATGAACAGGCAGTTTTCAGAGGAAGAAATCAAAACTATCTATAGTCATATGTAAACATGCTCTAAATCACTATTAATTAGAGAGATGCAAATCAAAACAACTCTGAGATACCACATCACACCTATCAGATCAGCTAACATGACAAAACGGAATGATGATAAATGTTGGAGAAGATTTGGGAGATTTGGGACACTAATTCATTATTGATGGAGCTGTGAGCTGATCCAGCCATTCTGGAGAGCAATTTGGAGCTATGTCCAAAGGATTACAAAAATGTACATACCCTTCCACCCAAACATACCACTTCTAGGACTGTATCTCCAAGAGATCATAAAAATGGAAAGGGTCCCGCATATACAAAAATATTTATAGCAGTACTCTTTGTGGTGGTCAAAAACTAGAAATTAAGGAGATACCCACCATTCGGGAATGGCTGAATAAATCGTGGAATATGATTGTATTGGAATATTACTGTACTGTAAGAAATGATAAAAATGAATACTTCAGAGAGGCCTGGAAAGAATTTTATGAACTGATGCTGAGAGAAAAGAGCAGAACCAGGAGAATTTTATACACAGCAACAACCACAGTGTGCAAGGACTTGTTCTGTTAGACTTAGAACTTCACTGCAATGCAAGGATATAAAAAACAATTCCCAATGGTCTCTTAAGGAAAAATGCCTTCCACAGTCAGGAAAAGTACTTTAGAATTCAATTGCACAGATAATTTTCTTCTGTATTACATTTTGATTTGTTTTATGATTTCTCCCATTTATTTTAATTCTTCTATGCAGCATAATAAAGGTGAAAATATATTTAATAGGAATATATATGCAGAACTTATATAAAATTGAATGCTGTCTCAGGGAGGAAGGGTGTGGGTGTTGGGAAGGAGGGGGAGGGAGAAAGAAAAATTTAGGTTATATGGAAGTGATTCTAGAACACTGAAAATAAATAAAATAGAAATAAATTTCTCTATTCTCCATAAAAAAAAAAATTCCAGTGGACCCTTGAGGCCAAACACCTTCCATATCCAGAGAAATCACTGTGAAATTGAGTCACAGACAGAAACAGACCATTTTGTTTTGTATTACACTATGTTTTGTTTTATGGTTTCCCCTGTTCATTTTATTTCTTCTATGCAAGATGCATTTAATAGGAATGTACATATTGAACCAATATGATATTGTACACCATCTCAGGGAGGGAGTGAGGAGAGGGGGAGTAATAAGGGGCAAGGAATGGAAAAAAAAATCCAAGACATATGAAAGTGACTCCCAAACACTGAAAACAAATAAAATAATTTAATTTTTGAATAAACAAATTAATAAATTAATTGACTTACTAAAAAATGATTTTGCCAGCAATGACCAAGATACAGATCCCCCTGTGGCTGTCGCAGGATAATCTATTCCCTTTACCTTTACAGAGATGGGCAATGGAGAAATAATTGACTTCCTGGTTGATAACCTGCTCTTGCCATATAACCTGGAAAATTTTGGTAAGTTTTTTGTATGAGCAATGGCCCTTCTACTTTTTTTTCCCAATTGTTTATTTATTTGTTATTAACATTATTATTTTTTTATAAATTTATTTATTAAACTTTTTACATTAATTTTCACAAAATTTTGGATTGCAAATTTTCTCCCCATTTGTCCCCTCCCCCTGCCCCAATACACCGAGCATTCTAATTTCCCCTATCGACAATCTGTCCTCTCTTCTATCATCCCTTCCTTCCCTTGACCTCATCTTCTCTTTTGTCCTGTAGGGCCAGGTAACTTTCTATTCCCCATTACCCGTATTTCTTATTTCCTAGTAGCAAGAACAATACTCAACAGTTGTTCCTAAAACTTTGAGTTCCGACCTCTCCCCATCCTTCCCTCCCCACCCATTCCCTTTGGGAAGGCAGGGAATTCAATATAGGCCATACCGTGTAGTTTTGCAAATGACTTCGATAATAGTCGTGTTGTGTACGACTAACTATATTTCCCTCCCTCCTCTCCTGCCCCCCCATTGTTTCTATTCTCTTTTTTGATGCTGTCCCTCCCTGGGTGTTGACTTCAAATTGCTCCCTCCTCCCATTGCCCTCCCTTCCATCATCGCCCTGACCACACTTATCTCCTTCTCCCCCACTTTCCTGTATTGTAAGATAGGTTTTCATACCAACAAAAGTGTGCATTTTATTCCTTCCTTTAATTGAATGTGATGAGAGTAACCTTCATGTTTTTTTCTCAGCTCTCCTCTTTCTCCCTCCACTAACATGTCTCCTACCTGTCTCTTCTATGAGAGATAATTTGCCCCATTACATTTCACCCTCTCTCCTCCCAATATATTTCTCTCTCACCGTTTACCTTAATTTTTTAAAGATATGATCCCATCCTATTCAATTTACTCTGTGTTCTCTGTGTGCATGCATGTGTGTATGTGTGTGTGCGCACGTGTGTGTGTGTATGTGTGTGTGTGTGTAATTCCACCAACTACCCATATACTGAAAAGTTTCAAGAGTTACAAATATTGTCTTTCCATGTAGGAATGTAAACAGTTCAACTTTGGTAAGTCCCTTATGACTTCTCTTTGCTGTTTACTTTTTCATGCTTCTTCTCATTCTTGTGTTTGAAAGTCAAATTTTCTTTTCAGCTCTGGTCTTTTCATCAAGAATGCTTGAAAGTCCTCTATTTCATTGAAAAACTATGTTTTCCCCTGAAGTATTACACTCAGTTTTGCTGCGTAGGTGATTCTTGGTTTTAGTCCTAGTTCCTTTGACTTCTGGAATATCCTATTCCATGCCCTTCTATCCCTTAATGTAGAAGTTGCTAGATCTTGTGTTATCCTGATTGTATTTTCACAATACTGGAATTGTTTATTTCTAGCTGCCTGCAATATTCTCTCCTTCACCTGGGAATTCTGGAATTTGGCCACAATGTTCCTAGGAGTTTCTCTTTTTGGATCTCTTTCAGGTGGTGATCAATGGATTCCTTCAATACTTATTTTGGCCTCTGGTTCTAGAATATCAGGGCAGTTTTCCTTGATAATTTCATGAAAGATAATGTCTACGCTCCTTTTCTGATCATGGCTCTCAGGTAGTCCCATAATTTTTAAATTGTCTCTCCTGGATCTATTTTCCAGATCAGTTTTTCCAATGAGATATTTCACATTCTCTTCCATTTTTTCATTCTTTTGTGATTTGTTGGTTTCTCAGAAAGTCGTTAGCCTCCATCTGTTCCATTCTAATTTTGAGAGAACTATTTTCTTCAGTGAGCTTTTGAACCTTTTTTTCCATTTGTCTAATTCTGCTTTTGAAAGCATTCTTCTCCTCATTGGCTTTTTGAACCTCTTTTGCCAATTGAGTGAGCCTAATTTTCAAGGTGTTATTTTCTTCAGCATTTTTTTGGGTCTCCTTTACCAAGGTATTGACCCGTTTTTCATGTTTTTCTTGCATCTCTCTCATTTCTCTTCCCAGTTTTTCCTCCACCTGTCTAACTTGATTTTCAAAATCCTTTTTGAACTCTTCCATGGTCTGAGCCCATTGGATATCTATTTTGGATGTTTGGGATACAGAGCCCTTGCCTTCTATGTCTTTCCCTGATGGTAAGCATTGTTCTTCCTCATCAGAAAGGAAAGGAGGAAATATCTGTTCCCCAAGAAAGTAACCTTCTATGTTTTTTTTTTCCCTTTTCTGGGCATTTTCCCAGCCAGTTACTTGACTTCTGAGATTCCTCTCCACCCCAGTCTCACTAGTGCTTGAAGTCTGAGATTCAAAAGCTGCTTCCCATCCTCAGGGCTTTCAGTGGTGGGCGGGGCTGTCCCTGTGAGGGACTAAGTTCAAGTGCTCAGGTAGGGGCAGGGTCACCTCACAGGGCTCAGTTCCCTCAGGTGGTTTATGTGGATACCTTCAACAACGTCCCTGAGCTCCTGCCTGCTTTGAGAGCTCCTGTCAGCTGTTTCCCCCACTGCTTCCTCCCAAGGGGACCTGAGTTATGGAGACACCCTGCTCCCCTCTTGGCCAGACAGATAGGGTCTCTTACCAACCTGTAGCACCTGTGGGTTGAGGGAACTTCGTGGCCGCCAGAGATTCTGTTCCTGAAGCCTGCTATGATCTGCTACTCTTGGTGCCACGCGCCCAAGGAAGGGCTGGTCTCTGCTCCGGGTCCAGTGCACAATGGACCTTTGGTGTTGGCTTTTCAGGGCTCTCTGGTACAGAACTCTCCTCCACTCCATTGCTGTGCAGCTTCCACTGCTCCAGAATTTGTTGGCAGTTCTTTTTACAGGTAATTTATGGGCTAAGGTTTCAGAGCTAGCATATGTGAATCTTTCTACTCTGCCATCTTGGCTCCTCCCCCTGGCCCCTCTACTTTGTAAATATCAGTTGGAATAGAATCAGCAATAGGTGCTTTACCACATGAAAGGACTCTAATGGCCCTCAAAATCTCTTCTTCATTTGGAAGTTTAGCTAAGGAGTGACTGTCTTCAAGCTGAGGTAAAGAGTCAATGGCCTCAGCATTAATTGATGATGATCTGTTAAGAACACTATGGAATTGTTCAGCCCATCTTTCCAGGATCATGTTCTCATCACTAATCAAAGTGAATTGACTTCATCAGCACTGAGTAGCTGTGATGCACCGTAGATTTTTGGTCCATAAATAGCTTTCAGGGAATCATAAAAGCTCTTTGGATTGTTACTATCAGCATAAAACTGAATTTAATCTGCCTACTTACTGAGTCAGGAATCCTGCATCTCTCTAAGTTTTGCCTGTACTTTCCTTTTGATGGAATTAAATTCTGCCTTCTTAGAGGTGAGTGAACTATCCTACTGGTAAATCCTGTTGAGTTCTCATTTTTCATTTAGCAGCTTCTAAATTTCCCCATCACTTTCATCCAACCAGTCTTGGTGTTTGTGAGTATTCTGACTCAGATGAGCAAATGCAGTGCTCTATGTCAAATCCCTGAAAACTGCCTACTCCTTTTCTGCTCCACTGTTGCCAACTGTGTGTTGGCTCAACTTTCCCTCCATGTTAACAACAAACTGTTCTCACTCATAGAAGAGCTTGAATTTGTTGACTTAATTTTTCTGGTAATCATTTTGCCTTGGGGGTGGTGCTTTTGATGAATGTTTATATTTGACTTGGAAAGGATAAGTCTATGATCAGTCCAACACTCTACACCACACATTGCCTTTGTCACTCTCACATCTTATCTGTCTCTTATTCTTACAATTAAATAATCTCTTAGATGCCAATGTTTGCTACTTTATTGCATTTAGGTAAAAGGAAGACAATGTTGATGATGAGGAAGTCATGTGATGCACAAGTCTTCAGCAGTAAATTATCATTGCTGTTGCTGTTTCCAACTTCATTCCTCCCTAGGACTCCCTGCCAAGTCTGGTATTCAGAGCCTATACTAGCATTAAAGTTGTCCAGAATTTTAAGCTTGTCCTCTTTTGGCACATTGATGATTAGGGTCTCTAGGTCGTCATAAAATTTTTCTTTGACTTCATTAGGTTTTGCCATGGTAGGAGTATAGGCACTGATGATGGTGGCATGGCGTTTTCTTGTGAGTGTCAATTACATTGTCATGAACCTGTCATTCACTCCTTTTGGCAGGCCTACCAGCTTACTGATTAGATGAGTTTTGGTTGAAAACCCACGTCAGCTTCATGGCGTTCCCCTTCACTGCACCCACTCCAGAAAAAAGTGGATCCAGTTCCAACTTCAGTAAGCTGGCCTTCATTTATCCACTTTGTTTCACTCAGGGTTATTATTTGGATGTAATACCTATTGAGTTCTCTTGCAACAAGAGCAGTTCTTCTTTCATGTCAACTGGATTTTGTGTTGTCTATTAGTGTGCACACTTTTCATGTGCCTATGGTGAGTGGAATCATCTTTGCAGATGTTTCAACACATTTTGTACATTTTTTGTGTTTCGACTACATAGTGGGATTCCCTGACTGCCATGGTAATAAGGCCAGGATTGTGTAAGCAGACAACGTTTAGGGCACCTTTTCTAGCCCCCTTCCTCACATCAGGAGCAGTGTGATTCTTAAAAAGCTACTCAGACACCCAGGGGGCTGCCCAGTTCCACTCTGCTTCCAGTGAGAAAGACCCTACAGCCTGGGCCACCTGTGTGCAAGGTTGTGACTACAGTTCCCAGTATATCTGCACCTGCTGCTTCATTAGTTACCTGTTACCACAGGACTTTGAGGCATAATAGTGAAATTGTATGGGTGATGTCTTTTCATTTGTACATAAATTGGATTTAAGTGAGGCAGAGTTGCACGAAGTCACCAGCTTCACTCTCTCCTCCAGAGTCATCATAGTTCAAGGACAGGACAGAGTCAAGATGGCTGGCAATGGCTCAGGATGCAGTGGATGACCTTGGAGTCTTGAATGTCTAACTAAGCTCTAAGTGCTTCATATGCCTTCATGGCCTTTGGAACAAATTGTTCTCATCTGTTCATTCCGCAAGCCTGTCTTCACATGCTTGGAGTAGACACCTCCCATAACTCATCAATTAGTTTAAGAACCCTTAGTTACCCACCTCGTTTGACCTGTCTGCTGAAATGCTTTACTGGAGGGTGGCCTCTGTGCATTCTGCAGCTTCTTGGAGCCACATGTTAGAGTTAGGTGGAACATGTAGGCACCAAAAGTGGAGAGAGCCCCCAAAAGGGCAGCCATTACACCAAACTTACTGGTGCTCCCTGAACACATCCTATGCCCCTTTAAATAGAACAGTAAATAACTATAATTGAAAAGGGGCATTTCCTAAGTATAATATGGATTTGAGGCAGAGTGATTTTTTAAAATTTGTTTTGTTTGGGCTTTTTTTGGGGGGAGGGAAACAATGAGTTCAGTTTTGCACATGCTGAGGAGTAAAACAAGAAGTAAATAGTATCAAGAAAAGCTAGAGAGAAGGAAATATCAAAAAAAAGTGGTTAACAATGTCGAGGTTCAAAAATATCAAAAAGGATGAAAGTATTTAAAAGATCTTTAGTGCAATTGTGGTTTTAGACTGAAGGACTTCAGTTAAATGAACAAATTAGAAACCACACAACTGGGTATAAAGGAGATAATGAAAGTAAAGAGAGTGTCCTAAAATATCAATGATGGGAAGTATGGGAATGATAAGAGACAATATAGCACACATTTTATATTGAAAACAATGGATTTGGTTAAATTGCAGTACAAAGTTAGGTTACTAGTAGAAGAGGAAAGGGACATATTAGGACCATATTTTTACAAGTCTTGAGATATCTTCTTGATATACTTTGCTTCCTATCTCTATAATGCCATTTTTGTTCTGCTGCTGAAGTAGAACTTGGTGTATATGCTAGATATAATCCCCACCTTTCAAGTATCTTCTTCCAACTAGCCTCAAAGTATAAGTGTAATTCTATGAACTCTGGAGAGTTAGCGGGGAGAAAAATGCTCTCCTGGTTCACACTAGGGAGATCATCGGCTCCTGGGCAAATCTAGGTGTGGCATGTGGGTTATTTTCTATTTGTTTCATCCTTTCAAAGGTACCATGAACATGCTATGAGTTCATGACTTGTGGCAAAATGGCATCTATCTTCCCCCTTGACCATCCTGAACTCAAAAAGTTATCTTTATATCTCAGGACTGCCAGGAAGGAGAGGTGTGTAAGGAAGAAGATCTGCCCTTTTAGCATATCCTGAACAAAAACAAATTAAATTATATAAAATGCAAATAGAAAAGACAGAGATGTTTTGCATTCATAATTGAGTGAGAGGACAGAGAAACACCCTTAGTCCATCATTTATCTTCATGAAAATGATACTTATTAAGCTAAGGAATTTGAACATTATAAGATCTTGGAGTTCCATTGCATGTTATATGATGAGGGGATGAATGATTAGTTTCTAGGTAGTTTCATTTGTTATAATAGCTACAAGAAAAGTCAGTCTTCAGTGGATAATGAAGCACCAGTTTGCTAGAAATGATTCTTCCCTCCTAATGTCCTATGTAAAATCTAGGCAAAATTTAGAGACTGGACAACATGAACTAACCTTTAACTTCTATTGATGACAGAAAACTGAAATGAAGTGTTCAGAGGCTGTTGAGAAGGCATGAAGGCACTCACACAAGATAAGTTTCATTATACTTTTGGAACTGGGTGTGAAAGCCCAAAGGAGAAGTTTGTGTAATGCATTATATTGATATTTTTATGATTTGCTATGGAGTTTTAGGTTTTCCATTAATTACTACCTAGATGGCTGTGGTGCAAAAACAAGCAAACAAACGAACAAGCAAATCTCACTCAATTTCTTAAATGAATGAAGTTTTTTTAATGATACCCTCCAAAAGTACCATATAGTTATCTCAACCATGTACATTTCTTTTGAAGGAATGAGCATCATGGGAAACTGGCTTTTTCATGATGATATCTAAATCAAAATTTAGATTATCTCTCCTTTCCCCACCAAAAATAAGTCTAAGCAAAACATGGTATCTTTATATACTATAAACTGTTAAATCCGTGCATTAATCCTAACCTTTTAGCTAATTGGGAAATAGCTAATTGCATTATATCACTGATTAAAATAACTTTTCTTTTTATTCTTTTGTTTATCTTGATACTTATATTTAATTCTTTTAACTCTTGAAGGAAATGAGAGAAGAAAATAAACCCAACAATTTGGGCAGTGAGCAGAAGATCTTAACTTCTTTTCTTATTTTTTTTTTATTTTTAAAACTATGCATCTCTCATGCTTCACATGTCCTTAAGCCACCCAAGTCAGGTTCAGACAAATTGTTCATTTCTTTATTTTATTTCCACACTTTAAGGCATCAATCAGAGATGATTATGCTTAAGGTATTTATGTTTTATCCTGTTGTCACTTAATAAATATATCTTATTGACAGAACTCTGGGCCCAGAATCAGGAAAATTTGACTTCCAATTTTATTTCAGATAATTGCTAGAGGTGTGACTATGTAAACCACTTCACCTCTATTTGCCTCCATTCCCTGAAATGTAAAATGAAGATAATTATATCACTTACTTTGCAGGATCATTGTGAGGATCAAATGAGATATTTGTAAAAACCACTTAGCACAGTGCCTGACACTTAATAGGTACTATATAAATGTGTTTTCCTTTCTTCTTCCTTAATATAGTCAGGTCAGATTTTGAAGAAGATAATGTACTAACGTGAATACTCCCACAAGCACAAGTACCACATAATACTCTTTTCTTTTATACTCTAGGGATACTTCTGAAGTATTCTAATTGTGTTCACTAATGAATTTGGAGGTACTAGTTACAAATTTGCTCTGTGACTTGAAGAAGTCACTTAACAAGAAGGAGGGAGATTCATCTTCCTGGATCTCATTAGAAAATTGTAATGAAAGATAAAAAACCTACTTTATTGCTTCCCAAGGTTATTTTGAGAATCAAATGAGTTAATAGCTGTGAAAGCACTATGAAGGCTTAAAAGTACTATGAAAATATCCCTTATCATTGTGTTGCATTTTTATTAAAAAATTATAGCTGCTTGACTGTCTGCCATTTTTTCAGGCATATTTTCAAAGGCTGGGTATATTTCCAGCCTTCTCTTGCTGCAACCAAATTCTAAATGTGGCATTTTTATTTTTACAGTTTTGAAACTGTGAAATAAAGGAGACATGCTGACAAAAGTTTTCAACTTTCTTTACACTGGAATCTGGAAATTTAAGCCAGGATTGTTTCCTGGGTCTCAACTTGTTTTCTAAAAATCAAGTGGGGAGCTGGAACTATTATCCTTACAAGCACAAACCTTGCTGTCTTGCCCTCACCTCTCCCGTACTCAGGTGGCCACTAGATGTTTGTGTTTAGATGTAAGCATATAACCCATTTATAAATATTTATACTTCTATAAACATTTTCCTAATCCATAATGCTACATACTACACCATAAATGCCATAAGCTGTATTCATAAACCATTTACCATATGCTATTACATATTCCACTAGGTGATATGGTATATTACAATATGCAAATATGTGCTCTTGTTAATATGAATTCTTAGCACTACATTTTAAACAGCTTCTGAGAACCAGAGTGCAACACTCAGAAAACAGAATAGTTTAGCATCAGGAAAGAACTTTGACAGGGAAACATTATGTCACTACATCTGTTTCACTGCTATCTTAAAGTGTAACACACTGTCTTGAATAGTTACAATAGTGAAATTAAAATGCATTGGAACAGATATTTTATTTGCAGGTACTCTCCTGATATATCCATTACTGTTTGGAATGTTGAACCTCTCCATGACCTAATATCAAGACTCTATTTCGTATATTTCAATACCTCAAGGAATTTGTGATTGAATCAATATGACTACTCCCTTCAACAGAATAGAACACAACTCCTTTATACCTTCTTATTCTAAGCTGCAGTGGGCAGGCAGGTTTCACATCAGATGGAGTATCAGATAGAGCACCAGACATGGAGTCAGGAAAACTTGAGTTCTAATCCAGCCTTAGACATTTATTAAATGTTTATTAAACTGTAACATGAGATGGAAAAGAAAATGACAAACCATTCCAGTATCTTTGCCAAGAAAAATCTCAATAGGGTCACAATGAGTCAGACACAATTACAACAACTCAACAACAACAAATATGAGCATTAGCTTTCTCCAATAAAGCTTTCAAAGAAGATCAACATGCTAGTGATCACTTAAAATTGCATGATGTCTTACGTTGAACATATCGCTGACTCTGTACTGGTTATGCTTCATTCTTAACTTTTTTTTTTTTTTTTAAATTCTATAAATTTATTTATTTATTTAAATTTTTTACATTCATTTTCACAAATTTTTGGGTTCCAAATTTTCTCCCCTTTTATCCCCTCCCCCCACCCCAATACTCCATGCAATCTAATTTTCCCTATCTCCAATCTGCCCTCTCTTCTGTCATCTCTCCCTTCTCTTGTCTCCATCTTCCCTTTCTCCTGTAGGGCCAGATGACTTTCTATTCCTCCTTAACTGTATGTCTTCTTTCCTAGTTGCAACAACAATACTAAACAGTTGTTCCTAAAACTTTGAGTTCCAAATTCTCCTCATCCCTCCCTCCCCACCCATTCCCTTTGGGACAGCAGGCAATTCAATATAGGCCATATCTGTGTAGTTTTGCCAATGACCTCCCTGATAGTCGTGTTGTGTAAGACTAACTGGATTACCATCCCTCCTAACCTGCCCCTCATTGTTTCTCTTCTGTCTTTTGATCCTGTCCCTCCCCAAGTGTTGACTTCAGATTGCTCCCTCCTCCCTTTGCCCTCCCTTCCATCATCCCCCCCCTTGCAATATCTCCTTCTCCCCGACTTTCTTATACTGTGAGATAGGTATTCATACCAAAATGAGTGTGCATTTCACTCCTTCGTTTAGTCAAATGTGATGAGGGTAAACTTCTTGTTGTTGTTTTTTTTTTTTTTTTCTCAGCTCTCCTCTTTTTCCGTCCACTAAGAAAAACTCCTACCTGCCTCTTAAATGACATATAGTTACCCCCCTTCCCTTTCCCTCCCCCTACATTTCTCTCTCACCATTTACCCTAGTTTCTTTTAAGGTATGGTCCCATCCTATTCAGTTCAATCTGTGCTCTCTATCTCTGTATGTGTGTGCATGTGTGTATGTGTGTGCATGCGTGTACATGTGTATGTGTGGTCCCACCAACTACCCAGATACTGAAAAGTTTTAAGAGTTACAAATATTGTCTTTCCATGTAGGAATGTAAACAGTTCACATCTGGTAAGTCCCTTAAGACTTCTCTTTGCTGTTTACTTTTTCATGCTTCTTCTCATTCTTGTGTTTGAAAGTCAAATTTTCTTTTCAGCTCTGGTTTTTTCATTAAGAATGATTGAAAGTCCTCTGTTTCATTGAAAGACCATATTTTCCCCTGAAGTATTATACTCAGTTTAGCTGGGTAGGTGATTCTTGGTTTGAGTCCTAGTTCCTTTGCCTTCTGGAATATCCTATTCCACGCCCTTCGATCCCTTAATGTAGAAGCTGCTAGATCTTGGGTTATCCTGATTGTATTTCCACAGTACTGGAATTGTTTCTTTCTAGCTGCTTGTAAGATTTTTTCCTTGAGCTGGGAGTTCTGGAATTTGGCCACGATGTTCCTAGGAGTTTCTCTTTTTGGATCTCTTTCAGGTGGTGATTGATGGATTCTTTCAATACTTATTTTGTCCTCTGGTTCTAGAATGTCAGGGCAGTCTTCCTTGATAATTTCATGGAAGATGATGTCTAGGCTCTTTTTTTGATCATGACTTTCAGGTAGTCCCATAATTTTTAAATTGTCTCTCCTGGATCTATTTTCCAGGTCAGTTGTTTTTCCCATGAGATATTTCACATTCTCTTCCATTTTTTCGTTCTTTTGGTTTTGTTTGGTGATTTCTTGGTTTCTCAGAAAGTCATTAGACTCCATCTGTTCCATTCTAATTTTGAGAGAGCTATTAAATTCAGTGAGCTTTTGAGCCTCTTTTTTCCATTTGGCTCATTCTGCTTTTGAAAGCATTCTTCTCCTCATTGGCTTTTTGAACCTCCTTTGCCAATTGGGTGAGCCTATTTTTCAAGGTGTTAATTTCCTCAGCATTTTTTTGGGTCTCCTTTACCAAGGTATTGACCTGTTTTTCATACTTTTGTTGCATCTCTGACATTTCTCTTCCCAGTTTTTCCTCCACCTGTCTAACTTGCTTTTCAAAATCCTTTTTGAGCTCTTCCAGGGCCTGAGCCCACCCACCACCCCCCTCATGTGTCTGGGGTACTGAGGCCCCGCCCTCCACGTCTTTCCCTGATGGCAAGAATACGTCCTCATCTTCGTCAGATCCGAAGGTCGGGATCATTTGCATTTGTTGGAAAAAACTCTCTAAAGTCTTATTTTTCTTCCCTTTTCTAGGCATTTTCCCAGCCAGTTACTTGACTTCTGAGATTCCTTTCCACCCCCGCCTGGATCCGCCCAGCTAGTGCTTGGCCTCTGAGATTTAAATGGGCTTTCCTCCTGCCGGCTGTCTATCAGTGAGCTTTAGCTCAGGTGCTGGGGTGGGGCCAGGGCTGCCTCCAAGACTGATCCCTCGGGGGCTTTATGCAGAGACTTTCAGGAATGGAACGGGTGGGGGCGGGGTGGGTGGCCCGTCTCCCAAATCTCGCTCCTTTGAGGGCTTTAAGCAGGAGCCTTCAGTAACAGAGTGGGGTGTGGGCAGGGCCGTCTCCCAGGCTCAGCCTCCGTCCGGTTTTATGCGGGAATCTTCCGTAATGAAGATCCTGCCCTGCTGTTGGGGGATTCCTGAGTCTTGGGCCGCTGCCGCCTCAGCCGCTGCCCACACCTCTGCCTCCGCCGCTTCCTGCCCCCGTCCCCGCCGCTCTCGCTTCCTCCCGAGGGGGCCCGAGTCATGGAGATGCCCCGCTTCCCCTCTCCTTCAGCCCGGCTTTCTTTCTCACTGACCTGTAACTTCTGTGGGCAGAGGGACTTTCCCGGCTGCTGGAGCTTCCGTCTCTGAAGCCTGCTCGGATCAGCTTCTCTGCGGCCTAGGCCAGGGCAGCGCGGGGGGTCGGGTTTACTTTCCGGGGCGCACCGGACCCTGGGGACGGGTCTTCAGGGCTCCCTGGAATGGAAATCTCTTCCACTCTGCTTCTGCACACCTTGTATTCACCCAGAAGCTATGGGGGACTCTCTTTACATTAATTCTATGGGCTTTGGTTTCGGAGCTCGTAAACGTGCGTCCTTCTACTCCGCCATCTTGGCTCCGCCCCCCATTCTTAACTTCTTTATAAGCTCATTTCCTTTCCTGGTCATTCATCTGTCTCACACTATCCTTTATGCCACTTTTAAAGCAAGGTCTTCATTGTAAACATGGTGCAGACCAGTTATATTCATAATGGGTTTTTTTGTTGCTATTGGCAAGCTTATCCATGAATCAAATGCCAGTATTTAAAGCTTATGGTCATTAAAACAGTATAGAATTTTGTAAAGCTATCAAAACTACTTTCTTATTCAATTCTGGGCGCAGCTAACCCACCATCCATCGTGTTCATCCAAGAGTTATGTTATGTTGGACCATTTCTGTGTGGTTAGTCCTTCTAAGTGGATTTGGAACGGCGGCATCATCCTTCCTCCTGCTATTACTTTGGTTTTTATTGTTGTTAACATTGCCCTGTGTAGGGCAACATTCTTTGGAGTGGTTATAGAGGTCATTTATCAGATTCCACTCTGATGTATCTTACAACTTCACACAATCAGTCCAATGTTACACACAAGAAAGATGGTTTACTCGTGAATTGGAATACAGAAAGGAAATGATGGATAGTGTATAACACATTGTGGCAATTTTTTTAAAAGGTGTCTTGGCTACTTTATTTCCCCAAACCATAAGTTATTATTAATATTATCCATTTAACTAAAAATATGCAAAATTAAACATTGAACATTTTCAAAGATTGTGACTAAAATTTTTTCTTCGTCTATTTTCATTTATTTTTTAGTTTTCAACATTTACTTTTCTTTTTTTTTCTTTTTTATTTTACAATTTTGAGTTCCAATTTTTTACCCCCCCTTTTCCCCCTTAGATGTCAAGCAATCTGTTGTAGGCTGGACATGTACAATCATATCAAACATATTTCCACATTAGTTATGTTGTAAAAGAAGAATTGGAGTAAAAGGTGAAAATCATAAGAAAGGAAAAAAAAGTGAAAAATAGCATGCTTTGATCTACATTCAGACTCCATCGTTCTTTCTTTGAATTTGGATAGTATTTTCCACCATGAAACTTTTGGAATTTTCTTAGATCACTGTATTGCTGCAGAGTCAAGTCTATTAAAGTTGATTACCACACAATGTTGCTGTTACTGTGTATGATATTCCCCTGGTTCTGCTCACTTCACTCAGCATCATTTCATGTAAGTTTCTCCAGTTTTTTTTTCTTCTGAAATACACCTGCCCATCAATTCTTATTAAATAAGAAATATATGTGTATATATATATATATAAAACACACATAGGATTCTGATACATTCACATATCACAACTTGTTCAGTCATTTCTTAATTGCAGAACATCCCTTCAACTACCAATTCTTTGCAATCAGGAAATAATTTTCAGTAACAAAGTAATGATACTTTCTTTTTTTATCTTTTTTTAATATAAATTTATTTATTTAACTTTTTACATTCATTTTCACAGAATTTTGGGTTCCAAATTTTCTCCCCATTTATACCCTCCCCTACCCCAATATACTGAGCATTCTAATTTTCCCTATCACCAATCTGCCCTCTCTTCTATCATACCTTCCTTCTCTTCTCCCCATCTTCTCTTTTGTCCTGTAGGGCCAGATGACTTTCTATTCCCCATTAACTGTATTTCTTATTTCCTAGTAGCAAGAACAATACTCAACAGTTGTTCCTAAAACTTTCAGTTCCAAATTCTCCCCATCCCTCCCTCCCCACCCATTCCCTTTGGGAAGGCAGGCAATTCAATACAGGCTATATCTGTGTAGTTTTGCAAATGACTTCAATAATAGTCGTGTTGTGGAAGACTAACTGTATATCTCTCCATCCTATTCTGCCCCCCATTGTTTCTATTCTGCCTTTTGATCCTGTCCTTCCCCGAGTGTTGACTTCAAATTGCTCCCTCCTCCCATTGCCCTCCCTTCCATCATCCCTCCCTCCCTGCTTATCTCCTTATCCCCCACTTTCCTGTACTGTAAGATACGTTTTCACACCAAAATGAGTGTGCATTTTACTCCTTCCTTTAGTCGAATGTGAGGCGGGTAAACTTCATGTTTTTTTCTCAGCTCTCCTCGTTTTCCCTCCACTAAAAAGTCTCCTGCTTGCCTCTTGAATGAGATATAATTTGCCCCATTCCATTTCACCCTCTCTCCTCCCACTACATTTCTCTCTCACCATTTACCTTAATTTCTTTTAAGATATGGTCCCATCCTATTCAATTCATTCTGTGCTCTCTGTGTCTGTGTGCGTGCATGCATGTACATGTGTGTATGTGTGCGTGTGTGTGTGTGTATACGTCTGTGTGTGGTCCCACCAACTACCCAGATACTGAAACTTTTTAAGAGTTACAAATATTGTCTTTCCATGTAGGAATGTAAACAGTTCACCTTTGGTAAGTCCCTTATGGCTTCTCTTTGCTGTTTATTTTTTTCATGTTTCTTCTTATTCTTGTGTTTGAAAGTCAAATTTTCTTTTCAGCTCTGGTCTTTTCATCAAGAATGCCTGAAATTCCTCTGTTTCATTGAAAGACCATATTTTCCCCTAAAGTATTGTACTCTGTTTTGCTGGGTAGGTGATTGTTGGTTTGAGTCCTAGTTCCTTTGACTTCTGGAATATCCTATTCCATGCCCTTCCATCCCTTAATGTAGAAGCTGCAAGATCTTGTGTTATCCTGATTGTATGTCCACAATACTGGAATTGTTTCTTTCTAGCTGCTTACAATATTTTCTCCTTCACCTGGGAATTCTGGAATTTGGCCACAATGTTCCTAGGAGTTTCTCTTTTTGGATCTCTTTCAGGCGGTGATCAATGGATTCCTTCAATACTTATTTTGGCCTCTGGTTCTAGAATATCAGGGCAGTTTTCCTCGATAATTTCATGAAAGATGATGTCTAGGCTCTTTTTTTGATCATGACTTTCAGGTAGTCCCATAATTTTTAAATTGTTTCTCCTGGATCAATTTTCCAGGTCAGTTGTTTTTCCAATGAGATATTTCACATTCTCTTCCATTTTTTCGTTCTTTTGGTTTTGTTTTATGATTTCTTGGTTTCTCAGAAAGTCAATAGACTCCTTCTGTTCCATTCTAATCTTGAGAGAACTCTTATCTTCAGTGAACTTTTGAGCCTCTTTTTCCATTTGACTAATTTTGTTTTTGAAAGCATTCTTCTCCTCATTGACTTTTTGAACCTCTTTTGCCAATTGAGTTATGCTATTTTCAAGGTGTTATTTTCTTCAGTATTTTTTTGGGGGTCTCCTTTACCAAGGTATTGACCCATTTTTTTATGCTTTTCTTGCACCTCTCTCATTTCTCTTCCCAGTTTTTCCTCCACCTGTCTAACTTGATTTTCAAAATCCTCTTTGAGCTCTTCCATGGCCTGAGCCCACCGGACATCCAACTCGGATGTCTGGGATAGAGAGGCCCTGACCTCTAAGTCTTTCCCTGATGGCAAGCTTTGTACTTCCTTATCAGAAATGATGAGAGGAAGGAACATCTCTTCCCCAAGAAAGTAGCTCTCTATGGTCTCATCTTGCTTCCTTTTTCTGGGCATTTTCCCAGTCAGTTACTTGACTTCTGAGATTCCTGTCCACCCCCGCCTAGATCCCCCCAGCTAGTGCTTGGGGTCTGAGATTCAAATGCTTTTCCCCAGCCTCAGGGCTTTCCGCAGCAGGAGCAGCTGCTATTCAATGTGAGCTTAAGTTGTGGTGCTTGGGTGGGGGCAGGGCCCCCTCCCAGGGTCATTTCCCTCAGGGGCTTTATGCAGAGACCTTCGGTAATGGCCCTGAGCCCCTGTCTACCCTGGGAGTCCCATGTCGCCACTGCCTCTGCCACTCCCTCCACCGCTACCTCCCAAGGGTGCCCAAGTCACAGAGACATCCCGCTCCCCTCCTGGCCAGCCCAGAAGTCTCTCTCACTGAGCTGTGTGCCTGTGGGTGGAGGTACCTTCACGGCCACCGGAGGTTCCCTCCCTGAAGCCTGCTCAGATCTGCTCCTCTGGGGCCGTGGGGCCACGGCAATGCAGGGTTGGGCTCCATGTCTGGAGCGCGGACCCCTGGGGATGGCTTTCCAGGGCTCTCTGGATCGGAAATCTCTTCCATCATGTTTCTGCGAGGGTTCCACTGTTCCAGAATGTATGGGGAGTTCTTTTCACAGGAAATTTGTGGGCTGTGGTTTCGGGGCTATCATACGTGAGTCTTTCTACTCCGCCATCTTGGCTCCTCCTCAGTAATGATACTTTCAAGAGAACTCTGTTGTTTTTTTTTTTAAATGAATCCACTGAAATTCAAAATCAATGGGAAATTATTGCTAGAAACAACAAAATAGTGAGCACTTTGTTTCTTTTGGAAAATAAATATTGCTATAATTGTGAGAACATAATGGAATCCCATTAAATCTCAAAAACTGTCATTCACATAGCTCCACTAAGAATACTCCTCATAATCAACTTATTCCAACAAATGAGATATGCATCACACATTTTTTCCTACATGTAAGCCAATAAAATGTTGAAATCCTTGAAAAAAAGTTCCAACTATCTTGAAATGACATTTTAAAAATTACTTGCTTATCAGGTTCTTGCTCCTCTTGGGTCCACTTCTGACAAGGTTATAAAGGGAGACAGTTGCATCTGGGCCCACTGTGTACTGTGATTTTTAAGTTCTCCCTGCCACAAATAGTGTACATACTCAGCCTGAAAGAAGCCTTTCTGTGATTCCCCTGGGGCTACTAAACAATCATAGTAAGGAGAGCAGGAGCCAAAGGACTTCTATAACATTCACTAAGCTGTCATACAGTTTCCTGTCTACATCTTTTCTCTGGTTTATTTGTCTTTCCCTTACACAAATTAAATATAAAACATTTTAGAGCAAATGGGAACAATACAAATTCCCTAATATAATAATAGATGGGTAAACTGCTCTAGATCACTTACAAGCTAGCTTCTGTAGTCATGATCTTAACCTTATGTTCCTTCATGTCTTTGAGGAATTAAAGTTCTTACATTCAATCAAAAAATTCAGAAAGTTGTTCACATAATATAAAATAAAAATACAATTATGTATTGGCACCATTGTGCCATTCACAATCAGATTACTCTTTTCAGGAATGTAGAAATTGAGATGTACTACCAACTCAATACTCATTCTGCCTTTCATCTGTACCACTCAAATATAGGAGTATCAGTAAGGTTGTCAGCTATTTCCTTGTACTTGGCTTATACTTTTTGAGAGCTAGTTGTTATTCATGATTTGGCTCCTTATGAGTGGTAACACATCACTCCAATTTATCTAAATATCATTGTAGATTATTTAATGAGTTAATTGTTCAAACATCATTATACTGGCTTCTTTCATTTCTTACCCATCTGAGCTGTCTGTACAATGACCATTGGGCAACCAGGTGATGCAATGGATAGAGCATCAGTGCAGGAGTCAGGAGGACCTGAGTTCAAATCTCACCTTAGACGCTTGACATTCACTAGCTGTGTGACCTTGAGCAACTCACTTAACCCCAGTTACCTCATCCTGGGTCATCTCCACTAATCCTGATGAATATCTAGTCACTGAATTTAGATGGCTCTGGAGAAGAAGTGAGGCTGGTGACCTGTACAGCCCTCCCTCACTCAAAACAAAGTCAAGTGCAAGTCATGTCATTATTTCTCTGATGGCACGGTCTTCTTCAGCAATGAAGGACAAGCACACACAATCACCATGTATATAGATTAGAGAGATAGATAAATAGATAGATTTTTTTCAGACTCTAAGAAATGAATTATATCAAATGACATCAATATAAGTACATATTTCATTCCAGAGTACTTCCCAGTCTTCTTATCTGCTCCTAGTATTACACAGGTTAAATGTTAAGAAGTTCTATCCTTCCCTGCTGTTCCTCATGGGGAACCAGCAAGGGTTTTTGCCCAATGTTTTAATTTGCAGCAACCTCTAAAATAATAATAATAACTAATATTCATGTAGCACTTCCTATATGCCAAGCACCATTCTATGCACTTATTATCTCATTTGATCCTTACAACTACTCTGCTATGTAGGAACTATTAGCAAATTACCTCTACATCATAGCCTCTCCTTGGCATAAAGAAAATGGAAAATTAAGGTCACACTAGCACAGTACATTTTGCTCTTTCCTCTCCTTCTCATACTTAAATACAGACACAGGAACAAAAATAGACCGATAGACACACACACACACACACACACACACACACACACTTAATGACTGTAGAATTTTATATGGAAAAGGAAATTATTCCTAAACAATTGTAGCACCAATGCAATATTCACAGCTCCTACAGCATCTACGAATATTCCAGTGTAATTCTGAATCTCAAAATACAACAGAGTCTTCACATGGAAGACAGAATCAAAACATGTATTCAGACACCAGAAAGTTAAATCTGTCTTAGTAACAAAGAAGTATATACGCAGTAGTAATGAGAGGGCACTACCATCCCCAAGTCTTCCCTCTGTTAGGCTTCCCACAAACCAGCTCCCTTAAACAAAATAAAAAAGAAGCTCTCCCACTCATGCTAATTGCTGTCTTTCCCAGTTCTAATTCCTCTCTGACTAACTGCCTCTCATTTCTGCTTTAGCTCTACCTCTTCCTGTTTCACCTTTCCTGCTCCACCCTTTCCTGTTCCATGTTACTTGACTCATGTGACTCAGACTTCCATGTGACTTAAGTAGGTCACATGGGCCTATTAATGGATGGAAAAAAATCTTCTCATTAAGAAGTAAAATTAAATTACCAATAAGCAAAAATACATTATCAATACAACAGTTGACAATAAATGCTGGAGAATTACAAAGAATATGCAGGGCATCAAAGAAAATAGGTAAGAAGATACTTCTCAATTCTATTTAGAGGTAGGAGTTCCACAAGCATAGAATATTGTATATACAAGATTTGTTGATATGGTAAGTTTTTAATTGGCTTTTCTCCTTCCTCTATTTCTTTTAAAATATTATTTATTATATGGGATTTGAGAGAAAAAGATATACTAGGAGAAATTTAGGCAGTGTAAAAAAACAGGTATCAAAATTATATTAAAAAATAAAGGATGGGAGTGTGGCAGTGGCTGCACCTGAGATATTCTCTGCCATGGCCCTACACACTTGCAGCAGCTGGGCCTGATATTTTGTGAGTTGGGTCCCCCAGGAGGTAGATGCCCACGCTATGGCTTTGGCCTCTAGAACCATCAGCTGGGGCTATGATTCCAATGAACAGCACAGTGACGCAGACTCAGAGGCAGAGTTCCCTTCCCTGCCACCGTCCATCCTGAATGCCATACATGTGGATGGGGAATCCTACCATGACTGTGAGAGCCAAAAGGAATCTCTGTACTGCACCAGCCTCCATGCCAGTCATCGAAGTAGGGACTTCTGGTGTGGTGAAGAAGATGACTGTTTTGATTGGGTTTGGGATGATCTGAACAAATTGACAGTCACCCTGCTAAGTTTTGACAACTGCAAAATCAATTTTCACATGGAATATAGCTGTAGCACAACAGACATATGAGGGAACAAGGAACTATGTGAAGGGCAGCACTTTTGGGAGATTAAGATGGACTTTTCCATTCAAGGGCACTGATATGATGGTTGGCATCAGAACATGAGATGTAAATCTGGTGAAGTACTGCCGTATGTTCTGTAGCTTGCTGGACAAGGATGAAGACAGGTGGAGCCTCTCTTACACAGGACTTCTCCATCACAAGGGTGACAAGATGAGGTTTTCATCACAGTTTGGCCAGGGCTCCATCATCGGGATTCACTTAGACACTTGGCATGGGACACCAATCTTTAAAAACAGGAACTTCATAAGAGTTGCCTCCACCAAACTGGAGAACAAGAAATTCTACCCCATAGTTTGCTCCACTGCCACCAAAAGCAGTATGAAGGTGATCCATTCCTGTGCTAGTCTCACTTCCCAGAAGTGTGTGTTCTACAGCCTGTGCCAACTGCTACCTGACTCTGGGGACACACTGGAAGGATTGTCTCTGCCACCTGACATCAAGCAGCTATTGCAAAACAAAATGGGCTGGGTCCTGAGCATGAACTATAACTCCCTGCAGTCACCATCACCCCAAGGTGCTCAGGAAGTCCAGAGGCCAAGCCATGTCAGAGAAAGAGGTGTCAATGGACTTATTTTCCAATGAAAACTGCCTTGTTGGGCTTGGGGTTGCTTCTCTTTCTTTGCCCTTTCCTCCACACACTCTTGGAACAAGAGGGAAGGTTGGGAGGGGAGGTTGCCATCCATCCTCAGGGCCAGTGCCACTGGTTTGAATTTGCCAAGATATTCCTCTCATTCAGGAACTAGTTTAGGTCATGGCACATGCTCCTCACCCAGATTGGAAGATTGCCACGAACTCAAGAGAGTCAGGTTCAGAAAGAGATATCACAGTAAGACTCCCTAAGCCCAGCCCAAGGGTCCCTCCAGGTTCTCTTTAGGATGGTGGAGACTGCAGTGCTACTGGCTCCCTCTGGGGACAGTGTATGATCACTCCTGCCTCAAGGGAGAGGAGGATAATGCTGCAGCCTAGCCTCAGCTGTTCTTAAATGTCTGGCTGAGAGAGGTGAGAAGAAAAGCCTGGTTAATATTAAGGTGTGTGCCTATGTTCCCCCTCCAATCCTTGGGGCTTCAGATCTAGGATCTATAATTTTTTTTTTAAATATCACTTTTGCATGTTGTCACCTTCTCCTCCTGTATCAGAGACTGTATGAAATCACTGTAATGAAGTCAAAATAGTTTATGTTGAAAAAACTAAAGGGAGTATTATGAAAATCTGATCATGGGCATGTAAAAGATAAATCCTGACAATGAACAAAGACTGCTTTTTGTCATACCACCTGACCAACATGTACCTTTGATCTTCTATGTCAATTTGTGTGGCGATTATCAACCCTCCTCAAACGTATAAGTTATGTATGATGAGTACTTTCCATCACCATGCTTATTGAATGTGAGGCAGTTTGTTTTTACCACAGGGAGCACTGCATTGGGCTGTTTTAATTTCAATATTGGAGACATCACAAAATTTAGTTATTTTGAATCCCTTCATAGTCCACAAGTATATAATAAAAGTAGGGGTAAATCACCTGATTTAGTCAAATAAACATTTTATTAGAGACTGAAATCAAAATGCAATTTGGTCGATTGTTCCAAGTACTGCTCCTATATAATGGTTTCCACTATTATATCTGATGAGATTCAAGTCAACAATTTTGACTTCAGACACAATCTATTTTGAGGCATCAGGAATACTAATATAATGCTTCTTTAAAAAGTTTTTTTAAGCTCCTAGATATGTTTAAAAATGACAGTACAGTATGATGGTATGTAGCCTGCACGCAAAATTTGGAAAATAACATTTATCAAAGCATTGATGTTTCTAAGATAACCTAGTTTGAAATAGTTATGATATTTTTCCACTTTGATAAATATTAGGACTTGTGAAATGCTACTGCTAGTCAGCAATTAACCATTACTTTCATAATAGAGTCTTTCAGTTTCACACATAGAGTTCCCTTTGTGTTACATATCTGGTTGTTTATCAAGTTATCAAAAGGTAAAATGCAGAAATGTATAGTCTGCAAATAAATATGCTCAGATTCATAATTGTATCAATACAGATTTCTCATTTTTAACCATTCATACATCAAATATTTTTGAGTGATTACAATGTGTCAGATATTATACTACTTATAGAGACTGTGGCCCCTCCTAAGGAAGCTGGTCTCAGAACAATTATGTTTATGCATGAATTCGACTTTTTGACAAAGCCAATATTACAGATTCAAAGACTACTATTTATTTGAAAACCATGATCTCATAATGGGCTGCCTCAAAATTGTGATGCATCATTAATCAAATAATCAATCAAAAAATAATGATTACATACCTGATATATGTCAGGCATTATGCTAAGTGCTTAGGAGACAATGACAAAAATTAAAATATCACTGGTTTTAAGGAGCTTACATTAGATAAAAGGAAGTAATATGGAGAAGCACTAAAGCATAGTGCAGAGTGCTTGGTTCAGAGTCCTAAATTTGGTTTTAAATTCCAACTCTGTGATATATAGATAGATAGATAGATAGATAGATAGATAGATAGATAGATAGATAGATAGATATAGATATACATATATGTATATGTATATATATGTATATCTATATATCTAAATATCTATATCTGTCTATCTATATCTATATCTATCTATATCTATATCTATCTATCTATCTATCTATCTATCTATCTATCTATCTATCTATCTATCTATCTGAATCCTGCTTCTGTGTGGCCTTAAGCTAAATGTGCCTTAATTTCCTCCTATACAAAATGAAGGAATTGAAGTATGTGACCCTATGGTCTTTCAACTCTCTATGATCCTATATACATTAAAATACATATAAAATTCATCCAAAGTATTTTTGTTTTGAGGGAGGCATTAGTAATTGGAAAAGTCAGGAAAATCTTCAAGAATATGTTTTTTAAGCTGAACTATGGAGAAACTAAATATTCTAAAAGATAGAACTGGGGGTGTAGAAATAAATCAATTCTATGAATACTGAGTAGTAAGTGAAAAGGGATAGAGTGTTTTGTGTGACACTCCAAATAAATAGCAATGTCTAGCCTATTCTAGTTGAATTTTGGTTGAAGTCTGTTGATCACTTACTAATGATCACCTCCATTTACTAGTTTAGCCTTCCATTGTCTATCAGATGGAACCACTGAGTAGTCTTCAGATGTGCTGTCACTCTATACTGTAGCAATCAAATCCAGAAATTATTAAACCAGGAACAGCTGTGACTTGCTCTGCATTAGAAAGATGAGGTTATAACCTCCATGTCAACTGCAGGTGCTGATTTATTCCACTTACTCCAGAATGAAAATTGATTCTCCCTCTCCCCATCACTACACATCATGCTGCAAATTACATCTTGACTTAGAGTTGGGTTAGAGTCAGGAGTTTTCAAAAACAGCCTTATCTGAAGGAATTCATTACAGGGTGACTAAGCAGGAATGTCCTTATCTTTAATGCTGAATTTAGCTTTTCTTTACTCAAAAATTGTGTCTATATTATATCACTAAGGTGTGTGTCATCTACATCTGATTTATTGAGTAGCCTATTTGTAACCTAGCCTCATTCTCTATTTACAGCAACAGGTAAGTGTAAATTTGTCATTACTAAATGAGATCCCTGTAGAACACATACACAATAGACTCCAGCAAAAAAAGATACAATTCTGAAAAAAATAAGGAAGGGACTTCGGTACACATTATTCCATAGAATCTTGCTAGTGAAACTGTGCAAAGTTACTTTATGAGAAGACTTTTCTCAGAATGATATGATTTAATACAGAACCATAGAATTTCAGAGTAATAAAATATCATAACAGCCATCCAGTTCACCCCATACACAAAAAGGAACATCATAAAAATTCATATCTAAACATCAAGAACAAATCCTCTAGAACATAACCAAGTTTAAGAAAAACGATCAACTCTTTTGAAGACCTCCAATGAAAGTGAAACTCCAGCTTCTGAAGGAGGCACTTCTACTTTTTGGGAGTCAAATTGGTAGAAAAGTTTGCCTGATCACTAAACCAAAATTTTCTATCTTGAAGACAGATATTAGTTCTGCCCTTATGAATCCAAGATAAAAGTAAAAAGTCTAATATTTTTCCCAAATAACAATCTTTCAAACTGCTGAAGACAAGCTTCGAGCCCCCTGCTACTCCAAATTATTGTCTTCATATTTAATCTTCAGATATCTTCATTTCCTAGATTTCATTCTCATTGGAAGGACCCTTTCCAATTCCAAATGTACTTTACTGGAGTGTCTTACTTATCAATTGCATTTCTAAAGTGTAAGAAATATAAGTAAAAAAAGTTAAGCCTACAACAGAGAACAATTTAATAATTATCTTTACAATGCTGCAAGCAATGTCTATCTTAATTCATCCTGAAATGTCTTAAATCCTTGGTTGCCACAAAACAATGCTGACTCGGTGAATTCACAATTCTGTTGTTATACTCACTCTCTTGTTAATAAACTGATTTAGATGAACTGATAACCACTTATGGCTACCTCACCTTGTACCAGTGAAGTTGATATTTTGAACTCAAAAATAATATATTTAGCAGCATAATATTTCATTGTATTAAAATTTACTCTATGGTGTAGTGGCTAGATTCTAGACTGTAAAGACAAACAAAATCTTGACTGCCATTCTTTGTGTTCACTAACCTTTCCAGCTTTTGGTGTTCTGCACATTTGATAAGTGTATCACAACCCTTTATTCAGGACCAAGAATATTTCCCTTAGACACTTCACTGGTTATATCCTGCAAAGATGATATTGAGTTATTAACTACAACTCATTTAATACATTAAAATAGTTCTGAATAGCCCACATTTCTCCATCTTTTTTCACAAGAATAGAATGAGGCATTTTATCAAAAGTATTGCTTATTTTTTGTAAACTATAGCTATTCCATCTCATCTCATTTGGACTACCTATTTAGTAATCCTGTAAAAACATTAAAAGAAAAGTAAGTCTTGTATTGGTAACATTATGGTCCTTTCCTAATTCACTCCTAAGAAAAATAGACCATTAATACTAGAATTTTCCACACAGATATGGATAACTGTCTAGATATTAGCAATGTCATAGAAAAGAGTGCTTAAAACACATGGAAAAAACAAGATGTCAGATAGGAAATAAGACCAGGATGTGATGACCCAGAAAGACGATCAACAAAGACAATGACTTTCACCACTTTTCCAAAAGTTTCTTCCCGACTAGCAGTTGAGTTGGGAAAATGATGTGGATACAAATGGTGACCTAACAGTTAATAGTCACTTGTCCAATGCTTTGTGAAGCCCCCAATTTATTCTGTAAGCTGAAAGTGCCCTAAAGTCCTTTCCCCCTTATCTTGAACCAGTACCCAAGGAATTGTTAAGGAGGCCCATGATGCTTTTTCAGGTAAAATAAATGACTCCCATTGGCTAAAAGAGAAGGAATAAGTGAATTCGTTCACACCTGAATCAGCCCTCCCAACTCTAAACTTCATATTAATGGTTGCTCTGTGTTTCAATTAGGACTAGGAAACATTTGACTTTTGAGATATTTTAGGAGTAATTAATCTGACAGCCCTGTGTTGCTGTTGTTTTTAACTCTATCTCCTATTTTTTTTCTTTCATACTACACAATCTTCAATTCATTTTCTAATTTTCCTTTGAAATATGTATTTTCAAGATGTGTATCTCTGTTTAAGTATCTGAAGAGCAAAGAAACAGAATTCTGTCTATTCATACTGATAAATTGAGTTAATAGGAACAGTTATAAATTTCATATTTGGGGGGAGGAGCCAAGATGGCAGAGTAGAAAGACGCATGTATGCGAGCTCCAAACCCACAGCCCATAAATTTCCTGTAAAAAGAACTCCCCACAAATTCTGGAGCAGTGCCAGGCATGCAGCAATGCAGTGGAAGAGATATCCATTCCAGAGAGCTCTGAAAAACTGACCCCAAAGCTCCATCCCCCACAGGATAGCGAAGCCCAGCCCTGGCCACGTGGCCCCAGAGGAGCAGATCCGAGCAGGCATCAGGGATGGAATCTCCAGCAGCCGTGAAGGTCCCTCAACCCACAGGTGCTACAGGTCTGTGAGAGAACCTATCTGGCTGGCCAAGAGGGGAGTGGGGTGTCTCTGTGGCTCAGGACCCCGCAGAGGCAGCGGCAGAGGCAGAGGAAGTGGGGCTCCCAGAGCAGGCAGGATCTCAGATCCATTACCTAAGGTCTCTGTATAAACCCCCTGAGGAAACTGAGCCTGGAGGCAGCCCTGCCTCCACCTGAGAACCTGAACTTAAGCTCACAATGAATAGCAGCCATGCCTGCCCCCTGAGGCTGGGGAGCAGCATTTGAATCTCAGACCCCAAAAACTAGCTGGGCTAATCTAGGTGGGGGTGGAGAGGATTCTCAGAAATCAAGTAACTGGATGGGAAAATGTCCAGAAAAGGGAAGAAAAATAGGACCATAGAAGGCTACTTTCTTGGTGAACAGATGTTTCCGCCTTTCATTTCTGATGAGGAGGATCAATGCTTACCATCAGGAAAAGACATAGAAATCAAGGCCTCCTTATCAAAAACATCTGAAATAGATATCCAATGGGCTCAGGCCATGGAAGAGCTCAAAAAGGATTTTGAAAATCAAGTTAGAGAGGTAGAGGAAAAACTGGGAAGAGAAAAGAGATGGATGCAAGAAAAGCATGAAAAACAGGACAATACCTTGCTAAAGGAGACCCAAAAACATGCTGAAGAAAATAACACCTTGAAAAATAGGCTCACTCAATTGGTAAAAGAGGTTAAAAAGCCAGTAAGGAGAAGAATGCTTTCAAAAGCAGAATTACCCAAATGGAAAAAGAGGTTCAAAAGCTCAATGAAAAAAATAGTTCTCTCAAAATTAGAATGGAACAGATGGAGGCTAATGACTTTTTGAGAAACTAAGAAATCACAAAACAAAAGGAAAAGAATGAAAAAAGTGGAAGTGAATGTGAAATATCTCATTGGAAAAACAACTGACCTGGAAAATAGATCCAGGAGAGACAATTTTAAAATTATGGGACAACCTGAAAGCCATGATCAAAAAAAGAGCCTAGACATTATCTTTCATGAAATTATCAAGGAAAACTTCCCTGAGATTCTAGAACCAAAAGCCAAAATATGTATTCAAGGAGTGCATAGATCACTGCCTGAAAGAGATCCAAAAAGAGACACTCCTAGGAACATTTTGGCCAAATTCCAGAGTTCCCAGGTCAAGGAGAAAATATTTCAAGCAGCTAGTAAGTAACAATTCCAGTACTGTGGAAATACAATCAGGATAACTCAAGATCTAGCAGCTTCTACATTAAGGGATCGAAAGGAGTGGAATAGGATATTCCAGAAGTCAAAGGAACTAGGAATCACCAAGAATCACCTACCCAGCAAAACTGAGTATAATACTTCAGAGGAAAATATGGTCTTTCAATGAAATAGAGGACTTTCAAGCATTCTTGATGAAAATACCAGAGCTGAAAAAAAAATTTGACCTTCAAACACAAGAATGAGAAGAAGCATGAAAAAGCAAACAGCAAAGAGGAGTCATAAGGGACTTACCAAAGGTGAACTGTATATATTCCTACATGGAAAGACAATATTTGCAACTCTTAAAACTTTTCAGTATCTGGGTAGTTGGTGGGACTACACACACACACACACACACACATGCACACAGACATGTACACGTGTGCATGTGCACACACACATACACATATTCACACACACAGAGACAGAGAGTCCAGAGTGAATTGAATAGGAGGGGATCATATCTTCAAAGAAATTAAGGTAAACGGTGAGAGAGAAATGTAGTGGGAGGAGAGAGGGTGAAATGGAATGGGGTAAATTATTTCTCATTCAAGAGGCAAGCAGGAGACTTTTTAGTGCAGGGAAAAAGAGGAGAGCTGAGAAAAAAAAAACATGAAGAATGCTCTCATCACGTTCAACTAACGGAAGGAATAAAATGCACACTCATTTTGGTATGAAAACCTATCTTTCACTACAGGAAAGTGGGGGAGAAAAAGATAAGCAGGGTGGGGGGACTATGGAAGGGAGGGCAACGGGAGGAGGGAGAAATTTGAAGTCAACACTTCGGGAATGGCAGGATCAAAAGAGAGAATAGAAACAATGTGGGGCAGGATAGGATGGAGGGAAATACAGTTAGTCTTACACAACACGACTATTATGGAAGTCATTTGCAAAACTACACAGATTGGGCCTATATTGAATTGCCTGCCTTCCCAAGGGAATGGTTGGGGAGGGAGGGATGGGGAAAATTTGGAACTCAAAGTGTTAGGAATAACTGTCAAGTATTGTTGTTGCTACTAGGAAATAAGAGATACAGTTAAGGGGGAATAGAAAGCCATCTGGCCCTACAGGACAAAAGAGAAGATGGGGACAAGAGAAGGGAGGGAGGGTAGAAGAGAGGGCAGATTAATGATGGGGGAAATTAGAAGGCTTGGTGTATTCGGGTGGACGGAGGGGACAAATGAGGAGAAAATTTGGAACCCAAAATTTTGTGAACATGAATGTAAAAAGTTAAATAAATTTATATTACAAAAATAAATAAAGTTCTTAATTACCTTAGACAAATTAAAATAAATAAAAATAAATAAATAAAATTTCATATTCCTATAACATTTTCAGGTACTGAACATCATCACTTCCTAAAGAAGTTAAACTAAAAATGTTCCTAATGAAAAGTCCAAAGGATACTTTATTTGTCTTACCCCGTAAACATTCTATCCTTTGTCAAGCAAAAAACAATGCTAGCTAAAGAAGATAGCAGTTCTGGATATGAATGCAAATGCAAATGATTATGGAAAAGGAAGCTATAATGTGGATATGCAGCACAGTAGAACGAATCTTTGATTTATAGCCAAAGAATCAAGGTTTGAATCACAACTCTGCCTTTTAACACATATATGGCCTTTTCCAAGTTTCTACATCTATAAAATTAAATATATCTTACCTCTGAGGTTCCTTCAATCTCTACAACAATAATCTTAGGGCACACAACCATATATATGTGTGTGTGTGTGTGTGTGTGTGTGTATGTATATATATATGTATACACACACATACGTATATACATATATATGTTTATCCATACACAAATATCCATATGCCTATACAAATATATACATATATATATATATGCACGTATATGCATGTCTCTGTATTTCTGTGTGTGTATAAACACACATATATAGATACATGTTTCTTTTCCTTTAAAAGATGTAAGTTCTTGACTTCCATAGTAAAATATGGTAGATCTGTTTCTTTCTTTTTATACATATTGTTATTTCTGAACTTCCTTCCATAATGCTTTTCATATCATTTGACTTCATTGGATTTCCCTTCATGCCTTTGACAGGGTTATTTTCCCCTCTATTGCCCTAGTTATTTCAAATAATTTCATAGTCCATGAGTAAATGATTTGAATAAGGGAATGAAAGGGTGATTACCTGATTTGGTCTAATGAAAATTTTATTAGAGGCTAACATTAAAAATAAAATTCAGTTCAATGTCCTAAGTACTATACATATTCCTCAACTATTTTTTTCTGATGAAATGCTAGCTAATATAATTTTTCTCCCCAGGTATATTGATATCCCTTTTAGTATAAAAAGCATACTAGCAAGTAATATCTGGAATATTAAAAAATGGACTGGGGAATGCTTTATTATGGAGAAGGGAGTGGCATTCAAGTATCAGAACTGATATTTGAGAGAGGATTCTGGGAAGATTGCAGAGTAGGTCAGAAACCTCCAAGCACTCAAAGATTTCCCCCACAAGAGATAAAGTAGCACCTTAGAGAAAACAAAGTGCAGGCAAAAATACATAAGAATAGGGACATAAGAATAGGGGCATAAGATCAATCTTCCTGGGACAATTCAAGAAGTTCAGAAGAAAAATTATAAGACCAGGTTTGGCCCAGTGAAGAACATATACCTCCAGTCTAGGGTCCACATTAGCAACCATTGGCAAACACTGGGGTTGGCTTATTTGAGAGGCTGCCTCCACTTCAGCCAAAGGAACTTTTGCCCCTAGGATAGTGAGGTGGTTGGGTGTCTGAGCTCAGGAAGACTGAGGGAACCTCTGCTAGCAAGGAACTCCAGACACAGCTGTACTGCAAAGAGTGGCAGGTGTGAGAAAGAAAGAGCATAGGCCCAGTAAGTGCAAAAAGCAATGAGGGAGAGGAACCCTGTGGCTGTGGACATTTCCAGGAGGATGGAAGTTTGGATTTAGTTCCAGGCCAGAGGGGAGAAATGAAGATCTGGGACAAGAGACACCATCCACCATCCCCCAGAGCTAGAAGTGATTAAAAAACTAAACTATTGGGGGCAGAGACAAGATGGTGGAGTGAGAGTAACTCACATCTAATCTCTTAGACAAACTCCTTCAGATACCTCTAAAAAGAGAATCTGATCAAATTTTGGAGATGCAGAATCCAATATGAGACAGACTAAGGCAGATTCACAGCCCAGGACAGACTGAAAGGTCATTGGAAAGGATCTGTGGCATAAGAGTGAGCCCACAGCACACAGCACAGCATGTCCAGCCCAGAAGAAGGGAAGGGTCCCGGGGAGATCTGAGGCAGCAGCAGGTGGAACCAGTGGAGCAGAAGCCCAGGGTGAGAGACCAACAGAGCCCAGTGAGTGACAGTTGCTGAACCCCAGATTTCAGCTGCAGCAGTTCCTGAGACTTTAATCATGCAGATTAAATGTCTGTAAGTCACCTATTTGAACTTCTGGGAGCCAGGATGGCAGAGTGTTCAGTAAATGCTCTTTTATTCCCACTTCATGATCTCAAAAGAACCACAAAATATTTCCCCAGAGTAATCCTTGCTCAGTGAGAACACCGGGTTGGGGGGCGGGGGGAGAGGGTGCAGCAAATAGTCTCATAACACCTCAGGCTAGGAAAATAGCTAAGGAGGATTCCTCTTACTGTGGCAGAGACTAACCAGAAGGAGAGGGATCCCAGGGTGGTAGAAATAACACTAGGACCCAGGCAAGCCTCAGTGCTAGAAAAGGAGCCCCAGGAGGGGAGGAAACCCACACTAGGAGCCAGGTGAGGCCCAGTGTTAGGAGAGGAGCCCCAGGAGGGGTGGAAACTCACACTAGATCTAGGAGTGCCTCAGCACATCCAGAAGAAACAGGAAAACAATAGGGTAGCTGAGATCATCAGCCCCTGAGGTGCCTTTGCCTTAGTTCAGCTGCGGGGATCTTGCCTGAGCAGAACATCCCCTCCCCTTCACTTAACAAGCTAACCCCAGGGTTGATCAGGAAAACACAAAACAAAAAAGTTAAAAAAGCACCTGCTCTTAGCTTTTTCACACCAGGCAGCTCAGCACCAAGTTCTGCAGCTGATAACTGAAAGAATCAGAAGTCACAACACATGAAAACCATCATGAGCAAGAAAAAGCAAAACAAGAGTGAAAAAACAAAATCTTCCTATGGGGACAAAACCAAAACACAAATACCAAAGAGGTTAGTAGTGAGACTGTACTTTCATCTGAAACTTCAGAAGGGACTATGAACTGGTCGCATGTACGCACACCTCTCCTGGAACAATTGAAGAAAAAAATAAAAGAAAAACTGGCCAATGTATTTTAAAAGTATGAAAAAAGTATACGCTGATGACAATACTTCTTTAAAAAGGGAAATTGAACAAATAGAAAAGGAAGCACAAAAACTAACTGGGAAAATAAGAAAAATGGAAAAGGAAGCGCAAAACTTAACTGGGAAAATTGGACAAATGGAAAAGGAAGTACAAAAATTAACTGGAGAAAATAACTCCTTAAAAGGAAAAATTGGACAGATGGAAAAGGAGATGCAAAAGTTAACTGAAGAAAACAATTTGATGAAAATTAGAATCAGACAAGTAGAAGCTAAGGACTCTACAGAATATTAAGAGTCAGTCCAACAAAATCTGAAGAATGAAATGATGGAAAAAATGTAAAATATGTACTTAGAAAAACAACTGACATGGAAAATAGATCCAGCAGAGAAAATTTAAGAATTATTGGCCTGCCAAAAAGCCACGATATGAAAAAAAAATTCCGGACAATATCTTCCAGGAAATCATCCAGGAAAATTGTCCAGAAGTGCTAAATCCAAAAGGCAAAATCGTCACTGGAAAAAATTCACTGTTCACCTCCCAAAACGGACATCCAAAATAAAATCCCAAAAAATATCGTTGCCAAGTTTCAGAACTATCAAGTAAAGGAGAAAATACCACAGGCAGCCAGAAGAAAAAAAAAAAAAACACTCAAACATCGAGGAGCTACAATCAGGATCACACAGGACCTTGCAGCTTCTACATTAAAAGACTGAAGGAATTGGAATCCAAAATTCTGTCAAGTAAAGGAACTGTCACTACAATCAAAGATCAACTACTCAGCAAAGTTCAGCATAACACTTCAGGCAAGGAGAGGGTCATTCAACAAAGGAAGTTATTTCCAGACCTTCCCAACAAAAACACCAGAACTTAATAGAAAATTTGATCTTCAAACACAGGTCCCAAGAGAGGCATAAAAAGGCAAACAGGGAAAAAGAAAAATAAAACTTATTACTCAATTTGGGAAAATTGTTTACCTACCTATAAGGGAAGAAGATACCTGTTAATCTTGGGAATTGTACACCTATTGTGAAATATAAAAGAGATATACATAGAGGGATGGGGTATGAAGTAATTGATGTGATGATAAAACTATGATTTAAGCATCAAAGTGATTCTAACAGGAGATGTGAAAGGAGGAAGCATAAAATGGTAAATTACATCGCAGGAAGAAGTACAAAATTGTAGTAGAGGAAAAGGAGGGAGGGAGATGAGCATTTTTTGAGAGGTACTCTCATCTGATTTGGTTCAAGAAGGGAACAATAAATTTGAGTATGTAATTCTAACTAGCTCTATAGGCAGTAGGAGGGGAAGGGGAAAGGAAGGGGAGGGGAAGTTTAAAAGGAGGGAAGAAGCAATAAGGGTAAAGGGGAGTAAAAGGGAGTGAGGTTAAAAGAAGGAAGGAAAGGCTGCAGGAGGCGGTGGTGAAAAGTGAAAACTATTGAGGAGGAGAAGGGAGACAGGAAAGCAAAAAGTACAAAAAGTAGGAAAGAGGATGGAGGGAAATACACAGACTGTAATCCTAACTGTGAACGTGAATGAAATGAGTTCTCCCATAAAACGGGAACGGATAGCAGAATGAATTAAAAGTCATAATACAACATATATTACTTACAAGAAACACATTTGATAAGGGGGGAAAAACACAGGGTGAAGGTCAAGGTGGAGCAGAATATATTGTGCTTCAGCTGATATAAGAAAGGCAGGAGTAGCAATCCTAATCTCAGAAAAAGGAAAAGCAGAAATAGATCTATTCAAAAGACAAAAGGAAGGAAACTACATCCTGCTAAAAGGCATAATAGACAATGAATCAATATGATTACTAAACATGTATGCTTCAAGTGGTGTATGATCCAAATTCTTAAAGGAGACATTGGGGGAGTTGAAGGAAGAAATAGACAGAAAAACTATACTAGTCGGGGACTTCAACTTCCTCCTCACTGAACTTAATAAATCTAAACTCAAAATAAAAAAGAAAGAGGTTAACTGGTAAAGAAAACTCTGGATAAGGTAGATATGACAGATCCCTGGAGAAATTTGAATGGGAACGGAAAGGAATATACCTTTTTCTCAGCTGTACATGGCACATATACAAAAACTGACAATGTACTAGGACATAAAAACCTCACAATCCAGTGCAGAAAGGCAGAGATAGTCAATGCATCCTTCTCAGATTATAATGCAATAAAAATTACGTGTAACAGAAAGCCATGGAAAGGTAAACCAAAAATCATTTTGAAAATAAATAATATACTCCTAAAGAAGGAGGAGAGAAAACAACAAATAGTAGAAACAATCAACAGCTTCATTCAAGAGAATGACAATAATGAGGCAACCTATCAAATCATATGGGATACTGCAAAAGCAGTTCTTAGGGGATATTTTATATGTTTGAGTGCCTACATAAATAAAACAGAAAAAGAGGAGATTAATGACTTGGGAATGCAGCTGAAAAAGCTAGAAAAACAACAAATTGAAAATCCCCAAGTAAATAACAAATTAGAAATACTGAAAACCAAAGGAGAGATTAAAAGAATTGAAATCAAGAAAACTATTGAATTAATAAATAAAAACCACTAGTTGGTTTTATGAAAAAATGTAATAAAATTGATAAACCTTTGGTTAATTTGATTAAAAAAAGAAAGAAGAAAGTCAAATAACTAATATCAAAAATGATAGGGGTGAACTCACCTCCAATGAGGAGGAAATTAAAACAATAATCAGAAATTACTTCACTCAACTTCATGCCCACAGATTCTACAGTCTAAATGTGATGGACGAGTACTTTAAAAAAAAATACAAATTGCCCAGATTAACAGAAGAAGAAGTTGAATAGTTAAACTACTCCATCTCAGAAAAAGAAATTGAACAAGCCATCAATGAACATCCTAGGAAAAAATCTCCAGGGCCAGATGGATTTACAAGTGAATTCTATCAAACATTTAAAGAACACTTAATTCCAATACTATATAGACTATTTTTGAAAATTGGGGACGAAGGAGTCCTTCCAGATTCTCTTTATGATACAAATATGGTTTTGACACCTAAACCAGGAAGAGACCAAACACAGAATGAAAATTACTGACAAATTTCTCTTATGAATATAGATGCAAAAATTTTAAATAAGATTTTAGCGAAACAGATACAGCATCATTTCACGAGAATAATACATTATAATGAGGTAGGACTCATCCCAGGACTGCGGTGCTGGTACAATATTAGGAAAACTATTAGCATTATCGATTATATCAATAACAAAACTAACTACAACCACATAATTATCTCAAAAGATGCAGAAGATTTCGACAAAATACAAAACCCATTCCTGTAAAAAACACTGCAGAACATAGTAAAAAAGAGAACTTTCCACAAAATAATAAGCAGTATCTACCTAAAACCTTCAGCAAGGATTATATGCAATGGAGATAAGCTAGGTGCATTTCCAATAAGATCAGGGGTGAAACAGAGATGTCCATTATGTCCATTATTATTCAATATGGTACTAGAAATGTTAGCTGTAGCAATTAGACAAGATAAAGACATTGAAGGAATAAGAATAGGCAAAGAAGAAACTGTTATCACTCTTTGAAGATGATATGATGATATACTTAACGAATCCCAGAGATTCAAGTAAAAAAATTATTTGAAATAATAAACAATTTAGGCAAAATTGCACATTACAAAATGAACCTGCACAAATCTTCTGCACTCCTATATTTTAGTAACAAAGCCCAACAGCAAGAGATAGAAAGAAAAAATCTCATTTAAAGCTAGAGTAGACACTATAAAATATTTGAGAATTTACCTGCCAAAACAATTCCACACACTATATGAACACAATTACAAGACACTTTTCACACAAGTGAAGTCAAATCTAAATGAGTGGAAAAACATCAGTTGCTTTTGGATAGGCTGAGTCAGTATAATAACAATGACAATTCTACCTAAATTAATTTACTCATTTAGTGCCATACCAAATAAACTATCAGATAATTATTTTCTGGAGCTAGAAAAAATAAAATCAAAATTCATCTGGAAGAAGAAAAGGTCCAGAATATCAAAGGGACTAATGAAACAAAAATCTAGGGAAGGTGGCCTAGCACTACCAGATCTCAAATTGTAGTATAAAGCAGCAATTATCAAAACTATTTGGTGCTGGCTAAGAAACAGTAGCATAGACTAGTGGAATAGGCTACATACTGAAGACACAGTAGGCAATGAATATAGGAAACTTCTGTTTGGTAAACCCTAGGACCCCAGCTTCTGGGATAAGAACTCACTGTTCGACAAAAATTCCTGGGAAAACTTGATAACAGTGTGGCACAAACTAGGCATACACCCATACCTGACACCGTACACAAGAATAAAATCAAATGGGTACACGATCTAGATATAAATATTGATAGCATGGAAACACAAGAGGAGCAAGGAATAAGGTATTCTTCAGATTTATGGAGAAGTGAAGAATTTTTTACTGAAGAAGAGATAGAAAGCATTATGAAGTGCCAGATGGATAATTTTGATTACATTAAATTGAAAAGTTTTTGCAAACAAAACCCAATGCAACCAAACTTCAGAGGGATTTCTCCATATTTTTTATAATTTATATATTTTCAGTTTCCAACTTTCACTTCCACAAGATTTCACATTCCAAATTTTCTACATATCTCTCCCCTCTTCCCCCACAGGATAGCATGAACCCCAAACACCCCTTTCCCCAATCTGCCCTCCCTTCCATTATTCTCCCTTCTCCCATTCCGCACCCCTTCATTTTCCTGTAGAGTAAGATAGATTTGTAGTCCCCATTGCCTGTACAACTTATTTCCCAGCTGCATACAAAAACAATTTTTAATTTTCATTTTTGAGGCTTTGAGTTCCACTCTTTCATTTTCTCCCTTCCCCCACCCTCATTGAGAGCAAGCAATTCGATATAGGTCATACATGTGCAGACATGCAAAACACTTCCATAGCAGTCATGTTGTCAAAGACTAAGCATATTTCCTTCTGTCTTTTCTGACCCTTCATTTGTTCCATTTTCTCCCTTGACCTGTTCCCCCACCACACATAATAGTGTTTACTTCTGGTTGCCCCTTCACTCACTTTGCCATCTCTTCTATTGTCCTCCTTCTCCTATTCCCTTCCCCCCACCTTCTTGCAGGTAAGATGGATTTTCATACTCAATTGAATGTGTGTTATTTCCTCCTTAAACCAAATTCAATGAGAGTAAGACTCACTTATTTCTTCTCACCTCCCCCGTCTTCCCCTCCAATGTAAAAGCTCTTTCTTGCCTTTTTCTTCTTTGGCAAAGAAGGACAAACAAAACAACAATATGCAATAATTTACTACATTCTACCTTCCCTCTCTCTTCCTCCCAGTACATTCCTCTTGGCACATAACTTTATTTTCTGGGTACTCTTGCTTCATATTCAGCTAACCCTGTGACCTCTGTCAACATACACACACACACTCACACAAACAGACACACACAGACACACACACATATATAATATGCACATGCATACATAGACATACATACACTCACATATATACATACACATGTATAAACATATATACACCCATACATATGCATATATACATACATATGTATGTATGTATATATGTATGTATCCCTTCTAACCACCTTAATACTGAGAAGGCCTCATGAGTTCCAAATATAATCTGTCCATGTGGAAGTGTAAACAGTTCAATTTTAATGAATCCCCCTCATGGCTTCTCTTTCCTGTTTACCTTTTCATGCTTCTCTTGACTCTTATATTTGAAAGTCAAATTTTCTATTAAACTTTGATCTTTTCAACAAGAATGTTCAAAAGTTGCTTATTTCATTGAATGTTTATTTCCTTGCCTGAAAGATTATGTTCAGTTTTGCTGGATACTTGATACTTGGTTATAGTCCAAGCTCCTTTGCCTTACAGAATATCATATTCCAATGCATCTAATGTTTTAATGTAGAAGCTGCAAGGTCCCACATGCTCCTGACAGTATTTAGATAATATTTGAATTGTGTCTTTCTGAATGCTTGCTGTATTTTCTTCTTCACCTGAAAATTCTGGAATTTGACTACAATATTTTTTGGCTCTTTCAATTTAGTATCTCTTTCATGAGGTGATCACTGGATTTTTTCAATGACTATTTTACTTTCTGGTTCTAGAATATTAGGGCAACATTCCTTACTAATTTCTTGGAAGATGCTGTCTAGGCTCTTTTTGTCTTCATGGCTTTCAGGCACTCCAGTACTATGTAAATTTTCTTTCTTGGATAGATTTTCCAGGTCGATGGTCTTTCCAATGAGATATTTCACATTATCTGTTTTTTTCCCATTATTTTCTATTAATTTTCCATTTTTTCCATTATAATTTCTCGATTTTTCATAAAAGCATTGGTTTCCATTTTCTCCATTCTAATTTTGAAGAAATCATTTTCTTCAGCGAGCTTTTGGACTTCTTTCTTCATTTGGTCAATTCTGCTTTTTAACACATTCTTCTCCTCATTGACTACTGAGATCTCTTTTTATATATGGGCTTTTCTATTGTTAAAGGTGCCATTTTCTTCACCACTTTTTGGACTCTCCTTTAGCAAACTGTTGACTCATTTTTCATGATTTTCTTGCATCACTGCCATGTCTCATCCCATTTTTTTCCTCCACTTCTCTTACTTGATTTTCAAAATCCTTTTGAAACTTTTCTATGACCTGAGAACATTTCATATTTTTCTTGGAGACTTTGGATATAGGAGCCTTGACATTGCTATCTTCCTCCAGTTTTATACTTTGCTTTTTCTCATCTTAAGAAACTACCATTTCACCAAGAAAGCAACCTTCTATAGTCTTATTTTTCCCCTTTTTTGTCATTTAGCCAGACAATTAATTGACTTATGAGCTCTTTGTTAAGGGTAGGGTGTACTGCACCAATTTTCAGGGTTGTGAGGCAGCTATTTTCATAGATATCTCTAAGGATATTCCTTAGTTCTCAGTCCCTCCAAAGGGGCATAAACAAAGGAGAAATGTTTACTCCTCTCCTAGCCTACACTCTTTTCTGTGAGCAACCCCAAGCACTCTTTTATTCCCTGGAACTGTGTGTAGGATTCCCTCTCCACAGCCACCACCAGCTCTGCTATACCAGGACTCCTTCTTGTTCCAGGAGGAACACCCAAGACTCTGACCCAGATTAGTGGCTTGATTCCCTACCATATGTAGGCCAAGAGCTACAGAAGCAGCCATCTCTAGGCTAGAGCTGGGACTGGGGCTGGACCACGTTCCTTGCTCACACCAGTGAGACAGTTTTCCCATACTGGTGAGAAAGTTTTCCCACTGACCTTTGAAGTTGTTTCTCATTTTTATGTGTTTAGAAGTCTGGAAACTGCAACAGCTTCCAGTGATTCAGCACCCTGAGGCCTGCTCCAGCTGTGTCTGTGCTGACACAGCCCATGCTGAACTATGTTCTGCTGTGAGACCAGTGTAATAGACTATTCCTGTTAGTCTCCCAGATTTCCTTGGTCTAGAAATGTTTCACTCTGTTATTTTGTGACTTCTGCTGCTGTAGAATTTGTTTAGAGTCATTTTTTGCAGGTACTTTGAAGGTTTGAGGGAAAGATAAAGCAGGTCCCTGCTTCTGCTTTGCCATATGGCTGCAGTCCCCCAACTCCATAGTTCAATCTCTGAATATGGATGGGATTTTCCATCATGAGTCCTTTGGAACTGTTTTAGATACTTGAAATGCTGAGAAGGGCAAAGTCTATCTATCTATCTATCTATCTATCTATCTATCTATCTATCTATCTATCTATCTTCATATCTATCTATCTATCTATCTATCTATCTGTCTGTCTATCTATCTATCTATCTATCTGATGCTATACAACTTGATACACATATGGTTACTAATGATATTACCTCGTTGTCTACAGTGCATTTTAGCAGGATGTAGCTTTATTCCTTATCTCTTGATTAGATCTATTTTCCTTTTGCTTTGTCTGAGATTGCTACTCCTGTTTTTCTTGACTTCAGCAGAAGCATGATATATTCTGCTCCAGCCTTTTACCTATATCTTGTTCATGTCCCCCTGTTTCAAATGTGTTTTTTTTTTAAACAACATATTGTAGGACTATGGTTTTTAATCAATAATGCTATCTACTTCAGGTTTATGACTTCATCCCATTCACATTCATAGTTAAGATTGCCATCTGTGCCTTTCTCTACATCTTATTTCCTCCCATTTATGCTTTTATTTCTCCTTTCTCCCTTCCCCCTCTCAAAAGAGTTTTGCTTTTGATCATTAACTCCCTTAATCTTTACTCCCTTCTATCAGCTCATATCCCTTTTCTTTCACTTTTCCCTTGCTACCTTTCCCCTCCCTTCTAGCCACCCCTAACTTTTCTTTCCCATTTCCTCACCTACTGCTTGTAGGGCAAGTTAAATTTCTATATTTAGCTGAGTATGTTATTCCTTCCTTGAAGCAAATCTGATGAGAGTAAAGTTCAGACAATGCTCATTTCCCTCCCTTATTTCCTTGTACTCTAATATGTTTTAGTATCTCTTCATGTGATGTAATTTACCCTTTGTTGAAACTTCTTTTCCTCTTCTCCCATTACAATGCTTCTCACCCATTTTTTAGGTTTATTTTTTATTATCACTTAAGTTAACACCTTCTTTTGATAGATAGATATATATATATATCAAAAATATATATGTATATATAGATAGGTAGATATATGTACATATATATTGATAGATAGATACAGATATAGACAGAGAGATAAAAATAGATGGTGTATAAATTATATATGTATATGTGTGTGTATGTGTGTGTATAAATATATATATATATATATATATATATATACACCTTTTAAATGCTTTAGTAAAGATATAATTGTCAAGAACAACAAGTATCATCTTCCCATGCAGGTGTATGAATAGTTTGCTCTTAGGGATTAACATTTTTCTTCTTTTTTCTCTTTGCCTTCTTATGTCTCTCTTGATTCTTGTATTTGAAGATAAATTTTTCCATTGGTCTCTGCCCTTTTAATCAGGAAGGTTTGGAAATCCCTTATTTCACTGAATGTTCAAAGGTTTAAGAGAGGACAATACATACATGCATGCATACATACATACATTCATAATTACACCCATGCATATGAAGATAAAAGTCTGCTAAATTCAGAAGAAATACAATGGTAGGGAATAGGGAAATATGAGAAGACAGGGGAGAGATCTATAGAGGGGAGGGTGAGTGAACATGTAAAAGAGGTATAGAAGGGTCATTAGATGTATGGGAATTGTAGAATAGGAAAGGGACACTTGGAGAGGGATATCGAGTAATGGGAGAGCAAGACAGTTGGTAGAAGTAAAGTAGATGATGCAGGAAGGATAGGAGTAGAATTTGGGAAAATATATATTTATCTATAGCTATATATGTGTAAATACATACACATATATGTGTGTGTGTGTGTCTGTGTGTGTGTGTAGCTATATAAAAACTTATCCAAACTTAATTGAGGCTTTCTGGGGGAGGGAAAAGAACAAAGTAAAAAAGTACACAGAAGAGAAAAAAAGGAAAACTTACAAAGAAGCGAAGAAAAGATGGATAGTTCTCAACATAAAATGTATTGTTTATACTACAGTCTTTTTTGATATGAAAATTTATTGTCACACATTTTGAACTTCTCTTATATTCTGCTATGCACCAGAAATCCTTTATACATCCTTTTTTACTTCGTATTTAAATTCCAACATTAAGTCTGTGATATGCTTTTGTTTCTTTTCTCTCCTTTGTATTGTACTCTAGTGTTTGAGCCTAAAATAAAATTTTAACGAAATGTAGTATTTAAGACCTAATCTTCAGGAGGTGGAGTCAAACGGGCAGAGTAAAAGGACAGTCCTGTAGAAGCCCTCCGCCTAAAGTCCATAAAATATTGTAAAAAAAAAAAAATGACACTAAAAAATTCTAGAGCAGCGGAAGACACAAAAGGACAAAGTGAAATATACTTCCAGCCCAAGGCATCCTGTCAGTACCAGAGGAAAGGTTTAAGGCATCGGGAGCGGAGCAGAGTGCAGCCTAGTCTTGACTGTGCCACAGCAGGCTGGGGCACGTAATTACAGGTAGCAGCTGCAGTTTCCAGATTACTCAACCCACAAACATCAAAGACATTGCAGGAGGAGAAGTGTTGGCTGGTGTGGTGGAGTTGGTGGAGGTTATGAAGAGAGAATTCTCCTCACAGATTCTTGGAAGAAAAGTTTATCCAGATCCAAGATCAGAGCACAGACCAGTAGAGGAGGAAACTTCACTAACTTGAATGTGCCACCTTGGAGGAACTGAGAATTTAAAGGTTCCCAGAGCATACTGTTCTCATGACAAAGGACTCAGAACTCAAATAACAGACTGGGAAAATGCCAAAATAACAGGGAAAAAATGAGACCATAGAAGGTTGGTAAACAGGTATTTTTTTTTTCCATCCTTTTAAGTATTGTGGAAATACAATCAGGATAACACAAGATCTAGCAGCTTCTTCGTTAAGGGATCGAAGGGCTTGGTGAGTATATGATATTCCAGAATTCAAAGGAGCTGGGATTAAAACCAAGAATCACCTATGCAGCAAAATTGAGTATAATATGCTTCAGGGGAAAAAATGGTCATTCAATGAAATAGAGGACTTTCAAGCATTTTTTATGAAAAGAACAGAGCTGAATAGAAAATTTGACTTTCAAACTCAAGAATCAAGGGAAGTATGAAAAAGTAAATGAGAAAGAGATATCATAAGGGACTTACTAAATTTGATCTCTTTACATTCCTAAATGGAAAGACAATATTTGTAACTCTTGAGACTTTTTTCAATATTTGGGTAGTTGGAGTGATCACACACACACACACACACACACACAAACACACACACACACGTGGGTGAGTGGGGAGGAAAGAAGAGAGAGAATTTGGAACTCAAAGTTTTAAAAACAAATGCTAAAGAAGTGCTTTTACATTTAACTGGAAAATAATATACACCTACAATGGAATATAGAAATCTATCTTGCCCTTCAAGAAAGCAAAAAGGAAGGGGATAAAGTGGAGAGGGGCAGTGATAAAAGGGAGAGTAGATTGGGAGAAGACGTAATCAGAATCCTTGCCATCTTGAAATGCAGGAGGGGAGAGATGGAGAGAAACTTGGAACTCAAAATCTTGTGGAAATGAATGTTGAAAAACAAAAATATATAAATAAATTTAAATTTTGAAGAACAATAAAATATCAAGAATAAAATACAAAAAAAAGAATTAAAGTGTTCCTTTGTCTAGACCCAAAGATTTATTTTTACTTTCAAGGATAAAACAAAATATTGATAATTATATTAGGAGATAAACGTATCTATACTTATATTGAGATAAATTTGCTGCTAGGTGATGTAAAGAATAGAGTGCTGCGACTGCCTCCATTTCTTCATCTAAAAATAGGGATAATAAGAGCTCACACTTTGCAGAAATATTTTAAGGATCAAGGTAGGTAATATTAATTTTTAATTTGTCTAATGGGAAATGTTGGGAAAGATCAGTTGAGTTTGTGCCCACCATTTTGACTCTGCCTATGTCCCAAGTTTCAAGTTTTTACAATGCTGTTTTCAGAACTAGTTATGAGAGGTTGGAAGGTTTTGGTGATTCCAAGGTCTTATCCAAGGAGAGATGTGGTCACTACTCTCCTTGTCTGAATGCTTAATCTTACACAGAAAGCATTCCTGCTCACTTACAGCATCAAGTTTCAAGTTCCTTGGAGCAGATGTCTTGTGACCCTAAGATATACTCTTCATCCTGTAATTGTGACCTGGAAGTGGGTATTGGTAATGGAATTGCCAAACAGGATTCACTTCTGTGTCTACTACGAGAACAGGAGTCCCTTATGTCTTTCTGACCATTTTTTGAATACCCTTATCTTCTCTGCTTTGAGAGTTCCTGAAGCTGCTGCTGCTAATGTTCCTCCCTCCAAGGCCCCAGCTGGTGTTCCCACAACTTGGACTCTAGGTCAGACCCCACTCCAGTGTTAGAGATCTCTCTTTCTGACTTCCTAAGTTGTCTTGGATTGGAAAGTTCTTGACCACAACTCTGTGTTAGCTTTTTCCACTCCACAATTCCATTTGAGGCAGTATTTAAAGTTAATTTGGAGAGAATGTGAGGAGAGTTTCACTTTACTGCTTCCTTTACTCTGGCATCTTGGCTATGCTCCCAAAAGTCCTTCAAAGACATTCCAGCTTACCATCTTGACTTTGACTATCACCTCCACCATCTACACAGTAGAAAATTGTACTAATCAGCTGAAACCACCTTGGGCTATGAAAAGTCACTTTTGTTGCTAGTTTTCCACCACACTCCCTGGATAGCTGCAGTCATGGCAGAGGAATGTCCTCCTCTCTTGTATCTAGCTTGCATTTATGTGTTATCTCACTCATTCCTCAGATGAGAAGATGCTTGAAGACAGGAACTTACTTGTATGCTTTCACATGTATTCCCAGGGCTTACCACATATTGTGATACATAGTCAATACTCAATAATGACTTCAAGCTGTGATGCCTGAAACCTAAGTATTATGAAAAAACATATTCTCATGGGTCCTGAAAAAACTATGAAATATAATTATTTGAGATGAGTGGGTTTTTTTGCTTTTGATTGTTGTTTTTTTTTTAAATTTAATAAGTACCATAGAGAGAAGAGCTATGATTTTTGTGCTATATGTAACTTTGAATGACCCTCCATGTGTTACTTGAGTACTCTTGTAATAAAGAAAGGTTTTGTACTTTTTTAATGGCCTAAATATAAAGAAAAAAGCAGGACATCAAGGAGTATACCTTACTTTTTACTTAAATTTATTTAACTTAAATAAGTTAAGAGCATTTGAAGGCATGTGAGAGTATCAAGAAGGATAATATTAATTTTAGCTTAATTTATACTGAGTTGGAAATTTTGGCAAAATCTTCAAAAGAAAGTTCTGAAATAAGTTCTCCAGGATGAGAAGAATGGAGAGAAGACAAAGCTAATTTTGAACTTTTAATACATGAAGTGGCAGAAGAAATAATAAGCTCAGAATGAGTTTCTGGAAACAAAAGGTTTAGAAGGAGAAGAAAAGGTAACTCAGATGAAGGACAATAACATGAAATTATAGGTCAAAGGCATAAAATTTTAGAGTTAAAAAAGATACTGACTGCAATCCGGTACAGATGATACCTAAGAGATAATAGCCATTTAAAATTCAGAGGAGAAAGGCAGTGGGGGCGGGGGGGGAACGAAGGAGAGAGAAAGAGAGAATGTTTAAAGCCTTATACCAATATTTTATGGAGAAGTTTAGAAAGGAAGACTATTTAAGGTTGGTGAAGGCTGAAGCGAGTTAAAGCATTAGTGTTAATCTTTTTGAGAGAAGCTTTGATTAATGAGAAAGGCTAGATTAGGAGAATGCAGAGTGCCATATTTATAGAAATAATAATCAGTGATATTAGATATGAAAAAGGGGGAGATGGCGGCTTAATAATCAGGTTTGCTAATGAAATGTTATATTGACAGGATGTGGAAACTAACTCAGTTGATTACTCAATTAAAATGTGTCATAATTATCAATTGGCACTATGTTAAAACAAAACTAATAAATTCAAGAAATTACCCCTGACTTTTAGAAAGATAAAATCTAGTTTGAGAAAGATGATATGTCCACATTTAAAATAATCTATTGTACAAGTCATAGTATGGTGAGTTAAATCAATAATACATACTTATATGCAGTAAAGTTCTGATTAAACAGGTACTAGCTGTTTAATAAATGTCTGTTGACTGACATTAATGCATATTATAAGACTATCTTGTAGGCAATAGTTGAATATAAAAGGTTAGAAATCAATCTTAATTATTAGAAATAGGTGAATATGTAAGAAAATTAATTGTGTCATAAGGAAATAGAGAAATATACTCTTCTCAAAATCTAAAACTTTAGCTGTTCTTTTTTTCTTTTAAAATAGAAATGATATTTTTGAGCTAGTACTGAATTTTTCAAATTGAAATCTTCAATATCAAACAAATAACTTTTAGAATGCTTGTAGAAATAATTTTTCTATTGATGTAACTTCTATAATCAAATATTCTGAATGACATATAACTTTATGGATTCTGTATTAGTATTTTAGATCAGATTGCAGCTCACATATGATTTAAATCTCAACTGTCATTAGGTCATATAAAAAAGAGGAAAAAAATTAACTCCATCTGAATATTACTGTTTTAGAAATCTGTATTTTTTTAATGGATAATTTGGAATTTCTCAACTAGAACATATTCTGTAAGTGATTAAAAATTAAAATTCTAAGCATTAACTGTTTTTTCATTGACATTCATTCACTCATTACAGTTCAAAGAACAGAAGTATATAATTGTAGGCTTGGGAAATACACATAAATGAGAATATGGGAAAAAAATTATAGCAAATGATTGCATCACACAAGATGAAAGATATATCCTACACTATGTGGAAATTAGTATTTGCAAGGCATAAAAAAGAATCTGGAAATTCAACCCTATGGGAAATGCTTGGAAAGGGGAGTCAGAAAAAGGAGAGCAAAGTTAGACTTCCTAGATAGTATAGTTCCACAAATTTAGTAGGAAATCGATATTATTTTACCAGTCTATACACTTTATACAAAACATGTGTCCTTGACTTTTGGATTGTAATCATCTAAAACATGGTTTGGGGAAAGGGAAGTGTGATGGCCACTAAGGTTCTTTTAACATCTTAATCTCAATATTATGATGATCTCACTCAATAGAGTCTTTCCATATACTAAAAATAAATCTCTAGTTATAGCTTAAAAAAAGCCCAACAACCTTGAAATTCAAACCTAGGTTTGAAGTCAAATTCTTCTAATTATAGGCTACAGGATCATGGCTGAGCTGTATAATTTCTCTGAACTTCAAATTCTTTATCAGATAAAAATTTTTATATTTTCTTCATTTACCTCATAAAAGAGTTGTTGTGGGTATAAAATAGCATCACATATGTAAAAGTACTTTGAAACTCTAGGGAGGTACACACTTAAGGAAACACAACTCTTTCAAGCCAAGAATCAGAGCTACCTAGATAAATTCATCTCACAGACACTCCTAGCAAAAACTGAGACTGTAAGTTCCACTTAGTATTCTAGGACCAATTGTTCAGAGATGCTTTAAGTGCCTCTTCTGACTAGCAAAATCTGTGACCATGAACAAATCAGTTACCTTCTCTGGAAGTTAGTTTCCTTATCTGTTCATTATTCATGCTATTCAACAAAATGAATTCAAATCAGTTTTACATCATTAGCACTTAGTAGGTCCAAAACAGCATGCTAAGTACTAAGCAGGAAAGGACAAAAATGAAATAATACTTACTTTTAGTGAGCCTCCCTTTGTTTTACGGTTGGAGAAATACAATATGTAAAATAAATTCAAATATACATACATACATACATAATGTAATACAATGCCATTTTAGGAGAGAAGTGATAACAACTAGATAGATTAGAAATGACTAGGTAGAGTAGATTCCTCCCTATTCTGTGTTTTAAAGGCAGCTTGGAATTCTATGAACTATTGATAAAATGTGATATTTTTGTGATATGATGAATGATTTTTTTAAAAAGATGAAGAATGAAGATAGAATATTATCTTTGTGAGTTAGAAGGCACAGGCCAGTTGACTGGAACAGATGGCTTAAATGAAAATAATACGAGATAAAATTAGAAAGGAGGGTGGCAGCCACATTACAGAGGGCTTGGAATGCCAAGCTGAGGATTGTGTATTTTATCCTGGAGGTGATAGCGAGGCAATGAAGTTTGTTTTTTCTTCTTCTTCTTTTGTTTTGTTTTACAGCAAAAAAGAGTTTATGTTCTGGCGTGTGTTTAAGGAATAGTCATTTGACAGCTATAAACAGGATAGCTTCTACAATGGACAGCATAAAAGAGAGGAAACAAGTTAAGAGAATATGACAATAATTCAAGTGAGAGATGAGCTAGGTAGAGGCTGTTCAGGTGTACCTATAACAGTAATTTGAGGGAATGGCAGGATCAAGTAAATATGTTTGCTTTGTCTTGTTATTTTAGGATAGAGGAGACCTTGAAATTTTGGTGGGTCACCAGCAAGAAACCAATAGAAAAAGACTAATTTAATTTGAGAGAAAGAAAAGAAATGACTGAAGGGGAAATGAAAAGGAGACTTTGAAGGACATGAGATTATTGTCAGGGAGAGGATTTTCATAGTTTTTGCTTGTGGCAATGGTATGATTATGGCAGATGATCATATTAAAGAAATATGACTATCCTTGTGTGTGGCCTTGTAGACTAAATAAAGTGACATTGAATGTCATGGGCATTTAGGAAGTTGATAAAGCAAGAGGACTGGATTTTCAATAGATAAGGTTATATACTTTGAAGCATCCAAATATGAGGACAAGAATTGCTTTACAAAAGAAACTATTAACCAGATACTAAGTTCCTTGAGAAAAGAAGAATAACGACTTTGTGTTTTTTCAGTGACTCCACTAAGGAATTGGATAATATGAGAAAGAAGGATTTGATGGACTTCAAAGGAAAAAAACATACACTGAAAAATAGTCGCAAAGGGAAAGTCTAAAAGGAAGAATGAGCAGTGAGCACCATCTGTATTCCTTCTTCTGGTACATTCTTTTGTGGTCATTAAAGAAGAATTACCCAGTACTGGAAATAAAGGTGAAGGATTCTCCCCCTTGCCCTGTACCTCCAACCCATCACTACATTCAAAAATATGGAAAATGTTTAAATTTAATCATTCAGTAAGTATTTCATTTATATCAAAAATACCAGCAAGGGCAACTGAAAGAAAGGAGAAAGGGCAATCTTGAGTGATATGACTGAGATAGAGTGTCATTTAGAGTAACCTAAGAAAAAAAAAATCAGCTTGGTAAATATCTCTTTGATACAAGGTGCCTAGTACATTAAGGAGCAGAACTGGGATGGTTTAGAGTTCCATAACATGCATATTATTATCTTAGATCTGTGGCAGACCGAGTCATTAGAAGTGCTCCTGCCATTTACTGTTCTCAAAAATCTTAAGTGCCACCGTTTTACTTATACAGTAATGTTAAAATTATTTTGTCTCATTTTTAAGGCCTTCCTCAATCTGGGCCCAACTTATCTTTGTGAAAACCTCATGTTAATTCCCTTTATGTATAGAATGTTTTAGATAAAATGTAAAAATACCCACCAGAACATGTTTTATTTTCATTTATCTGTGTCTTTATTCACATGCTCCATTATTACTAGAATGCTCTCAATCCCCTTCTGTATCAATCTAAAATTTAAACATTTTTGTAAGCAGTTGTAACAAACTCAAATAGAAACAGATCTGTCCTAGTTTAATTTAAAAGTGATTTTAACTTCTTACCACTATAGTCTATAAGAGAGTTTGACTTCTCAATAAGAGTTTAACTTCCTTATTTCTCTGGGCAATACCCTGGACCCATTTAATCTTACACTGAAGGGAGGAGGAAGAATCAGGATGGTTATTTGATGTTCTGCCTGGTCATAAGCCTATCACTGTACCACAGTGTTATGGGGGATTAACTATCGCAGGATTTTCATGAAGATATTGACTAACTCTGTGTTTTCTCTACCATCCTGATGTTTAGAAATCCCCTTTTGGAATTCAGCATGATTAAGCCAAATGTAAGCCTACCCTGCACCTTTACCAATTGCATAAAAGGTTACTCCATCTACTCTAATACATCTCTGATAACCAATTTGTCACTGATCTCTATTAATGGCAACTGCCAACCTTAAAAATAAACAGATTGTGCTTGGAATTTTATGTATAAAATTCTCTTTCTGGCAGATTTTTAATCAAAATAAAATCACTACCGATTAGAGAACTAGAATTAAATTATTTCTGAGATAACCACCTTACACCTATCAAAATAGTTAATGTGAAAGAAAATGAAAATGGAAAATACTAGGGGGATGTGGAAAAATTGGGACATGAGTACACTATTGGTGATGTTGTGAAATAGTCCAGTCTAGAGGATTATTTGAATGGAAGTCCAAAGGGCTTCAGAACTGTGCATACCATTTGACCTTGCAATATCATTACTATCTCAAAGAGGTAAGAGAAAAGGAAAAAGGAAATATTTGTGCAAAAATATTTCTAGCAGCTCTTTTTCTAATGGCAAATAATTGGAAATCAAAGGGACACCCATCAATTGGGGAATGGCTGAAGAAGTTGTGATATATTATTAATAAAGAATACTATTGTGCTATAAGAAATGATGTTTCAGAAAAAAAAATATTCTGGGTTACCGTATATGAACTCATGCAAAGTAAAGCGAGCAGAACCAGGAGAATGTTGTACATACTAACAAACAATATTGAAAGAATTGTCAACTGTGAAAAACTTAACCACACTGAACAAAATGATGATCCAAGATAAATCTAAAAGACTATTATAAAAATGTGAATAGCCTCTGGAGAGAGAGAATAATGAAGTCTGAATGCTGATCCAAGTATATCTTTTTACAACCATTATTTATTTTGGTACTTTTTCTGCTTTTTTTTCTGTTTTTCTTTATCTTTTCTCTTTTCTTTTTTTTTTTGTTGATGATATTTTTATATGGTGTCTGACTCTTTGTGACCCTGTGGACTGTATAATGCAACATTGTCCATGGGGTTTTCTTGTGAAGGATCTTGAAGTGGTTTGACATTTCTTTTTCAGGGGCAAAGGTTAAGTGGCTTGCCCAGTGTCACTAAGGAATGTAATTCAGATTTGAACACAGGTCTTCCTGGCTCCAGGCCCAGCACTCTGCCTACACAGTCATATACATGTCTATTTTTTTTTACAACATGTCTAATATGGAGATATATTTTGCATGAATTTATGTATATATGATTATAACTAATCACCTTTTTCTAGGAGCATTAAGGGCATGAGAGAGAGAAAGAATTTAGAATCAAATTTTCTAAATGATTCTTAAATGTTTTCAAATGTAATTGAGAAAAATTTCACAAAATACATAAGCGTATTTATTTTTCTTGGGGTTTTTGCATATCTTTTCTAATATGACTAATATGGAAATATGTTCTGTATGATCTAACATGTATAATTGAAAGCACATTGCTTGCTTTATCAAGGGGTGGTAGAAGGAAAAAATATATGGAACTCATTTTTTAAATGAACATTAATTATTTTATATATGACTGAGAAATATTTTACATAATGAATAAAATATATTTAGAAAGGCAATGAAGTCGCAGTTGCAACAAAGGCAAGGATATGCAAGCCTTCAACTAAGGCCAGGTCACCAGGAAACCACTTCAGAAATAATAGACAGTGCCAAGGTAAACAAAATATCAACAAAAGCAAAAAAACAGTGAAGTTTTTGACCCCATTTAGGATTGCACTTAAAAATGAGGCTCATACTAAAGTACTAAATACTAAAATACTAAAATTTTATGTCATATACATTTACAATAAATGATGCCTAAGCTTAAGTTTACATGAATTCCTGGTATTTGGCTGGAAGAACAGTGTATGTTTCCATTCATTGACTCCAGAACTGGGTGGCAAAATGAAGAAATGCCAAATCTCAAAAAGCATCCCAGATGGGGTCTATGGTAAAGGAAAAACAATCAGAATACTGCTGTTTTATTTAGAACTGCAACAGGAAAGCAGTATATGAGTTACTAAACTGGCCAGGATCTATTCCTGCTATAATAATATTGCACTTCAGGATTTTAAGTAGGAAATAGGACCTGCATCCTCCTGCTACATAATAAATCACACAGCTTGGATGTGGACCAAAATTCCTATCTAAAAACTAAACTAAGGGGTCTAAATTTTAAAATATCCAGGATGACAGGTTGGCTTCCTTATCTAGCACTTGAACTTAGAGGGAAGGCACAAATGTTAGAATCCTAGAATCAACAACCTATCCAGAAACACAACTTATAAAGATATAGCATCTTTTTTGGGGATAGAAGTAAGCAATTATTACCAACAAATAGATCTTTTAGCTCCTCTCTCCTAGGTAAAGGGATGTATGGATTCTTTCAATTCTTCCCTCACCCCTGGATCAGTTGTAGAGTAAATAAATCAAATGACCAATAAGCCTAGTGTTACACAATCAAGGCAGTGTTGGGGAGAGGGGACAGGGAATCGCAAGGGGAGGAACTTCTGGCAGACTTATCTAGGGAATAAAATAAATACTCTATGAAACTAAGGAAAACTCCGATCTCAATGAAGAAATATTATGGGCTAAAACCACTCCCAAATAAAACTGCTGAATAATAAAGTAATTATCCTATAATTACAAGCTATATTATGGGGGTAGAATGGAAATGATTTAGCAACAAAGATTCTAAGATTTGATAGCATGAATGAGGAGCTCAAAGATAAAGAAGAAGGAAATTGGAACATTTTGAAAGTGAATAAACAACTTTGAATGAAAGTAGAAAAAAAAATACACAATTGAGGAAGTAAATCTCAAAAATTCCATGTTAACAAGAAATATTAGACCAAAGTCAAAAGTCTGAAAAAATTGAAATACTTGGTACCGACTATGAAAAAACTAACTTTCAAAATAAAGATATGATTTAAAAGTAGCCAAAATAAACTCTCTACAAATTATCAAAAAAATAATAAAATGAAATGTCAGGAAAAAAATACTGTGCAGAAAGCATAATAGAAATAAAAATAATACATAGATAATTGCCTGGAAAAAAATCCTCAGTTTGCTACATTTGCTAACAAGATTTTCAAACTGCTGAGTTACTGAGTCAAAGAAAAAAAATATTGTAGACATTCAAAATCAAAGTTAAAGTATCAGAGAATCATAGAAGTATACAAGATTATGCAGCAGTCACTAGAAAGAAAAGGGAACAACACAAAAGAACCAAAGAAAAGAATGCAACCAAGGATAATTTAGGCTGCAAATGTTAATGTAATCTAGTGGGAGGAAAGGGCAGACCTTTAAAATAATACATGACATTCAAATATCCATACGGAGAAAATAAGAATTAGGTAAAATATCGTCAACACAATCGTGGGAGATAAAATAATTCTGAAAAAGAAGCTCCATCTGAGCAACTTGAAAGGACTACAGATGCTAGCTAGCCCACCCTTTCCCCTTCATTTTACAGATAAGAAAACTAAGGCAAGTTTAACTAATTCTGCATTGCTAATTTACTATTTTATTGACATCTTTGGATAGTAGATCTAGAGAGGAAAGGGATCAGAGAGACCATCTATTCCAAACCCCTAATTTAATATCTGGTTTACCTGAGTTCTGGTTAGCCTTCAAACTGAGGTGAACTTGGCAATGTTGACAAAAACAGTAAATATCAAAGGTTAGATCTTAACCCAGTTACTCTGACAGTGGGGCTTCTGTGTGTTTCTGATATCCTGCTAGCTTAGTCATGGATCAATGGAAAGAACAATGACTGTGTAGTCACAAGACCTGGGTTCTGAAAAATGAAGGGAAAGGATGAACTAGATAGCCTCTGTACTCCTTACCACTTCTAGACTCATGTTTCTAAACTCTTGTATTCTAGAACCAAACAAAACATAAAGAAATGGGAAAAAAAATCACTTATTACACTAGACTATTTGGTTCACTGTACACAGTGCCAATATAATAGTAAGAGTTTAATTATTATTTGCTGATTTTTATTTTTATTTTTATTTTACAAGAACAAGAAAAACAAAGGATGAAGATGTTTGTATCACAAAATTGTCACTTGTATCCATGGACATCTCATGTCTTTAGTGACCTTGTCACCTTTATCCAATAAAGCCTGGCAAAGTTTACATCCCCCAAAAAGCCTTAGACCTTGCTTCAATCTGAAATATCATACAAGACTATCCTAACCATTGCTCTTTTGTGCTCTATAGAAGGGAAGAATGAAGGAGGGATGAAATTTGCAGAAAAGGACAATCCCTTTTTAGTGAGAGATTGATGAAATGCAGATCTGGTCAAGTCTGCACTCATTGTGTCATTAAGTGTTTCAGCTTATTTCCCCTTTCTCCTGTGTATCATTTACTGAATGTTCTCTTGTTAATTATTTCACTTCCACTGACCATCTTTTTATCGCTCAGCAGAAATGTTTTCTCAGAGGGTCCTAGGTCATACAGTGGGTGAGTGTTGGAACTCAATTTAGGAAGGCTGAAGTCTTCAAGCTGAGGCTTGAATCTAACCTCAAACACTTATCAACTATGTGACTCTGGTCATTTGACTTCTTTCTGATTTGTTTTTCCCTTTTGTAAAACAAAGATAAAAATAATACCTATGTTATGGTGATAAAATGAGATAATATTTGTAAAACATTTTGAAAATATTAAAGTGCTATATAAGGGATATTCACTGTCTTCTTTCTGTCTTCTTTCTTCTCCTTATGATAGCAATATCACTCAAACTCTACAAGTGTGCTCTACTGCTTGCTATTCATACACACTCTTTTCTTCATTACCCTCAGTCCATTTTCTAATAATAACTAGAACAAATCATACTCCCAGGCTGCTTCCCCCTCAACACTTAAAATAAACTTGAGGAAAAAGAGCAGCTATTTGCCCCTGTCCCAGTAAGTGAATACCAATTTCTCCTTTCCCAGGATCCTTAACCTCAAACAGCACAGAAAGTTGACAACTAAGTAATGTTTTTTGTTTGTTTGTTTCATTTTTTCTTCTTAATTTTTAGCCACAGCAACTCAAATATAGTTTATGTCTGGAGAGGTTGTAATTCTTGTTCATTCAGGGTGCACCCACAGGGAAATCACAAATTCTTGATGCACTGATGCATTAATTCGATGGACCTAACTAACCATAAAAGAATCGATGACCTCAGAATATTCATATACTTTCTTAAGTGCTCAAGTAATTTCCCCAGACCTCGGACAGAGTAATTTAGTCACTGGGGAGAAGGGATGTTAATTCTCCTGTCTTCTTTGACACATACTTTTAACATGAAACCAAAGTCTGATCTCCAAGCACAGTAATGTAGCTTTAACAGAGGGTCCTTGACAAAAATACATAGTTCAGAAGATTCTCATTTATCTGCTAATCAAGTGCTTACTCAGTGCTCACACAGCTACTTGACTCTACTTCATTTCCCTATGACATGAATTTTCCAGCCTTGCTTTAGGGGCACTGAGGTTTAAAAAAAAATAGTAAGTAACATTTTCAAGAACTTGCATCTAAATAGCTCATATAAAAATTACAGTTACACATGAAAAACTAGTAACTCCTTGCAATTGCAGTTGGAACTATAAAAAGCTGAGTATACATTTGTTATCTTTTGTGAGTGTAAGTATAGTCTACCCATGAAATTTGAGCACAAATTTTACATTGCAACCCAAATCGTCTCAGCCAAGAATATAGAAAACTAAACAGTTGCATTTGTGCTACAATACCTATATTTAAGTATCCCATATTCATACTAAAGTACATTATGGTATGTGTATAAAATCAGGAAATGCATACAAAACAATGGAGAAGAAAATGTGTCACTAAAACAAAGATTCCTATGAAATAAGTAAGATGAATAAATAATGAAGACAACCCACAGAGGGAAAGGAAAGCATAAAAGTTCCTTGTCCATTATATTATGTTGTATTTCTAAACTTTGCCCTATTACTCTTGGAATAAGACTCTCCCCCTCACCTCAAAAAAGAAAAGGAAAAAAAGTCAGTAAAATACTTTTGGAGGACCTACTATTTTACCAAGTTTTTCTCTTAAAATATCAGCCCCAGAGAAAAATGCACATATTTGTGATTTTATTGGCCTCACATGTGTCCACAAGAAAAATGTCTAAGGAAGTTACTGTCATCTCTGCTTGATCATATAAGGAAACCTTGAAAATGGATAGTATGCCAGGGAAGTCATGCTTCCATACTAACAACATAAGTTTCTTTGAAACTTGATTACTTCATGAAGCCATATTTGGGGTTTCATATTTTCATTTTTCTGCACTGAAAACTTACCCAGAATATTTTAATTTTAAAATGCTAATTTACAAAATAGATATAAAATCCTAATAATACTGCCTTATGTAGTATCCAATAATTCTGTAGAAACTCAGATATAAAAATTCTATATTAAAATGATTGTACACTGCATGACAACATTCTAATATTACAATTAGTGAAATACATGCCAATTTACACCAATGGAATCACCAATATGTACCAAATTCAAACTGGAACCCTATATTATAGAACATGTTAATGTTACCAGTTCCCAGGCTTTAGTAATTATATCTTTTTGTTAATATCTTGGCAGAAATTTACCTGTTTGTGTCTGAGAAAGGCAATTTTCCATTTGTGATTTATCATATCTGTCCAATACAGAGAATACTAGAAGACAATAATATGAAACTGAAGATGAAATCTTATTTCAAATTTGTAGATCACAATCTTTACAGTAAATATTTGTAAATTATGCACAAACACCAGTAAAGTAATTTACAAAGACTCTCACAAAATCCTTGTGGACAAAATAAAGGCATGTGGATTGAAGGACAGTGAATTTAGGAGTTTTGAATAGGTTAATTCCAACAGTTTGGATTAATTGATTGATATTAATTTTGGACTGTCTTACATAAATACCACAGGGTTCTATCCTCAATGATCTTTTATTGAACATTTGTCAATGACTTGTAGGTAGTCAATTAACATTTATTAAGTTCCTACTGTATGCTAGGCCCTATGCTAAGCACTGAGGATGCAAAGAAAGTTGGAAGACAATCTTAGCTCTTGAGGACTTCACAATCTAATGAAGGAAATCATATCTGAATACCTAGAGGAAGACAAGTGTGCTGTGAAATTGTCAGATAACATTAAGCTGGGAAAGAGGGATTATATTGGATAATAGAATCACTCTGATATTTTTATATCCATTTCTTGATATCGCAGTTTAGAAGGAACATTGACATTGTAGAGACCTCCAGGGGATTATTCTGTAGGCATTAATAGAAACTGTGGTGCGGTGAATGGGATCCTGCATTTGAAGTCAGAAAAGTTTTTTTCTAAATGACTCATTAGATATTGACTAGGTGTATGACACTGGACAAGGTATGTATCTTGTCTGCTCCTCCATTTCTTCATCTGCAAACTCAGGGGCCTGGATTAAAAGACCTTTACCCTCTAAATTTGTGATCCTGTGAGACTAGAAAACATGCTACTCTATGATCTCCATGATTCTGAAAACATTCTTGGGTGTCTTGTTTGTATTTACTTTTGCCTTTATCACACTGTAAAGTGTCTACTTATTGGGGTATTTATTTTAACCAAACATTTGATCAAAATCTTTTTACTGACAGGCCAAAGCTACTTACAAGTAAAATTAATATCAAGTATGTGCTAAGTTTGGAGCCAGGAAGACATGAGTTAGCATCTTGCCTCATCTTGTGATTTTAGGGAAGTTACTTAATTCTTTGTCTCAGTTCTATGTAAAATGAGGATAATGATAGCAAAGCTATGAGCACAAATATGCGGTTAGGTGGTAAAGTAATTGAAGTACCAGACCTGGAGCCAGGAAGAACAGTCTTTATGAGTTCAAATAGGGCAAGGCATCGTTATTATTAATAATTAGTAGTAGTAATGTCATCATTCATCTTTTTTTTTTATTCCTAGAACTATTATAAGGATTTTCACATAAAAAGGCTTTTACTGTTATTTGCCTGAATAGAGTTTGAAGATAAAGTAAAAGATTGTGAAATCTTTAACCTGTTGCTTGGAGAAGTTATGATGACTTTCTTCATTATATGCATATTTTCTTGTGTAACGAAAATTATATTGGTAATCTTAGCAGAAGATGGGAGGGGGGAAGGTAGAAATAAGACTCCTTAAATGTATTGAAAGGGAGATACCACCTAAATGTATAGAAATATATAGAAAAACTTTTCAAAAATGAGAACTATTCAAGAGAGAATTCAGTGTATTTTGGGGTACTGAGTTTTCCAACAATGAAGTTCATCAAGAGAAGTCTGAAGGAGAGTACTGGGAATGTCACAGATGAAACTCAAGTTTTAAGGTTGATTCAACCTAAAGTCTCCTATGATTCACTGATTTTTTTATGCATAATGAGTTTTTAAATGTCATGTATTGGTTTAAAGAGGATAAGTTATTTATAGCAGATGTTCCTAACTTGGGGGTGCATTGATATATTTCAAGAAATCAATGAATTTGGATGAAAAAATAATATTTATTTTCACTCTCCTCTAAATGAAACTAAGAATTTTCTCTAAGTACTGTAGTGCAAAAATGCCATAAAAAAAAAGAGTACTCTAATATCGATCTAAAGGCTTCAATTGAGTCTTGGAGGAAGGACACACACACACATGTATATATGTATATGCATGTATGTATATGTATATATGTATATGTATGTGTGTGCATATATGTATGCCTACACATAAATATATGTAAATATATACATAAATATATGTATATGTACACATATATTCCATTATGTGTGTATTCCTACATACACACAATGGAAAACTGTGCAATAAATATCCCTTATAATATACACCAAGTTTGTTATCAAGAGTGTCATAGTGTCCTTGAAATTCAAAGAGTAATGAAAAGACCAATTTCACAAAAGGTAAAACTGTTAAAAGGTGCTACAAAGAATTCTTTCAAAATCATTTTTGGACTTTACGGTTGATTACTTTAAAAATAGTTTATGATAATGAAACTCGTTTCATAAAAATTGAGAGATCTTTTTTTTATTACAGTTGACCTGGAAGTCTTATACCTAGCAAGGGAATGATAATCTCTGATAATTATATTTCAAGAGTCAGCATTTTTATGGAATTTAAAAAAAAAAAAACAACTTCATGAAATGGAGATATCCCAAAACATAATCCTGACACCATGAAAGTTTAAGGGAAGTGTTTTTTTTTTCCTCCAATAGATAGGAAATCTAAGGGATATGATGAAGTTTAAACTTTGAAACATGGACTATTTATCAATGGTACATTTAACATTCAACTTCATATATGTTTCAAAAATAGAAATGATATGTTTCAAAATATTCTGATATTAATTCAATACAAAACAATGTAAAACAGAGCAGAAAAATTATTTGTGAAATATTAAAATTTATTTTTAATATAAAAACATAAGGTATACTGTAAATAATATGAATCCTTTTATTTGTTCCTTATATTTTGTATATCAATCATTTCTTTATAATTTTTTAAAATCTCCATCCAGAAAAGTTTTACTGCTAAAATTTTTAAACATAGAATACCCAGAAGTAGATGGGACATAAATTTGAAAATATTTCATTTGCAGAACTGTGATAATTCCATTAAAAAAAATGCTATAGACTGTCATTACTTCTAATCCCTAGTGTCCATTGAGCTTATGAAATAATGAAAAAAAAGTGTTTCATTAAACTTAGTTATAGAGAGAAAAGTACCCTGAAGTCACTTGCTATCTATGCTTAAAGAGAAAACATTCAGTGAATCACAGGTAAAGTGATATTCCATGGTAACTCAATTAATTTACCTTTCAAACATTCTTCTCTTCATGATGTGTAAAACTGATGAGGAAATCAATAGAGGGATGTACTGTGAATATTTTAAATTACTAAGTGATTATTAAGTTCTATGCTTTTATTCTGAAGAAATAATTGTAGAGTTATGTTCATCAATACGTAGAATAAAGGGCAAGACATTTTTCATGTTGAATAAAATAATATTCAATATAAATTAATTTCTCAATAGAGTATATAGCATTGCATGGATTACATATCATAATAAAAGTTTATATTTTTCATATTAATTTTGTTTCATCACAGTATTACGTAAATCATTTTTATCTAAGTGACTAACACCTTTCAAACTCCATTATGTCAATCCAAAAAGCAAACAAGATTGTCAATTTAATAATAATGCAGGCAGAAAAGCACAAATTGTGTATATTTTATCTTTTGAAGGCACTGTCAGAATAGAGGTACATAAGAAAATCATTTTATTCATTCTAAAGAAAATTAGTCTCTGAACTTTTGTTTGCAATTACATTTGAAAGAAATAAATTTTTTCCCCAAATACCTAAAGCCTTATCATAGCATGAAAGTTAAACTGGAATCTCAAAAACTTTGCAGATGAAATAAAAGCTTTGATAATCTCAACTACACATAACAGGCTGAGTATGGTCTTACAATGAAATGGTATTGACTCATTTGATGGTTTTCAAACATCATACTCTATCTCCCAACATTAAGTATTTTTCCCCCATGATTGAAAACACTTTGCCTCCTTTTCTCTGCCTCCTAAATTCTTTTGTTTCCTTCAAGTCACAGCTAAAATCTTTCCACAAGAAGTCTACAATTCTCCTTAATACCACTGCCTTATCTCTATTGATGGTTTCTAATTTAAAAGTTACAAATCTTGTTGGTCTTTGCAAGTCACCCTTGTTCCATCTCTTTAGAAAATTCCCTAAACACTAGTCTTTAGCTCTCTTTTTTTGTCTCTATTCTACCATACTCAAAGATGTTTCTAGAGAAACACTAAGTCATTTTTAAGTCTGTCTTTTGAAACCCTTTTCTCCTGCTCTAGTCTTATGCTATTACAAATCTATATCCCATTGAATCACTTGCCATTTTAAGTCTTCTGAAATAGTGATGCTCAATGATTAGCAGTAAAGCGTTAATACATCTACAGTACTCTGTGAAACAAAATCAAATAGCTGGAAATATCAGTTATTCTTAAAAGAATATCGAATAAAACATTTATAATTCATAACAATTGAGAGGAAGCACAGCACAAATTGGTGGAAAAATGGATTATAGTATACATTTACAAAAATAAAAGTTTCATCTCTTACACATATAATGAATACCAAAATCTAGCTAATAAAGTGTTCCTGACTAGAGGTCAAAAAAGTTAGGGGATTGACTATTTTAATTAAAATAAAGAATATTACAATTCCATGTTTTTTTTTTCTTTGAAGAGCTTTAATTTAATTTCATATATGAATTCTACAGGATATTTTTTTAAAAAAGATGTGCTTAACTACATAGAAAAAATAACTTAATAAACCACTAAGATGTTTCATATAGCTATAGTTTCATATAGCTGATGTTAAAATTATCCTACCTGCTTGAACCTTGTGTTATGTATTCTGAATAAAATAATAAAAATAAAAAAATAGTTCCCCACAATCTAACACAGGAAGATAATGGTTGGAATTAGACAAGAACCAGGAGGTACTCAGTACAGGTGGAGAAGACACTAAGAAGAGGTGTTGATGGAAAATCGAGTTACTATTCATTTCATTTGAGTATAATTGAAGCAATTACAAATCTCAAGAAAACAGTTTTTATTTAATAAGATGTTAAAGACATTAATATATTATTTTTATAGATTATATAAGCAAGTCACTTAAGAAATGTCACCACGTTTATGAGAGAATTTTAAAATCTATCATATGATAAGCATCATATAATTTATATATGTATCTCCAGTTCTAAAATCACTGTTTCATGTGAAGAGGTTTACATGTCAAATCATTTTAGAAAGAAAAAGAAGTTGTTTATGATTTTTAATGAGGTGGCCAAATAATTAATTTTGACTTATAATTGATATTTAAGATTGATAGCTGTAAAATTATAACTTTAAGTTCAATTGCAGGTCAGAGGGATGGGAGTATTTTTGTGAAAAAGTCCTGGGAAAATCAATGGGCTACAAATCCAGTGAGACAACACCTTGATGTCAAATCAAGTCATGTCAATAAGCATTTATTAAGTGTTTACTTTGTGCCAGGCACTGTGATAAGGACTGGGGACACAAGTACAAATAAAAGCAAATAGAAAGTCCCTGCCCTCAAGGACCTGCATTATAATGACTTAAGGGAATACTTAAAAGGGAGTTCAAAAGTAAAAGGGAAATATATGATCCAGGTCACAGTGGTGAAGCTTGGATAGAAAGAACTTCTGGATTGGGTCTTTGCTCAAAAAAGAGAGGTGGTGGGAGAAACTCATCAATGGGAGAAAAGTAGACAAGGGGTGGATAGAGAGGCTAACTAAAGCATGGTGATAATTCTTGACCACTTACTTGAGGGTTAATGTATTTTTACAAAAATATTATACGTTCAAATGGACCTGTTATTGATTTGGAAATACTCTACAATGACGCAGAGCATAGCTGATCCTCACCTTTGCATCTTATGTTACTCTTTTTTAACGTTATGTCAAAACATTTCCTTAATTGAAACATTCATACCACGATGGAGATGATTAGCCTGTTGGATTTTGTCCTGGTTTAACCAAATTTGAAAGAATATGTTGAGTACAAGGCTGAGAGTCAGTATGTTATAGTATATACTAAAAACTATAAAGACTGTTTGTGAAGCCTAGTGGTCCTATATGAATCCTATGTAACTTTGGACAAGTTACTTAACTGAACTGAGCTTCAGATTTCCATCTGTTAAATCAGGAAAAAAAAAATCACACCTGCAGTAGAGTTACTGTGGAGATCACATAAAATAATGGGTTAACATACTTTTCAAAGCTGAAAACTATATATTGTGAATGATGATGATGATGATTTTATTGGAGGAAGCATTGACAAATTCGAACACATTTAAGAGAATATAAACAAGGCAGTAAGGAATTTGAAAACTATCCCCCATGGGGGGGGCGAATATTATCCCCTACCTTATTCTTTGCAGATAGATAGATAAATAGATAGACAGATAGATGCATAGATACATAGATAAGAGTATGTATGAAGATTATTTGAAGTGCCTGGGAACAAAAGGTCATAACTAACCCTAGGAAAAGAGACTTTTTTTCCATCTAGAACCTTGAAATATTGCAGGATATTTCTTTTCTGAGGGAAGGGATAGTTTCTCCTTTTCCCAGTATCATCTCATAATGGTATCTTTTTTCCTGGACTGTCTTTCTTGTCTTCCCAAATCCTTTGGATGTGAGGGACAAAAGTTCTCTTCTTCTGACCCAGTTGCACCCATGGTCAAACTGTATCTTGAGTGGCAACCAATCCTATATTCCACACTGGTTTAAAATATTTGGAGAAGGGGGGAGGAGCCAAGATGGTGGAGTAGAAAGATTCACATATGCTAGCTCCGAACCTATAGCCCATAATTATCTGTAAAGAGGAACTCCCAGCAAATTCTGGAGCAGTGGAAGCCACACAGCAACGGAGTGGAGGAGATTTCTGTTCCAGAGAGCCCTGAAAAACCGACCCCAAAGGTCCATCATGCACCAAACCTGGAGTAGAGCCCAGCCCTGCCTTGGCCGCATGGCCCCTGAGAGGAGCAGATGCAAGCAGGCTTCAGAGACAGAACCTCGAGCCACCACAAAGGTCCCTCCACTCACAGGTGCTACAGGTCAGTGAGAGAGCCTTCTGGACTGGCCGAGAGGGGAACGGGGTGTCTCCATAACTCAGGCCACCTCGGGAGGAAGCGGCTGAGGAAGCAGTGGCCAGGGGATCCCAAAGCAGACCAGAGCCCCATTGTTGAAGGTCTCTCCATAAACCCCCTGAGGGAACTGAGCCTGGGAGGAGGCCCTGCCCCCACCTGAGAACCTGAATTTAATCTTACCCTGAGTAGCAGCACCACCTGCCCCTGAAAGCCCTGAGGCTGAGAAGCAGCATTTGAATCTCAGACCCCAAGTACTAGCTGGGCGGATCTAGAGGTGGGGGGTGTGTGTGGAGAGGAATCTCAGAAGTCAAGTAACTGGCTGGGAAAATGCCCAGAAAAGGGAAAAAAAAATAAGACCATAGAAGGTTACTTTCTTGGTGAACAGATGTTTCCTCCTTTCCTTTCTGATGAGAAAGAACAATGCTTACCATCAGGGAAAGACATAGAAGGCAAGGTCTCTGTACCCTAAACACCCAAAATAGATATCCAATGGGTTCAGGCCATGGAAGAGCTCAAAAAGGATTTTGAAAATCAAGTTAGGTGGAGGAAAAACTGGGAAGAGAAATGAGAGAGATGCAAGAAAAGCATGGAAAAATGGGTCAATACCTTGCTAAAGGAGACCCAAAAAAATGCTGAACAAAATAAAAAAAATAAAATATTTGGAGAAGAATTTACAATGGGGAATGTTGGTAGGGGTAGACATATCTTTAGACATTTGGATGACTGCCATGTTACAGATGCATTATAATAATCTGTCATTGTGAGATTTTATATATATATATACATATATATAACACATATTTATAGATATACACATATATTATATGCTAAAATAATGAGCAAAAATGATGACTGATTTCATCTTGGTATGAATATATATATACATATAATTTGCATATTATAAATACATACTATATATATGTGTGTATATATAGTTACATCTCACAATGCACTCTATTTTTTGTTTATAACTTCTTCTATAAATAAGTCTGATAGGTAATATGTTCCATGTTCTTCTAATTTACTTATGATATTTAGGTCATATATCCATTCTTACCTTATCTTGGTAAATGCTGTAAGATATCCAATTTCTACTGCTTTCCAGTTTTCCCAACAATTTTTATAAAATGGTTAATTCTTGTCCCAAAAGCTTAAATGTGCACTCCAATCGAATCAGATCAACCCTCTAGGAGGCCAAATCTGTCCTAACATCAACCCTCCCTGAACAAGGTAATTTCCTGCCTTGTTGCATGCTATTTCAAGTCTTAAGAGTATTCTGCATGATCTCTTTTCATACAACCTAAGATCACTTTAGTTTTGTTTTGTTTTTTCTGGTTGACATAGTCTACAGTTAAAAATTATGCCTACACTCCACTAAACCACTCAAACCCTTTTCAGATAACTTCTGCCTAACCATGACTCTCCCACTCTCATTTTGTGATGCTTAATATGATTTTCAGGGGCGATTTTCAGTATTTTAATTCTCGCCATAATGACAAATCAAGAAAATGTTTAGCGTTCATTTTTCCTAGATTTTGAGTTCCAGATTTTTCTCCCTCCCTCCCCTTACCTCTTTTGAAAATGATAAGTAGTTTGATATAGTTTATACATGTACTATCATGTAAAGCATATGTCCATATTCATCATAGTGGTAGAAGAAGAAACAGATAAACACAAACAAAAAACAGAATAAAGAATATGCTTCAATCTGTATTTTGAGCCCATCAGTTATCTGGATATGGATAGCATTTTCTGTCATGAGTCTTTTGTACTTGTCTTGGATCATTGTTTTGTTGAGGAAAGCTGAATCATTCATAGTTGATCTTCACATGATGTTGTTGATGCTGTATACAGTGTTTTCCTGGCCATGATCATTTGACTTTGTATCCTTTGTAGAAGTATTTCCAGGTTTCCTTTTCCTTTCTGTGTGTCTCTCTGCATCAAGTCTGTTTCTTGCAAGCAACATATTAGAGGATATTTGTTTTTGAACCACTCTACTATCTGTTTCTGTTTTATGGGAGAGTTCATCTCACTCGTATTTACCATTAAGATTACTACTTGTATATTTCCCTCCATCCTATTCTCCTTCCTGTTTGTTCTCTCTCTCCTTTCACCCTTTTCCACATCAAAAATATTTTACTTCTTTCTACCACCTCCCCTGGTCTGCCTTTCTTTCTTTCAGTCCCCACCCAACTCCCTTTATTTAATGTCTTCCCTTCCTACTACACTGGCAGGTAAGATAGGTTTCTCTATTCAGCTGATTGTGTATATTGTTCCTTGTTTGAGCCAATAATGAGGAGAGTAAGATTCAACCAATACTCAACAGCACCCCATCTTCCCTTCCACTGTAACAGGTCTTTCTCACCTTTTCATGTGAGATAATTTACACCATTCTTCTTTTTTCTGCAACCATTTTACTCCACTTTCTCCTTCCTTATTATTTATGTCATTGTAATTTTAATTTAAGATGGTGGGTGTAGGGAAGAGGTAAAGATCTTCCCATCCATTAATAGACCTCAATATATTTTATTAATTTCTATTGAGGAACTGGATCAGAGGGTCCTGCTCTCCTGCTCTGAAAAGTGTATAAATACTCTGAGTTGAAGTTTTACTTTGGGGCTTCTTCATGAGAAGTATTTGTTTGGTCAGATGATACTCTGGTTAATCACTTCATAACCCTCCTTCTCCCTTCTTTTCCCGGGTATGAAAACCCAGATAATGGCTTTTCTCTCTCTGGTAACTGTGTACGTATGATCAGACAATTGGATATGTCTGTTGATCTGTGATGTATATATTGCTTATGGTCAGACAATTGGAAACCTGTTTGGTGGTTTTTATTTCTCTGAAGTTCAAGGTGCTGAGTTTTCCCCTGAACTAAGTGAATGTATATGCTGTTGGCCCCTCAAAAGTTGCTTTCCTTTTAGAAAAGCAGATCTAAGAACCTGTATATCAGGATCTCCTAAATATACTAGAGTCCTTGTTGTTACAGTCATTCCCTCAAATACACTTTATAACCATACCCTCTGTCTATTCCTAGTATTTAACAGAGGTGGTATTTGAACCAAGGTCTTCTTTTAAATTTTAAGTTAAGAACCTAACAAATTCTACTACTAGGCCTTTCTATTTGACCTTGTCAAATAGGTACTTCAAATACGAGTAACTCAATACTGATCATTTCATCAGGTTTTCAGGTTATCCTGTAAAAATAACTAGCCCAAATATTCTGGAATACAATTGATAACTCGAAATGATGGCCTAATATTTTTCTGTCTCCTTAAGTTCTAAAAAGGGGCAGTACCACAAAGTGCTAGACTTGGAGTCAGGAAACCCTGAGGTCAAATCATCCCTCCCCAGCACGTACTTAGATGTGTGATCCCAGGCAAATCTGTCAGCCTCTCTCAGTCTTTGTTTCCTCATCTGTAAAATTCAGAAACTTAATTGCCCTGACTCAAAAGCTTGCTGTGAAGATCCAACAATATAACACCTGTAAAACACAATGTAAACATTACTAATATAATCACTATATCAAATTTTAGTAAATGCCGTAAATTCTATTCAAGGGGAGCAAACTAACAGAGAATATTATTTTCATGTCTTCCACATATTGAAGTTGCTTTAATTCCATCAGAGTAACTTTCTAGAAAAGGAACATATGAGAGATAAAGAGGATGATAACTTAGTTAGCATTGCTTTTCACTATTGTATTTACCTTTTTTTCATTTTTATCTGTGGTTTACAATTTGCTCATCAAATTTGTACTCAATTGAAAAGTTAAAAGACAACTATCAAATCACAAACCTGGATTATCTTCACAATGTTTCACCTTTTGGACAATTTCTTTTAGGTAAATTCTTTATTGCAAACAGATAAAGAGAATTTTTTTTCCTTAAAATCATTACCAACCTCTCTTAGCTCTCAAGAAAATAAATGTTCCATTTTAGAGACAAGTAATCAAAATGTCATTTTAATTTAATTCAGTTGAATTCAACAAGTGTTGATTAGATGGTTATCATGTTATATGTATTTCTGTATTGTACTAGATGCTGGGGATACAAAAATAGGAAATCAAAATGCAATACTTCCTATACCCCTGTCCCCATGGAGTTTACATCCTAGAGGGGATGTGTATGTATTTGTACTTCATTGCAGAAGAAGACCATGCCATCAGAAAAATAATAACATGACTTGCACTTGACTTGGTTTTGAGTGAGGTAGGGCTATGCAGGTCACCAGCCTCACTTCTCCTCCACAGCCATCTGAATCCAGTGACTAGATATTCATCAGGATAATTGGAGACGACCCAGGATGAGGCAATTGAGGTTAAGTGACTTGCTCAAGGTCACACGGATAGTGAGTGCCACGTATCCAAGGTGAGATTTGAACTCAGGTCTTCCTGACTCATGCTCTATTCACTGTGTCACCTAACTGCCCTCTTAGAGGGGGACTGTAGTATAGGAAAAAGTAAACTATCTATCTATTTTTATATCTATCCATCTGTATATATGTATTTGTCTATATGTATGTGTGTGTCTATACAGATACACATATATACATAGTGGTTTTAGTGGTGGAAGAAGGGAAAGAACATTAGTAACTAGGAAATCACAAAAGGTTGAGAGAAAGGGATTTCAAGAAGTGTATACATTTCAAGGAAGAAGGGAAACCTGTGCAAAAGTACAGAGGTGGAAGATTGTATGTTATGTCTAAACTGAATCTAAAAAGAAAACAAGGACTGAAGAGTTTTAAATTATGTACTAGAGGAAATAGGGAGCTTTCAAAAGTTTAGATTTAGAAGAAAATTGAAAAAGAGTACTCTCTTTTTAAAGATGAAGAAGCAGAGGTGTGGAGGGGGAAATATGATTAGCCCCAAATCACATATTTTACTTAGGGACAGAACAGTGAACATTATACATGGAAATAATCCCATTCTCCTTGTTGTAATGTTTCGCCATATAGAAAATGGAGGGATTAAATTATATTAGATTATATCCCAAGATCACTCCTCTTATTCTTCTCTTAACTGAACTGCAGACCATCTCTACCATATCCTTTCATCCTTCCATGCTTTTTCAGTTTCCTTTTATGTGTTATCATCCCCCCACTGGAGTAATATGAGAGAACTAACACCTCTGGTCTGAGGGCCATGGACAGTAGCTATACCCAGGTATGGCAGATGGACTAAACCAGGTGAAGGGTAACAGACAGGCCTCAAAAATATCAGTGAGTTAGGAAGATGTCTATCCCAAATATGTGAAGATATCTCCAGGTGAAATGGGAGAATAAGAACAGTCTGTAACAATGGCTATGAATGCAGTGCAAGTAGGCCTAATGCAACACTTAGAGCTTGGTTAGACATCTGAGATATCAAGGTAGTCTACTGCATCCCAGTACATGACCAGTTGTTGTCACTTGCCACTAGACTTTCATGACTCTGGAAAAAGAAATAGAAGGAATCAGAATAGAGAATGAGTAATAAAACTACCTCCTTTTGAAGATGATATAATGATATTTCTGGAAAAATCTCAAAGACTTAATTAAAAATTAGCTGAAACAGTTTATTTTTAGCAAAGTGGCAGGTTATAAAGTAAATCCACATAAATCATCAGTGTTCCTCTATTTCACAAACAAAACCCTTCAATAAGAGAGAGTAAGAGATACCTCATTTAAAATAAATCTAAACAGTATAAAATAATTGGAAGTATACCTGCCAAAACAAATCCAGGAATAAAAATTCAAGAATACAAAAGGAACTAAGGGGAAATGTAAAGGAAGGAAGTTTAGTAGTACTTGATCTTAAACTATATTATAAGGCAGTAATTATCAAAACTGTCTGCAACTGGCTAAGAAAGAGGAAGGTAGATCAATTGAACAGAGTAGACAATTTATAGCAGTAAATAAATATAGTAACTTTGAATTTGACAAGTTTAAAGACTTACCTTTGGGGGATAATGAATCATTATTTGGAGAAAATTGTTGGGAAAACTGGAAAGTAGTCTGGCAGAAATTGGGTATAGAACAATATAATTTACTGAGACAATATAAAAATGTGACCTAGATATAGAGATATATTACAAGAAAATTTGAAGAACATGGAACATATTAACCATAAGACTTATTGACAGATGAAAAATTTATGAATACACAAGGAATAGCAACAGTCTGAGATGTAAAATGCATGATTTAGATTGCTTTACGACAAAAAAAAGTGTTTTACAAATAAAACAAAGGTAATGAGAATCAAAGGAAAGCACAAAAATTGGGTGGGTGGGGAAATGTATAGACATCTTCTAAGATAAAGGTGTCATAACACAAATATATAAAGAACTGATCCTCTTAGAAAAGGAAAGAGGAACATCAAAAACCATCCTCTGTTAGAATATAAGCATCTTGAGGGCTTAAATTGTCTTTCTACTTGTATTTGTATTTACTGTGCTTAATGTAATGCCTGGCACCTAAGAAACACTTAATTAATGCTGCTGACTGCTTGACCTTGAAAATTCTACAGTCATAAGCGTCCATACGATATTTTGATTCTTTGCAAGCACTGAAAAGCAATTCACAGAACTTACCCCATCCCACAACTTAGACTTCAATGCAGCCTAGCCCCCTCCTCCCCCCCGGGGTGGTCCAATTCCTGGATCGGTGCTGGAGGAAGAGGAGGAGGAGGCAGCCTACTCCTTCAGGATTGCCCTCTTTCCCTCCTCCCATCTTTCCTTCCTGCTGTCCTTCACCTGCCTAAGGGCAGCAGGATAAAGCAGGGGCTGAGGCGGAAAGCTAAGGACCAGACGTGGCTTCTGAACCTGAAGTAGATCTGCTCCTTGCCCAGGACTTGAGTTTACGGAATCTTCAAAGGCTGGCACTGATTTTCATCAACCAGGAGTTGAACAGCACTGTCTGAATATACTCCATCAAGGTACAGGTTGTGGTCACTGGGTGTCTGAAAGAGAGTCCAGATTTGCCTACCAGTTAGGAAGAAGTGTGTATACTTTTGAAAGTGAAATGACTTATACAAATACAACATCACCATCTAAGGATACACAGTTCTTTAGTGATAGTGTTTTACAACTTGTTCACACCCACCATAAACTTCTCCTTTATGTTTTGTTTGAGCTTCAACATAGAATTTGAAAACTGGCATTCCATGACTTATATCCAGGTATCATTATATCATTATCTGATCTTTCCCATTCTTAGGCATACACCAAGAGGTCAGTGATTAAAAAAGAAAGTGCCATAAACACCAAAATATTCATAGTAGCTCTTTTTATATGAAAGAGAATATATGCTATCAATTATCTAAATAAATTCTATTTCACTGTTATCAAATATTATAGCATTATAAAAATATTATGAATGTAAATGAAGTAGAAAACTGAAGTGATGAAAAGTCAGGTAAGCAGGAACTAGAAATTATTATCATAATAACTTCAAAAATGCAATGAAGCATCACCATCAAAAAACCCAAGAGGAAAGAAACATTGCATGTAAAACCTAAGAGGGAATGCTAGTGAATTGTAATGATAGATTTTGACCCCTTATGATATGCACTGAGCTACGATACTACACTGCTGCTTTTCTTTTTCTTTCTTCTTTCTTTCTTTTTCTTTTTTATTTTTTTTGCAGAGAGGGAGGTCTATGGGTGTGAAATATTGGGGTGTGTGTGTGTATGTGTGTGTGTGTGTGTGTGTGTGTGTGTGTGTGTGTGTGTATTTTTCAATTTGGTCAATGTGTTGGTTAGTTTTGCTGATCTTTTCTTTCCCCTCTATTAAAATTCTTTATTACAAAGGATAGATTCTCTAGGGAGAGGACTGAAATATAATGAGAAATCAAGTAACATATAAAATACATCAAGTACATATACATATATATATATACGAAAAGTAGTTTATAATCTATAAAGTATTACATAAATCAAGTAACTATGAACAACGAAAACAATCCAAATCTACTTATTTCACTACTGCTTTTGATGATGAATTGAGATTTTACTAATGCTTAAAGACATAAGGACACATAATGTAAGAAATATTGTGGCAAGTTGACCTTGGAATCAGGGAAGTCTAAGTTCAAGTTTCACCTTTTACTCACATGTGACCATGAGCAAAGTTGGAGCTTTCAGGGACTTCTCTGAAACTGTACATTACAGTCAAGCAAGTTTTATGCACAAGTTGCAGCCTGATACTGACTTTGGAAACCTTCTCTCCTTGGCAAAATGCTGAATTTAGAGTAAGAAGAACTGGATTCTAATCAGAGACCAGCTTTTTACTACCAGTGAGCATCTTTGGAGTAGTCAGATTTCTTTTTTTTTTTATTTAATTAACTTTTTACATTCATTTTCACAAATTTTGGGGTTCCAAATTTTCTCCCCTTTTATCCCCTCCCTCCACCTCAATACCCCAAGCAATCTAATTTTCCCTATCTCCAATATGCCCTCTCTTCTGTCATCCCTCCCTTTTGTCTCCATCTTCTCTTTTCTCCTGTAGGGCCAGATGACTTTCTATTCCTCATTAACTGTATGTCTTCTTTCCCAGTTGCAACAACAATGCTAAACAGTTGTTCCTAAAACTTTGAGTTCCAAATTCTCCCCATTCCTCCCTGCCCACCCATTCCCTTTGGGACGGCAGGCAATTCAATATAGGCCCTATCTGTGTAGTTTTGCAAATGACCTCCCTGATAGTCGTGTTGTGTAAGACTAACTGAATTACCATCCCTCCTAACCTGCCCCTCATTATTTCTCTTCCGTCTTTTGATCCTGTCCCTCCCCAAGTGTTGACTTCAAATTGCTCCCTCCTCCCTTTTCCCTCCCTTCCACCATCCCCCCCCCAATATCTCCTTCTCCCCCCCTTTCTTATATTGCAAGATAGGTTTTCATACCAAAATGAGTGTGCATTTCATTCCTTCGTTTAGTCAAATGGGATGAGGGTAAACTTCTTGGTTTTTTTTTTTTTTTGGTTTTTTTTTCTCAGCTCTCCTCTTTTTCCCTCCACTAAAAAAATCTCCTACTTGCCTCTTAAATGACATATAGTTACCCCCTTCCATTTCCCCCTCTTTCCTCCCACTACATTTCTCTCTCACCATTTACCTTAATTTCTTTTAAGGTATGGTCCCATCCTATTCAGTTCACTCTGTGCTCTCTGTCTCTGTATGTGTGTGCATGTGTGTATGTGTGTGCATGCGTGTACATGTGTATGTGTAGTCCCACCAACTACCCAGATACTGAAAAGTTTTAAGAGTTAGAAATATTGTCTTTCCCTGTATGAGTGTATACAGTTCACTTCTGGTAAGTCGCTTAATACTTCTCTTTGCTGTTTCCTTTTTCATGCTTCTTCTCATTCTTGTGTTTGAAAGTCAAATTTTCTTTTCGGCTCTGGTCTTTTCATCAAGAATGATTGAAAGTCCTCTGTTTCATTGAAAGACCATATTTTCCCTTGAAGTATTATACTCAGTTTAGCTGGGTAGGTGATTCTTGGTTTGAGTCCTAGTTCCTTTGCCTTCTGGAATATCCTATTCCATGCCCTTCGATCCCTTAATGTAGAAGCTGCTAGATCTTGAGTTATCCTGATTGTATTTCCACAGTACTGGAAATGTTTCTTTCTAGCTGCTTGCAAGATTTTTTCCTTGAGCTGGGAGTTCTGGAATTTGGCCACAATGTTCCTAGGAATTTCTTTTTTTGGATCTCTTTCAGGTGGTGATCGATGGATTCTTTCAATACTTATTTTGCCCTCTGGTTCTAGAATGTCAGGGCAGTTTTCCTTGATCATTTCATGGAAGATGATGTCTAGGCTCTTTTTTTGATCATGAGTTTCAGGTAGTCCCATAATTTTTAAATTGTCTCTCCTGAATCTATTTTCCAGGTCAGTTGTTTTTCCCATGAGATATTTCACATTATCTTCCATTTTTTCGTTCTTTTGGTTTTGTTTAGTGATTTCTTGGTTTCTCGTAAAGTCATTAGACTCCATCTGCTCCATTCTAATTTTGAGAGAACTATTTTCTTCAGTGAGCTTTTGAGCCTCTTTTTCCATTTGGCTCATTCTGCTTTTGAAAGCATTCTTCTCCTCATTGGCTTTTTGAACCTCTTTTGCCAATTGAGTGAACCTATTTTTCAAGGTGTTAATTTCCTCAGCATTTTTTTGGGTCTCCTTTACCAAGTTATTCACCCGTTTTTCATACTTTTCTTGCATCTCTGTCATTTCTCTTCCCAGTTTTTCCTCCACCTGTCTAACTTGCTTTTCAAAATCCTTTTTGAGCTCTTCCAAGGCCTGAGCCTACCCGCCACCCCCCTCGGGTGTCTGGGGTACTGAGGCCCCGCCCTCCACGTCTTTCCTTGATGGCAAGAATACGTCCTCGTCATCAGATCCGAATGTCGGGATCATTTGCATTTGTTGGAAAAAAACTCTCTATAGTCTTATTTTTCTTCCATTTTCTAGGCATTTTCCCAGCCAGTTACTTGACTTCTGAGATTCCTTTCCATCCCCGCCTGGATCCGCCCAGCTAGTGCTTGGCCTCTGAGATTCAAATGGGCTTTCCGCGGCAAGCTTTAGTTCTGGCGCTGGGGTGGGGGCAGGGCCGCCTCCCAGGCTCAGTTCCCTCAGGGGCTTTATGCAGAAGCCTTCAGTAATAGAGCGGGGTGGGGACAGGGCCGTCTCCCAGGCTCAGCTCTGTCAGGTTTTATGCAGAAACCTTTCGTAATGAAGATCCTGCCTGCTGCTGGGGGATTCCTGAGTCCTGGGCCGCAGCCGCAGCCCATGCCTTTGTCTCTGCTGCTTCCTGCCCCCTTCTCTGCCGCCGCTGCTTCCTCCCAAGGGGGCCCAAGTCATGGAGACGCTGTGCTCCCCTCCTCCAGCCCAGCCTTCTCTCTCACTGACCTGTAGCTTCTGTGGGCAGAGGGACTTTCCCAGCTGCCGGAGCTTCCGTGTCTGAAGCCTGCTCAGGTCAGCTTCTCTGGGGCGTGGCCAGGGCAGTGCCGGGGGTGGGGTCCATTTTCCGGGGCGCAACTGACCCTGGGGACAGGTCTCCAGGGCTCCCTGGAATGGAAATCTCTTCCACTCCGTTTCTGCACACCTTGTATTGACCCAGAAGTTATGGGGGTCTCTTTTTACATTAATTCTATGGGCTTTGGTTTCAGAGCTTGTAAACGTGCGTCCTTCTACTCCGCCATCTTGGCTCCGCCCCCTGAGTAGTCAGATTTCTCAACTATACAAATGAGAGGTGTAGGATTAGATGATGTCTAAACCTTTTTCTTCTCTATCACATTGATTTTATGATTCTATGCCAAAAATTCTGAAACTGATAAATAACAAGGTTCTGACCAAAAACAAACAACAGAAATGAGAGAACAAAGAAAAACAACTATAAATATTTGATAGATTTTTATGCTTGAATAAATATCAAGGCCATCATTTTCTAGGAAATTTTAACATTTATTCTATGCCAGTGTATTTTAAGATGTTTAAAATGCTAAGGGAAAATAAATGATTTGCTTTGCAAACTTGGGCCTCAGTGCAACTTGTTGGCCTTATAATGACTTAAAGGATATTTGAGTACAACTAAAATTGTAAAATTGTAAAATTTCCTTCATTTCTAAATGAAAGCATTCAAATTTCATTTTTCTTATTCTGGAAAGGTCATCAAGTAGCAACTTGGTTGAACAGATTTCTTTTGCATACCAAAACTGTGTAAAACTTTTTATCAATCAATCAATCAGATAAACATTTATTACATACTACATACAGGGACTGTTCTAAGTCCTGAGAATACAAAAAAAGATAAAAGTTTCTGCATACAAGAAATTTAACAATCACTTGGGGGAAACAAACTGCAAATGGATAAAAAGAAGTTATATACAGAACAAATTGGAAATAATACAAAAGGAACACATTGAAATTAAGGATTTGGGGAGGGCTTTGTGCAAAGGGTGTTATTTTAGTTAGGAATGAAAGAAGGCAAAAAAAATCAGTAGTTAGACATGAGAGAAATTAATATTATGCTAATATATTAATCACTAGTTCTTAATTTGTCAACTACTCTTTTCCTTTTATTTCTATTTAAATCCAACTCCTGAGCAGTTAGCCTCTGAAGGGCATCGCTGAGTGGTGAAATTTGCTTCTAGCCCTCAAGGCATATGATCCTATGAGACCTCACCCCACTGGGAAATCCAAATTCTGTTTAGAATATAAACAGATTCCTCTCTAGGAGAGCTGTAAATGAGGAACCAACTGTCCTTGAGTTCAGGGCAACTGAACTCATGAAGGAGAAAATTGGTCCAGATAAAGGTGGCTTCCCTTGTCCAGCTGTCTTGTGATTAAGCCACATAATCAAGCCACATTCTATCAGGAGGAGATAATTTTGTATTCATGGATTGGAAAAATTTCGCTAAACTAATTACAACCAGGAGAACCTTCCTTTCCTTACTTAAATAAAACCAATAGCACCATTTATTAGCTACATTAGGAACTTCCCAGTACATAAGCACATCAATCAGTGGTCAAACATTGAGTCATTTCTGTCAGGGAATAGCAATATTGCTAATCCTCAGACTCTCATGTACTCAGTTACCTCCTCAGATAGAAAGTAAATAAACTTGACAGGAGACTGTCTAAGTTTTCAGTCTTTTTAGTGCCTAGTATAAAGGCAGGTTCAAAGTAGATGATTAATAAATTCCTGCTTATTGACTGATTATAGAAGGAAAGAGAATTGTGCTTAGAGGCCACAGCTTTATTTTTTAGACCGTTCCAATATTTATTAATTCTTTACTTTCAGGAAGAGCAGAAGAATCGTTGATATCAGAGACTTATAGAATCTCAGTTGCAACCTACCAACCAGTTAAGTCCTCCTTACAATACCCCAGATTATCAAGCTTCTTTTCACTTATTTTCAAATGATGGAGAATTCATTATTTTGTAGAGAAATTCATTCAATTATTGTACAGTTCTAATTACTTAAAAGTTCTTCCTTGTTTAGAAGTCTGAGTCCCTGTAATTTCTAATTACAGTTCCTACTTCAAACCTCTTGAAATAAGCATAGTAAGTCCACTCATTGTACTTAACAGCACTTCAGATACTGAAGTACAACTTATATATTCATTCTCTATGAGTCTTCTTGTCAGTAGTCAAACATTCCCAGACTTACTATTACTAATCACCTTTGGTTTTTGTAGCTTTCACAATCCTGATTTCCGTCAGAAGTGAACTTCATAATCCTGAAGTTCCTCTATTAATGTGTTACTGAAACTGAGAATGGCATGCCAGGTATCACCTAATCAAATCAAAGGACTATCTCATTTTTGTGTACATTCTATACTTTAATGCAGCCAATGCTAGTAGCAACTGCACTACATTATAAGTTCATTTTAAGTTTCTTGTGTGCTAAATACTTCAGTTCCTTTCCTCATGGGTAGCTGGGCCTCCATGTTCTGTGCTGGGGCAATTTAAGTATTTATGCAAAAATTCATTGCCCCCCATTTCTTCTGATTCAATGTCATCTTCATTTTGGTCAATTGCTTAGCCTGCTGAGAAAGTTGAAATACCAAAGATTTCGCAGTTTCTTTGCTCTTTTTTCTACATTTTTCTTCTACTTTAAATCATAATTTTCATTAGAATATTGTGGGAAACTTTTGTAAAACAGATGTTTAATATGTTAGAGAATGAGGTGCTCTGGTAGGATACTTGGCAATTTAATTGGTAAAATATTCAGAGCTTTAATAAGTAGAAACCTCTAAAATTCACAGTGCTGTTCTCCTGAATTTTCCATGCAATTTTCAAGGCACAGGAGTCTAAACTAGATTCATGTAACCATGTAAATAACTGAAGATCACCTATCATAACTTCAAATTTTCTTTTTTTATCTTCAGTGATCTTTCCAAAAGAATGAAACTCTACATCTCAGCCTCCAAGTTCAACTCCAAATAACTATCAATGCTAGACATCTTTGTGATTAACCTTTGTTTTAAAATATTTATTTAATGCAATTATATCATCTTATATTCCAAATATAGCAAGAGATGCCTTGTAACTACAACACAGTGCTATTTTTCTGCTACCTAGTAATAAATTTACTCAGTCAATGTGCTTTAACTATACTAAGACTTTGTTCCTCCCAAGATTTCCCAGTTAAACTACAAAGATAGAGAAATTCTTTAAAATGAAAATATAGAACAGGCTACCGTAACCAAAAAAGTATTGTTGTATTGCAACCAACATCAATGGAGGGAGTATCCACATGAATGAAGCAGACTATTCATTGACATTGAAATACAAATGTAAAATAGATACTAGGGCCTAAACTTTTAGAATCATGTGTCTGCTATTATGTTGTTCTGTGAGGCCAAGTCTATAGTTGTGAACATATAAAACAAACTATCTCCAGATATGATATTATGTTTCCAAAGCACTACTTGCTTTTTATTTCTTCTCCATTCCCAAACAATATATGTTCCTGCTCAGACACTTCCAAGAATTCAGAAAGGAAAAAAAAAGAGCCATATGGATTTGTCAGTTTTCAATGTTGACATACTTCAAGGCAGAGGTAAGAATTGTGGCAAATTAGTTATGTTACTTAATGACAGTAATAATAATAAATATTCCTAATATTTACCTTTCATATTTAACCACTCATTTCAGTTCCATTGCTTGAAGAGTGGGAGGGTAATAGAATACAGAAACAAAGGGAGATGATTGAATTGACAAGCTTTTGGGAAATATGAGAGGGGATGGGAACAAAAGCACCATAGAGAGACTGACATTGGAAAGAAGTAGAATTAACACTTTTTCAGGGATACAATAAAGGAGCAGAATATATGGAGGGGTTTTGCTACTGAAGAGAACACTAGAAGAGAAGAGGGTACTGTAGTCTGATATTCTCAATTTAAAAGCAAAGTATGAGGCAATGTCTCTTGCTGAGAGGATCAGAACAAGGATATTATAGGAGTCTTAACAATATTATAGGTCTAGAGCTGCCACTATGGTGAACTGTCTCACAGAGTTACCAAGGATAAAAGAATTTCTATGTAGCAGTGAGGGCCCAGTTGAGATAAGATAAGATAAATACATAGTAGAACCAATCTGTATGTTTGTACAGCTCTCTCTAGGAAGATTTATTCATACAAGAACAGCAGAAAAGACAGTGAATAACAGAAATAACCTGTGATTTCATTTGACAAGAAATTAACTGTGTTTAAAAAAATAAAGCAAGCATTCCAAAGGTATCTGCCACAGAGAATCAAATGAGTAAGTTTTAACACCAAGACCAAAAAGGAGAGGAAAAATACAACTAAAACAGGGTAAATCCACTGGTAGAGCACAGAAGGGAAAAGTGATTAGAGATTACCATGAGTATGTGGAGTACATTTGGAAGAAAATTAGTAAACAAGAAGTTATTAAGTACCTACCATGTGCTGCCACTGAACTAAGTCCTTTAGAAATATTATCATAGATGACCCTAACAATAGCCTTGGATACTAGGTGCCATTTCCCCCATTTTTCAATTGAGAAAAGTGAGGCAGACAGAAAATCAGTAACTTGCCAGGGTCACATGAGTAGTAAATAGCTAAGGTATAATCTCATGTTAAGTCTTCTTGACGCAAGGCCAATATTCTATCCATGGTGCCATTGACTATTTCTGTAATAAAACTGATGTGATTAAAGGAAAGGAGGTTGTTACTCAAAACATAAATACACTCTGCAAAATCTTTAACAAATGCTTATAAAGCTCTAATTGAATAATGATGGTGAACTCACAGCCTAAGAGTCATACTATTGTTGACGAGGTCTTACTATTAAAAAAATCTTCTATATCGAGTACAATACTGTCTCCTTATTATTTCCATCATATTTTACTAAGTTTGACTCCTTGTTACCATTATTTTGCACTCTGTTCTAGTTTTTAAAAATAATGACTATTAGGCAATTCCTAAATGCCCCCTTCAGCTTATGTCCTTCTTAGCTGCTGAAGCAACTGGCTTCTTGTTATTCTCTCAGCTATGGAACACCACGAATTGAGTATTGATGATGGCATTTCTTTTCTGGAGGCAAAAATGGAGCGTGAACCTGTAGCAACCACAGCTTATGTGAAATCAACTTGACTGACCTTGTGCAGCACTTTAAAATTTCTGTCACACAGACAACTAACACACAACATCACCAGCTTTCTCACGCAAATGTTAATAGGAGGTTTCTATTTCTACCTGCAACACTATGGGAAGTTTGTGCTGAAAGATATGCAAAAAACATGAAAAAAGTTGGATCACACATATTTGCATGGTATTCCTTGACTCAAATTCCCCATCATGCATAAATCATAATTTTGCCCACACTGTGCCAATTGAAAAAATGTATACCTCATATGCTATTCACAGAGCTGATTTGTGATACTGTGAGTTACTTGGGCTTCATCGTGGGATTAAATATGTTTTTATTCTGTTTTTTTTTGCTGTTGCTTGGCTTTCACTTGCTTCTGTTGGAGACTTCTGCAGAACTGTGACCGAATCACTCCTGGGATTTATTACCAAAGGGGATTTATTTAAATTTCCTCAGATTCGTGAGTTGCTTTTTAAAAATAATTTCTCCATGAACTCTTTACCTATTAAAATCAGATTCCTGGACCCATGCCTGACACCACACACAAGAATAAAGTCCAAATGAATACACGACCTAGGTATAAAGATTGATACCATGGACAAACTGGAGGAGCAAGGAATAGTGTCTTTATCAGATTCATGGAGAAGGGAAGAATTTTTTTTATTAAAGAAGAGATAGAAAGCATTATGAAATGCAAGATGGATAATTTTGATTACATTAAATTGAAAAGTTTTTGCACAACCAAACCCGATGCAACCAAAATTCAGAGGGATGTAGTAAATTGGGCAAGAATTTTTACAGCTAATCTCAGGAATAAAGGCCTCATTTCTAGAATATATAGAGAACTGACTCAAATGTACAACTATACAAGTCATTCCTTAATTGATAAATGGTCAAAGGATATGAACAGGCAATTTTCAGAGGAAGAAATTAAAGGTATCTATAATCATATGAAAAAATGCTCTAAATCACTTTTGATTAGAGAGATGCAAATCAAAACAACTCTGAGGTACTACATCACACCTATCAGACTGGCAAACATGACAGAACAGGAAAATGATAAATGTTGGAGAGGATGTGAGAGTTGGAACACTAATTCATTGTTGGAGCTGTGATCCCATCCAACCATTCCAGAGAGCGATTTGGAATTAGGCCCAAAGGACTACAAAAGTGTGCATACCCTTTGACCCCGCAATATTGCTACTAGGACTGTATCCCCAAGAAATATAAAAATGGGAAAGGGTCCCATGTGTACAAAAATATTTATAGCAGCACTCTTGGTATTTGCCAAAAACTGGAAATCAAGGGCATGCCCATCAATTGGGGAATGGCTGAATAAATTATGGTATATGAATGTAATGGAGTACTATTGCACCATAAGAAATGATGATGATCAAGGAGACATCAGGGAGGCCTGGAAGGACTTATATGATATGATGCTGAGTGAAAGGAGCAGAGCCAGGAGAACTTTGTGCACAGCAATGACCAAAGGGTGCGAGAGTTTTGTTGTTTTTGTTTTTTTGTTTGTTTTTTGTTAGACTTGGAACTTCGTTAAAACACAAGAACACACACACACACACACACACACACACACACGTACACAAATTCCCAATGGTTTTCTAAGGCAAAATGCCTTTCACATTCAGAGAAAGAACTGTGAAATTCATTCACAGAATGGAATGTAGCAGATCATATGTGTGCATGTATATGTGTGTGTGTTATGTTTTGATTTGTTATATGATTTCTTCCATTTGTTTTAGTTAGTCTACATAGCATGACTATAGTGAAAATGTATTCAGTAGGAAAGTATATATAGATCCTATATAGAATTGTATGCTGTCTTGGGGAGGGAGAGAGTGGTGGGGGGTAGGTTTGGGGCGGCAAAAGTCTAAGTTTTATGGTAGTGATTGTAGAACAGTAAAAAAAAAATAAATAAAATTTTAAAAAAAATTAAAATCAGATTCCTGGGCTGTAATAACTCAGGAAGTTTCTGGTTTTTTAGGCAAAACCCTTTAGTACCATAGGTACTTGACCAATGCTGAGCCCAAAGCTGTCATTTTACAAGGGTTTATGAGCCATATTGAGTATATTCTATTTGTTATTCAGAGTGGTGAGTAGAAAATAGCCTATTAATCTGTCAAAACTGCTAGAGCACATTTAGTTACATAGCTTCTGTGACATGGTCTCATCTTAATACTCATTGTAAATCTTTTTTCTTTAAGGATCATTTAAACTGTTAGTACCCTGAATTTATGCTTTTTATAGTAAGAGAAAAAAAGTGTAACCTTTCTATTGGAATTGATTTGCTATTGAAAGACATAATGGTTTAAATTTTTAGACAGATTAAATATATAATAAACATTAAGGAATGCAGTTGAAAGTTAGTTAAGTGGAGTAGTTGAAGAAAAATCGGACTCTGTAGAAAATGTTATTGACCTTATTATATTTCCAGCTTGGGAACATCAAAAACCCTACCTCTGAAGAGGTCCCTTAAAGTTCATTGACAGAGCAACACTTGTGAAATGAAAAGTCCACCTTGTGTGACATTTGGTGGAGAGCTTTGTTTGTACTTTGAACTTTGAACATGTGAAACAGAGCATTCTCAATGGAAGTGTTCCCTAAGTCTGCATTACTGTGGGTGTAATAGAGTTCTTTCACTCAGAGGAAGTCTAGACTGGATGTGAATCCTTTCCAACAATTTATCAGCGAATACGTATTTCTATGTTTAATCTATTCAATTCATTCACATTTGTTGGATTAAATTTATCCTCTACCCACCCCCATACTTCCATAATGCTCTTCTCATCTTCACTTTCTTGACTTTCTGATTTTCTTCAGGTCTCAACTTATCTTCTACAATACTTTTTCAATCCTTTTTTAATCTAGTGACTTTCCTCTGCTTATAATTTCCTTTTTATCCTGTATATAGTTTGTACACATTCATTTGATTATTCCCACCACCCCCCCCAGTCTTTGAGTGTAAGGACAGTCTTTTGCTTTTCTTCATATATCCAGTGCTTAGCTGGCAAATAGTAGATAGACTTTTAATATTTGTTTCTTGACTGCTCAAATCCTGTGCTTTAGGACCCTTTACCCTCTCCTTCCTCAGTTCATGTTGTTTCTAATAAGGACTCCTTAGTACTGGCATCACTATGGGAAGTAAAGAATGGGGGAACTAGGATACACAGCCTAGTTCACCCTCCTGTATTATGCATTCATTCTAACACTAAGTCCTAGCACAGCAGATGGGACTGCAGACTTCTGTCTTGTGTCTCCCAGAGGTCACTCAAATGTACTACTCTCTTTTTTCCTTCCACTCTCTCCTTCCTTTTTTTGCCAACTCTTGTTCATCTCTCCAGCATACAAGGTTACATGTAGTATTAATTGCTTGCCTTTTAGATTATAGGAAACCAGTACCTAGTTGTCTATGATACTATGTACTTACTATGAGTAGAATTTGAGTGTGCTTAGCCATATGATCAAACTGAATCAAAGAAGGGCAAGTCTCTCTCACATCCATAAGAGGAAAAGAAAGATTATTGCTAAGAGCTTGATTGTGATCAAGTGGTCATTCTGTAATATGGTTATAAAGTTGATTTAAAAAGTATTCCCAACCAAATCTCTCAAAGAACATTGAGAGGGAGGAAATCCTGAGTCCCATCTTCAGGCTCCGTGAAGGCATAAGAGTTAAAGGACCCACTATTCAGATTTTAAGTGGGTTTATAGAAGATATGTTTCCTGGGAAGGCATGGTGCCAAAATATATACCCCTTTTCCGATCCAACAATCCTTGTAACACACAGTCCAGTAGTCCCTCCATGAGATTTCTAGGAAAAGCAGATACTTACGAATGAAAGACTATTTAATGCCCAAGTATGGTTTAACCTGTCTGTTACCTCTGTTTTGGATACAGAAGAATGAGAAGAGGACCCACAAGTTGACCTAAAACTTTCCTATTATGAAGTAATTAGAGAGGCAGTTTCTATCAACCCTAGAGGTAGGGCTGGGGAGGCTACTAATGTAAAGCAAGGCCAAGGATCTTAGATAACTGTTGCCACTAGTGTACAGTTTACATTTTGTGATGGATGGGGACAGAAGACTAAGACTGAACTCTATAATTATAATTAATTTATTTAACAAACATTTATGAAGCACATACTATATACTAGACAGAGTGTTAAATACTGAGGATACCGAGACAAAAATTAAAATAGCACCTGAAATTAAAGAGCTGAACTACTACTAGAAGAAAAGAGTTTATAGGCATAAGTCAATACAAAATATATACCAAAATATTCACAAACTATCAGAATAGCTGCCATTTATTTAGCATCTTAAAGTTTCATATGCTTAATATATATTATATATATAATCTAATTGGATCTTTACAACTCATTTCTTTGTCTATAGATTACTCATCATGCCAGTACAAGAAATATTTTGATCCACGATACTCCTAATATCTTCCCTAAATAAAATTAAAAAGTAGTTCTGCATATCAGACTATGGCATATGCAAAACTTTACTTTTAGTTACTAGTCACTTTTCAGTGCCCTGAAAGCAATACAATATTCCTGGTATATATAGTTTTGTGAGATATGTACCCATGGTAAGATCCCACTGAGAAAGGTGTTGAAGTTGTTTCATCTTTACTTAATTTTCTTTTGCCTCCAAATGAAAATGATTATCTCTCTATTTTTATTGGTGATGGAAAAACTAACAAACAGAATCTAGAATCAAAGTTAGTGTCTGTAAGTTACTGTAAATAGAATTTGAGTGTGCTTAGTCATGTGACTCAAACTGAATCAAAGAAGGGCAAGTCTCTCTCACATCCATAAGAGGAAGAGAAAGATTATCGGGAAAAGCCTGAAAAAATATATAAATGAGAGAGTGACTTTTGGTAACCAAGATGGCAGATTAATCAGGAAATCTCCATATTTCTCCCATAGCTACCTCCAAAAAAGCACAAAATAACACCCCAAAGTAAATCCTGGAACAGAAGAACCAGCAAAAAGATGAGGGGCAATAATCTTTTAGCTGAAGAAACTTGAAATGTCAGCAGGAAAGGTGTGTCTCACTCAGGTAAAAAGGGAGTGCAGTTCAGGACAGGAAGCTTCTCTGCAAGTGAGCATCAAGCTCCCCCCCAGCAAACCAGCAGGATATTCTGAGTTCCCATGTGCAGGAGCTGGCAAATGCCAACACCATGACCTCCTACATGCTTTAGTATGCAGGGGAATAGACAGCCTCCATCTCTGAGAAGCACCACTGGAACATCACACATAACCCATCATAGCCAGAGAAACAAACAGCCGTAAGTGTTGGACCTCATTTCTTGCTTCATTGTAGCTGCAGGCAAACAAACAGCTCTCAGTCCCAAACCTTCATATGTTTCACTGAAGTTTCCAGGAAACAGGTAGAAACTAAAACAGGAACACCTGATTGGCTTCAACACATGTTAGTCACCAAAACTGGGACTCTGACTCAACCCCAGACCCTTACAGCCTCCAATAGTTCCATCTACTCCCCCACACCATCGCTTCATCTCAGTACCATTCATGAGGGGCCCCCAATGAACTTCTGAGTAACATTAGTGCAGCATGAGGTAAATAGTCAGGGCCTATAAACACAGACATAAGAATCCTGAGACAGTGCCCCTTCTTCTCAGGGAGTAGAGCTCATTAAAAGAAAAGGAAAAGACTAGAAAAGATGAACAAAAAAACAATGAAAACAAACAAAGAAACAAAGAATCTGATCATAGAAAGTTATTATAGTAACAGGGAAGATTAAGAGACAAACTCAGAAGAGAGCAACTTTGTCAAAACATTTATAGGCAAAATCTTGAAGAAAAATGCGAAGTTGTCTCAAGCTCAGAAAGAACATATGGACTAGTTCGAAAATGATCTTACAAATCAAATAAGAGAGGTAGAAGACAAACTGGAAAAAATAAATGAGAGTTGCAAGAGAATGATGAGAAAAAGTTAACTATTTGGAAAAAGAAAACAATTGCTTAAAAAGTATAATTGGCCAGGTGAAAAAAGGAAAAACAGAAGTTGACTGAAAAAAATGATTCCTTAAAAGTTAGCATTTGGCAAGTCGAAGCTAATGATTCTATGAGGCATCATTAATCAATCAAACAAATTCAAAAGAATAAAAAATATAAAAAATGTCTCACTGAAAAACAACTGACCTGGAAAATAGACTCAGGAGAGACAATGTCAGAATCATTGGGCTATCTGAAAGTCATAACCAAAAGGAGGAGTTTGACAACATCTTTTAAGAAATTATCAAGAAAAATTGCTTTGTTATCCTGGAACCAGAGGGTAAAATAGACATTAAAAGGATCCACCAATCACCTCAGGGAAAAGATCCCAAAATAAAAACCCCAAGGGACATTATAGACAAATTTCAGAACAGTTAGGGCAAGAAAAAAAATATTGCAAGTGGACAGGAAATAACAATTAAAATAGCAGGGAGCCACAATCAGGATTACCCAGGACAGTAGCTGCAACATGAAAGATCAGAGGTCATGGAACATGATATTCTGGAGGGAAAAGGAGCTAGGAGTACAACTAAGAATCATTTATGGGGGTAAAGTATAATATATTCCAAGGGAGGAGGGGATGGTCATTCAATGAAATAGAAGAATTTCAAGCTTTCATAAGGAGTAGACAAGAATTAAAACAAAAATTTGATCTCCAATATCAAAACGCAAGAGAAGCATAAACAGCAAAAGAAAGGAAAATAACACATAAGGGAATCAATAGAGCTAAATGGTTTACATCCCTACATGGGAAGATGATGCTTGTATTTCTCAAAATTGTATCACTAGCAGTACAGATAGAAGGAATATGCATAGATGGTTTGGGTGAAGGGTGAATTTGAGGGAATGATATGAAAAGTAGCTAAGGGATTAAAAAAAAGATGAGTGCACTAGGTAGAAAGAAGGGAGACACAGAAAGGAGCAAATTATTTCTCATGAAAAGGTACAAAAGACCTATTACAATGTCAGGGAAGAGAGTAGGGTAGACAGTGGGCATTACTTGAACCTTACTTTCATTAGTATTGAATCAAAAAGGGAATGATGTGCACAGTCAGTTGAAGATGGAGAGATTAAATATAGTACTAGAAATGTTAGCTATAGAAATAAGAGAAGAAAAAAAAAGAAACTGAAGGAATTAGAATAGGCAATGAGGAAACAAAACTATCGCTCTTTACAAATGATATAGTGTTGTACTTAGAGAACTCCGGAGAATCAACTAAAAAGCTATGTAGAATAACAACTTGAGTAAAGTTGTAGGATATAAGAAAAACCCACATACATCATCTTTCTATAACCAACATGGCCCAACAGCAAGAAATAGAAAGAGAAATTCCATTTGAAATAACTGTGAACGATATAAAATATTTGGGAGTCTATCTGCTAAGATAAACCCAGGGACTATATGAATACAATTACAAAAGACTATTCACACAAATAAAGTCAGATCTAAGCAATTGGAAAAATATCACTTGCTCATAGGTAGACTGAGTCAATATAATAGAAATGGCAATTCTGCCTAAACTACTTTACTTATTCAGTTCCATACTAATCAAATTATCAAAATACTATTGGATAGAGCTAGAAAAATTAACAACAAAATTCATCTGAAAGAACAGATAGTCCAAGTATATCTAGGAAATTAATGGGAAAAAAGGAAGGCTGCCTTAATTTCAAGGTATATTATATCATGGTGATGTAATAGCAAGGACCCCAACATACATAAGAAGGACTACTGTACAGGTTCTTAGATCTGATTTTCTAAAGAAAAGGAACTTTTGAAGGGTTAACAATCACTTTAATCAAGCACATATATCATTCATTTAGTTCAAGGGAAAAAGTCAGCACCCTAAACTTCAGAGAAAATATAAATAGAGAAACGAAGATTAACAGGTGGGGCTTCCAAATATCTGATCATAAGCAATACATACATCACATATCAACAGACAGATCGACCTGTTTTACCATTCCATATGCACACAGTTACCAGAAAGAAAAGCACCAACATCTGGGTTTTCAAAGCCAAGGGGCTCCTTAGCGACTGCCCAGAGTCTCCTCTGGCCCAACAAACACTTCAAATGAATAAGTCTCAAAGTAAAACCTCACCTCAGAGAATTCATATACTTTTCAGATTAAAATTGTCTGGTATTGGCTAAAAAATAGCGTGGTAGATTAGTGGAATAAATTAGGTATACAAGACGCTGTAGTCAACAGTCATAGTAATCTAGCATTTCAAACTAAAGATCTCAGCTTTTGGGACAAGACCTCACTATTTGACAAAAACTGATTGAAAACTGAAAACCAATAGGATACAAACTATATGTATACCAAGATTTCACACTGTGTATGAAGATAAGTACCAAATGGGTATACGATTTAGACCTAACAGGTAACACCATAAACAAATTAGAAGAGCAAGGAATAGTTTACTCGTCAGATCCATGGAGAAGGGAAGAATTCATGTCCAAAAAAAAAATAAGAACATTATGAATTGTAAAGATAATTTTGATTATATTAAATTTAAAAAATTTTGAATAAACAAAGCCATTGGAACAAAGATTAGAAGGGAAACAGAAAGCTAGGAAACAATCTTTAAAGCCAAGTATCTCTCGTAAAGGTCTCCTTTCTCAAATACATAGAGAAATGAGTTAAATTTATAAGAATACAAGCCATTATTCAATTGATAAATAGTCAAAGGATATGAACAGACAATTTTTAGATGAAAAAACCAAAGCTCTCTATAGGCATATGAAGAAGTACTATAAATCTCTTTTGATCAGGGAAATGCCAATTAAAAGAACTTTGAGTTACAACCTCTCCTCTACCATATTGGTAAATATGACCAAAAAAAAGAGGAAATTATAAATTTTGGAGAGATTATGAACAAAATGGGACACTAATGAACTATTGATGGAGTTTTGAACTGATCCAATCACTTTGGAGAAAAATTTGGAACTATGCCGAAAGGGCAACCAAATTTTGGATACACTTTGATCCAATAATACAACTACAAGGTCTGCATCGCAAGAGATCACAAAAAAAGGGAAAAATACCTGCTTGTGCAAAAATAGCTATATCAGTCCTTTTTGTGTTGGCAAAATACTGGAAATTGAGGAGATGCCCATCAATTGATGAATGGTTGAGCAAGCTGTGATGTACAAATGCAATGGAGTATCATTATACAATAAGAAATAATGAGCAGGCAGATTTCACAAAAATATGGAAAGATATGTATGAACTGATGCTTAGTGAAGTGAACAGAACTGGGAAAACATTGTACACAGCATCAATAATGTTGTACAATGATCAGACATGAACGACTTTGCTTTTCTCTGCAACACAATAATACAAGACAATTACAAAGGATTTGTGATGGAATATACTATGCACATCCAGATAAAGAACTGATGAAATCTGAATGCAGATCAAAGTAGTCTTTTTTCATTTTATTTTTTCACAATTTTTTTCCTTTTGACCTTCTTATTTCACCACTGTGACTGATATAGAAATATGTTTGACATAATTGCATAAATATAAACTATATAAAATTGCCTACCATTTTAGGAAGAGAGGAGTGGGAACAGGAAGGTAGAAAAAATTGGAATTCAAAATCCTTTTAAAAAGAATGCTAAAAATTGTCTTGTCATATAATGGGGAAAAAATCAAATGCATTTAAAATTATATGAATGAAATGAAATTTCATTTTTAATGGAAAATGAAGAATATGAAGAATTCAGAGAAACTTGAGAGAAATTGGGTTGAGATGTGGAAAAAATAAAAATGTTAAGGAAAGAAATATTTTAAGACATAACAACTTTTATCCTTACAAAAAAAACATATTTTAGTATATCCCCTTTCCATCACTTCAAGCAGGCTCCTGTGTTTTCTTTCTTTTTTCAAGATAATTATTTATGATACTTCTGGTAAAGATTCAGGTGTACAGGGTATATCACTCAAGATTTTTTTTTTAGAAAGTATATATGAAAGAACCCTTAAATATCAACTGAGATACTATACCTCCTGCCATCAAGAGGGTTGTTACCTGATTTATTGGCCCGTTATGGAATTTTGCAAAACTATCTGCTCAGGGCATAGCCTCTTAAACTAAGTAAGAATCTCAACTCTTTTTTCTCTTTTTCCCAGCACTGAGCTAAACAGCCTCCATTTTATAAGGATAAGAATGGTAATCAGTTCTATAGAAATGCTGGTACACTAGAATGAAATGGGAGCATGGCTAGCATTGAGTGGGGAAATTAGGTATGAAAACAAACCATCATCTTCACCCTCATACCTTCAACTGTCCATTGTAGTGCTTGTGCCCTGAGATACTCCATGTTGATTCCCTTTTTGAAGGTAGGAACTACTTTGTTTTCCTCATCCAGTTTTTGCCTTGTCTTTCAGATCCAATTTAATTGGGCTTGACTCCACATGGATGCTGATTTAATTAGTTCGATTTTCATTTTACAAAGTGTGCCTTGTTTAATCCAGAAAACTTCTTCCCTCAGGTATTCTTGATTATTCTTACTTACTAAAAGTCATCTGTCCCTCCAAAGGGATCTGAAGTCCTAGGAATTCTCATTTGAATGTACAAGGGTACTAGTATGTTACTTTTTTTTGTCATATTAAAAATGAGAATAAATTCAGGGGAGTGGAAGAAGTCCCAGGGGCCTGGGAATCAAGAAATTTTTGTTACAGTTCCAATTAAAAGAAAACTAGGTGTATAACTGTGGGTGACTTGATTTAGTTCTCTATCCTTCAGTTTTCTAATTAATAAAGGAGATTAGATTATCTCTATGGTCCCTTGTGCACTAACCAATCAAAATTCACTTTATTATTGTACATTCTTCCCTTCAATTACAGAAGGATATCTTAGTCTAAATCCATAGGTTTTCCATGTTTCCTCAACTGCTTAGCATATAGTAAAGATATCTATGAAGTAGTTTTAATATACCCCCGTGGTGAATGAAAAACCCCTAGGGACAGAGAGTCTGGACAATTAATAATCAATTTAGTAATTTGGCTTGGCTAGCTAATAATCAATAAATTATGGCCAATGGTTTCTCTTAGCAACCAAAGATGCTGGTGGAGACAATGAATGCCTTAAATAACTGTGTAAAAGGGAATGCCTCTGACAAATGAAAATTATTCCTGATTTGTGGACATTTAAAGAGTTAGGTGGGATAGAAGTCTTCAGTTCCTCCTGTTGAGAATGTGACTTAATCTTGAAACTCATATATCTCCTGCAATACAGACAGGGAAATCTATCTCTGTTCAGACCACTGTGGATTGTTTTCTCCTTCCTGGGCTGGGTCTCCCTAAACATTAATGGAAGGGTCTCAGGACAGGGGCTCATTTCCTTTGGGGTAAGGACTCACCTAGATTGGATTCTATTTATACTCTAAACAGAAGTATGTGGGTATGGTTCAGTCCAAGATCTAAGAGCATATTCCCTGAGGTTTAGGGGTTCTCTGAATCAGTCATGTCTTTCAGAGATTGACTTTATTAGAGGGACTGGACCTGAAATAAGGAAATAAAGGAGAAAAAACTGAATCCCAAATTAATAATTGGTTATTAATATAATAGTAAAATAATAATTTATCTAACTCCCCTATTTAATAATCAGTTATTGTAGTTGAATGTTGTTAACACCAACTGATATTATACACATATGTATGTTTCTCTGTGTATACACATATAGGTATCTACATGTTTTCCAATAAAATCATGTCTCAAAGATATTAACCTTATACAATTGCCAACAAAAAGTTTTGAATTGAAATGCAGCTGACAATAATCTTGACATTTTTCATGTTACCTTCATGTAGAAATTAGCTACTGCTGGAATTGATGGAGATTTCATAATAGGATCCAGAGCAGTCTTGCAGAAAGCAGGGAAATAGTACATAAATTTTAAATACTACACTGAATTCAAAGATTTAAACATGTTTTTTGTTGTTGATTTTCTTTTAAAACAGGACTATCTTGTTTAGAAAAGGCATCGTGAGGGATTCTTCTGATACTGAAAGTTCATTCTTGTATTTAATAAAAGTGTATTGTGCATATGTAGCCTGTTTTTATTGAAAAGAGATGACTTGTGCGCTTAATCAAAGAATATTTTGTAGTACTGACATGAGTTATTTTTTGTTTTGTTTTATAAATGACTCCAAAACCAAACATGCCCTGGGTTCCTTTCTAAATAGAAGTTATTGGTTTGCCATCATATAACTATACTGTCTCAATAAGCATGGAATTACAGAATTTCAGAATTGCAAATGTCTTCAGTTGCCAACTACATCAGCTCACAAATACAAGGAATCCTCACATCATATACACAAAAAATTGATCACTCAGTCTTCTTGAACATCTAAATGGAGGGCAAAGCCACCAACTCTCTTGAGATCTCATTTCACACTTGGACAGCGATAATTGTTGCCACATTTTGGCCTTTTGTAATTCCACCCATTATCTCCCTCATATGACAGCCAGTACCCATATGAGCAGTAGTTTCCATTTTCAAAACAAAGATGCAGGGTCAGGGAGACTATTTTTGGACCAGGAGCAGAACTGAATTAGCTGACCCATGGGATTAAGCCCATGACCTCATTCTCATTAGCAGCATTTTCTAACAAGCCACAGTTAATTGAAATAACAATGAGTTAGAGATGCATTTGAGGAGACTGTCAAAAACTGATTTCTGTCTCTTACTCTGAATTACTGCCAATCAACTGTTACTATCAAAAGAAGTCCTTAAAAATTGATTTTTTAGAATTTTGATAATGTCGCAAAGTCTTCAGAATGAATGAAGAGTTAGTTCCATGTGTGTAATATTCTATTTACTTTAACTTGTAACTCCCAAGTCATTTAGTTTACTCATCCATCATTTTTAGCTTCCTTTTTCTATTATTTTTAACGCCATATCTAAATGAGGTACAATCAATAAAAATAGCATTTTATCTTTTCTGGCATAACTCTGCCCTATTACACTCCTACCCCATATAAAATACAGTGGACAGAGCACCAGACCTAGAGTCAGAATGACCTGAGTTAAAATTTGGCCTTGTACACTTACTGGGTGTGTGATGTTGGGAAAGCCATTTAACCCTATTTGCCTCATTTTTCTCTTCTGAAAGAAGAGCTTGAGAAGGAAATAGCAAACCACTGTTATATCTTTGCCAAGGAAATCTCAAATGAGTTCATAAGAGTTAAACGTGTGAACAATAACAAGAACAATAAAGTTGATATTAATGAATGAAGCTGTATTTGTTGAGAACTCTAGTAGTCTGGTCCTACAAGGTTACTGTAATGCACATTCCTCTGTTGGACTCTCTCTATCAGTTTAGTATATTGCTCTGCTGGTTTTATTGGCCCTGCTCCCAATTGGAGGATGTGTGTGTGTGTGTGTGTGTGTGTGTGTGTGTGTGTGTGTGTGTGTGTTCTGCTGTACTAATCTATTTAGGATCATTCAAACTTCTGAATTTCATTCAGGTTATGATATTGTGGCTACAACAATCCTTGAGAATATAGTAGCTAGAAATTCCAAAATAAACCAATGTTTACACTTTTTAATCACAGACACCACTCCCAGGGAAACAGAAGCTTAAGTGCCTACAGGTCAAGATTAGCTCTGAATAGATAGTGAGGTAACTCCATGATTTTAAAAATCCTCTCTGCTTTATTCTGAAATGAAAATGATCTAGGAGTGAAAAAAGTGGACTAGATGAGCATGGTCAGTGCTCTCTGGTACACTTCTCACCATCTCCCTAAACCACATATTTCTATTTATCTTATATAGGAGAAAGCAGAAAATCCTTATTGCTATAAGCTATTTAGATTTTCAAAAACCATCTGTCTTTTTACATACACATAAGGAAACTGAGGCTCTGAGTGATTGTGATTTGATCAAGGCAGCAGTTACATGAGAAAAGTAGGATATGAACATTAATTCTCCTTTTCCAGTATGTCACTGATTTTTTTTAAACATATAAATTGGAGCATTTATGGAACTCTGGAGAGAGGTTTTACCATCCTTCTTTTTTTACTTCTCCCCTCCCCACACACCCCTTATGACTATAAGACACACCAATTATTTTCAGATACAAAAATTTCCAGTGTTTTTGAAAGGTATTTTCAGACCTGAGAATCCCATTATTTTCCAGCCTAGTTTCCATTGCCACATCCACCCCATCCCAATTTTATTTTCCTTTGAGTCCCAAAGATCTGTTTAGGTATTTGATAAGTAGTCCAATGACCTACACTGATTGGAGGAGAGAAGCTGTTGTCACTTCAAGTACAGGAGGTAAAGCCTTGAACCAGATTGCCCTAAGGACTATCAACTGATTTCCTTTTGTTATCAAGTTTCCTTGGGCTGTTTTGCAACTGATGAGCATTTTCGGTACTTGGGGAGTAGTCACTTGGTACTTTATGAAACTCTTTTTCACTTGTTTTGAATTCTGAGGCCTACTTCATTGTCCTGAAGTCCGGGGTCTTTCTTCTTTATACAGTTCAGCTAGGTCTGCTATCTTTACAATATTAAAGTTAATATTATACACAATGAAATTAAATAAGCATTTATTAAATACCTACTGCATGAAGGCTATTATACCATGCATTTTGGAAATAAAAGTCAAAACTGAGAGATTTTCTACTCCACAGGAAGTTATCTCTTATAGATTGTGTGTTTATTTGGGTCCTCGGTTGCAAACTTCTTTATATCTGTGGTGTACAGTAACAAAGAATGACTTTATGAGCAGGAGAAATCCCATTCTCTGTTTCTTGAAGTATATAGAATTATGTACTGTGGGAAAATGAACACAGATTCGCAGATAAGATAGTTCCTAGCAGTATATTCACAAATTAGGGGTACATTCCCAAACTCTAATGTATGTCAGATAAATTCAGAGGATAAGTATAGGTAGGGAATTGTGCACGAGGTGGTCAATCAATTTGGAATGAGTGAACTTGAAGCTTCTTTTTCTCCAGCTAAGGAGGAAGTCCCCAATATTGAAACTGTGACATCAGAAAATGTCTTTAAGGGACAAGGAAATAAGCAATGAGATTCAAGTTCAGGAGCAAAATTTAACATAGTATATGCATCCATTATCTTTTGCATGCATGAATTAATTAATCAAAAAGCTTTTAAGTGTCTACTATGTAACAAGAAATGTATTAGGTAGTGTATGGGAGGGAACTCAAAGACCCTTTTCAGAAAAGAGAAACTGAGTCAGAGTGCTTATCTAATAATACTTTATTAAAAGGACCTGACCCCCTCAAATGAAGTGCACCCCAGACCTTCTTCATGGTCTGAGATACCTGTGGTCCACATGACCTTGTTTTCATAGAGTTTGACACCACATTCAATAACTGAATACTCTGGAAGGGTTACACAAAACTCAAAATCCCATTGATAGAAAAACCTTGTTTTGAGGGTCAAAACCGATGCATCAGATTAAAAAAAAATGATATGTTGGCAGGGAGAGTCACAGGTTGGACAAAGTAACAGATATCTCCACTGAATCCTCCTCATATGGAGCAAGAGGAGATGGTACAAGCAGTACAGAGATACCAAAAACAAATTGAGTGGCTTTCCACACCATGTTTTCTATCCTCAGCTTAGACATGGAATTTGAGCAAAACAGAATAGAGAAATCTTTGTCAGAGTTCTTTTGGTTGCACAAGTGAGCCTGATAACTGGTAAAAACAAGTAGTGAATGTTTCATGAAAGTTTTCATGCCTACGTTTCAGACTTGCTATTAGAACCTATTTATCTTGTTACTCCAATATGATTTGTGCCAAATACATGATAGTACATGTTATTAATGTGCTTATTATTTGATGACTGACTAAATAAAACAGATGAGTATGTCACTTAATGAAATAGTTTCTGATAATCACTATCCCTTTTGGAATAAATTGATTAATGCTGATTAGAATTTGAATAAGGAACCTAATGAATCACATTTCACAGCTGCTAGGGATAAAATAAATAGTACTTGCCTCCACAGAACTTACATTATGTAGGTAAAATGGTATTTTGTGTTCTAACCTTTGTTTAAAAATAGATAAGTCATATATAGCATATAAGGAATATATAATATAGATAAGTCACATATAATATACAAGTCATATGTGAAATATGACTCCCTACAAAGCTGTAAAGAAATAAAAAAAAAAGAACTACATGGTGCAAAGTGTCTTGAGAGATGTCTCATTTGACCTAAATCACTTCTTCGTTATATGAATCATGACCTTTAATTATATACATATGTATGTTTAATAGATAAGAAAGTATACTTTTGGAGTCTTGAAGATATTAATATATGTATGCAAACATATGCATAACGAACTGTAGCTGTATAAACTTGGAAAAAATACTTGTAAAGTATTAGCTTTTGTTTGTTTACTTTTGTCATCATTATTATTGTGGATGCTGTTTCTTGAATGGTTACATTCTTCCATATATCAGGTGAGTAAATATGAGTAGAACACTTCTGAATTTTAAAACACTGCAAAAGATTTAGGTATAAGAAACAGCATGATACAGTGGATAGAGCACTCTCTTCAAAGCAAGGAAGAAGATCAGGATACAAGCCCAACGTATGACACATTCTAGCAGTGTGAGCTTCTGCAGATCATCATATCACTTCTTTTTGCTCTAACCACTTTAAACTGAAGAATTTACAATATAAATGTGCACAGGGAGTTCCTTTATCCAGCAACTCCTATACCAATGAATTCTCAGCTTCAGTCCCTATCATTCCACACTTTGAATAGTGGTCTTTGATAATAATTTTAAAAAAATTAATTACGTTAAAATTTTATAAAGACTACTTCTAGAAATTAAATGAATGTTTAATTTTAATATTTCATTAAATTCAGAAGCAAGAGACCTAGGTTCTACTTCCATCTCTTCCATAAACTATCTCTATGTTTCAAATCACTCCACCACCAAAAGCTTCCATTTCCTCATTTATAAAATGTAGAATTTTTACTGTATGGTACCAAATGTACCTGCTGACTCTATAATTTTGTGACCATGATTATGTGCTTAGTCATATAAAGCAGCAGAAATTATGGACCATATAATTTAAACAGAAAAGTTAGGAGACGGGGGAAAGTTATACACAGACTTCAGAAAAGTCACTTTTATGGAAGATCTACATAAGTAAATAATAATGATTAATTTAATAATGATATGGGATGGAAATTTCTATACATTAATTGGAAAGTCAATTAAAACATGGAGCTCTAATGAGTAGATTGCATGTTGAAATTTAAAAATGTTTACATTATTTTCTTTTTAGTGCATATGAATACATGGTGTTCATTGTGAATATATGTGCGTATGCTTGTATGTGTGTTTGTGTGTATGCATGCAGGATTTGATGCTGTGATGGTTGGGTTTCAGTACTCATCACATTTAGATTTTTTTCCTCCAGTATGAAAATGAGTATATTTAAATTTGATGACATAATACTATCCTGAATATTTGTTTATACCTTTTCTCCCTTTCCAAGTTTTTTGAGGAGAGGTTTTTAAAACTTTCATACACATATATTTTAATTTTCTAAATCTACATATTTAATGGCATAAATATGGAATGACATGTTCCAAAAATAAAAATTATATTTCTCAGTATGTGTTTCTCTGCTTACACATGATTTTTGATAATTAAAAAGAAATATTAAATACTGTTAAATAACAGACGTATCACAGATATTTAGAAAATAAGTATTTTCTTCTGCTTTTTCCACTCTCTTCATTCAATAGGGCTACCCCAAATTATAAATAACAGTATTATTTAAAAAAAACAACTAAATAAATGATTGAAATCTAGAAAACATAAGTGGAATTGTGTTCATTTCTTTTATTTAATTTCATTAGTAGTCATACATATTAAAAAGATTATTCTATTTTTTTCTTTTTTTTCATTTTTTTAATATAAATTTATTTATTTAACTTTTTACATTCATTTTCACACAATTTTGGGTTCCAAAGTTTCTCCACTTTTATCCCCTGCCCCCACCCCAATACGCTGGGCATTCTAATTTTCCCTATCACCAATCTGCCCTCTCTTCTGTCATCCCTCCCTTCTCTTGTCCCCATCTTATCTTTTGTCCTGTAGGGCCAGATGACTTTCTATTCACCGTTAACTGTATTTCTTCTTTCTAGTAGCAACAAAAATACTAACCAGTTGTTCCTAAAACTTTGAGTTCCAAATTCTCCCCATTCCTCCCTGCCCACCCATTCCCTTTGGGAAGGCAGGCAATTCAATATAGGCCCTATTTGTGTAGTTTTGCAAATGAATTCGATAATAGTCGTGTTGTGTAAGACTGACTGTATTTCGCTCCATCCTATCCTGCCCCCCATCTTTTCTATTCTGTCTTTTGATACTGTCCCTCCCCAAGGGTTGACTTCAAATTTGTTCCTCCTCCAATTGCCCTCCCTTCCATCATCCCCTGCACCTTGCTTATCTCCTTCTCCCTTACTTTCCTGTACTGTAAGATAGGTTTTCATACCAAAATGAGTGTGCATTTTATTCCTTCCTTTAGTCGAATGTGATGAGGGTAAATGTCATGTTTTTTTCTCAGCTCTCCTCTTTTTTCCCTCCACTAAAAAGTCTTCTGCTTGCCTCTTGAATGAGATATAATTTACCCCATTCCATTTAACCCTCTCTCCTCCCACTACATTTCTCTCTTACCATTTACCTTAATTTCTTTTAAGATATGGTTCCATTCTATTCAATTCACTCTGTGCTCTCTGTCTCTGTATGTGTGTGCATGTGTGTGTGTGTGCACACGTGTACATGTGTGTGTGTATGTGGTCCCACCAACTACCCAGATATTGAAAAGTTTTAAGAGTTACAAATATTGTCTTTCCATGTAGGAATGTAAACAGTTCACTTTTTGGTAAGTCCCTTATGACTTCTCTTTGCTGTTGACTTTTTCATGCTTCTTCTCATTCTTGTGTTGGAAAGTCAAATTTTCTTTTCAGCTCTGGTCTTTTCATCAAGAATGATTGAAAGTCCTCTGTTTCATTGAAAGACCATATTTTCTCCTGAAGTATTATATTCAGTTTTGCTGGGTAGGTGATTCTTGGTTTGAGTCCTAGTTCCTTTGACTTCTGGAATATCCTATTCCACACCCTTTGATCCCTTAATGTAGAAGCTGCTAGATCTTGTGTTATCCTGTTTGTATTTCCACAATACTGGAACTTTTTCTTTCTAGCTGCTTGCAATATTTTCTCCTTGACCTGGGAATTCTGGAATTTGGCCACAATGTTCCTAGGAGTTTCTCTTTTTGGATCTCTTTCTGGCGGTGATTGATGGATTCCTTCAATACTTATTTTGCCCTCTGGTTCTAGAATATCAGGGCAGTTTTCCTAAATAATTTCATGAAAGATGATATCTAGGCTCTTTTTTTGATCATGACTTTCAGGTAGTCCCATAATTTTTAAATTGTCTCTCCTGGATCTGTTTTCCAGGTCAGTTCTTTTTCCAATGAGATATTTCACATTCTCTTATATTTTTTCATTCTTTCAGTTTTGTTTTGTGATTTCTTGGTTTCTCAGAAAGTCATTAGCCTCCATCTGTTCCATGTTAATCTTGATAGAACTATTTTCTTCTGTGAGCTTTTGAACCTCTTTTTCCATTTGGCTAATTCTGCTTTTGAAAGCATTCTTCTCCTCATTGGCTTTTTGAACCTCTTTTCCCAATTGAGTTAGCCTATTTTTTAAGGTGTTATTTTCTTCAGCATTTTTTGGGTCTCCTTTAGCCAGGTATTGACCTGTTTTTCATGCTTTTCTTGCATCTCTCTCATTTCTCTTCCCAGGTTTTCCTCCACCTGTCTAACTTGATTTTCAAAATCCTTTTTGATCTCTTCCATGTTCTGAGCCCACCGGACATCCACCTGGGATGTCTGGGATAGAGAGGCCCTGACCTCCACGTCTTTCCCTGATGGTAAGAATAGTTCCTCGTCATCAGAATTGAAAGGCAGGAACGTCTGTACCCCATCGAAGTAGATTTCTATAGTCTTATTTTCTTCCCTTTTCTGGGCATTTCCCCAGCCAGTTACTTGACTTCTGAGATTCCTGTCCACCCCCGCCTAGATCTGCCCAGCTAGTGCTTGGGGTCTGAGATTCAAATGGGCTTTCAGCAGCAGGCGGGGATGCTATTCAATGTGAGATTAAGTTCTGGTGCTTGAGTGGGGGCAGTGCCGCCTCCCAGGCTCAGTTCCCTAAGGAGCTTTATGCAGAGACCTTCAGTAATGGAGCAGGTGGGGGCAGGGCCATCTCCCAGGCTCAGTTCCCTCAGGGGGTTTATGCAGAAACCTTTGGTAATGGCCCCGAACTTCTGCCTACTGCTCCGGAGTTACGGGCTGCTACTGCTGCCTCTGCTGCTGCCTCTGCCACTGCTTCTGCCACTGCCTCTGCCGCTGCCGCTGCCTCCCGAGGGGGCCCAAGTCACGGAGACACCCCACTCCCCTCTCAGCCAGCCCAGAAATCTCTCTCACTGACCTGTAGCATCTGTGGGCAGAGGGATCTACGCGGCTGCCAGAGGTGCCATCCCTGAAGCCAGCTCGGATCTGCTCCTCTGGGGCCACGTGGCCAGGGCAGCACAGGGCTGGACTCTGCTGTCTGGAGCACGACAGACCCCTGGGGATGGCTCTCCAGGGCTCTTTGGAATGGAAATCTTTTCCACTGTGTTTCTGCGCGCCTTGCAGTGCTACATAATTTGTGGGGAGTTCTTTTTGCAGGAAATATATGGGCTGTGGGTTCAGAGCTGGCATACGTGAGTCTTTCTACTCCACCATCTTGGCTCCTCCCCCTCTAAAAAGATAATTCTAAAGAAAAATATTTAAAAGGTCATTTCTACAGAAAAGAAAAAAAAACTATAAAAAAACTTCACCTCTCTAGAAAAAAAGAGGTGAAATATACCATAATTTATTACAGATATATTGTAATAGCATAGCAGTTGACTAGAAAAACACATTGGTATATACACTACCCTAGAATACAGGTACAATCTTTCCATGAAATAATTTTCAACTGGCTTTGGCAGAAAGAGGTGAAGACAAGGGCAATTATGACAAGAATAACTACAGTAGGTGCTATTACTTCTGCTGAATAGGGCAAGCCCTGCACTAAATCTATCTTTCATGTATAAAGTCCGCTAATTTAGAGGGCACAGGATAAGATTAGAGCCAATTCAGACACTGGGAGCTAATGTGACAGAGTATCCTAACTCTGCTTCAGTTGATTTACCACCATCCAACTTCTAATATCACCTATGACAGATTTAGATGGTGAAAAGTGTTTATTAGTAGGACTTGAAAAAAAAAAAAAACAACTTTGCATCTATCTTCTGATAATTTTTGTTAGAAATGTTCCAGAGATCATAAGTGTACAGCAATAAAGAGAAAGAAGGCTGAACTTGGTGTGAGGTGCAGAGGGAGAGAGGAGAAAATATGTTTCAAGACAATGTTCTGAACCTTTTGATAAATGAAGGTCCTTTCAAGTAGTCAAAAGAATGTCACTGATGACATATATTGTAGTATTTCTACTATTACTATCCATTCAAAAAAAGAGAAAGGCTACTCCAAAAAATACGAAATTTGTATTCAGCAATACTTTTAAATGGATTGATATTTCATTAATCACATTGACATCAATTATATCTGAAAAATATAGCAATATTTGAATGATGTATTATTTACTCAGTTTCGATTAAGACTGCTTATATATAGTACTGAGTCACAGGATAGGCATTGTTGGAGCTAAATTAAAATTCAACCTGGCAATGTTTTATATATGTTTGGATCCAAGAAACTTTTATGAAAATGCTGTTGCTGAATTGATGCTGCTGCCCAAAGCTTAGGAATCAATGTCATAAAGAGAAAGACTTGGGGCCAGGACTCAGACTGGTTCTAGATTACTTCTAGCCTTACTTTCTGGCTCTATTTTGCTGTTGTAATGAGGTTGACTAGAGGTTGACTCCAAAAGTCATGTAGTTTCTGAGCTTGTTTTTTCATCAGTAAAGTGAAAGTCCTTAACTACTTTATGATTCACAGAAATAAAAAATTTTAATGTTGAGAGGAACATCAAAGACCCTCTAATGTTCTCCCTTTCCTAATAATATCTATATAATGCACACAGACTCACAGTCACACGCACAGACACACATGAGTCCTTCAGTCTTTGCCTGAATTCTTAGAGTGAGTAGGGAATTATTATATCTTTACACATTTTGATCTCCTTTGGGGTCATACTAATAGATTTAAATAGATTCCTGATGTCCAGACTAAATTTGCTTCCTTGGATCTTCAACCCATTGCTCTTAGTTGTATCTTCTGGGTGCAAACTAAACAGTTTAATCCTACTTCTGCATTACAACTTTTCAAATCCTTGAAGGAAGTTTTCTCACCACCATTACCTCTCCCTCAGGCCTCTCCCAGCTCCTACCTCTTAAACTTCTCATCTTCTGTCTAATACCTTCATTCATCTGATCTGGTAGATGCCATAGACTCAAAAGATTTCACCATCTTTATTGCCCGCTTCTGGATGCTTTAAATTTGTTTATTTCCAATATAAAATGTCTCGCTTTGAAATAAGCACAATATTCTAAATGCAGTCTGAGCAAGACATAATCTAACAGACCTGAAATCTCCCTGTTCTAAGAAAATATTCTTCTATTAATGTGGGTTAATATTGGATAGACCTTTTTTGGCTACCATTTTACAATATCCTTGTTATTCTTTTAGCTAACAAGTTGCTACATCAAAATGCTGATTTATCTTATTTACAGATCATCAAAATATCTGATCCTTTTTTTTCCCAAGAAAATGATTTGAAGCCATGTCTTACTCCTATTATATTTATGAAGTCAGCTTCTTCAACCTAAACATAATGTGTTATTTTTCTACCTGTTGAGTGTCATCTTATTACATTTATCCCAATTAGGCTATCAAAATATTTTGGGATTCTGACTCTGCCATCCAGTGTGTTAGATATCCTTCCTTGCCTATATCATATATAGATCTAATAAAAAACTGATGACTGTTACTTTATCTAAGGGTAGCCAGGTGATATGGTGGACAGAGTGCTAGGCCTAGAGTCAAGAAGACTCATCTTCCTGAGTTCAAAGTTGGCCTCAGATATTTGCTACCTGTGTGACCCTGGGGGAAGTCATGTAAACTTGTTTGCCTCAGTTTCCTAATTTGTAAAAGGAAAAGCCAAGCCACTCCAGTATTTTTGCCAAGAAAGGGGTAATGAAGAGTCAGACATAATTAAAAATGGACTAAACAAGAAGAAACATTGTTTTATCCAAATAATTGATAAAAATATAAAATATCTCAAAACTAACATTCTAAAGCACTATGTAAGATATCCACTGCCAAATTTACAACATGGAATCAATGAGAATATTAAATGAATCTGACTGTTGATTAGTTCCAAATTCATAATAGCTTCTAACACAACATTCTCAATATTTTTTGTAAGAATAACATGAAATATTTTGTCACACTTTTTTGAAAATGTAGACAAATTATAACTTCTGCAATCACTTCATCTATCACTTTATTCTTATTCTGTTCCAAATTATCTCCCATCAAGAAGGCAAGAAACATGATACCCATTATACGCATGAAGTCATGAAAATATATTTCTACATTAACCACGTAGTGGAGGAGGGGGAAGATTGAATCAAGAAAAATAAAGGTAAATAGTTTCAATCTTCAATCTGAGGCTGCCAGTTCTATACGCATATGTAGATAACATTTTTCATCATGAATTCTTTGGACTTGTGACAAATCATTATATCAATCAGAGTAACTAAATGTTTCCCACCTGATTATCATTAAAATATTTTATCCCTGTGTATATTTACCCTGAGTTCTGCTCTTTCTCTTTGTATAGTGTGAAATATGAACCATTAATTATTGATTAAGAGTTGAATTTTAGTTAATCACTAGAATTAATTTATATGAATATGATTTGGATTTACTTATATAGACACCAGTAGCACAGTTTCTAAGATTTTAGGTTCCCCAATTTCAAAGGCTACAAACTTCTCCATTTAATGAAGGAGAGAAGGAACATGAATAGAAGATGATTAAACCTTCTCTTCATCAGAACGAGTTTTCCTTAGCACTCAATTTTTTCTGATATTAAGTAATATCTGGCATTAGATTTTCCAGAGGATGTTCACTGCTTTCCCCATTGCTATGGATTCTGGAGACCTTCTTGCAAGTAAGTGTGATTAACCAAAATGCATAATTCACTCTTTGCCTTTGTTATATACATCAATCACCATCTTAATTTACTTATTATCACAGGACCTTATGTAATCAACTTTGGAAAAAACTGCTCTGAATGTCAGAGTTATCTCTGACTACTAAGGGCCATATTATTGGCAACTGTAAGCCTTGCTAATAAACTGATTATGTCTAGAATCTTGCACCTAAGTTTCTCTTTATTACAGATTTTTTAATCACAAAAAATTAGTTCATATAACTTTTGCTAGCCCTTTATCTGAAATTACCTGTTTCATATTTTTTGTACTGGAACCATAGTATTGCAACATACTAAATATTACAACTTTAGCCTTTCCTCAGTTAGTGGATATGCCCTCAGTTTCCATTTCTTTGCCACAACAACAAGAGCTGTTTTATACACACACACACACACACACACACACACACACACACACACACATACAGATATAGATAGAAATCTAGATCTATCTATATTCATCTATCGATCTGTCTACAGGAACATATATACACATATCATATATCCTTTCTAAAAAAGAAATCTATGTAAGGATATAGGCCCATTTTTCCTCTCCCCTCTCCTGTCTCCCTCCTCTGAGGAAATTTCTCTTCATCCTCCTATAATTCTTCTTTTGAGGTCATCACAACATATGGAACACATGGAAAACTCCTGCTATCTTCAAGTGTTATATGTTTAATCTTCCCATATAAGAAAAAAGTAGTTTAACTGTATTAAGTTTCTTATGATTTTCCATGAGTATTTGCTTCATATGTTTCTTTTGAGATCAATGTTTTTATGTCACGTTTTCCATTCAGTTGTTTTTTTCCCATTGGGGGTACTGGAAAATTCTATAATTCACTAAATAGTTAATTTTATCTCCTAAAGGATTATAGATAGTTTTGTCATATAGAATATTCTTGGCTCTAATTTTTGCTCCTTTGCCTACTGCAAAAATCATATTCCAAGTTCTCTGTTCTCTTAAGGTAGCAGCTGTTTAATCTTGTGTGAACCACATGGCTCCGTGGTATTTGACTTGTTTTCCTACCTGCTTTCAGTGTTTTCTCTTCAAACTTGGAGCTTTGAGATTTGGTTATAATATTCCTAAGAGTTTTCATTTTGTGCTCTCTTTCAGGACATGACTCTCGGACTCTTTCAATTTCCTTTTTGTCCTCTTATTGTAAGATATGTGGGAAGTCTCATTTATAATATCTTGAAATGTGATGTTTAGACTTTTTTTAAATCTATGTTTTCAAAAAGTTAATTAATTCTTAAATATTTCTCTTCAATCTATTTTTCAGTTCATGTTTTACATTTTTTCTTTGAGATTACACATAGTCCATTATTTTCATTTGTTTAACTTTGTTTCTACTGTTTCTCAATGTGTCATGCAGTTATTCCATTTGTCCAATTGTCTGCTTCCACTTGTCCAATTCAAATTTTAAGGGATTAATTAAAAATACTTTATCCTTTTTATAATTTCGTCAATTATTACCTTTAGTGTATTTGTGCTTCTTTTACTTATTACTAATTATATTTTCATAATTGTGTTGAATAGTTCTTGTTACTTTCCTAATTTTTTTCCTCTGCTTCTATTATTTTGTTTCTTAAAAAATGCCTTTTCTTCTCTTCCTTAAGCTATTTCAGAAATTCTTTATTGAGTTTACGGTTAATCTACATTTTTCTTTGACTCTTTTCTTGCAGATATTTTCAAGTCATTGCCTTATGAGTTTATGAATTATTTCCCTTTCACCACAGAAACTTTTTATGCTCAGATTCTTTTTTGTTGTTTGGTCATTTTCCCAGCATATTTCTTGACTTTGTACTTTATATTAGAGTTGGACTCTGCTCCCCTCTGGGAACAAGGAGAATATCGAGCTTGAGTGTTTATCTTTTATGTACATTTTCTCCTTTCGCAGCTCACTGGGGAACTATAATTATGCAGTGCTTCCAATACAGTTTGATCCAGTGAGAAGTTTCCTCATTGATCTCCTCGAATGTATTCTGGATCTTATCCAGATATGTCTCCTGCACCATCTTCATCATGCCCATTTCTTTCTGTACCCTGTAACTGTGACCTGGAACTCAGTATTTGGATTCCAAACACTCTGGATATTTGACTTGCAGTGAGTTGTGGGTGGCAGAGTGTCAAATGACATTCACTTCTGTGTCCAGAGCTAGTACAGGAGTCCTGTGGGATCTCTTTCTGATCAGCTGTTCAGCTCTTTTGCCATCATTGGATACTGGGTGGCACACTGTTGATGCTGACTCTATTATTTCTTCTGCCATTGATGACATTTCTGTCTGTCCAACCCCTGCCCTACTGACCGTGTTACCCTTTTTCTAGCTTCCTAATGTGCCCTGAGTTGAAAAAAATCAATCGCTATGACTTTTAATTGACTTCTAGCCCAGAGTCAATCAACACTTTTTTAGATGTTTTGGAGTGGTTATATTGAGAAACCTTAAAAAAAAAAAAATGCTGTTTTCATTCCACCATCTTCTCTCCTTATCTTCTACTTTGTCTCAAAAGGTGATTTTGATTTCATCAAAATAATGGGCATTAAAAGCAATATGGGTTATATCTTTCTCTAAAAATATAGTTTTAGAGAGTTGCCTAGATCACTGTTGTATAAAGATCAAGTAAAACCCTGTAAATAGGGGGTGGAGCCAAGATGGCAGAGTAGAAAGATGGACCTGTAGAAGTTCCCCCATGTAGCCCATAAAATGCCTGTACAAAATGAGTCTAAACAAATTCTAGAGTATCAGAATCCACAAAATGATACAACAAAAGATTTCCAGTCTAAGATAGCCTAGAAGGCTGACAGGAAAGGTCTATTGCACAGAGGGCACTGGGGCAGGTCAGCATGGGTCATGCAGAGCAGCAGGGATAGGACCCAGAATAGCCTTCAGCACACCACCAGGATCAGCATTTCCCAGATTCCTCAACCCACAAGTGCCAAAGACAGCTTCAAAAGTCAGTGAGAAATCTCCTTCATCCAGAAGAAGGAAATGCAGTCCAGACCACCTGCAGCAGCCACTACAACAGCAGCATCCACTTTCGGAATCCTCTGCCTAAAGCCACTGGGGGAAGTGAGCACTGATCTGAATCTCAGCACTGAGTGTCAGCCCTGGGAGCCCTCTGCATAAAGCCCCTGGGGGAATTGAGCTGCTGATCCAAATCTCAGGCCCTGATCAGGGCCATGGGGTGAGGAGGAGCCCAGGTGTGGTGGAGTTGGAGTTGGAGGCACTTGTGGAAAGGGCATTTCACTCCCAGATTATGGGCAGACAAATTTTGGTTGCTCCCAGACCAGTGCACAGGCAAGGAGAGGAGTAAACTCCTCTTCCTTGATTATGCACCATGAAGGAAACACAAGAATCTTTCAAACACAAGAATCAAGACAAACATGAAAAAGTAAACAGGAAATAGAAATCATAAGGGACTTTCTAAAGTTTCACTGTTTGCATTCTTATATGGAAAGATAATATTTGCAACTCTTGAGAATTTTCTCAGTATGTGAGTAGTTGGAGGAACTAGACACACACATGCACACTCACTCACCCATTTACTCCCCCACCCCATTCACACACATATATGTGTGTGTGCATATATATACATATACACACATATAGAAAGAGCACAGGGTGAGTTGAATAAGAAATGATGATATCAAAAAAAATAAAATGAAGGTGTGAGAGAGGAATATACTGGGAAGAGAAAGGCAGAAATGGAATGGGGCAAATTATCTCTCACAAAAGAGGCAAGAAAAAGCTTTTTCAGTGGAGGAGAAAGGGGAGAAGTTGAGAGGGAAAAAGTGAAGCTTACTCTCTTCACATTTCGCTTAAGGAGGGAATAACATGTATGAAAATCTATCTTACACTATAGGAAAGTAGGGCAGAAGGGGACAAGTCGGGTTAGGGGGCAGGATGATAGAAGGGAAGGCAAATGGGAGAAGGGAGTAATTAGAAGTAAACACTTTTAGGAAGGGACAAGATCAAATGAGAGAATAGAAGAGCCAGAATAGGATGGGGGGAAATTAGTTAATCTTACAGAATGTGACTATTATGGAAGTGTTTTGCAAAACTACACATATATAGCCTGTATTGAATTGCTTGCCTTCTCAGTGGGGAAAGGTGGGGAGGGAAGAAGGGAGAGAAGTTAGAACTCAAAGTTTTAGGAATGAATGTTGAGAACTCTTTTTGTATACAACAGGGAAATAAGAAATACAGGTAATGGGGTATAGAAATCTATCTTGTCCTACAAGAAAAGAGAGAAGTTGGGGACAAGGAAAGGGAAGGGTCAGATAGTAGGGAGGGTGTACTGAGTGAAGGGGTAATCAGAATTCAAGGTTTTATGGGGTGGGTGAAGGACAAGATGGGGAGAAAATTTTGAACTCAAAATCTTGTGGAAAGGAATGTTGAAAACTAAAAATAAATAAATAAACATTAAAAAAAACTAAATAAAAGAAAAGTACATTTAGTCAAATGTATTAATTTTGGAGGTATTATGAATATCTGTGATCAATGCATCTGTATTTTGATATTCACTTACCATTTCTATTTTAATGGATTCTAAGTTTTCTCTAGGAATTGAGGTCAGATCCAATGGTCTCCTTTTTTTTATAGATTCCACTATTTTCAAACTTTTTGAATGATATGGAAGTGATCTAGTAGAACATGTGCTTTTGATATATGGAAATTGGCATAGCAGAATGGTCTATTATCAAAATACTGACACTTTGCTTTGGGATAATGAATCAGTCCTTTGCTGGTCTCCATTGGGTAAGATACTTCTAAGAAGTATAGTTTCCTCTATTCCCTTGTCTTTCTGGAATCTCAAAGAAAAGCTGATTTTGGCTGTTTCTCAACAAAGAGAAAACAGAGCAGATTGTTGCAACTGTCCCTGGATAAGTAAGTAATTCTCTTTGTCACAAATACCACTTTTTGGCATGAAGGAATGTTTCATCATTGAAAGCAAAATATTTGTCATTAGTGAGAGATCTGTTTATACCCACCTGTGTAGAATTAGATCATATGAACAATGGGGTCACTCAGATGGCAAGAAAACCAGGATAATATTTGTCTCTCTCTAGTCTATTGACACTTTGTATTGCCAAGGCGATATTCATAGCACCAGCAACCAACATGCTGCCATAGGTCTGTATTAAAAATTGTAACAGACTCTTTATATAGAAGGCAGAAGAAAAACATTTGTTTGTACCAGAAAAACAAATCCCACACCACAAAGTCAAATCCATCATAGTAACCAAGAAGTCAGTACACATTAACACTGCAGCGAACAATGCCTTTCCCAAGAGTCCTCCCTGCCCCCATCCCCACTGGGTCTTTCCCATAAGCAAACACTCATAAGACTAGCTGTGCCTGCCTGTGTCTTCTCTCTCTTCCACCCTATCTGCTTTCATCAATTTCCTCCCAGCTCTACTACACCTTTCCTGTTCCACCTGTTTAGCAAGCTCCTTCCACCACATGTAACTTAGGTTTCTGGGTGATTTAAACAGGTCACATAGGCCCATTAGATGAATAGGAAAGATTTTCCCATTCCATTAAAAACACATTAATTCCATTCAAAATACATTAACAATACACACTTCTAGTCTCCATACTCATTGGAATATTAGGGATTAGTTTGGCAATCACATCCACCATTTTTCTCAGTATCTGAGGATGTATATAATCCATCTGTATCATTTGAAATGAAATTCAAGGGAAGCAACGTGGCCTCTAACTATGTCTTTTCTTAATTTGAGTGTCACTGTTTATTAACCACTTTGTTGTATTCTTCTTAAACTAAAATACACTTCCCTTGTTAAAAAAAAGAAAAAAAAAATAAATAATTGCATCATTCTGCCTTCACTCTATTGTCAGTGGTTACCATTCCATGTATTCCAAGAAGTGAGCTACTCACATATTTTATTCATTGTTTTCTCCAATGTAGGTCAAAATAAAACAAAGGCAAACAAATCAAACACACAAACAAATCTGTTTCATTTTCCTAGCTTTCCTTGCAGAAACTTGGTTCATGCTAATCTTTTGTGCTCCTGATAGTCTTCTTAGAATTTCATATCATTCTTGCGTTTATCTTCTGGAGCCTTTATTCTCTCTCTTTTGTCTCTCTCTCTCTCCATATATATAATTTTAGTGATGTGTTTCACAAAGTTTTGTGGATACTTTCATTCATGAAATCAGTCATTTCTTGATTTCCAAATATCCCACTCTTGACCCGTTTTTGAAACAAAGGAAATTCATTATCTTAACTTCACCTTCAAAGTAACCCAAAAAAGGAATGGAGAAAAGTCATCTCAGAATGAATGCAACATTTTGTACCTACAATGCCATTTCTCTACATTCACACCTGTGTCATCAATGTTGCTTTATTTTTCCTCACTTGAACTGTTGTTTTTTGTATCTATAGACTTTCATTCTTGAAAGAATCCTATACTAGTATACTCCTTTTTTATTTTATGGCTAGGTAGACCTACTTTTCTTAACTATTTAATTACTTAAGAACGTCTGATTTCATTCCTGGATTAGGCCAGGTAACAAGTAACAGAGCCCTGGACTGAGTCAGGCCTGTACTTGGCATTATTCTTTCTTTGATGCTACATGGGAAACTTTTCCCACCTTTCCATTTCTTTTGTCACAAACTCTAGTGAATATTTTATTATTCTTTAATGTTAGAAGAAGATTTAAGCTGTCATACATGTAGTAATTTTTTTTTTCTTTTCTCCAAAAACATCCACTTAAACAAACGAAAACCTTTTATCTCATACGTGCAGTATCCAACTTGACAGAATTCAATATCACTTATTTAGGAACATAGCACATGGAATTTATTCACTGAAAAAGACTTAACTAGAAGCTTCTTTTGGGGGGTTGTAGAGAAGGAACAAAATTTTTACAATGTGATGGAAAGAAGAATTAATTTAAAAATTATAGACAAATCTAAAACAACTATATCAATATCAACCACAATTTATAACTGGGAAATGGTGTTAGAAGCAAATTACAGATTACAATATTATCTGAACCACTCTATTCCTTGACAAAACTTGTATTTCCTATTATATAGAAACAGCAAATACAGGTGTAATGCATTGAGCAGAGTCTGTGTTTGTTCTAACATCTATCACCCATGACCACTCAATGTCCTTATCCTCTTATGAATGAAGACATGACATGTTGGTGTGGGAAGACAAAATTACATGGTTAGCAACAATATTAAACACATTGCTCAGTACTTTGACTCTAATTACAGATGGTGCTGACATACGATATGTGACAAAATTAATATGAAAAAGAAAGGAGGCCTAGTTTTTTAAAATCAAGGACCCTAAAGTAGTTCCCAGAATATTTTTGCTGTTGTTGTTGATTCATTACTGCCTTTAATCATATTGCTGTACGAGAGAAAATGGAAGGGAATTATTTGTTACTACATAATTAAGAATAATAACTATAAGAAAGCATTAGTTTGTATATTAAGAAATACAAATAACTTGCCTTAAAGAATAGGTATGCCTGAATGGGTTTACGGAAAATGAATTTTTAAGCATCAGACTTTATCACAAACGTACAAAGCAATTTATTTTCTTAAGATCACATTCAAACCTCTCCATCTGACAAGTTTTTATTTTTGTCTCTAAGATTTTATGATTGTTGGACACATCTGAGTAAACAAAAGCCTGCTTAAGTCTCTTTAACAAAGAAAGAAAAATCCACTGTAAAGTTGGTATGTTATTTTATTGTTTGTTTTCCCTTCCTCAATTAAAAATATAAATCTAAAATTAAACATTTAATTAGTCAATATTTCTTCAAACATACTTTTGTTATACAAAAATTAATAATGTTAACTCCTTACATGTAAATAGAACTAAGGAAGGCAATGTGGTATAAAGGGAGGCAGCTGTATATTAAACAAAGAACACTGAATTTGAAGTCAAAGATGTGAGGTTTAATCCTACTTCTGTCACTTTTTTACCTATGTGACTTTAGGCAAGCCACTTTACTTATCTTGCTCCCACTTTATTCAAAGGAATGATGAGGTGATTGGACTAAAGCAGAATTTCATAACTTTTTATGTATGTCATGGACCCCTTGGTTATCTGGTAAAGCCTACCGGCTACTCAGAACAATACTGCATATGGCATAAAATTCAAAAAAATGATGATGTTTTTTTCAAGCCAAATTTATGCACCCCTTGAAATTTATCCATTTTTCTATTAGGGGCTCCTTGTACACCCACATTAGGAAGAATTTCAACATCTTTCACTTCATTACCACTCATCCATTCTACTACATTGGCTTTCTAATTAGATGTACCTGCCTCCAATCCTTTTTCCAATACATCCTTTACAGCATTTTATGGAAAATACTGACCAGATTTCCTTAAGACTAGAGTTTGGAATGATCGCTTCTTAGAAACCTTAAATAGGCCCCTGTCACCTACCAAATGAAAATCAAACTCTTTTGCCTGGCAATAAAAATCCTCCATAATCTATTGCCATTCTATAATTTCACATTTATCTTATAATATCCCTACTCACCCACCTACACACCCAACAGTTTGCAGAGGTGAGGAATCAATGATCAAGACCATCATATATTTTAGATTTTTTAAAAATGTGTTGATTGATGTTGAAGTATTATTTTTTCTTCCTTCCTCCTTCAAGAAATAAATATTTGTTAAAAGATTTGGTTTTCTGTGATAAAAGAGGAAATATACATGACTTTAAACAAAAGATTATGTTAAAAAAAATCTTTTAGGATCTCTCTCTCTCTCTCTCTCTCTCAACTTCCCCTAATCCATGAACTTTTTATGTCTGTACCCATAATATTATTATGCTCTCTGTATTTAGAGTGCCTTTACCCTTCCCTGTTCTCAGTTGTGAAATTAAAACCATTTCAAATACAATTCCACTGGTACCTCCTCACTTTGGGAGATAGTGTAGTGTTTATACACAGACATACACACGTATATATATATATATATATATATATATATATATATATATATATATATATATATATATATACACACACATATATAAACATATATATATTTGTATGTGTATATATGTGTGCATATATATACACATAAATATATATATATATATACATATGATATACATATTATTTATAAAATAAATACACACACATATATTTATAGTTGTAACAGCAAGTACCCTAGCACACCAAATATTGCATTCTAGGACAGGTTCTTTGATCTGCTTTATAAAGGAAAGAGCTTCAAAGAGGTTAAGAATCCTCCTTTAATTAAATATATATGTCATTCACTAGTTTAGGGGAAAGATTAACTCCCTGAATGTGGAGAAAATACAAACAAATACAAGCAGAGAAATCAGCATACACACACCAAAAAGAAAAAGAAAAAAGAAACAACAGCAACAACAACTCACCAGATAGGACTCCAACTCTCTGACAAAGTAATACCAGCACCTACACACACCACTGGATGAGGGAGCACCAAAAACATCTGAGTCACAGGGGGCTCTTAAAAGTGCTCCTCAGAGTCCCATCCGGTAAATCAAAAGGTCCTTCTCATAAGCCAAACCCCCAAAGCAAAATACCAACCTACCAGTATGTAGAGTTTTCAGGTAATAGGCTCAGAAGGCATCACAACCCATGTGACTCAGCACACCTGTGAATCACCTTTCAGATGTTTTCAATTTAGCCTGAGCCTAGGAAACTAAACTCCAAAAAGAATACAACAAAAATTCCACTTGACTTGTTTTTGCGATTGTGTATGCATGTATGTAAGTGTTTATCTGTGTGTGTAGGGGCATGTATCTATCTATATCTATATCTATATAAATAAATAGATAGACTTAAGGATATTTTCTTAATTGATATTTTTTTCTAACCTGCCTTTTAAAATTTTTTTAGGAAACAATCCTTCAATAACTTAAAAAAAAAGTCAATTTCAGCACATACCTCTCCTATTTAGACTTGTAGGGATGCTATTGGGATATATTGTATCTCTACATGTTGAAAAGCTATGCTTTTAAATAGTAAACTTTTAGCTAGTACCAAATTGACGTCATTACCGATGATGAAAGTGAATAAAAGATTTCCCTTTTATTATCTCTTTTGTCATATCAATTAAAGATTTATATTCTTGGAAATGCTATTTTAATATGAGCTAATTTGTTGAATTTTTACTTTATTAATACTTGGAAAATCTTTTTAATTCAAGAAGTATCATCACATTTTTAATTTGCTTTGTTTTGAATTTATTTGATCATTCAGTTGTTTTTTTCTCTTAGAAGTTAGAAATACAATTTTGGGTAAATATGAGCTCAATTTTGCACAGAATGAGTTAAATTATAAAACTAAATCTTCAAAGTTATTTTTAATATGTTTAAAATTATCGAATTGTTCTCCCTATGGTGACTGATAAAGCAACACGGTATATTCTTATATGAGGAATAGTGACTGGAAACCTCTAACCAATCATCTTCCCCCAGATCAGCAATGAAAGAGAAGGATATAATACACAACTAACAGAGACAATAAAGTATTAGGGTGCTTCAAAGGAGAGAAAATAATTACTTACAATTTCTTGCCCCTATAAATGTTTGAGCAAATTTTATTGTAATCAAATTTAGTTGTATTTTGGGAATATGATAGAATTTAGAAAGCAGTCACCCAACGACTAGCCAAAAGATCAGCCATAACCCGGGTGATATTTTGAAAACAAATTATACTCTCTCAATAGATTCAATAGAGAAGCCACCTAAGAGGAAATAAGCTGGGAAAGTCATGTGGAGAATCCACTATCCAAGAAGAATCAATCTCTTAACAATCAATTAGTATTTGTTTCTTGGAGGAAGAATGTATCTCAACCTCTTTGCCACTAACAGCCATGGAATCTTCCAGTAAGAAATATTACACCTATTGGGCAGCATATCAAAGGATCTCAGTAGTTACATGCCTGTTAAGGATTCTATAGCAATAGGGCACAAGGCTAATCATAGCAAGCACAAAGGTTAGGAATAAAAATATAGAATGCATACTTAAACAACATAGTATGATATATGGATGTATATACACATACATACATGTGAATGTGTGTGTGTATATCTATGTATCTATCTATCTACCTATCTATCTATCTATATATGTAATTTTGGAATATATGAAATGTTTTCAAAAATACTATAGAGAATTGCAAAATATTGTTTCTAAATCTCTAGTAACAAGAGAATTTAAATAGTAATAAGAGAAATACAAATAAAATGACATTGTAGTGTGGAAATAATGGAAAAGATAGCAAATATGTGAAAAATAAGTCAATGTTGCAGTAATGCAGGGAAGATAGTCACCCTATTACACTGCTAATGGAATAATGACTTGATCCAGTTTCTCTCTAGTAAGATTTGAAATTATACTAAGTAAGGAACAAAAAGAATCGTACACTTTGACTCACTTATCATATTATTAAGTATGTATCCAAAGGAATTTAAAGAAGGAATGAAGCAAGAACTTCATAAGTACCTACTATGTACCAAGCACTGTGTTAAGTTCTTTATCTCATTACTTTATTTCATCCTCACAACAACCCTGTAGGGTGCTATTATCATCAATCAACCTAAAATGACGCACCTAGGTGTTGCAATAGTGATAGGTCTAGAATTAGAAATGCTGACATTTAAGTCCTCCCTCAGACACTTATTAGCTATGACCCTGGGCAATTCCCTGAACACCTATGTAGCTCAGTTTCCTCAAGTGGAAAATGACTACAATAACAGCACCTACCTCATCTTTCTCAAATGAGATATTTTTAAAGCTTAGCATAGACTGGCATATATTAGATAATACTCTAATGCTAATGATCATTTCATTCCTCCCATTCTAAGGTAGAAGAAACAGGCAGGCAGAGGTTAGCTGACTCACCAAGGATCACACAGTAAATACCAGAGGCCAGAAATTCTGGTCTTCGATTTCTATGCATAGTTTTCTATCCACTGTGCTATCCAGCTGCAAAATACTCATAGTGACTTTTTTCTATAAATAATTGAAAATAAATAAAGATGCCCATCAATGAGGAATGGACAGATAAATTGTCCTATATAAAGATAATAGGATATTACTTTGCTCTAAGAAAAAAAATAAGATGAATAATTCATAGTTGAATAGAATGACAGAAAAAATAAGCAGAACCAAAGAAATAATGCGCATAATGAGCATTTTGTATATATATATACATATATAAAAACCACAGTGGTAAGAATTTGAAAACAATTGAAGAATTAAAATATACTACCCAAGTTTATCCAAGAAAAGAAAATTTCTTTCTGTCCTTTTGTTCCATAGTGATAGATTATGAGTCGATGAGTGTGAAACATTGCATTTACTATAAAATGTAGATAATATATCAGATGTTTTGCTGAACTCTCTCTCTCTCTCTCTCTCTCTCTCTCTCTCTCTCTCTCTCTCTCTCTCTCTCTCTCTCTCTCTCTCTCTCTCTCTCTTTCTCTTTTCTTTGTTAGAATGACTGGCTCTTCCTGGATGGGAAGAGAAGGGTACATAATATTGGAAGTAATGGTAATATAAAAACAAAATACATAGATCAAAATTTAAAATAATTAAAGCAAACCATTAGCTAGTATTTAGGACTTGACCTTTGACGATGCTTTTTAAAGGTGACATTTTGAACCTAAACCTTGGAAAATACTCTCTCAAATAAGCTAGAGAAAGAGAAAGAAGAGAAAAATAATTTATGGTCTTAATATTTTCTGAGCTTTGTTTATTTAGCTGCTACTAAAAGACTTCTAGTCAGAATACTGAACAGAAGAGGCAATTGGTTATGGGGATTTCAGTGAACAGTAACACTGAAATCTGGCAATGAATTTCAAGTATTGTACATTTTGATCTAGATGTAACCTATGAATTTAGACTACAAGTAAAGCATAGAAAGTTAGATAAGATGGTAATTTTATAACAGAATTTCACAGTGTCATTTAATATGTCTTATAAAGTATCCTTCAGAGGACCTTTAAAGTCTTATTAAGGATACAAAATGACTGCAGACATATTTCTGTGAATACATGTTTATCACTATAAAGAAGATAAAAAAAGAAAAAGAAAAGATGTCAATTTTCTTATTATTGAGTTTGAAATGCAGTCCTTTACTATTTTTTTTTAATTTTTTTGTACTTTAAGGAAAAGCTGTGTGGAGAGAATCAATCATTTTTCTTCAAAGGAAACATTCAGGATGCTTCAACATTACCCTATGACTAAATGCATTAGTCTGAGTAAAATGAGTTTATTTTATTTGATACATTTTTTCATATAATTTTAATTCATTTTTCATTCTAATAGATTTTTCTTGGCAAAACTACAGTGGAATTTTCATTTTTTTTTTCTGCAGTGTTAATTGTACAAAGAGAACAAATGAAAACAACACTTCTATGCAATTATTTCTCTTAAACAAATCTAATTATGTTTAGAGAAGATGTGTCAAAGATGTATTTGAAATCAGACCCAGATATCAAATATTTCAGTAACAACTCATGATAACATGCTCTAAAATGAATTCAAAGTTTTCAACTTAACACAGCTTCCTGGGTTGGATTCTGAACTACTGAAGCACCTTGAATAGCAGAGATGCTACAGAGACATTTGTTTATTTTTTGGAGATTAATGGCAAAATGTGATATCTGGTGAGTTTTTTGTTTCTTCGTTTATTTAAGAATATGACAATAAACTCTTGGGGAAGAAAAATGCAAAAATTGGCAAAAGAAAAATCTCTGGTATTATGGTTGCTTTGGCTATATATATACATATACATACATATACATAGACACATATATATGTATGTATATATGTCTATATACATATATATGGAACGAGAGACATATATATGTATATATACATACGTACACAGACACATATATGATTATTAGGTTGTTACAGTGTCAGGAAATAAAATGCTAGAAATAATCCTGAATGTGCTTTCCCCACCTGTTCAGAACCACTATGGAAATGGAAATCATAACATCAGTTGGTAAAGAATGATGAGACTGAAGAAAATGGAAAGTTCTGAAATGCATGTTTTACATTTCTCTTGGGTCAGAGGAGTGCTCATGAAATGACTGGTTTCCAGAAAAACAAAGTTTTGTTCCAAAATTTGCTGAATAGCCATGACAATGTGATATGAGTTTGGACAATGTCCAGGCAAGTAAAATTTAACAGCACCCTTCTTTTTGAGCCATCTGCCCTTGGGATTGTACTTGTTACATAACATGAGAAACAGTCTTACTTAAACACCCCTATTTAGATGCTTTTGGGTATTCCCCTTGAGAGAAATGATTATCAATAATGAATGATTTCTCAAGATCCTGAATTCTTCCCTTTTGCTAAAGTTCTTGCTTTAGAAAGTTCAGTCCCTTAAAGGACATTACTGATAACAAGATTGTATTAAATTTCTTAATGTTTATTGTCCAAAAGTCACTAAGTTAGGGAAACCATTGTTCTCCACTCATACTCAGGTGGGAATAAATTCTTTGAATAGATTACCCAAGGGTAAGAGTTACTTAGAAGTAAATGACATAATTAAAATTCACATAAATAGGTTTAGCCTCCTCCTCACTCCCTCCACTGTAGTAGTCATTCTCTCATTAATAGTTAACCAGAGTTGATTACTATCCTGGGAACACAACTCTTCCAATAGGCAAAGAAATTTTAGTGAAGGCCAAGTTTATCTTTAGTCTAAGAGATACAGGAGTCTAATGACCAACCTTTTCTTAAAATGCTGGAATTCTTGATAAAATTTTTACATTACCCAGAAATTATGTCTTTTGAACATTTTTAAATGCCATAACCTGCTTCCTTATGATCAATTTTTTTTTCATATCATACCAGCATCCAGTAATTGTTGTAAAACTGTGTGGAGAAAATATGTATCATCATGTTCATACAATATTTTTAGCTCACCCTTTTCTTAAAGCCCTTTAAGGTTTAAAAACTATTTATTTGACAATAACCCTGTGAAATAGGTAATACAATGTGTCAGCAAGCACCCTAACAATACAGAGGTGAACCTCCTACCACAAGTTCTTTGATCTGCTTCTCTAAAAGGAAAGGCAACTTTAAGGGGTTAACAATCACTTTAGTCAAGCACAGAAATCAGAGAAAATCAAAATAAAAAATTTCAGAGAAATCAAAAATCAACAGACAGTGCTTCCAAATTGCCTGACCACACATAAGTCTTTACCAGAGAGGGAAGCACCAACACTTGTGTTTTCAAAGGTGGGAGGATTCCTTAGAAGCTTCCTAGAATCCTCCTCTAGCCAAACAAATACTTCTGGTCAGTAAGCCCCAAAATCCAACCTCACACTCAGAGTATTTATACATTTTTCAGAGCTACAGGGCATGACCCTCTGACTCAGTGACTCAACAGAAATAACAAAAGGTACCTAGGACCTTCCTATAAAACCTTCCTTCCTATAAAACAAAAGGTACCTAGGACCTTCCAGTAATCAAGCCTCCCTCAATGGGCAGGTCCATCAATAGGTGGGGAAGATCTTTAATCATATTCAAATAGAGGCATTATGCTTCTTGATTATACTAAAACAAAAACAGGAAAAGGTCCTACTTTGCTTGGCTTCACAACTACCATTACTCTTACTTTATAGAAGAAAAAATTGAGGTTCACAGAAGTAATTGGCTCAGGTTCAGTGCTGGAAATGTAATTCAGGTCTTACCTTATTTGAGATGTGATGCCAAGCCCACTAGGCTTCATAGATTCTTTCAAGCTAAGCACCAATTCAAGTAAATAAGCCATTTCTTACTTGCTTACTGTGTGCAAGGCCATAGCCCTTGGGTTAGGTAGGCCACAGGCCTTCCCCCCAAAATTTAAGTAGATTAAGAGATTAAGTAGATCAATCAATTAACTATTCTGGAAGGTATCATGTGCTTAGTGCAAGTATACAATAAAACAACTGAAGGGAAGGGACTGCTCAAGGAAAACTATCTTTGTAGATGGATTTCATATTATATCCCCTATGGATTCTATTTTATTTTTAGCCAAACTGGTTTTCTTGATGTTTCCTGTATACACAACTCCATTTCCTACCTCCACGCATTTTTTTCCAGTATAAATCACAACCTTAGAATAAATTGTCTCCTCATTTTAGATCTTAAAAACTACTTAGAAACCAGCGCTCCCTTCAATACTCATTTCTCAAGGATAATCTCTTACCCAAGTCGTTTCTAAATCTCCGTGTTATTAGTACTCTTCCTCCATCCATCCAGCCTCCTTCAAATTAATTTTGAATAACTTTTCTATTGATTTCTTATTTACAAGCCTATGTATTTGGTGCTTCCCTTCAATACCTTTCAGTTCCCTTGGTTGTGCTTTGCATATATTTCTGATTTATGTGCATTCTTTGAATGTTATTTTCTTTTCTCCTTGCAATGGATGTTGTGGGACTGTGGGAGAGCCCACTCCCTGTATAAACAAGTAAGAGACATTTTCTCTAGTTAAACAAATCAGCAAATATTTATCATATGTCTACCATGTGCCAAGAATTTGACTAGGCCCTCAGGAGACAAAGACAAAAATGAAGAATTTCTTACTCTTATGGAGCTTGTATTTTTGTTGCTCTATTAGGATTACTTTTTGTTTCAATATTTTTATTTCAGCTAATGTATCCTCTGACTGGTATATGATTGTCCACATTTTGGAGGTAGTTAAATATTATTATTGTTATTGCTGTTATTATTGTTGTGACCATTGAACTACAGAATGTTTCAAAACAGAAACTTTTCTTTCTTTCTTTTTTATCCTGGGGAGTCATGTGAGAAGTCAGGGACCAAATGCCGAATTTATATATCTTGAATTTGTTGCCATTAGAATTTCATATGAGTTACAGAAAAAATTTCTAAAAAAAGCAACACTAAACTAATATTTAAAATATATTCTTATGTGAATTAACAGAGTTTCCAATGTCACCCGGGAGACCTGACATCTTACCTTTCTCTCTATAACTGAATCTTTTAATATATATGTACTATCTCTTCCTGTTAGGATGGAAACTCCTTGCAGGTAGAGACTTTCTTGAATTAGTATCCCTAACACTTAGCACAATGTATACAACATGACATAATATAACATATATAACATAACATAATGTAACACAGTACAATATAACATAACATAATCTAATATGATTATACATAGAATGATATATCCATTGTGTGTGTGTATGTGTGTATAGAATAATTATTTGATATCTTTTCATTCACTGGTCATCATATCATCAGTACTATATCGTTGATTGCTTGATGATTTAGAGAATTTAATTAATTTGCTTTTATGTAAAACATCAATGCTGGTTATACAAACTAGATCAAATGGACTAATAAATTCCACAATTATAGCTGAGTTAATTAGATTGGTAATTACTCATTATGAATAAATACATATATTATGATAAATTATCGTGGTAGTATAAAATAGGTGAGAGATCATTATAAATTCTTTAGATATCTGTTAAACCTGGTGAATTGCTTTGTTATTGATGCAGTAAGTACATAAATCTATAAAGGTTCATCAAAATACTGTGAGCTATGGTTATACCAAGGATATTGATCTTGAAAAATAAAGTTACATAAGATAAACATATAATTAGTACTTAAATATATATAAGTTGTTTTTTAACACCACACACACACACATATGCACATTATTAATATCTTTATTCTGATCCCTAGAGTTCATTCAAAAAGATTAAAATGGAGAGCTAAATGGTTTTGTAATATTCATTGTTTATATATTAAAGAAAAAAAAAATGTGACCAAGGATCAATTACCCCACAAAGTTCAGCATAACATTTCAGGCAAGGAGACAGACATTCAATGAAATAAGGGATTTACAGACCTTCCTGACAAAAAGACCAGAATTCAGTAGACAACTTGATTTTCAAACGTAGGTCTCAAGCGATGCATAAAAATGTAAACAGGGAAAAAGAAAAAAATTGTTATTGAATTTGGGCAAACTGTGTACCTCCCTATAAGGAAAGATGATACTTAATTAATCTTGAGAATTGGACATCTACTATGAAATATAAAAAGGATATAAATGGAGAGAGGGAATGGGTATAAAGTATCTGATGGCATGATAAAAATGTGATTCATGCATGCGAGGGGATTGTGACACGAGGTGTGAAAAGGAGGAAGCAGAAAATGATAAATTACATCACAGGAAGGAGTACAAAATTATATTATAATAGAGGGTAAGAGCAGAGAGAGAGGAGGAGCATTGTTTGAGAGTTCCTCTCATCTGATTAGGTTCAAGAAGGGAACAATAAACTTAATTAAGTACATAAATTGAACTAGCTCCATAGGAATTAGGATGGAAGGGGGAAGAAAGGGGAAGGCAAACTAAAAAGGAGGGAAGAAGTACTATGGGTAAAGTGAAGTAAAAGAGAAAGGGGCTGAAAGGAAAGGAAGACTGTGGAAGGTGGTGGTCAAAACTGAAAACTCTATTGAAGAGGGAAAGGGAGAGAGGAGAGCTAAAAGCACAAATGGGGGATAGAGGATGGAAAGACAAAGATTGTAAACATAACTGTTAATGTGAATAGAATGAACTCTCTCATAAAATGGAGCTGGATAGCAGAAGGCACTAAGAGCCACAATCCAATAATGTGTTGTTTACAAGAAACACATTTGAAAAGGGGTGATACAAACAGGGTAAAGGTAAAAGGTTGGAGCCGAATATATTTTGTGTCAACTGACATAAGAAAAGAAGCAATCCTAATCTCAGACAACACAAAACCAAAAATAGATCTAATCAAAAGAGACAGAGAAGGAAACTATATCCTCCTAAAAGGCACCATAGAAAATGAATAAATGTCATTACTAAACATGTATGCTCCAAATAGTATAGCATCCAAATTCTTAGAGAGGTTGGGAGAGTTGAAGACATGGACAGCAAAACTATACTAGTGGGGGACCTCAATCTCCCCTTCTCTGAACTTGATAAATATAACTTAAAATAAAGGAGAAAGAAGTTAAGGAGGTGAAAAATCTCTGGACAAGCTAGATATGATAGATCTCTAGAAAAAACTGAATGGGGATAGACAGGAATATACCTTTTTCTCAGCTGTACATAGCACATATAAAAAAAGTTGACCATATTTTAGGGCATAAAAACCTCACAATCCAGTGTAGAAAGGCAGAGATAGTCAATGTATCCTTCTGAGATCATAATGCAATAAAAATTATATGCAATAAAAGGTCATGGAAAGATAAACAAAAAAGTAATTGGAAACCAAATAATCTAGCCATAAAGAAGGAGTGGGTGAAACAACAAATCATAGAAACAATCAACAAATTCATTCAAGAGAATGACAATAATGAGACAACCTACCAAATCTTATGGGATCCTGGAAAAGCAGTTCTTAGGGGAAATTTTATATATTTAAATGCTTATATGAATAAAATAGAGAAAGAGGAAATCACGGACTTGGGCATGCAGCTGAAAAAACTAGGAAAAGAACCAATTGAAAACCCCAAGTAAATACCAAATTAGAAATCCTGAAAACCAAAGGAGATACCAATAAAATTGAAATAAAAAAAACAATTGAACTAATAAATAAAACTAATAATTGGTTTTGTGAAAAAAAACTAATAAAATTGATGAGTAATTAGTCAATTTGATTATTAAAAACGGAAGAAGAAAACCAAATTACCAATATCAAAAAGAAAAGGGGCAAACTCACCTCCAATGAAGAGGAAATTAAAACAGTAATTAGAAATTACTTTCCTCAAATCTATGCCCATAAATTTGACAATCCGAATGAGGCAGATGAGTATTTTAAAAAATAGAAATTTCCCCAATTAACAGAAGAGGAAGTTGAATACTTAAACAACCCCATCTCAGAAAACGAAATTGAACAAGCCATCAATGAACTCCCTAGGAAAAAATCTCCAGGGCTAGTGAATTTTATCAGACATTTAACAAACAGTTGATTCTAATATTAGATAGACTATTTGGGAAAATTGGGGAAGAAGGAGCACTCCCATATTCTTTTCATGAAACAATACTGTTTTGATACCTAAACCAGAAAGAGACAAAACAGAGAAAAAAAAGTTATAGACCAATTTCTCTAATGAATATGGATGAAAATTATAAATAAGATTTTAGCCAAAAGAATAAAGCAACTTATCATGAGAATATTACATTATGATCAGGTAGGATTCATACCAAGAATGGCTGGTTCAATCTTAGGAAAACTATTAGTATTATTGATCAAAAAACAAAACTAACAGAAACCACATAATTGTCTCAATAGATTCAGAAAAAGCTTTCGACAAAATACAACACCCATTCCTATTAAAAACACTGGAGAGCACAGGAATAAAGGGGACTTTCCATAAAATAATAAACAGTATCTACCTCAAAACTTCAGCAAGTATTATTTGTAATGGGGATAAGCTAGATGCATTTATAATAAGATCAGGGGTGAAACAAGGATGTTCATTATCACCACTGTTATTCATTATGGTAATAGAAATGTTAGCTGTAGCAAATAAGAGAAGATAAAGAAATTGAAGGAATCAGAAAAGGCAAAAAAAAAACAAACCCCGAAGTAATCACACTTTGCAGATGATATGATGATATACATGGAGGATCCCAGAGATTCAAATAAAAAGCTACTTGAAATAATAAACAACTTTGGCAAAGTTACTAGTTACATTATAAACCCACACAAATCTTCTACATTCCTGTAAGTAGTAACAAAGCACAATAGAAAGCGAGATTCCATTTAAAGCTAGGGTAGACACTATAAAAAATTTGGTAGTTTACCTGCCCAAATAAATCCAGGGACTATATGAACACAATTACAAGACACTTTTCACACAAATAAAGTCAGATCTAAGTAAGTAGAAAAACATCAGTTGCTCATGGGAAGGTTGAGCCAATATAATAAAAATGACACTTGTACCTAAATTAATTACTTAGTGACATACCAATCAAAGTATCATATAATTATTTTCTAGAGCTAGATAAAATAATATCAAAATTCATCTGGAAGAACAAGATGTCCAGAATACCAAAAGAACTAATGGAAAAAAATATTAAGGAAGGTGGCCTAGTGCTACCAGATCTCAAATTTTATTATAAAGCATCAATTACCAAAACTACTTGGTATTGGCTAAGAAACATAAGAGTAGACAAGTGGAATAAGCTAAGTACTCAAGACACAGTAACCAATGAGACACAGTAAACAATGAATATAGCAATCTACTCTTTGATAAATCCAAGGACTTCAACTTCTAGGATAAGCACTCACTGTTCAACAAAAATTACTGGGAAAACTGAATCACAGTGTAGTGAAAATTAGGCATGGACCAATGCCTGACACCATACACAAGAATAAAGTCCAAATGGGTACACCATCTAGGTATAAAGATCAACACTGTGTACAAATTGATGGAGCAAGTTATAGTGTACTTATCAGATTTATGGAGAAGGGAAGAATTTTGACTAAAGGAGACATAGAAAGCATTATGTGATGCAAGATGGATAATTTTGATTACACTAAACTGAAAAGTTTTTGCACAACCAAACCCAATGCAACCAAGATTCAGAGGGATGCAGAAAACTGGGAAGGAATGTTTGCAGCTAGTGACTATTATAAAGCCCTCATTTCTAGAATATATGGAGAACTGAGTCAAATGTACAAAAATACAAGTCATTCCCCAATTGATAAATGGTCAAAGGATTTGATCAGGTAGTTTTCAGAGAAGGAATTTAAAGAAGTCTATAGTCATATGAAAAAATGCACTAAATCACTTTTGATTAGAGAGATGCAAATCAAAAGAACTCTGAGGTACCACATCAGACCTATCAGATTGGCAAACATGATAAAACAGGAAGATGATAAATGTTGGAGAGGATGTGGGAGAGTTGGAACACTAAGTCATTGCTGGTAGAGCTGTGAGCTGATCCAGGCATACTAGAGAGTAATTTGGAACTATGTCCAAAGGGCTACAAAAATCTTCATACCCTTTGACCCAGCAATACCACTTCTAGGACTGTATCCCCAAGAGACCATAAAAATAGGAAAGGGCTCCACATGTGCAAAAATATTTATAACAGCACTCTTTGTGGTGGCCAAAAACTGAAAAGCAAGCAGCTGCCCATCAATTGGGGAATGACTGAATAAATTATGGCATATACATGTAGTGGAATACTGTTGTGTTATGAGAAATGATGAAGAGGAAGCCTTCAGAGAGGGCTAAAAAGACTTATATGATGAAATGCTGAACTAAAGGAGCAGAACCAAGTGCACTTTGTGTATAGCAACGACTTCAGTGTGAAGGTTTTTGTTTTTGTTTTTTTTCTGGTAGACTTGGAACTTCATTGCAATGCAAGGACTTTAAAAAATTCCCAATGGTCTTTTAAGGCAACATGCCTTCCTCATCCAGATAAAGAACTTTGGAATTCAGTCGCAGAATGTAGCAGATCATTTTGTTTTGTATTACGTTTTGTTTGTTATATGATTTCTCCCATTCATTTTAATTATTCTATACGGCAGGAGTATGGGGAAATGTATTTAAGAAATATATATGTGTAGAACCTATATAAAATTGTATGCTGTCTTGAGGAGGGGCTTTGATGGGGTTGCAAAAAAAAATACAAAACTAAGAAACAACTGGAATAAATAATATCATCAAAGAAATGTAGTATTGTCAAGAGGGGAGAGTGGATTGTAAACAAGGAATTGCCCATGTACTATAATGGGATCTAGAGAAATAAGAAAGAAAATGAGAAAGCATCCTTGCACATTGGGTCCATCTTCCCCTGTTTCGCACACATACACACTCATACACATACACACAATTTGTTACAAGTATACAGTAAGACATAGACAGAAGATCTATGCTTGGCCTGTGCTTTTTATTATTTTTTAAGTGATTTGAATATAAATTCATAAATCTTCAAGGCCAAGATGGTGGAATATCAAGAAGGAGTACATTGAGATCATGTCCCGATGTCCAACTTATTCCTTCAAAAATCCTACTCCAAATAAGCCTCACTTCTAAGATAAATTCAGAACTCAATCAAATTTATAAAAATAAGAGATATTCCACAAATTTAAAAGGATCAAATAATTTGAATAATTTCCAGAGGAAGAAATCCAATCTGTCAAGCCCATACAAAAAAAAAAAAAAAGCTCTAAATCGGGAAACCAAAATCTAAATTTCTTTCTTTGGTTAGATAAAACTTTGAAGCTAGTGGTGAATGGCTGGATTTAGTAGTCAGAAATGCAAGTGGGACAAGTGCATAGCCTGGTTATTCAGATCCACATTCAGGAACTTGCACAACTTAGATTAGAAAAGGACAGTTTTCATACTTTGCCTTCAATCAGATCACTTTACAAGTACAGAGTGCTTGAAGGTCCTCTTTCTGAGCTATCTTTAAGATCCAGGAATAACAAAATATTCATTTCTCTAAGAAAGAGCAACACAACCAGACCAAACTATTTTTTTTTTCAGAAGATGCAGAGGCTAGCCCTAACATAAAGTGCAAATTAAAAAGTAGGTTGGAAGAACTAATAAACAAATAAAAAAAATCCCACCCTAAGGACCCACTAGGATGTTCAAGACAGAAACACAGAAGAAGAGCATGTCTTCAAACATTTACAATTAAAGCTTTAAAGAAAGCACAACTTGGGTAAGAATTCAACTAGAATTCATGAATAGGATGAAGCAACATTTAAAAAGCAATTTTAACTTTTTTAAATAAAGAAAAGGAGAAAGGAAAAAATGAAATTAGATCAAAAGAGAGTGAAATTAGACTTCTAGATAAAAAAAAATATATTGAAAACAAAATGAGCCTTATGGAAGTATTGGAAAGGGAATTAACAGCTTGGCATAGAAGGCATAAAACTTTGCCACAGCAATGAACTCCTTGAAAGTCTTAATTGCCTAAATAGAAGACAGTGCCTGCATTTTACAACCAGAGATATTAAAACAAAATCAAACAACTGAAAAAAGTAGAAAATGTAAAGCATTTCACAGAAAAAAAAAACTGACTTAGAAAACAGACTAGAAGGGGAAAAAAGTAATTGTTGAACTATGAAAACACAAGCACTCTGTCATACACAGGAGGACCTGCTGTACAGGTTCTTAGATCTGATTTTCTAAAAGGAAAGTAACTTTAGGGGTTAACTATCTCTTTATTCAAGCACATGTATCATTCACTTAGTTCAGGGGAAACATCAGCATCTTGAACTTAAGAGAAAATACAGAGAAATAAAGATCAACAGATAGTGCTTCCAGCTGAAAAAATGCATGATCAATATACATGATGAAAAAGAAATGATTAAAAAACAGAGAATAGAAATTACAATTGAAAATATTTTATTTTTCCCAATTACATAAAAAAACAATTTTTAACATTTATTTAAGATAATTAACATGCATATATACATACATATGTATATATATATATATATATAATACACCCATTTATATATATTTCCATACTAATGTTGTAGAAGGAGATAGACAACCCATAAAAAAGTGAAAATGGTATACTTCAACTAGATGTCATATTTCAATCAATCATAAAGATTTCTAGACCTCTTAGAATTGGAAAGAAAGATAGAAATAGAATAAATCTACAAATTAGCCCCTGAAAGAAATCTCAAAACGAAAATCTCAAGAAAGATTATTTTAAAATCCAGCACTTCCAGGTAAAAAAAAAAATTCGAAAACAGAAAGAAAGAATTAAGAAACAATAATCAAAATTAGGATCACACATGATATCATAGCCACCAATATGTTTAAAAAAATAACAACAATAATTACAACAAAAGTGAGTTTGGGATATAATATTATAGAAGTCAAACCAAAAAAGTTTATCTAGGAAAACAGAGTATTATCCTACAGGGGAACAAATCAATTTTTAATGATATAGAAGACGTCTGAGAATACCTGGTGGAAAGACAAGAACTATGTAGAAAAACTTTGAATATCAAATACAGGAACTGAGAAACATAAAATGGAAAACAGAAGTGAACTATTACAAGAGGATAAATAAAGATAAACTGCTTTCATTATAATACAAATGTATTATATGGAGATGAAAAATGTCCACTTTGGACCCTATTATTTTTAGGCATGATAAAAAGAATCTAATTAGCCAAGGCAAAGGTACTATTCTGTATTAATGACCTTAAAAAGGAAATGAGAAAAGAGTGGAAGAGAAATGCACTGAGGGGAAAAGGCAAAGACAAGTTAAAGAAATGACCTTAAATAATTAAGATAAGCAAGAAGAAATCTATATAAAAAAGGAAAAAGGACTGGTGAGAACAGTTGCTTTTGAAACCTAATTCTCATCTGAACTAGATAAAAGGCATGAAGAACACACAGTGATATATATTTCACTCAACATGTTAATAAAGAAAAGAGAAAAGTGATGAGAAGGTAAATTCAGGGATGGAATAGACCTAAGCAAAACAAACTCTAAGATTCTATAAAAAACATGACAACTTTTTTCAGTAGCTGAAACAAATAGAAGTCTGAGGATTGTTCATCAATTAGGCATTAGCTGAGCAATTTATTTCCAATTAATATGTAATGTTTGCATAATCGAATATTGTTGTAGAAGAGTGGAGAAAATTTGCAAAAAAAATCAAGTTTAGGTTAGTTGTAAGGGGAAAGAAATCCTATCATTTTCAGTTATGCCACGGTATAATTAGCTTGCTCCCTAACTTGGAGTAAGCAAGAGATGGCTGAACACTTTTTGTGTGTATACTAATGGAAATTCTTTTCTCAGGTATAGGTTTTCTAGAGTGATACTGCAGATTTTTCCAACTCAGAAAGTTTGGGATTGCAAAGTCATTAAATAAGAATAATATTACTGAGATGTCTTACTCGTAATATAGTGTGTTGTGTATTTCTATAGATACCAAGAAAATGGAACAAACTAAATTTTGATTTCAAAGGAATCATCTATCTATATCATTCATATATCTATATATCTATATCTATCTATATGTATATACATATAGATAGATATAGATAGATATATAGATCTATAGATATAGATATATCATTTACTCTGGAAATACCAATAAGAAGCCAAAATGATAAACTTAACTAAAACTAATGAACTTAAAAAATAATAGCAACTTCCAACTCAAAGAGAAGTAAAATAAACTATTTTATATCTTTATTCTGTGATATATATATATATATATATATGTATGTATGTATAAACACACACACACATATATATTTATTCATTCCTCAGGATCCTTCTCTTCTTTGGTAATAATATTGTTTTTGTGCTTTAATCTTATTTTATTCTTCTATCTGAAGTTGTGCTAATGAACTGGTGCTATTTCAAGTGACAGTCATGTCAAATTGACTTTGACACCTCTGAAATTTATGGTTTCTGGAAGTTTCATATGCTTAATTTCACCCTTCAGTTTTCATAAGAGGGCCTCTTACATATTTGTAAGACCTTTCAGAGTCCCACCTCTGCCTCTTAAAATCTATATCTTCCTCCAAGGCTAACGTGGGATAGAATATGAGGCATCACTTCCAAGCTCCTTATTAGTATTCCTCAAATTATCTTGTATTTCTATGAATATTATATCCTTTCTCACTAAAGAATGCAAATTCCTTATATGTAGACAATATTTCAATTTATCTTTATTTCCCCGCTATCAAGCTGTAGTGACTTACATATACTAGTCACTTAATAAATTCTTGTTAAATTGAAGAACATAGTGGGGTGGAATGGAGATGGCAGAGTAGAAGTATGAACTGGACCAACTCCTAGCTCTACCCCCAAATTCCATGAAATACCTATAACAAGTGACTCCAACCACATTCTGGAGCAGCAGAAGCCACAAAACGACAGAGTAAAAGAGATTTCGAGCCCAAAACAGCCTGGAAGGCCTACAGAAAAGCTCTATTGCACCTTGACTCATACCAGAGCACAAACCAGCCTTGGTCACATAACACAGCAGTGACAGAACTGGAGCAGGAAGAATCTCGAGTAGCAGCTGTGGTTCAATGATTTCTCACCCCACAAATTCCAAAGACATCTTCAAAGGTCAGTGAGAAAGCTCTTTCACCTGGGTGAGAAGGGAGTAGGGTCCAGGAGCAGGGTGGTCACTGTGGCATAACTACCATTTCTGGAGCCGATTGTGGAGAGGGAACCCTACTTGCAGATCATGGGCAGAAAAACTTGTGGTTGCTTCCAGACCAGAGTGCAGGTCAGTTTGATTGTGCCACCTTGGAGAAACTGAGAACTTACAGGTCTTTAAAGAATACCTCCACTTGACAAAGGACTAAAAAGTCAAGTAACTGGATGGGAAAATACCTGAAAAAGGGAAAACAAAATAATACTATAGAGTGTTACTTTCTTGGTGAGCAGATATTTTCCTCCATCTTTTCACATGAGGAAGAACAAAATATACGATTAGAGGAAGACATCAAAGCCAAGGCTTCTTCATCCAAAACCTCCAAGATAAATTTGCAGTGGTCTCAGGTTATGGAAGAGCTCATGAAAAGATTTTGAAAATCAAGTAAGAGAGGTGGAGGAAAAATTGGGAAGAAAAATGAGAACAATGCAAGAAAATCATAAAAATCAAGTCAAAAGCTTGCAACAGGAGATGCAAAAAAAATGCTTAAGAAAATAACACCTTTAAAAATAGACTAACCCAAATGGTAAAAGAGGTCCAAAAAGCCAATGAGGAGAAAAATTTTTGAAAAGCAGAATTAGCCAAATGGAAAAGGAGGTTCAAATGCTCACAGAAGAAAATAGCTCTCTAAAAATTCGAATGGAGAAAATGGAAGCTAATGACTATATGAGAAATCAAGAAATTACAAAACAAAACCAAAAGAATGACAAAATTGAAGACAATGTGAATTATCTCACTGGAAAAACAACTGACCTGGCAAATATATCCAGGAGAGGCAATTTATGAATTATGGGGCTATCTGAAAGCCATGATCAAAAAAAAAAAGAGCCTAGAAATCATCATTCATGAAATCATAAAGGAAAACTTGATATTCTGGAACCAGAGAGTAGAATAAATAATGAAAGAATCCACTTATCATCTCCTGAAAGAGACCCAAAAAGAAAAACTCCTGGGAATATTGTAGTCAGATTCCAGAATTCCCAGATCAAGGAGAAAATATTGCAAGCAACCTGAAAAAAAAAAGTTTGAGTATCGTGGAAATATAGTCAAGTAACACAAGATCTGGCAGCTTCTACATTAAGGGATTGAAGGGATTGGAATATGTTGTTCCAGAAGGCAATGGAACTAGGATTAAAGCCTAGAATTACCTACCCAGAAAAATGGAGTTTAATACTTCAGGGAGAAAATGGTCATTCAGTGAAATAGAGGACTTTCAAGGGTTTGTGATGAAAAGACCAGAGCTGAAAAGAAAATTTCACTTTCAAACAAAAGAATCCAGAGAAGCATGAAAATTTAAACAGAAAACAAAAATCATAAGGTATTTTCTAAAGTTGAACTGTTTGCATTTCTCCATGGAAAGATTTGTAACTTTTGAGACTTTTGTCAGTATTTGGGTAATTGGAGGGATTATATACATATAGATGGAGGACACAGGGTGAATTGAATAGGAACAAACAATATCTAAAAATAAATTTAAGGTGTCAGAGAGGAATATATTGGGAAGAGAAAGGGAGAAATGACATGGTATAAGTTTTCTCTCATAAAAGAGGCAAGAGTAACCTTTTTCAATGGAGAGGGAAAGAGAGGAGGAGAGAGGGACAAAGGGAAGCTTACTCTCATCACGTTTGGTTTAAGGAGCAAATAACATGTACGTTCAATTTGATATGAAAATCTATCTTGCACTACAAGAAAGTAGGGAAGAAGGAGATAATTAAGGTCTAGGTGCGATGTTAGATGGGAGAAAATAAGTAAAAATAAATTGATGAATATATATGTGTATATATATATGTATACATATATGTGTGTACATGTATAGATGTATATGGTTTTGTGTATATACACACATATCCATATATGTATGTGTACATATATTACACATGTGTGTATGTATATATATAACATGTATATGTATACACACACATATATTGCTCTCAAGGACATCAAATGAACTAGTATGAGCACCAACTTTGGAAACAGGAAGTCTTGGGTCTAAGTTTCACCTTTGACATATACTTTCTATTTGATCCTGGTAAATTCACTTAACTTTTCAGGGCTTGATGTGAATCTTGAATGGTACAGGTAGCAGAGAAGTTACCAACATAAACAGAGAGAGACCATTTCCCAAGGAGTTCTCTGTACCTATAAAATCACAGGTGTATTTCTTCCCCTAATTTGCTTGGCTAGACTTGAATTTATGCATGTAAATAAATCAGCTCACTATGCAATTTGCAAAGAACAGGAAGAAATATAATTTGCCTGAGATGGCATTAGTATTTAGCTTAGAAAATAAAGGTAGTAGTGGGGAAGGGGGAGGAAAAGAAATAAAGTTAATTGAAAGATAATTGACTCATTAGCTTGCCCAAATAAATTTTTCTAGAGTGAAGTAAAACTGTCAGCCTGGAGAGATAACATGGTTGATGGCAAACAGTGCTTTAGTATGGATTTAGGAGCTGTTTATTTGAAACAGTATGGCATAGTAATTAAAATTATAATTACATAAAAAAATTCTTTTTTTTATTTCAAATTTTTGCATTTCTAGAAATGAGTATTTTGGAAATTCCAGTGTATTACCACTTACTCTTTAAGGATGCAGACATTTCAATGGAAAATTCACTAACATTTCTCCATATGAATTAGAGGAATATGAGAAATCAGCTGTATAACAGTTAGCCTTATCAGTGAATTCCATTGCTTTTAAAATGTAGAACAAAAAGAAAACAAAAAAGGAATCTTCAAAGTTGTTCTGGCCTGGGTTTTTCATTATCTTTGCTCTCTGTTACTCCTACCAAATGTGCTCTGTAGGGAACTTGGAATTTATTGATGATCCAGACCTTCTTTCACTGTTTCAAATAGCAAGTACTTTACTGAAAGTGCCAGGGAAGAAAGCAGATACAGTTTGAATGAACCTGTGACTATTCCCTAATTTTAATCACCAAATTTACCACGTTGTGTTCCTCTCTCCCTTCTTAAACATTGACTTTTTTTTGTTCTCAGTTTTGTTTTGTTCTCAGTCATCCTCTCTCCCCCACCTCCATGTGTAGACATACTTCATAAATCTATTAGCTTCATAATTAGTCTAATAACTATATTAATAAATAAATAAGTTTAATATTCTCATCCCCCATCTCTGTGCATTTGTATGAGTTACATTCAGATGTCTGGAAAGATTTTTATCTGAACTTTTGTCTCGTAGAATCCCTAATTTCCTTTAAAGCTTATGTTTTCTCACTTTCTACATGAAGTGTTGCTTTTTTCTTTCTGATTCTTACATAGATTAGTGTCTTCCTCTCAAAATTGTGTTGTATTCATTTCATACAGATATTTAACCCATTTATATGCTAAGATGGACTTAATAAACTTTAAGCTAATGGGCTAAATGGTAAATAAGAGGTATATACAAGAATTTACCAGAGTTAAGTATTCACATTGTATGAGTATACATGAAGGATGCTGAAAACCTCAGATAATGATGGGAAGCACTTGAAAATTTTAGAGGTGTTTTTAAATGCTAGTTGTCATCATCATCATCATCATCATCATCATCATAATCATTATTATTAGAAGTACCTTCAGTTTGCCTGATCTTCAACATAGTGATGACTCCATTGCCTGAGCTTTCTATTGCATTCTTGGAAGCTCAAGCAATGGTACTAGAATAATATAAGGGTGAACTGGTAAATACTTGGGGCTCACATATATATATATATATATATATATATATATATATATATATATATATATACATATATACACATATACATATGTGCATGTATATGTAAGGGAATATATATATGTGTGTATATATATATATGGATGTATGGATATACATTATCTGTGTGTGCATATATATGCATGTGTGTATGTATGGATGGATATATGCACAATTTTAAATTTAATCTGCATTATTAGTACTTCCTTAAGTTTACACAATTAAAACAAATCTAAACCTTATTTTCAGAGTTGGAATATTTCTAACGTGTAAGTGTTCATACTGAAAGGTTCACAATTTCTTCAGTTGGAACTGGTTCCAGCACACCCTTGGATCCCATATCATCCTGTACAATGTGAGGTTGCAGAGGGTAGAGTTTTGTTATTTTTATCTTTGTTTCCATGAATATGTTAATGTTTCCCTAAACCTTAGCACATAATCAGAGTGTAATAAATACTTGTTGATAGACTAAATAAGTATTTGTTGAATTTAATTAAATGATTTCATATTCCATAAGATTATATATTGTATCCCCCTCAGGGATATGTGCATATGTAACATACAAGTATACACATATATGTATGTGTGTGCACATGTGTATGTGTCTCCCTAGTATGAGCACTGCAACCTTATGGATAATATGTGTACTTAAAATACAGGTTTGTTTTTTGTTGTTCCTGCTGCTGTAGATAATGACAATGTTATGTTTCCTTCTTTGGTTCCACATAACTCTTTCAGGTTAGACTCTCCAGGCCCACTTTCTCAAGCAAATAAGTCAGCTATTAGCAGCAAAATGTGCATGCCTCCCATATGTATTGGAAAACTTAACTAAAACATGGTTTCTTTATTGATTCTGCAGTCAAGGTTCTTCACAGTCTTAAAAGGTTTCCTAAATTCAAACAAAAACATATTATTCATTGCACAGAACATTCTAATTTCTCTTAACCTTTACTTGATATAAGGAGTTGATAACCTGGATCGGCCATCTGTCTCTCTTTCTCTCTCTCTCTCTCTCTCTCTCTCTCTCTCTCTCTCTCTCTCTCATGCATCCATACATGCATGGACACACACACACACACACACACACACACACACACTATTTGGATAATTCTCATTTTAATTTGAGTGATAGTACTCTCATTCCCTGTGTTATGATTATGGCACTGGAGGAGAAGTGAGGCTGGTGACCTTGCACAGCCCTCTCTCAATCAAAACAAAGTCAAGTACATGTCATGTCATCATTTCTCTAATGTCATGGTCCTCATTGGCAAGAAAAGTCGAACACAATAATACAACAACGGCTACATTTGATAATTTGTCACCTTTCAAAATAAAATATAGGGAATGTAACATAATAGAAAGAACAAAGAAAAGCAAGAGAACTGCATTTTAATTTTAAACCTCCCACCATGCAGCTAGTGACTTTGGGTCTAGGTATTCATCCTTTGATAACATGGCATAATTGAAAGTGGTTCAGGTTTTCTGATTCTGAATCTGGCTCTGATATTTATTAGCTACATGAATGTGGGTAATTTAATTGACCATATTTTGTCTCAGTTTTCTCCACAAAATGGAGAAAATAAAATATCCACAATCTACCTTATAGTATTGTTATGAGAAAAAAATTATTTAAATGTGTTATTGTTTTCTCTGAAATGAGGATGTTAAAATGTGATGACCTCTCATTCCATCTTCTATGTACTTAGTCGTATTCTAATATATATGTACATATGCATGTATGTATACACACTCACATACACACCCATATAGATATATATATTTCATAGCATACTGATAAAAAAACTACTGCACAGTTCATCTTCTTGAAAATATTGTTTTGATATTAATTTTGGTAGCAAATTCATCATCAGGATGACATGTGATAGTTTATTTATTGTATTTAACTATCAGATTTTCCAGTGACACAGCTAAGTGGTGCAGTGGATAGAGTGATGTTCCTGGAATTAGGAAAACCAGAGTTCAAAGCCTGCCTCAGATATCTACTGGCTGTGTGACTCTGAAAAGTCAATTAATACTGTTTGCCTCAGTTTTCTCATCTGTAAAATGAGCTGGAGAAAGGTATGGCAAGCCACTCTAGTCTCTTCTTAAAGAAAAACCCAAATGGGGTCACAGAGAGCAATATGACTGAACAAAATGACTTAAAAACAACTATTCCGATTGTTAGTCATCAAATATTTAGTATACACTTAATATTGGCTCTGTACTAAGCATTGGCATTGTAAGAAATGATCAAAACACTCCTAGCCCTCAAAAAGGTAATCCACTGATGAGGAAGATGCTGTGTAAGTTCAAAAGGGTTCAAATGAAATTTATAGAGTCAATACAAAATAATAACCATAAAGTAGATTAAATCAATTAATAAACATTTACGAAGTACTTAGTATGTGTCATCTTTTATCCTAGAATCCCTTGATTCTGCCCTTGTGATTCCCCATTTACATTACCCGTTTATTAGTGAAGTTCATTAGCATATTTTAAAGAGCTTTGCTATCTTTAAAGTATCATCAATTTAGGGTAGGTAGGTATATTGAAATTGAGTTCAAACTCTCAATTTAAAAAGACTTTATCTCCCTTAAATTCACAATTCTTTCCTAGAGAAATGATCTTTTTTCTTTTAAAACAAAGAGGCCTTTGTTTAATAGGCATACAATCAGCTCCAATTCACATTACTTTCCTTGTCTGAAGGACAGATATTTGAACTTCATTTTCTCCATTAATACATACAGTCTTCGAACTCTATTAATTTTTGATGACTTTTCCCCTTCAATGCTTTCTGTACTGTTTATTTTTCACTGAATTTCTTTCATATAAGAATGTTTCTTGATGAGATGTGGAGGAACTGAAAATCTGATATTCCCCTGTCTCTTGATGATTTCTGTGTAACACTTTTTCCATTGAATAAAGAGTAGCATAATGGAATGGGTGTTGGATAAGGGATAGAGACTGGGCCTCTATTTCATTATTATAAAATAACACCCTAGATTGTTAAACTGTAAGCTGTCCTATGCCATTAGTGGGGATCTACCAAAAACTTTAAGATGCTTGTTGGAAATCTACTATAATTAAAAGTAAATATCTAAAATAAGGAACATAATCTCAAAATTTCTAGTGCTCTCTCTCCCATCAAGACTATATATATATATATATATATATATATATATATATATATATATATATATATATATATATATACACATACAGATATAGATATATAGATACATATGTATATATGTATAGATATAGATATAGGTATATAGATAGATAGATAAAGATATGGTATTTTTTCTAAGTGCATATTGTACTTCTTTCAATTCAACATAATTCATTGAAGGCAGAAGCTGTTTCATTTCTGGCCTTCTGTCCTCGGATTCTACCCCAGTTCTTGCCTTACTGTTAGAAATGAATGTTTGTTGATTGATCACTGTAAAATTTTTATCATTTACATACATAGAAACAAATAAAAATAAGACAAAACGATTTAACAGGAAATGTATCATATACACACGAGTCCACTTTTTCTGACTTCTTATTCTTCTTTTACATGGTTAGTTGTTCCTTCATTTAATGGTGTCTGGCTATTTATGATCCCATGGACTTGTCCATGAGATTTTCTTCACAAAAACGCTGGAGTTGTTTGCATTTCCTTCTTCATTGTCCAATTATAATTGCAATCCATATGTATACAGTCCAACTCCTGTTAATCTTTTTCTATGTAACTTCTAATAAGTTTCACCATATTAGTTTTTTTCCCCATCTCATAGCATCCTTTTATTATATCACATTAGTATTTGATAATGTACTTGGCTATTTTCTAATTATTGGCCACAAAATTTGTATACACACACATAGACAAGTATGCATATATTTATACATTCATTTTTATAGGGTGTATATACATATATGTATATACTTATTCATAAGCAGAGTAAATGAATAGTTTAGAATATTTAGGATTTTATTAAACCTAAGCTATCCCCCTTTTTTTGTATTATCCATAGCATGAAATTTTAGCAGAGGAAATACTGAACCTTATGTTAAATTTACTTGCAATAAAAAAGACCACTGGAAACAGCATATATAACTAACAATTTAAGAAGAGTTAAAGAATAATGTATAATGGGAAAATGTGATACTATAAAAACGATAATAATAAATAAAAGGAAGTATGGAAAGACCCATATGAAATGATGTAATACAAGATGGACAAAATCAAAACTGAATGAATATTGAATATGATTAGGATTAAATGAATAAAAGAGAATCACAAACTAAAGTAACCTAAAAGGAATGAAAACAAAGTGGGAGAGAAAGTTTATCCATATAAAAATATGATTCCTTGCAAAAAATATTAAATTGATTTTATTATTCAATAATTTTAATATTGTTATTACTTCTTTCTAACCCTCTCTTCTTCTCTCCTCAACTTCCCAACTTTTCTCTATTTCCTTTGCAACATTCTTCTGAAACATTTAATGATTTAGCCAATGACTGACATACTGACATTGCTAGCAATGAGTTTATCTTATTTATTTTTTTACTTGTGTCTGTACATCTTTTTTTTAATGTTCACTTATTTATTTTTTAGTTTTCAACATTCATTTCCAAATTTTTTCCCTATGACTCCCCTTCCTCCACTCCATAATGCCTTAAATTCTTTTTTTAAAATATATATTTATTTAATTTTTAAATTCATTTTCACAAAATTTTTGGTTCCAAATTTTCTCCCCATTTATCCCCTCCCCCTACTCCAATACACCGAGCATTCTAATTTTTCCTATCACCAATATGCCCTCTCTTCTATCATCCCTCCCTTCTCTTGTCCCCATCTTCTCTTTTGTCCTGTAGGGCCAGATGACTTTCTATTCGCCATTAACTGTATTTCTTCTTTCCTAGTAGCAAGAACAATACCTAACAGATGTTCCTAAAAGTTGAGTTCCAAATTCTCCCCATCCCTCCCTCCCAACCCTCTCCCTTTGGGAAGGCAGGCAATTCAATATAGGCCATATCTGTGCAGTTTTGCAAATGACTTTGATAACAGTCATGTTGTGTAAGACTAACTGTATTTCCCTCCATCCTATCCTGCCCCCCATTGTTTCTATTCTGTCTTTTGATCCTGTCCCTCGCTAAGTGTTGACTTCAAATTGCTCCCTCCTCCCATTGCCCTCCCTTCCATCATCGCTCCCACCCTGCTTATTTCCTTCTCCCTCACTTTCCTGTATTGTAAGTTCAGTTTTCATACCAAAATGAGTGTGCATTTTATTCCTCCCTTTAGTCGAATGTGATGAGGATAAACTTCATGTTTTTTTTGTCAGCTCTCCACTTTTCCCTCCACTAAAAAGTCTCCTGCTTGTCTCTTGAATGAGAGATAATTTACCCCATTCCATTTCACCCTCTCTCCTCCCATTCCATTTCTCTCTCACAATTTACCTTAATTTCTTTTAAGATATGGTCCCATCCTATTCAATTCACTCTGTGTGCTCTGTCTCTGTATGTGCGTGCATGTGTGTATGTGTGTGCACGTGTGCGTGTGTGTGTGTGTGTGTGTGTGGTCCCACCGACTACTCAGATACTGAAAAGTTTTAAAGTTACAAATATTGTCTTTCCATGTAGGAATGTAAGCAGTTCACTTTTTGATAAGTCCCTTATGACTTCTCTTTGCTGTTTACTTTTTCATGCTTCTCATTCTTGTGTTTGAAAGTCAAATTTTCTTTTCAGCTCTGGTCTTTTCATCAAGAATGCTTGAAAGTCCTCTGTCTCATTGAAAGACCATATTTTCCCCTGAAGTATTATACTCAGTTTTACTGGGTAGGTGATTCTTGGTTGTAGTCCTAGTTCCTTTGACTTCTGGAATAACCTATTCCACTCCCCTCGATCCTTTAATGTAGAAGCTGCTAGATCTTGTGTTATCCTGATTGTATTTCCACAATACTGGAATTGTTCCTTTCTAGCTGCTTGCAATATTTTCTCCTTGACCTGGGAATTCTGGAATTTGGCCACAATATTCCTAGGTGGTTTTTTTTTGAACTCTTTCAGGTGGTGATCGATGGATTCCTTCAATACTTATTTTGCCCTCAGGTTCTAGAATATCAGGGCAGTTTTCCTTGATAATTTCATGGAACATGATGTCTAGCCTTTTTTTTTTTTTTGGATCATGACTTTCAGATAGACCAATAATTTTTAAATTGTCTCTCTTGGACCTATTTTCCAGGTTAGTTGTTTTTAGAATGAGATAATTCACATTATATTATAATTTTTTGTTCCATTGTTTTTGTTTTGTAGTTTCTTGGTTTCTCATATAGTCATTAGCTTTCATCTTCTATTCAATTCTAATTTTTAAAGAACTATTTTATTCTGTGAGCTTTTGGACCTCCTTTTCTATTTGGCTAATTCTTTTTTTTTTTTTTAAAGAATTCTTCTCCTCATTGGCTTTTTGGACTCCTTTTGCTAATTGAGTTAGTCTTTTTTAAAAGATGTTATTTTCTTCAGTACATATTTGGATCTCCTTTACCAAACTGTTGACTTGCTTTTATGTTTTTCTTGTATCACTCTAATTTTTCTTCCCGATTTTTCTTCTGCCTCTCTTACTTGGTTTTCAAAATTGTTTTTGAGCTGTTCCATGGCCTGAGACCATTGCATATTTATTTTGGACATTTTGGACACAGAAGCTTTCACTTCCTCTGATGTTATACTTTGTTATTTCTTATCTGACAGGATGGAAGAAAATGCCTATTCACAGATAAAGTAACCTTCTACAGTCTTATTTCTTCTCCCTTTTTTGGGAATTTTCCCGGTTAGTTACTGGACTTTTGAGTCCTTTGTCAACAGTAGGGTATACTCTGGGGATCTGTAAGTTTTTAGTTCCTCAAAAGTGGCACAATCAAGGGAGAGGAGTTTACTCCTCTCTTGGCCTGCACACTGCTCTTGGAGCAACTAAAAACATCTCTGCCCAGAATCTCCCATTAGAATTCCCTCACCACAATGGCCTCTAGCTCCACCACACAAGCAGTCCTCCTTACCCCATTGCTGAGCTCAGGTTTGAGGTTCAGATAAGTGGCTCTATTCCCTCAAGGTCTCTAGACAGAGGGTTTCAAAAATGAAAGTTGCTACTCAAGTGCCTGCTGGCAGTGGTCCAAATCATGCTCCCCTCTTCTGGGTGAAGTATCCCTGCCACTGACCTTGGAAGCTGTCTGTGGTATATGTGGGTTGAGCAATCTGGGAACTGCTGCTGCATGTGGCTCTGTGAAGCCTGTTCCCAGTCCTGTCTCTGCCAGTCTGCACTCCGCACTGGGTCTGTACATTTTTGAATTTGGTTATGGTTTTATTTTTACCTGAGTATCCTAGATGCTTTCAAAATGTTTTCTAAAAGTGAACATGTGTTTTCAAAGTAATAATAAAAATAAATTCATGATTTTCAAAAGCCCATCTCTTTCCTTGAAATAATGTGTCTAGTTTTCTGGGGAAACAGTTCAGAGTTCCTGACTACCTGCTGTCTGATCCTTCTTCACCTTCCACCAGGAAAAACTCTTCTTGTGAAAATTGGCGCAATGGATGAGCTTCCACCTCAACTTTTCCTAAAGTGGAATGAAATGCTTGGTCTCTGTCATCTATTACCCAAACTGACTCCGGCGTTTGTTCTCTATAGTATCTGGCTGCCCCTCTATATATTTGCATACACATACATATACATAGGTGCATGTATATACACACACGGTATAGATTTATATGTAATCAGAATATAAATGTGTGAGAAAAATTTTAAAATATCATTCTAATAATTGGTCTGTCTACATGATTAGCTTTGTAAGAACACCAATATCACTAGTCAAAGTCTGATTTAGCCAGATGAGATAAGAAAGCAATTTGGGTTTTATTTCTATTTATAAAAAAAGAGGCAGAGAAAAAGTCATTGAGGTTCTAGCTTGATGTTGTCTGTTTTAGTTCCAACTTTTCTCTCTTAAAAAAAAGTTTATTGGTGTGGAAAATGGCAATGGCATCTTTTGAAAGTGAATCCAACACTCCACATCTACAGCACCCCCTTTAAAACAAAGAATTCTGTTTAATTTCTCTTGAATTCTGCCACTCCATTTGACGTTTTTTAATAGCTGTATACAAAAGTGATATTTTGCTTGCTTCTTTACTCTAAATCTGTCACAATTCTCTAAGATACAATACGCTTTTTTTATATCAATAGTCATCTAGAGGCTTGAAAAATCATAATTTTGGTTACAATTTTTGTAGCTTTACAAGTTTGTTTCTATCATGCTGTTGTTATGATGTATGTTGTTTTCCTTATTTTGCCCAATTCATTCTTCACAATTTACAAAACTAATAAAATTATTCCTTTCAGAAATATCAATGTTATAATTTCTCCTGTTTCTGTTCCTTTCACTTTGCATCTGTTAGAAAAATCCTCTAACAATGTCTTTCAAAACAATTATTTCTTCATTTCTTATTACATGAATGACACTCCATTATATTCATATGCCACAGTTTAATCAAATATTCTTCAGTTCATGGTCATCCACTTACTTTCCAGTATTTGCAATCACAAAAAGAGGTGCTTGTAGCACCAATGCAATATTCATAGTGCCTACAGCAGCCATGAATATGCCAGCACAATTCTGAATCAGGAAGTGAAACAGACTCTCCACGTGGAAGACAGAATCAAAACATTCATTCAGATAACAGAAAGCCAAATCTATCATACTAACAAAGGAATCTATACAAAATAACAATGTGGAGGGCAACATCAGCAAAAGGTATAGAATTTTTTTTTCAGTATTAAACAGATTATCACAAATTAAATTTCATGTTAAAATGTCCTAGGCTCTACTTTTTTCAAAAATTATTGACTAGATGAAAATATAAGAAAACTATATTTATGAACAATTAACTTCTTTGGCAATACATTCACTACATCACAGAGTGAATGTAACTTGTTTCTTTTTCAGCAGGAGAAGGAAGATGAGAATATAATTTAAGATTTAAGGAGAAACTGTCACAGTCTTACCTCTTGGAAGTTTTCCTGTAACCTGCAATTATGGTATTTTAGTCCCCAAACTATGATGTGGTTGTAGTTACCAATCTCACTGAATTTTAGTGTGTCAGGTATAAGCGTAACAGTAATGGTAATTCTGGCTTTCTATAAAGAGCCAATGATTTTTCTAGTTCATTTGACTCATTTACACAATATAATTTAATAATTAAGATTGTAAATTGAGCATACAGTGCTTGTGAAATTATAGGGCATTTTGTTGTTCAGTCATTATTTCTATCTAACTCTTCCTGACCCCATTTGGGGTTTTCTTTGGAAAGATGCTGAAGATTTTTGGAATTACCTTCTCCAGCCACTTTACAAATAAGGGAAGTCAAACAGAGTTAAGTGACTTTCCCAAGGTCACACAACTAGTGTATGAGGCCAAAGTTGAACTCAGGAAGTTGTCTTCTTGACTCCAGGCCTGGAACGCTATTTCTTGTGCCACTCTGCTTCCCACACACACAAAAGAAAGAAGATGAAAAAAATTAAGAACCGTCAATATCAAACCCCTACTTTTGCTTAAATTAACAAGAAAAATAAATAATATTCTAAAAAAATTACATAATTTTCTCACTTATATTTAATACTTTTTTAAAAAATTTATTTATTTAACTTCTTACATTAACTTTCAAGAAATTTTGGGCTCCAAATTCTCTCCCCATTTTTCACCTGCCCCACCCCAATACACTGAGCATTCTAATTTCCCCTATCACCAATCTGCCCTCTGTTCTAACATCCCTCCCTTCCCTTTTCCCCATCTTTTCTTTTCTCTTATAGGGCCAGATAACATTCTATTCCCCATTACCTGTATTTCTTATTTCTTAGTAGCAAGAACAATATTCGATGATTGTTCCTAAAACTTTGAGTTCCAACTTCTCCGCATCCCTCCCTCCCCACCGATTCCCTTTGGGAAGGCAGGCAATTCAATATAGGTTATATCTGAGTAGTTTTGCAAATGACTTCGATAACAGTCCTGCTGTGTAAGAATACCTATATTTTCCTCCATCTTATCCAGTCTCCCATTGCTTTCATTCTCTCTTTTAATCATGGCCCTTGCCAAGAGTTTTGATTTCAAATTCCTCCCTCCTCCCATTGCCCTCCCTTCCATCCCCCCCGCAACCTGCTTATCCCCTTGTCTCCCACTTTTCTGTATTGTAAGTTAGGTTTTCATGCCAAAATGAGTATGCATTTTATTCCTTCCTTTAGTCGAATGTGATGAGAGTAAACTTCATGTTTTTCTCTCAGCTCTCCTCTTTTTCCCTCCACTAAAAAGTCACCTGCATGCCTCTTCTATTAGAGATAATTTGCCCCATTCCATTTCACCCTCTCTCCTCCCAATACATTTCTCTCTCACCGTTTACTTTCATTTTTTTAAGATATGATCCCATCCTATTCAATTCACTCGGGGTTCGCTGTCTCTGTGTGTAAGTGAACGTGTGTGTGTGTGTGTGTGTGTGTGTGTGTGTGTGTGTGTGTGTGTGTAATCCAACCAACTACCCAGATACTGAAAAGTTTCAAGAGTTACAAATATTGTCTTTCAGTGTAGGAATGAAAAAAGTTAAACTTTAGTAAGTCCCTTATGACTTCTCTTTGCTGTTTACTTTTTCATGCTTCTTCTCTTGTGTTTGAGAGTCAGATTCTCTTTTCAGCTCTGGTCTTTTCATCAAGAATGCTTGAAAGTCCTCAATTTCATTGAAAAACCAATTTTTCCCCTGAAGTATTATACTCAGTTTTGCTGGGTAAGTGGTTCTTGGATTTAGTCCTAGTTCCTTTGACTTTTGGAATATCACATTTCACGCCCTTTGATCCCTTAATGTAGAAGCTGCTAGATCTTGTGTTATTGTGATTGTATTTCCACAATACTTGAATTGCTTTTTTCTAGCTTCTTGCAATATTTTCTCCTTGTCGTGGGAACTCTGGAATTTGGCCACAATGTTCCTAGGAGTTTCTCTTTTTGGATCTCTTTCAGGTGGTGACCGATGGATTCCTTGAATACTTATTTTGCCCTCTGGTTCTAGAATATCAGGGCAGTTTTCCTTGATAATTTCATGAAAGATGATGTCTAGGCTCTTTTTTTGATCATGGCTTTCAAGTAGTCCCATGGTTTTTAAATTGTCTCTCCTGGATCTATTTTCCAGGTCAGTTGTTTTTCCAATGAGATATTTCACATTATCTTCCATTTTTTCATTCTTTTGGTTTTGGTTGTGATTTCTTGGTTTCTCATAATGTCTTTAGCTCCATCTGTTCCATTCTGATTTTGAGAGAACGATTTTTTTCGGTGAGCTTTTGAACCTCCTTTTCCATTTGGCTAATTCTGCTTTGGAAAGCAATCTTCCCCTCATTGGCTTTTTGAACCTCTTTTGCCAATGGAGTTAGCCTATTTTTCAAGGTGTTATTTTCTTCAGCATTTTTTGGGATGTCCTTTAGCAAGGTATTGACCTACTTTTCACACTTTTATTGCATCTCTCTCACTTCTCTTCCCAGTTTTTCCTCCACCTCTCTAGCTTGATTTTCAAAATCCTTTTTGAGCTCTTCCATGGCCTGAGCCCACTGAATATTTATTTTGGATGTTTGGGATACAGAAGCCTTGAATTCTCTGTCTTTCTCTGATAGTAAGCAGTTTTTCCTCATCAGAAAGGAAGGAAGGAAATATCTGTTCACCAAGAAAGTAACCTTCTATGGTCTTATTTTTTTCCCTTTTCTGGGCATTTTCTCTGTCTGTTCCTTGACTTCTGAGATTCCTCTCCACCCCCGCTTTGCCTGCAGATAAAGCCTGCTTGAGCTTGGGGTCTAAGATTCAAATGCTGCTCCCAAGCCTCAGGGCTTTTGGCAGGGTCAGGCCTGCTATTCAGTATGAGATTAAATTCAAGTGCTCAGGTTGGGGCAGGGCTGCCACAAGGGGCTCAATTCCTTCAGGGGGTTTATTCAGAGAACTTCAACAATGGACACAAGCTCCTGTCTGCTTTGGGAGCCTTGTCTGCTGCTGCCTCTGCTGCTGCCTCCTGAGAGGGTCTGAGTTATGGACACACCCCACAACCCTCTCAGCCAGCCAAAAAGTATCTCCCACTAACCTTTGGTATCTGTGGGTGGAGGGACCTTCGTGGCTGCTGGAGATTCCATCCCTGAAGCCTGCTTGGATATGCCCCTCTCAGTGCTGTGTGATCAACGCAGGGCTGGACTCTGCTCTGGGTTTGGTGCTCGACAGACCTTTGGTGTTGGTTTTTCAGGGCTCTCTAAAACAGAAGTCTCCTCCACTCCATTGTTTTGTGGCTTCTGCTGTTCCAGAATTTGTTGGTACTTATTTTTTATAGTTATTTTATGGGCTGTGGGTTAGGAGCTAGCATATGTGAATTTCCTACTCCACCATCTTTGTTCCTTCCTTAATATTTTTTTTGAATGAAGTAATTAACTTGGGACCCAATCTTTTCTCTTGAACTAATGTATAACTTTGATTAGACAACTAGCCAAGGAATCAATTGTCTTCACCATTAAGATATTCTAAAATAAGGGGGAGGAGCCAAGAGGGTCGAGTAGAAAGATCCACATATGCGAGCTCCAAACCCACAGCCTATAAATTACCTATCAAAAGAACTCCCAATGGGTTCTAGAGCAGTGCAAGTCACGCAGCAGAAGAGTAGAGGAGATTTCTGTTCCAGAGAGCCCTGGTCCATAGGGCACCGGACACAGAGCAGAGCCCCTGCCTTTGCCGTGCAGCCCCAGAGTAGCAGATCCAAGCAGGCTTCAGGGATGAAACCTCAGGCAGCCACGAGGGTCCCTCTGCCCAAAGGCACTACAGGTCAGTGAGACAGCCTTCTGGACTGGCCGAGAGAGGAGCGGGGTGTCCCAATGGCTTGGGCCCCCTAGAGAGGAAGTGCTGGGGGAGGTGGTGGACAGGGGCTCCCAGAGCAGAAAGGACTTCAGATCCATTACTGACGGTCTCTGTATAAGCCTCCTGAGGGAACTGAGCTTGGGAGGCGGCCCTGCCCTCAACTGAGCAGCAGTAATTAATCTCTCACTGAACAGAAGCCCCTCCACCCGGTGAAAGTCCTGAGGCTGGGGAGCAGCATTTGAATTTCAGACCCCAAGCCCGGGTGAGTAGGGGACGGAGAGGAATCTCAGAAGTCAAGTAACTGGCTGGGAAAATGCCCAGAAAAGGGAAAAAAATAAGACCATAGAAGGTTACTTTCTTGGTGAACAGATGTTTCCTCCTTTCCTTTCTAATGAGGAAGAACAATGCTTACCATCAGGGAAAGACATAGAAGTCAAGACCTCTATATTCTAGACATCTGAAAGAGATATCCAATGGGCTCAGCCCATGGAAGACCTCAAAAGTGATTTTGAAAATCAGGTTAGACAGGTGGAGGAGAAACTGGGAAGAGAAATGAGAGAGATGCAAGAAAAGCATGAAAAACGGGTCAATACCTTACTAAATCAAACCCAAAAAAATGTTGAAGAAAATAACACCTTGAAAAATAGGCTAACTCCATTGGTAAAAGAGGTTCAAAAAGCCAATGAAGGGAAGAATGCTTTCCAAAGCATAATTAGACAAATGAAAAAGGAGGTTAAAAGCTCACTGAAGAAAATAGTTCTCTCAAAATTAGAATGGAAGAGATGGAGACTAATGACTTTCTGATAAACCAAGAAATCACAAAACTAAACCAAAAGAATGAAAAAAAAAGAAGATAATGTGAAATATCTCATTGGAAAAACAACTGACATGGAAAACAGATCTAGGAGAGACAATTTAAAAATTATGGGGCTACATGAAAGCCATGATCAAAAAAAGAGCCTAGACATAATCAGTCATGAAATTTTCAAGGAAAACTGCCCTGATATTCTAGAACCAGAGGCCAAAATAACTATTGAAGGAATCCATCGATCACCACCCGAAAAAGATCCAAAAAGAGAAACTCCTAGGAACATGGCGATCAAAATCCAGAATTACCAGATCAAGGAAAAAATATTGCAAGAAGCTAAAAAGAAACAATTCCAGTATTGTGGAAATACAGTCAGTGTAACACAAGATCTAACAGCTTCTACATTAAGGGATTGAAGGGCATGGGATGTGATATTCCCGAAGTCAAAGGCACTAAGGGGTAAAACCAAGAATCACCTACACAGCAAAACTGTGTAAAATACTTCAGGGGAAAAAAATGGTCTTTCAATGAAACAGAGGACTTTCAAGCATTCTTGATGAAAAGACCAGAGCTGAAAAGAGAATTTGACTTTCAACCACAAGGAGGAGAAAAAGCATGAAAAAGTAAACAGCAAAGAGAAGTCATAAAGGACTTACCAAAAGTGAACTGTTTACATTCCCACATGGAAAGATAATATTTGTAACTCTTGAAACTTTTCAGTATCTGGGTAGTTGGTGGGATTACACACACACATACACACACACACACACAAACATACACGTGTGCACATACACACACATACACACACACGCATGCAGACAGAGAAATAGAGAGCACAGAGTGAATTGAATAGGATGGGATCATATCTTTAAAAAATTACAGTAAATGTATAAGAGAAATGTATTGGAAGGAGAGAGGGTGAAATGCAATGGGGCAAATTATCTCTCAAAGAAGAGGCAGGCAGGAGAATTTTATTGGAGGGAAAAAGAGGAGAGCTGAGGAAAAAACATGAAGTTTACTCTCATCACATTTAATTAAACGAAGGAATAAAATGCACACTTTTGTTGGTATGAAAACTTATCTTACAATACAGGAAAGTGGGGGAGAAGGAGATAAGCAGGGTAGGGGTGGATGATGGAAAGGAGGGCAATGGGAGGAGGGAGCAATTTGAAGTCAACACTCGGGGAGGGACAGGATCAAAAGACAGAATAGAAACAATGGGGGGCAGGATAGGATGGAGGGAAATATATTGAGTCTTACGGAACACAACTATTATCGAAGTCATTTGCAAAACTACACAGTTTCGGCTTATATTGAATTGCCTGGCTTCCCAAAGGGAATGGGTGTGGACGGAGGGATGGGGAGAAGTTGGAACTCAAAGTTTTAGGAACAACTGAGCATTATTGTTGAGCATTATTCTTGCTACTAGGAAATAAGAAATACAGGTAATCGGGAATAGAAAATTATGTGGCCCTACAGGACAAATGAGAAGATGGGGACAAGGGAAGGGAGGGATGATAGAAGAGAGGGCAGATTGGTGATAGAGGAAATTAGAATACTTGGTGTATTGGGATTGGGGGAGATGACAAATAGGGAGAAAATTTGGAACCCAAAATTTCCTGAAAATGAATGTAAACAAAAGTTAAATAAATAAATTTGTATATTCAGAAAAAAAAGATATTCTAAAGTATCATGTTTGGTATTATAGTGCTACTAGACAAACACATCAAGTGTAACATTTTGTATGCAGTGAAAACCTCAGTAATTTATATCCTCCTAAACAATGTACAAGCCAGTTAGGTCAATCTGAAATCATTCACAAAACATGGAATTGTTACTCTGTTACTTTTCCCCCTTTGTTACAAAATATTACAGTATCCGGTTTTAGTAGTAATTCATAAAAGTTGAAGCCAACTTGGACAGGAGCAAAATATTTGCTCTAATTCTATGCAACCTACAGTTTACTTCAACTTGTTTTTAATTAGACCATATGTTGGGTTTGGAAAATATCTGTTTCACATCTGTCTTTTTAGTCCTGGTTCTGCTACTAAATAGCTCTGTGATGTTTTCCTTACAAAGCTCAAATAACATTGCCAGACTTTGCTGTCCTTATCTTTAAAATGAGAGGGTTGAATAAGATGAATATTGTGATTCTTTCCAATTCTAACTTATTTTACCATTCCCAGCACACAATTTTGACACAATCAGACACTGTATATGGATTGCCTCATGTAGAGACATGCTATCTTATAGTACAACTATGAAATAATAAGATTAGATACATCCTGAAAAACTATTGCTTGGTACATTTTTGAATCCAACAAAATTTTATCAAGTATAAAAATTCCAGTACTTTTCAGTAAAGGACTTACAAGAACAGCATTAATGAATTAAACAAATTGCTTTCAAACATATGTAGCTCACTAATATCTTTTCTTGGGTTTCAATAATGTAATAGTAAGAGAGGAGGAAAATGCAGTTATAACTTTGAGAAATACTAAGATCTTTTTATTTTTGTTAATATAAGTTTATTTATTTAAATTTTTAAATTCACTTTCAAAAAATTTTAGGTTCCAAATTTTCTCCCCATTTATTACCTCCCCCCACCCAAATACACCGAACATTCTAATTTTCCCTATCACCAATCTGCCCTCTCTCCTATCATCCCTCCCTTCTCTTGTCCCCATCTTCTCTTTTGTCCTGTAGGGCCAGATGACTTCCTATTCCCCATTAACTGTATTTCTTATTTCCTAGCAGCAACAACAATACTAAACAGTTGCTCCTAAAACTTTGAGTTCCATATTCTCCCCATCCCTCCCTCCCCACCCCTTCCCTTTGAGAGGGCAGGCAGTTCAATATAGGCCATATGTGTGTAGTTTTGCAAATGACTTTGATAATAGTTATGTTGTGTAAGACTAACCGTATTTCCCTCCACCCTCTCCTGCCCCCATTGTTTCTACTCTGTCTTTTCATCCTGTCCCTCCCCGAGTGTTGATTTCAAATTGCTCCCTCCTCCCAGTGCCCTCCCTTCCATCATCCCCCCCCAACCTACTTATCTCCTTCTTCCCCACTTTCCTGTATTGTAAGATAGGTTTTCATACCAAAACGAGTATGTATTTTATTCCTTCCTTTAGTCGAATGTGATAAGGGTAAACTTCATGTTTTTTTCTCAGCTCTCCTTGTTTTCCTGCCATGAAAAGGTCTCCTGCTTGCCTCTTGAATGAGATATAATTTACCCCATTCCATTTCACTCTCACTCCTCCGACTACATTTCTCTCTCACTATTTACCTTAATTTCTTTTAAGATATGGTCCCATCCGATTCAATTCACTCTGTGTTTTCTGTCTCTGTGTGTGTGTGCATGAGTGTATGTGTGTGTGTGCACGCATGTACATATGTGTGTGTGTGCATGTGTGTGTATGTACATCTGTGTGTGGTCCCAACAACTACCCAGGTACTGAAACGTTTTAAGAATTACAAATATTGTCTTTCCATGTAGGAATGTAAACAGTTCACTTTTGGCAAGTCCCTTATGACTTCTCTTTGCTGTTTACTTTTTCATGTTTCCTCTCATTCTTGTGTTGGAAAGTCAAATTTTCTTTTCAGCTCTGGTCTTTTCATCAAGAATGCTTGAAAGTCCTCTGTTTCATTGAAAGACCATTTTTTCCCCTAAAGTATTATACTCAGTTTTGCTGGGTAGGTGATTCTTGGTTTGAGTCCTAGTTCCTTTGACTTCTGGAATATCCTATTCCACGCCCTTTGATCCCTTAATGTAGAAGCTGCTAGATCTTGTGTTATCCTGATTGTATTTCCACAATACTGTAATTGTTTCTTTTTAGCTGCTTGCAATATTTTTTCCTTGATCTGGTAATTCTGGAATTTGGCCGCAATGTTCCTAGGAGTTTCTCTTTTTGGATCTCTTTCCAGTGGTGATTGGTGGATTCCTTCAATACTTATTTTGGCCGCTGGTTCTAGAATATCGGGGCAGTTTTCCTTGATAATTTCATGAAAGATGACATCTAGGCTCTTTTTTTGATCATGACTTTCAGGTTGTCCCATAATTTTTAAATTATCTCTCCTGGATCTATTTTCCAGGTCAGTTGTTTTTCCAATGAGATATTTCACATTCTCTTCTATTTTTTGCATTATTTTGGTTTAGTTTTGTGATTTCTTGGTTTATCAGAAAGTCATTAACCTCCATCTGTTCCATTCTAATTTTGAAAGATCTATTTTCTTCAGTGACCTTTTGAACCTCTTTTTCCATTTGGCTAATTCTGCTTTTGAAAGCATTCTTCTCCTCATTGGCTTTTTGAACCTCTTTTGCCAATTGAGTGAGCCTATTTTTCAAGGTGTTATTTTCTTCAAAATTTTTTTCGGGTCTCCTTTACCAAGGTATTGACCCGTTTTTCATACTTTTCTTGCATCTCTCTCATTTCTCTTACCAGTTTTTCCTCCACCTGTCTAACTTGATTTGCAAAATCCTTTTTGAGCTCTTCTGTGGCCTGAACCCACCAGGGTTCCACCTCAGATGTCTGAGATGCAGAGGCCCGACCTCCACATCTTTCCCTGATGGCAAGCATTGTTCCTCTCCATTGGAAATGAAAGAAGGAAACATCATCTGTTCCCCACGAAGGTAGCTTTCTATGCTCTTATTTTTCTTCCCTTTCCTGGGCATTTTCTCAGCCAGTTACTTGACTTCTGAGATACCTCTCCACCCCTGCCTAGATCTGCCTAGATTCGCACAGCTAGTGCTTGGGGTCTGAGATTCAAATGCTGCTCACCAGCCTCAGGGCTTTCAGCAACAGGTGCATCTGCTATTAAATGTGAGCTTAAGTTCTGATGCTCAGATTGGGGCAGGGCCGCCTCCCAGGCTCAGTTTCCTCAGGGGGTTTATGGAGAGTCCTTCAGTAATGGCCCTGAGCTCCTGTATGCTCTGGGAGTGCCTGGCTACCACTACCTCTGCCACTATCTCCTGAGGGGGCCCGAGTCACGGAGACACCCCGCTCCTCTCTCGTCCAGCCCAGAAATCTCTGTCACTGACCTGTAGTGCCTATGGGTGGAGGGACCTTCCTGGCTACCGGAGGTTCCGTCGTCCACTGTCCATAGTGGGACAGACCCCTGGGGACGGCTTTCCAGGGCTCTCTGGAATGGAAATCTCTTCCACCGTGTTTCTGCATGGCTTGCACTGCTCCAGAATTTATGCGGAATTCTTTTTACAGAAAATTTATGGGCTGTGGGTTCGGAGCTAGCATACATGAGTCTTTCTACTCTGCCATCTTTCCTCCTCCCCCCACTAAGATCTTCTTGGCCAATCAGATTTCACTGATTTTGAAATTGTACTCATGCAATGAAATCTAATCTGAATTTGATTGCAGCATATTCTGACCTATAGCATAGATCTATATACCTATAACTTTAGGGTTGCAGACAAGACCTTTGAAATTTATTTAACACCACATCTGTATTTTAGAGAAAAAGAAAATCAAATCCAGAAAGGCTGATTCACTTGCTAATTTACTAAGTAGTAATTTTAACCTCGACTATCTAATCTGAATGAATAAAATCCATCAAACATGTATTAAGTGCTTTCTATGTACAGAGTCCTGTACTAATCCTTAATGATAAGAAGCAAAACAACACAAAAGAAACTAAAAAGAAAACAGCTGATATCCTCAAAGTGATTATTTTCTAATGGGGTAATATAACTCATGAGAGATAGATGGGTTTTTGTCATGTCTATTTCTTCCCTTTAAATCACAGATTTTTTTCCTGCATATTTGTCTCTTTTTCACCAGCATATAAATATTCATTTACCTTCGTATCTGCTTCTCTTTTCAGAACTTTTAATATTAATGACTTTCAATTCAATGCTAAAACTGTGTTCATGTTATTTGTTACTCTCATCACACAGATGGCCCTTTTTCCTTTTATATACGTATTTGATCTTTCCTTATGTATAACTTCTTGGATACAAGACATATCAATTCCTTATCTGCCTGCTATGGGTATTTCCATCACCCTTTTGGTCACTTGCAAATTGGATATTCATGGTCATGTAGCATCAAAATGCAATATTGTCAAGAAAAAGTGGGTTGTGGCAGCAACGTGCAACTTACAATACCTGATCAAGTTTTGCATTTCCCTAAATGCAATCCATCTGTATCTCCATTTCTTATTCAATTTGGAGTAGAAAGCACCATTCTTCTAAACTGACTGTGAAAGATGAATGCATCAAATGATGAACTAACTGAAAAGGCTACCTGTTCAGTAGAACATTATATAAAATCTGGCAATGTGAGTCATTCTTTGACTTGGTTTTTCCTCTGAAGATTTAGGAAGAGCTCTTTGGAGAGACTGGATCTTGTTGAGAGGCTTTGTAGTGTTAAGAAATGGAATTGTCACTTCAATATCTAAAATCAAGAGCTCTGGAGCATAGTTTCACCAATAGGGATTTCTCTTCTATCTGAACTTTGCATTGGTTCCTGGGTGAGAGGAAACAAAAACAACAGCACAACTTTAGGAAATGTATATCTCTCTGTTTGATTTCATGTTTATAATGATACTCATTATAGTCTCTACTCTCATGGAACTTTTTTATGATCTTAATAAATCTTAATACATACATTTATTGAGGAGAGCTTTAAGAATGTGTTTTGTGATACCAATTGCTTTGTTTATGTAATACAAAGTTAACAGGTACTGGAATCAGAGTTTGCACATCTCTTAAATAGTTATCTGATGTTAAAGATATAATGTACCATAGAAATGTTCTATGAAAATCTATATATTCCTTTCTTATATATTATAATTGTTTCTCTTGGTATACCATTCTCATAAAAAACTAATAGAAATGAAAGAGTAGCAATGTGGATAGATGAAAATTTTCTCATATTGATGTTAACAAATATCAATAACACTATCTATGATAATTTCCATATTATTTGCATGAATTTTCCTTCTTTGAAATATTTCCGAGGGCGGAGCCAAGATGGAGGAGTGAGAGCAGCGACTCACCTAAGCTCTCGCACAAACTCCTCCAGGTACCTCTGAAAGGAGAATCTGACCAAATTTTGGAGGTGTGGAATCGAGTGGGAGACAGATGGTGATGGATTCGGAGCTCAGGTGGGACTGGAAGGTCCATGGGAAGGATCTGTCCTGCTGGGGTGAGCCCACAGCGCAGCACGGCCAGCGCAGTGCAGCAGAAGAGATCCGAGAAACCTGAGTGGCAGGCAGGACCAGAGGAGCAGCACCAGGGGTTTGAGACAAGCCAAACCGAGTCAGTGAGAGCCACGGAGGGCCAGATATCAGCGCAGCAGCTCCTGAGACCTTCAGCCCGAAGAGCAAACTTCGGTAAGTCACTTGAACTTCTGGGAGCCAGGATGGTGGAGTGATCAGCTAATGCTCTCTGCTTTCCCCTTGATGACCGTGAAAGAACCATAAAATATCTCCCCAGAAAAATCCCAGATCAGTAGAATTAGAAGAAGGAGACCAATAGTCTCATAACACCTGAGATGAGGAAAATAGCTAAGGGGGATTCCTCATACGGTGGCAGAGGCAAACCTGAAGGACAGAGGACCCAGGGCAGAGAAAATTCGCACTAGGACCCAGGCAAGCCTCAGCGCCAGGAGAGGAGCCCCAGGAGGGTTGGGAACACGCATTAGCATCTAGGCATGCCTCAGCTGTCCAGGGGAATCAGAAAGAAAATAGGGCAGTTGGGATTACCAGCTCCTGAGCTTGCCTTTGCCTCAATTCAGCTGAGATCTCCTGGTACCAGACCACCCCTCCCCCACACTTAACAAGCTAAACCCAGTACTGATCAGGGAAACACCAAACAAATACCTGCTTTTAGCTTTTTCACACATCAGCTCAGCAAAAAGTTCTCTAGCTTCTGACTGAAAGAACCAGAAGCCACAACACTCAATCAAAATCATGAACAGGAAAAAGAAGAGGGCCGAAAGAACCATAGAATCTTTCTATGGGGATAAGGACCAAAACGCAAACCCCAAAGAGGCCACAGCTGAGACTTTACCTCCATCTGAGACTTCAGAAGGCACTATGAACTACTCGCAAGTACAAGCAGCTCTCCTGGAACAGCTGAAGAAGGAAATAGAAGATAAACTGGCCAATGATTTTAAAATTATTAAGAAAGAATTCACTGATGAGAACATCTCCTTGAAAAGGAAAATTGAACAAATGGAAAAAGAAGTTCAAAAATTAACTGGAGAAAATAAATTCCTGAAAGGCCGAATGGAAAAGGAAGTACAAAAATTAACTGGAGAAAATAGCTTCTTAAAAGGAAAAATTGGGCAGATGGAAAAAGAGATACAAAAGTTAACAGAAGAAAACAATGTGATGAAGATTAGAATTGGGGAAGTAGAAAATAACGACTCAATGAGACAGCAAGAATCAGTCAAACAAAATCTAAAGAATGAAAAGATAGAAGAAAATGTAAAATATCTAATTGGAAAAACAACTGACCTGGAAAATAGATCCAGAAGAGAAAACTTAAGAATTATTGGCCTGCCAGAAACCCAGGATGGAGAAAAGAGCCTGGAAAATATCTTCCAGGAAATCATCAAGGAAAACTGCCCAGAAGTACTAGATTCAGAGGGCAAAATAGTCATTGAAAGAATCCACCGTTCCCCTCCTGAAAGGCATCCCAAACTCAAAATCCCAAGAAATATAATTGCCAAATTCCAGAGCTATCAAGTGAAGGAGAAAATATTACAAGAGCCAGAAACAAACAATTTAAATATCAAGGAGATGCAATCAGGATTACACAGGACCTTGCAGCTTCTACATTAAAAGATCGAAAGAATTGGAACCCAATATTCCATAAGGCAAAGGAGCTGGGGCTGCAACCAAGGATCAACTACCCAGCAAAGTTCAGCATAACATTTCAGGCAAGGAGAAAGTCATTCAACGAAGTAAGGGATTTCCAGAGTTTCCTGACCAAAACGCCAGAACTTAATAGACAATTCGATCTTCAAATGCAGGTCTCAAGAGAATCATAAAAAGGTAAACAGTGGGGGGGGAACAACTTGCTACTCAATGAGGGCAAGTTGTTCACCTCCCTATAAGGGAAGATGATATCTGTTTATCTTGACACCTGTGCGTCTATTAAGAAATATAAAAGGAATAAGCATAGGGGGAATGGGTATAAAGTAAATGATATCATGATAAAAAATGTGATTTAAATATGAGAAGGGAGTGTAATAGGAGGTGTGAAAAGGAGGAAGCAGAATATGGCAAATTATATCACAAGAAAAAGTACAAAATCATAGTAGAGGGAAAGAGGGGAGGGAGATGAGCATTGTGTGAGAAGGTACTCTCATCGGATTTGTTTAAAGGACGGAACAATAAACTTAAGTAGTAAATCCTAACTAGCTCTATAAGCAGTGGGAGGGGAAGGGGGAAGAAAGGGGAGGGAGGCAAAAGGGAGGGAAGAAGCAATAAGAGTAAAGGGGAGTTAAAGGGAGGGGGGCTAAAGAAAGAGGGGAAGGCGGCAAGAGGAGGTGGTGAAAAGTGAATACTAGTGAAGAGGGGAAGGGAGACAGCAGAGCTAAAAGCACAAATGGTGGGAAAGAAGATGGAGGGAAATACACAGATTGTAATCATAACTGTGAATGTGAATGGAATGAATTCTCCCATAAAACGGAGACGGATAGCAGAATGGATTAAAAGTCATAATCCAAAAATATGCTGCTTACAAGAAACACATTTGAAACGGGAGGATACACATAGGATAAAGGTTAAAGGATGGAGCAGAATATATTGTGCTTCAGCTGATGTAAGAAAGGCAGGAGTAGCAATCCTAATCTCAGACAAAGCAAAAGCAGAAATAGATTTAATGAAAAGGGATAAGGATGGAAACTGTATCCTGCTAAAAGGCACCATAGACAATGAAGCAATATCATTACTAAACATGTGTGCTCCAAGTGGTGTAGCATCCACATTCTTAGAGGAGAGATTGAGGGAGTTGAAGGAAGAAATTGACAGCAAAACTATACTAGTGGGGGACCTCAACCTCCCTCTTTCTTTACTTGATAAATCTAACCTCAAAATAAACAAGAAAGAGGTTAAGGAGGTAATTACAACTCTAGATAAGGTAGATATGATAGATCTTTGGAGAAAATTGAATGGGAATAGAAAGGAATATACCTTTTTCTCAGCAGTACATGGAACATTTACAAAAATTGACCATGTACTGGGACATAAAAATCTCACAATGCAGTGCAGAAAGGCAGAGATAATCAGTGCATCCTTCTCACATCATAATGCAATAAATATTATATGTAATAAAAGTCCATGGAAAGATAAAGCAAAAATCAGTTGGAAACTAAATAATTTAATCCTAAAGAAGGAATGGGTTAAAGAAGAAATCATAGAAACAATCAACAACTTCATTCAAGAGAATGACAATAATGAGACAACCTACCAAATCTTATGGGATACTGCCAAAGCAGTTCTTAGGGGAAGTTTTATATCTTTGAATGCCTACATAAATAAAATAGAGAAAGAGAAGATCAGGGACTTGGGTATGCAGCTGAACAAGCTAGAAAAAAAACAAATTGAAAATCCCCAAGAAAATACCAAATTAGAAATACTGAAAACCAAAGGAGAGATTAATAAAATTGAAATTAAGAAAACTATTGAATTAATAAATAAAACCAATTGGTTTTATGAAAACCAATAAATAAAATAAATAAAACCAATTGGTTTTATGAAAAAACTAATAAAATTGACAAACCTTTGGTCAATTTGATTAAAAAAAAGAATGAAGAAAATCATATTACTAATATTAAAAATGAAAGGGGTGAACTCACCTCCAATGAGGAGGAAATTAAAACAATAATTAGAAATTATTTGCCCAACTTTATGCCCACAAATTCGATAATCTAATTGAGATGGATGAATATTTTTAAAAATACAAATTTCCCAGATTAACAGAAGGGGAAATTGAATACTTAAACAACCCCATCTCAGAAAAAGAAATTGAACAAGCCATCAATGAACTCCCTAGGAAAAAATCTCCAGGACCAGATGGATTCACAAGTGAATTCTATCAAACCTTTAAAGAACAGTTAATTCCAATACTATATAGACTATTTGGAAAAATTGGAGAAGAAGGAGTACTCCCAAATTCTTTCTATGATACAAATATGGTTTTGATACCCAAGCCAGGAAGAGACAAAACAGAAAAAGAAAATTTTAGACCAATTTCCCTAGTGAATATAGATGCAAAAATTTTCAACAAGATTTTAGCAAAACGAATACAGCATCTTATCAAGAGAATAATACATTATGATCAGGTAGGTTTCATACCAGGAATGCAGGGCTGGTTCAATATGAGGAAAACTATTAGCATTATTAATCATATCAACAACAAAACCAACAAAAACCACATGATTATCTCAATTGGTGCAGAAAAAGCTTTTGACAAAATACAACACCCATTCCTATTAAAAACACTGGAGAACATAGGAATAAAGGGAACTTTCCATAAAATAATAAGCAGTATCTACCTAAAACCTTCAGCAAGTATTATATGCAATGGAGATAAGCTCTAGGCATTTCCAATAAGATCAGGGGTGAAACAAGGATGCCCATTATCACCATTATTATTCAATATGGTACTAAAAATGGTAGCGGTAGCAATTAGACAAGATAAAGAAATTGAAGGAATAAAAATAGCCAAAGAAGAAACTAAGTTATCACTCTTTGCAGATGATATGATGATATATTTAGAGAATCCCAGAGATTCAAGTAAAAAACTACTTGAAATAATAAACAACTTTGGCAAAGTTGCAGGTTACAAAATAAACCCACACAAATCTTCTGCATTCCTATATATTAGCAACAAAGTCCAACAGCAAGAGATAGAAAGAGAAATCCCATTTACAGCTAGAGTAGACACTATAAAATACTTAGGAGTTTACCTGCCAAAACAAACCCAGGGATTATATGAACACAACTACAAGACACTTTTTGCACAAATAAAGTCAGATTTAAGTAAGTGGAAAAACATCAGTTGTTCATGGGTAGGCTGAGCTAATATAATAAAAATGACAATTCTACCTAAATTAATCTACTTATTTAGTGCCGTACCAATTAAACTATCAGATTATTATTTTCTAGAGCTGAATAAAATAATATCAAAATTCATTTGGAAGAACAAAAGGTCTAGAATATCAAAGGGACTAATGAAAAGAAATGCTTGGGAAGGTGGCCTAGAGCTACCAGACCTCAAATTGTATTATAAAGCAGCAATTATCAAAACTACTTGGCATTGGCTAAGAAACAGAGGGGTAGACAAATGTAATAGGCTTGGCACTCAAGACACAGTAGGCAAGGAATATAGCAACCTCCTGTTTGATAAACCCAAAGATCCCAGCTTCTGGGATAAGAACTCATTGTTCGACAAAAATTGCTGGGAAAACTGGTTAACTGTGTGGTGGAAATTAGGCATAGACACATGCCTGACACCGTACACAAGAATAAAGTCCAAATGGGTACATGATTTAGGTATAAAGATTGATACCATGAATAAACTGGAGAAGCAAGGTATAGTGTATTTATCAGATTTATGGAGAGGGGAAGAATTTTTTTCTAAAGAAATGATAGAAAGCGTTATGAATTGCAAGATGGATAATTTTGATTACTTTAAACTGAAAAGTTTTTGCACAACCAAATCCAATGCAACCAAAGTTCGGAGGGATGTAGCAAACTGGGAAAAAAAATTTACAGCTAAGCTCGGGGATAAAGGCCTCATTTCTAGAATATATAGAGAACTGACTCAAATATATAACCATCCAAGTCATTCCCCAATTGATAAATGGTCAAAGGATATGAACAAGCAATTTTCAGGGGAAGAAATCAAAAATATCTATAATCATATGAAAAAGTACTCTAAATCACTATTGATTAGAGAGATGCAAATCAAAACAACTCTGAGGTACCACATCACACCTGTAAGATTGGCAAACATGACAGAACAAGAAAATGATAAATGCTGGAGAGGATGTGGGAGAGTTGGAACACTAATTCATTGTTGGTGGAGCTGTGAGATCATCCAACCCTTCTGGAGAACGGTTTGGAACTATGCCCAAAGGGCTACAAAAATGTGCATACCCTTTGACCCAGAAATATCACTACTAGGACTGTATCTCCAAGAGATTATAAAAACGGGAAAGGGTCCCACGTGTACAAAAATATTTATAGCAGCACTCTTTGTGGTAGCCAAAAACTGGAAGTCAAGGGGATGCCCATCAATTGGGGAATGGCTGAATAAATTATGGTATATGAATGTAATGGAGTGCCATAAGAAATGATGAACAAGAAGACTTCAGGGAGGCCTGGAAGGACTTATATGATCTGATGCTGAGCGAAAGGAGCAGAACCAGGAGAACTTTGTGCACAGCAACGACCACAGTGTGCGAGAGTTTTTTCTGGTAGACTTGGAACTTTGTAATAAGACAAGAACTTACTGAGAAAAAAAAAATCCTAATGTCAGTCTTCTAAGGCAAAATGCCTTCCACACTCAGAGAAAGAAATGTGGAAGTCATTTGCAGAATGTAGCAGATCATGTCTGTGTGTGGGTGGGCTTTAGTGTATTATGTGTTGATTTGGTATATGATTTCTTCCATTTATTTTAGTTCGACTACGTAGCATGAATATAGTGAAAATATGCTCAATAGGAAAATATATGTAGAACCTAAACAGAATTATATGCTGTCATGGGGAGGGAGGGGGGTATTGGGGGAAGGGTGGGGGGGATAAAATCTTAACTTTAAGGAAATGATTGTAAAACATTAAAAAATAAAATATAAGAAATTAAAAAAAAAAGAAATATTTTCCAAATAATAGCACCATAGAGGATTCAAAGGAATATGACAACCTGTTACAGTTAACTTAAAATCTTTTTGGACAGGCAACACATAGGATATTGCTACTGTCAATGATACTACTACCACAGCAGTTGAAGCTACTAGTACTACTGTTGCTACTACTGTTACTAACACCAGTTACTATGAGACATTTATACCATACTTTATAAATTACAATATACTGTGAACATATTTTTTTCTTCTCATTTGTCAAATATAATAATCCTATGAGGTAATTATTATCTATCATAGCTTCATTTTAAAGATGAAGAAAAAGAGTCAGAGAGCTTAAGGATCTTGCCTGTGATCACAGAACTATAATTGTAGTGAATAGATAGATAGATAGATAGACAGACAGACAGACAGACAGACAGACAGATAGATAGACAGATAGATAGATAGATATGTATGTATGTTTGTATATGTATACATACTCCCATTTGTTGGTTGCATCAAGTGCCAGCTACCTATGCTGTTCTCACACCCTCAAATACTTTCCCTTTATCTTCATTCCTTTTTCCCAAATCAGGGATTCTTGGAGACTCTGTGACTTATAAGTCACCCTTTCCTTACTTTTTCCCCTCACTGTCCTACCCACATATACATCTGAGCCCTCACATAAGGGATTCTTAGATGGAAGGGAAGGGACACAGTTACTGAGGTATACAAAGTACTTATATTTCAGTTTAGGTTAGGAATGAAATAAAGAAAGATGGAATAGTATCTAGCTTCTTTCACTTCATAGGGACCCTCTAGGCTCAGATACTTTCAGTCTACATGGAAGTCTTCAGACATAAGCTGTATAATCACTTCTTGGGGATGCAATCTTCGATTTGCTGTGGAAGTTGTCTATATCAACTGACTTAGTTTAAAAGCCCAGTTTAAAAATTAATTAAATAATTGAATTGTTAAAATCTTCAGAAGTGATCTAATATAACTCGTTTGTAATTGAAGAGTCAAAGGAATTTTAAGATACTTTGTACTTAGTTTACTTCTCTTTACTATTTTCTTTAAAATGAAACTTTGTGGGCCTAAGATTAGATATTTGGGCACCTCACCAAATGACAAAGATCTAACTTACGACTATGATGAAAAAGGCAGAATAAACTCAGTATATATTCTTTTTGACCCAGAGATACAACAATTATGTCTATACCCCAAAGATATTTAAAAAAGAAGAAAACAAGCCATATACACACATATAATTAGAGGAGTTCTTTCTGTAGTTGGAAGGAATTGGGAACAAAAAAGTACTCATGAAATGGGGAAGAAGTAAGTAAATTATGGTATAGTAACATAATATGAATTTCGGTGTATCTCACTCAACGTGAGAATGTGATAAGACCTTAACCTGAAAGGGTAAGGGTCTCACATTTCATCCTGGGCCATCTCCAGTCAACCTGATGAGTATCAGGTCACTGGACCCAGATGGCTCTGGACAAGAAAGGAGGTTGGTGACCTTGCACAGCCCTCCCTCACTCAAATGAAAGTCAACTGCAAGAATGAAGGACAAACACAGCATATCTACATCTATAATGCACATATTTGCATTATACATTGTATGTAATATAATTGTAAATATGTGATGTGTAATAGAAATGTATTGCATTATATATAGTCATTACATGCATACATGTGTGTATATATATGTATATACACATGCATATATAAATATATGAACAGTATTCCTAGCTCACTCCAATGTCTTTGTTCTGCTATATTCGATATTTACATGAATCAGTTTCAATTTTTTTTTCTTATTCTAATCTATGTGTTGCAGTGTATAGAGCCCTAGGTTTGGAATCAGAAAGACATCTCCCTGAGTTCAAATTTTGCCTCAGATACTTGATTACTGGGTGACCTTGGGTAAGCTACCTATTTGCCTTTTTATCTCAGTTCCTTACCTGGAAAATGAGCTGGAGAAGAAAATGGCAAACTTATCACTTATCTCTGCCAAGAAAACCCCAGATGGACTTTCAAAGATTCAGCCACAATGCAAATGCCTAAACAACAAGCATCTTTAATGAAAATTTGCTTAGATGATGTGTGTTTGCTTAGAATTATTTTGCAGTGGAGATGACCTGAATTTTTCTATTTGTGTTATGCTATAAAATTATGTATATGCAAGTTTATGTAGACATGCACATATTTGTGCACACAGGCATTTGTTTATGTATCTTAATATGTCTTCCATAAGTGTAGAGAATAACAAGTTTTCAGACTTTGAAAAGACCTAAGAAGCAATGTAGTATCATTAATATACGTCTGAAAAAGTTTCTCTTTTTATCATCCCTGCAAAATGGTCATCGAATCTTTCACATCTTTTAACAATAATTCTACTGCTCTTTCAGAAATCTCATTCAACTTTTTAAGAGTTTAATTACTAGAAAGTTATTTCTTACATATAGCTGGAATTGACTGCCAGAATATTTCACACATTGTTCGTATTTCTACCCTCAAGGATTTAGCTATAACAAATCTAATGCCTCTTCCAGTGAAAGACTTCAAATACCTAATCTACCTCAAGTCTTTAATTTCCATGATAAATATCACCAGGTCCTCCAACTAATTCTTTACACAGTTAAGTATTCCTACAAATTTTAATATGTGAATGAATAATACAAATGAACAATTCATTCTTATTAAATTAATTATGAGTGTATTTGTAAATTAATATATATGTAAATAAGTTATCCTGATATTATTAACTTACTAATTAGGGAACATAAAAATTGAACATTAATATTAGTAGGAAATTATGTAATAATAATACTAGTAAAGTTAATGAAAATTTCTTAGAATAGTAAGAATAACCTTTATCTAGTAGTTCTTAGTGTATCCCAATTCCTTAATATTACTTGGATTAAGAGTAAGAGAAAATCCATGAAGTTACTGTAATTTCTGAAGTCTGGAATATTTTTAAAGCAAAGGCAGCCTCAATATTTTAAAACATAAAACATATTTAAACAGAATCTCCAAAGTAATTTGTCCTACAATTTGTATGGAATAATACAGAAAACATAAGGTTATTCTTTTTAAATATGTGTTTTTTCTTTAAAAAATATTTCATTTGGTAGATCAAAATACTTTCTTAAATGTTTTCATTTTCCTTAAAAATGTATATCTCAAAGGATGGAGCCAAGATAGTGGAGTAGAAGCAGAGATCTTTTAGTGCTCTCCCCACAAGCACAGCCAAATACCCATGAAAAAATTACTCTCAACAAATTCTGGAGGTGCAGAACACAGAGAATGACTGAATGAAGCAAATCTCCAGTCCAAGACAGCCTACAATGTCAATAGAAAGTGTCTATCACCCCAGGTTGGAAGCAGAACACAGTGCATCATTGAACATGCTGGCACAGACAGGGCCTGAGTTGGTTGAGGGAAACTGAATCTCTGGCACCTGTAATGACTTCCATAATTCACAAGCCCAAAATACTGAGGACAAATTGTATGGACAGTGGAAAAAACCTGTTTGACTTTTGTGTGAGAGTAGAGTGGTCCTGCCTCAGCACTAAGGAAGTTGAGCAGGTGGAGGAGCCTGAGGCAACCTCAGCAGCAGAAGCAGCAGCAGCAGGGTGAGCAACTGTCTCTGGAGCTCTTTACCCACAGTTTGTGGTGGTATTGAGCAGCTGAGAGTAAAATACCCCCACCCCCACTGAGGCGGAGAACTCCTTGACAAAGAGTTCAAAAGTCATGTAATTGACTGGGGTGATGAGCAAAAACAGGGGAAAAAATCAGAGAGTAAAATCTTATTTTGGTGACAAGAAAGACCAAAATATACAAACAGAAGAAGACAACAAAATCAAAGTTAATACATCCAAAGTCTATAAGAAAAATATGAATTGGTTTCAGCTCATGGAAGAGCTCAAAATGGATTTTGAAAATCAAGTAAGAGATGTAGAGGAAAAATTGAGAAGAGAAGTGAGTTATATAAGAAAAACATAAAAAATAATTCAACTGTTTGCTAAAGGGTGCCCAAAAATTGCTGCGGAAAATAACACCTTTAAAATAGACAAATCCAACTGGCAAAAGAGATCCAAAAAGCAAATGAAGAGAAGAATGCCTTAAAAAGTAGAACTGACCAGATGGGAAAAGGAGGGGCAAAATCTCATGTAAAAAAATGATTCCTTAAAGATTGAAATAGAGCAGATGGAAGCTAATGACTTTATGAAAAATCAAGAATTTATAAAACAAAACCAAATGAATGGAAAAATAGCAGATAATGTGAAATAGAATGTTGGAAAAAACAACTGACCATGAAAAATAGATCAAGAAGAGACAATTTTAAAATTATTAGACTATCTGAAAACCACTAACAAAAAATGAGCCTTGAATTCATCTTTCAAGAATTTACCAAGGAAAACTGCCCTGATATCCCAGAATCAGAGGGTAAAATAGATATTGAATGCATCCACTGATCACCTCCTAAAAGAGATGCCAAAAGGAAAAGTCATAGGAATATTGTAGCCAATTACCAGACCTCCCAGTTCAAGGAGAAAATATTGCCAGCAGGCAGAAAGAAGTTTGAGTAGTGTGGGAACACAATCAGAATAATACAAGACCTAGCAGTTTCTACAATAAGAAATGAGCAGGCTTGGAATATGATATTGCAGAAGTCAAAGAAGTTTCTGTTAAAAACCAAAAATCACATTCACTTCAAAACTAAGTATAATATTTAGGGGGAGTGATGGTCACTTAACAAAATAAAGGACTTTCAAAAATTTTTGATGATAAGACCAGTGGTAAATAGAAAATTTGACTTTCAAACACAAGAATCAAGAGAAGCATGGAAAGGTAAACAGCAAAGAGAAATCATAAGAGATTTAGCAAAGAACTGTTTACATTCCTATATGGAAAGATCATATTTGAAACTCTTGAGACTTATCTCAGTATTAGGGTAGTTGGAGGGATTATATACATACAGATAGAGGGCACTGGGTGAGTGCTATAGGAAGGGATGATATATAACAAAAAAAAAAAAAAGCCTAAGAAAGTAATATATTGGGAGAAGGAAAAAGGGAGAAATAGAAAGGGGTAAATTGTCTCCCACATTAAAGAGGCAAGAAAAAAGCTTTTTTCAAAGAAGGGGAAGAAGGGGAAGGGGAGAGGGAAAGAGTGAACCTTGCTCTCATGTGTGTGTGTGTGTATATATATATATATATATATATATGTGTGTGTATATATATATATATGTATATATGTGTGTGTGTGTATTATATATATATATTATATGTGTGTATTATATATATACATATATATGTGTGTGTATAATATATATATATATATATATATATATATATACACATATATGTATGTATGGAGAGAGAGAGAGAACACAAGGTGAGGTGAAGAGGAAGGGATCATATCTAAAAATAAAATGAAGGGGTTAGAGAGGAATATATTGTGAGCAGAAAGGGAGAAATGTAATGGGACAAATTATCTCTCATAAAAGAGACAATGCAAAGCTTTTTCAGTGGAGTGGAAAAGGGGGAAAGCGAACGGGAAAAAGTGAAACTCTCATCACATTTGGATCAAGAAAGGAATATAATGCACATTCAATTTGGTATGACAGCCTATCTTCCCCTATAGGAAATTAGGGGGGAAAAGTATAAGCAGGGACGTTGGGGGTGCAGGGGGATGATGGCAGGGAGGGCAAATGGGAGAAGGAAGAAATTAGAAATAAACACTATTGCTGAGGGACAAGGTCAAAAGAGAGAATAGGAGAAATAGGAATCAAGATAAGATGGGGGAATTATAATTAGTCTTACACAACATGACTGTTGTGGAAGTCATTTGAAAAACTATGCATATATAGCTGATATTGAAATTCTTGCCTTCTCAAATGGGATGGGTGTGGAAGGAGTTAAAAAGAGAAGTTGGAATTCAAAGTTTTAGGAACAAATGTTGAGAAGTTTTTTGCATACAGCTAAGAAATAAGAAATACAGGTAATGGGTTATAGAAATTTATCTTGCCATACAAGACAAAAGAGAAGATGAATATAAAGGAAGGGAGGGATATTAAAAGAGAGGGTGGATTGGTGGAAGGGACAATCAGAATGCAAGGCATTTTGGGGTGCATGGGAGGGAAGAGATGGGGAGAAAATTTGTAGCTCAAAATTTTTTGGAAATGAATGTTGAAAACTTGACCAAACAAACAAATAAATGAATAAATAAATAAATAAATAAATGAATGAATGAATGAATGAATGAATGAATGAATGAATGAATGAATGAATGGATAAAATAAAAATGCAGAAAGATGCATATTCACCAAAGGCATTTGCCACTCTAATGGAAAAGACCTACAAGAATAAAACTCAGTGAGATAATTCCTAAAAATCAGATTCTCCATTCATACTTGTCTCTTGGTTAAGTTATGCATGTTTCCCTTTTCTTGGATCACTGTAGAATACCTTGCAAAAAATACTCCGACAGAGAGAGGGACTTATGGAAGCCAAGATGGTGGAGTGATCAGTTATTAGTATCTCCCTCCCCTTGTTGACCTTGAAAAGCCCCCCGATATCCCCTCATGATTAACCCTGGAACAATGGGAGGAGCAGACTGGGAAAGCAATCTTTTAGGCCATGATACTGGGAAAATTGCTAAGGATGGTCCCTCTTGCTTTGGCTGAAGGGTACCAGTTCAGGACCAGAGCTGTCCCAGATAGCATCACCTCAGCAAACCATTAGAAGATCCTGAGCCACAGTGAGGTGAAGAGAACAATCAGCAGCACTAGGGCCACAGACTTTCTTCAGTACCCAAGGGATTTGGGAAGACATTAGCACAGACAGGATCATCAGTCTATGACCTTGCCTACGTTCTAGCTCAGAAGAGGAGATCTCCTGTGGCCAGACCAAGTCTCTCCCACACTTAATGTGCTAGCTCCAGGGGAAATCTGGAGAAACCCAAAAAGATTTCACTTGGTCTCTGCTTTCCAACACTAGCCAGTACAGCACCAGGTAAGCTGTAGCAGTTTAGATTCTACCCAGAAGAAAGAGAAACTACAACACACAAAGCCTCAAGTTTTAGGCACAAGAACTTTGGGACAGAGGCTTCTCTGTGACCCAGATGTATAGATCTACTTTAAAACCCAAAAAAGGATGATGATCATGAGTAAGAAGAAAGCAGAAAAGACCATAAAATCTTCCTATGGGGACAAGGAACAAAAAACAAACACCAGGAGGGGCGGAGCCAAGATGGCGGAGTAGAAGGAGGCGCGTTTACGAGCTCTGAAACCAAAGCCCATATAATTAATGTAAAAAGAGTCCCCCATAACTTCTGGGTCAATACAAGGTGTGCAGAAACGGAGTGGAAGAGATTTCCGATCCAGGGAGCCCTGGAGACCCGTCCCCAGGGTCCGTTGCACCCCGGAAAGAGGACCTCACCCCCAGCGCTGCCCTGGCCATGGCCCCAGAGAAGCTGATCTGAGCAGGCTTCAGAGACGGAAGCTCCGGCAGCCGGGAAAGTCCCTCCGCCCACAGAAGCTACAGGTCAGTGAGAGAGAAGGCTGGGCTGGAGGAGAGGGGGAGCAGGGCGTCTCCATGACTTGGGCCCCCTCAGGAGGAAGCGGCGGCGGCAGAGGTGTGGGCGGCGGCTGAGGCGGCAGCGGACCGGGACTCAGAAATCCCCCATCAGCAGGCAGGATCTTCATTACGGAAGATTCCTGCATAAAACCTGAGGGAACTGAGCCTGGGAGATGGCCCTGCCCACACCCTGCTCTATTACTGAAGGTTTCTGCTAAAAGCCCCCGAGGGAACTGAGCTTGGGAGGCGGGGCCCCCCACCCCGCCCCCACCAGCTCCATTCCTGAAAGTCTCTACATAAAGCCCTGAGGGATCTGAGCCTGGGAAGCGGCCCTGCCCCCACCCCAGCACCTGAACTAAAGCTCACTGATTGATACCCGGCATGAGGAAAGCCCATTTAAATCTCAGAGGCCAAACACTAGCTGGGTGGATCCAGGTGGGGGTGGAAAGGAATCTCAGAAGTCAAGTAACTGGCTGGGAAAATGCCTAGAAAAGGGAAGAAAAATAAGACTTTAGAGAGTTTTTTCCAACAAATGCAAATGATCCCGACCTTCAGATATGATGACGAGGACGTATCCTTGCCATCAGGGAAAGACGTGGAGGGCAGGGCCTCAGTACCCCAGACACCCCAGGGGGGTGGCAGGTGGGCTCAGGCCCTGGAAGAGCTCAAAAAGGATTTTGAAAAGCAAGTTAGACAGGTGGAGGAAAAACTGGGAAGAGAAATGTCAGAGATGCAACAAAAGTATGAAAAACAGGTCAATACCTTGGTAAAGGAGACCCAAAAAAATTCTGAGGAAATTAACACCTTGACAAATAGGCTCACTCAATTGGCAAAGGAGGTTCAAAAAGCCAATGAGGAGAAGAATGCTTTCAAAAGCAGAATGAGCCAAATGGAAAAAGAGGCTCAAAAGCTCACTGAATTTAATAGTTCTCTCAAAATTAGAATGGAACAGATGGAGTCTAATGACTTTCTGAGAAACCAAGAAATCACAAAACAAAACCAAAAGAATGAAAAAATGGAAGAGAATGTAAAATATCTCATGGGAAAAACAACTGACCTGGAAAATAGATCCAGGAGAGACAATTTAAAAATTATGGGACTACCTGAAACTCATAATCAAAAAAAGAGCCTAGACAACATCTTCCATGAAATTATCAAGGAAAACTGCCCTGACATTCTAGAACCAGAGGGCAAAATAAGTATTGAAAGAATCCATCGATCACCACCGGAAAGAGATCCAAAAAGAGAAACTCCTAGGAATATTGTGGCCAAATTCCAGAACTCCCAGCTCAAGGAAAAAATCTTGCAAGCAGCTAGAAAGAAACAATTCCAGTACTGTGGAAATACAATCAGGATAACCCAAGATCTAGCAGCTTCTACATTAAGGGATTGAAGGGCATGGAATAGGATATTCCAGAAGGCAAAGGAACTAGGACTCAAACCAAGAATCACCTACCCAGCTAAACTGAGTATAATACTTCAAGGGAAAATATGGTCTTTCAATGAAACAGAGGACTTTCAATCATTCTTAATGAAAAGACCAGAGCTGAAAAGAAAATTTGACTTTCAAACACAAGAATGAGAAGAAGCATGAAAAAGGAAACAGCGAAGAGAAGTCTTAAGGGACTTACCAGAAGTGAACTGTTTACATTCATACAGGGAAAGACAATATTTCTAACTCATAAAACTTTTCAGTATCTGGGTAGTTGGTGGGACCACACATACACATGTACACGCATGCACACACATACACACATGCACACACATACAGAGATAGAGAGCACAGATTGAACTGAATAGGATGGGACCATACCTTAAAAGAAACTAAGGTAAATGGTGAGAGAAAAAATGTAGGGGGAGGAAAGAGAGGGAAAGGGAAGGGGGTAACTATATGTCATTTAAGAGGCAGGTAGGAGGTTTTCTTAGTGGAGGGAAAAAGAGGAGAGCTGAGAAAAAAAAAAAAAACAAGAAGTTTACCCTCATCACATTTCACTAAACGAAGGAGCGAAATGCACACTCATTTTGGTATGTAAACCTATGTTACAGTATAAGAAAGTGGTGGAGAAGGAGATATTGCAAGGGGGGGATGATAGAGGGGAGGAAAAAGGGAGGAGGGAGCAATTTGAAGTCAACACTTGGGGAGGGACAGGATCAAGAGACAGAAGAGAAACAATGAGGGGCAGGTTAGGAGGGATGGGTAATCCAGTTAGTCCTTACACAACACGACTATCAGGGAGGTCATTGGCAAAACTACACAGATATGGCCTATATTGAATTGCCTGCCGTCCCAAAGGGAATGGGGTGGGGAGGGAGGGATGGGGAGAATTTGGAACTCAAAGTTTTAGGAACAACTGTTTAGTATTGTTGTTGCAACTAGGAAAGAAGACATACAGTTTATGAGGAATAGAAAGTCATCTGGCTCCTACAGGAGGAAAAGAGAAGATGGAGACAAGAGAAGGGAGGGATGGCAGAAGAGAGGGCAGATTGGAGATAGGGAAAATTAGATTGCTTGGGGTATTGGGGTGGGGGGAGGGGATAAAAGGGGAGAAAATTTGGAACCCAAAAATTTGTGAAAATGAATGTAAAAAGATTAAATAAATAAATAAAATTAAAAATTAGAAAAAAAAAAAAAACAAATACCAAAGAGGTCAGCATTGAGACTGTGCAATCTTCAAATTCACAAGGGAATATGAACTGGTGTGAACCACAAAGAACATTCATGGAAGAGCTCAGGAAGGGTTTCCATTTATTTATTTATTTATTTAATTTTTAACATTCATTTTCACAAAATATTGGGGTCCAAATTTTCTCCCCATTTACCTTACCTCCCCCCACCCCAAAACACCAAGCATTCTAATTGCCCCTATCACCAATCTGCCCTCTCTTCTATCATCCCTCCCTTCTCTTGTCCCCATCTTCTCTTTTGTCCTGTAGGGCCAGATGACTTTCTATTCCCCATTACCTGTATTTCTTATTTTCCTAGTAGCAAAAAACAATTACTAAACAGTTGTTCCTAAAACATTGAATTCCAACTTCTCCCCATCCCTCCCTCCCCACCCCTTCCCTTTGGGAAGGCAGGCAATTCAATATAGGCCATATCTGTGTAGTTTTGCATATGACTTCGATAATAGTCATGTTGTGTATGGCTAACTCCATCCTATCCTGCCCCCATAGCTGCTATTCTCTCTTTTGATCCCTGTCCCTCCCCAAGTGTTGGCTTCAAATTGCTCCCTCCTCCCATTGCCTTCCCTTCCAACATCCCCCCACCCTGCTTATCTCCTTCTCCCCCACTTTCCTGTATTGTAAGATAGGTTTTCATACCCAAATGAGTGTATATTTTATTTCTTCCTTTAGTTGAATATGGTGAAAGTAAACTTCATATTTTTCTCTCACCTCCCCTCCTTTTCCCTCCACTAAAAAGTCTCCTGCTTGCCTCTTTTATGAGAGATAATTTGCCCCATTCCATTTCTCCAATATATTTCTCACTCACTGGTTAATTTTATATTTGTTAAGATATGATTCCCTCCTATTCAATTCATTCTCTGCTCTCTGTCTCTCTGCATCTGTATCTCTCTCTCTCTCTCTCTCTCTCTCTCTCTCTCTCTCTCTCTCTCTCTCTCTCTCCTCTCTCGTCTCTCTCTCTGTGTGTGTGTGTGTGTAATCCCAGCAACTATGCAGATACTGAAAAGTTTCAAGAGTTATTAATATTGTCTTTTCACATAGGAATGTAAACAGTTCACCGTTGGTAAGTCCCTTATGACGTCTCTTTGCTCTTTACCTTGTCATGCTTCTTTTCACTCTTGTGCTGGAAGGTCAAATTTTGTTTTCAGCTCTGGGCTTTTCACCAAGAATGCAAGAAAGTCCTCTATTTTATTGAAAGAGCATTTTTCCCCTGAAGTATTACACTCAGTTTTGCTGGGTAGGTGATTCTTGGTTTGAGTCCTTGTTCCTTTGACTTCTGAAATATCATATTCCACGCCCTTTGATCCCTTAATGTAGAAGCTGCTAAATCTTGTGTTATCCTGACTGTATTTCCACAATACTTTAATTGTTTCTTTCTAGTTGCTTCCAATATTTTCTCCTTGACCAGGGAACTCTGGAATTTGGCCACAATGTTCCTAGGAGTTTCTCTTTTTGGATCTCTTTCAGGTGATGATTGATGGATTCCTTGAATACTTATTTTGCCCTCTGGTTCTAGAATATCAGAGCAGTTTTCCTTGATAATTTCATGAAAGATGATGTCTATGCTCTTTTTTTGATCATGGCTTTCAGGGAGTCCAATAATTTTTAAATTGTCTCTCCTGGATATATTTTCTAGGTGAGTTGTTTTTCCTATGAGATATTTCACATTTTCTTCCATTTTTTCATTCTTTTGGTTTCGTTTGGTGATTTCTTGGTTTCTCTGAAAGTCATTAGCCTCCATCTGTTTCACTCTAATTTTGAGAGAACAATTTTCTTCAGTGAGCTTTTGAACCTAATCCTGCTTTTGAAAGCATTCTTCCCCTCATTGCATTTTGAACGTCTTTTTTCAATTGAGTTACCCTATTTTTCAAGGTGTTATTTTCTTCAGCATTTTTTTGGGTCTCCTTTATCAAGGTATTGACCTGCTTTTTATGCTTTTCTTGCATCTCTCTCATTTCTCTTCCCAGTTTTTCCTCCACCTCTCTAACTTGATTTTCAACATCCTTTTTGAGCTCTTCCATGACCTGAACCCATTGAAATCTATTTTGGATGTTTGGGATACAAAATCCTTGACATCTGTGTCTTTCCCTGATGGTAATCATTGTTTTTTCTCATCTGAAAGGATGGGAGGAGATATCTGTTCACCAAGAAATTAACCTTGTATGGTCTTATTTTTTCCCCTTTTCTTGCCATTTTCCCAGCCAGTTACTTCTGAGTTTCCTCTCCAAATCCGCCTTGCCTCCAGATCCACCCAGCTAGTGCTTGGGGGTCTGAGATTCCAATGCTGTCTTCCAGCCTCAGGGCTTTCAGTGGGGGTGGGGTTGCTATTCAGTGTGAGATTAAATTCAGGTGCTCAGGTGGGGGAATCTTCTCCTTTTGGTGGAGGGTGGCCAAGGCAGGTCTGGGCTCTGCTCCAGATATCTCCTCCACTCTGTTGTTCTGTGGCTTCCGCTGCTCTAGAATTTGTTGGGAGTTTTTCTTTACAGGTACTTTATGGGCTGTGGGTTAGGATTGAACATAAATGTATGTTTCCATTCCACCATCTTGCCTCCTCCCAGAAAGGGTTTTAAAAGCCAAAGTGGAGAAATAGAAGAAATCCTGGCCAAGGATTTTTAAAATATTAAAAAAAGAAATCCTAGAAGAATTTGAAAAGAGAATTGCACAAATGGAAAAGGATGTACAAAACCTAACTGAAGAAAATAACTCCTTGAAAAGCACAATTGGACAGATGGAAAAGAAGATGCAAAAATTAAATTAAAAAAAATCTGATAAAAACTAGAACTGGGTAAGTAGGACTTAATGACTATAGAAGACATCAAGAATCTGTCAAACAGAATGAAAAGATAGAAGAAAGTATAAAATATCTAACTGCAAAAACAAGTAACTTGGAAAATAGATCTAGGAAAGAAAATCTAAGGATCACTGGTGTAGCAAAAAGCCATGATATAAACAAGAGTCTGGACAATATTTTCCAAGAAATCATCAAGGAAAATTGCCCAATGGTTCTAGCTCCAGAGGGCAAAATAGCTATTGAAAGAACACACTCTTCAGCTCCTGAAAGAGATCTCAAACTAAAAACACCAAGGAATATTATTGCCAAATTCCAGAATTATCAACTGAAGGAGAAAATACTGTAGTCTGCTAGAAAGAAAGTACAGAATTATCAATGAGCTACTGTCAGGATACACAGAACTTTGTATTTTCTATTTGAAAAGATCAGCGGAATTGGAAAATGATATTTCATAAGGGAAAGATGCTGGGACTAAAAGCAAGGTTCAGTTACCCAGCAAGTTTGAGCATAATATTCCAGGGAAGGAGATGGGCATTCAGTGAAATAAGGGATTTCCAGACCTTCCTGATGCAAATGTTAGAGCTCAATAGAAAATTTTATCTTCAAACTCAGTTTTCAAGAGAGGAATAAAAATGTAAACAGGGGGAAAAACAATTCTTGATATTCAATTATTGCAAACTGTTTACATCAGTATAAGGGAAGATGATATTTGTTATTCTTGAGAATTGTGTGTTTATTATGATATATAAAAGGAATATCCATAGATAGAGGGAGGGGGTATAAAGTAAACAATAATATGACAAAAATGTGATTTAAGAGTGAGAATGGATTGTAAAGTGAAATGTGAAAAGGAGGAGTCATAAAAAGGTAAATTACATCACTGGAGGAGGCAAAAAAATATATTACAGTAGAAGGAAAGAGATGAGAGAGATGAGCACTGTTCGGGAATAAATCTCATCTGATTGGTTTCAAGGAGGGAACAACAAAATTATTTAAGTACATATATAATACTAGCTCTACAGGCAGTAGGAGGAAAGTAGAAAAGAAAAGAGGGTGGAGGGGAAATGGGAGGGGAAAAGCAGGAAGAGAAAAAGGGATTTAAAAGGAGGGGGGACAAAAGGGAGGAAAGACTGAGGTATATGGTGGTCAAAATTTAAAACTCCATTGTGTGAGGGAAGGGAGTGCGGAGAAAAAAACGCATAAGTAAGGGGAAAGGGCATGGAGGGAAAGACACAGATAGCAATCATAACTGAATATGAATGAGATGAATTCTCCCATAAAACAAAGAGGGATAGTAGAATGGATTAAAAACATAATCCAAAAATATGTTGTTTACAAGAAGCATATTTGAAACAGGGTTGTATACACACGGTAAAGGTTAAAGGTTAGAGCAGAATATTTTGTGCTTCACGTGAGGTAAAAAAAAAAAAAAGCAGGGGTAGCAATCCTAATCTCAGACAAAACAAAACAGAAATAGGTATAATCAAAGAAGATCAGTAAGAAAACTATATCCTGCTTAAAGACACCATACACAATGAAGCAATTTCATTACTAAACATAGATGATCCAAGTGGTGCAGCATCCAAATTCTTAAGAGCAGAAGTTAAGGGAGTTACAGGAAGCAATAGACAGCAAAACTATACTAGTGGGGGACCTCAATCACCCCCTCTCTTAAGTTGGTAAATCTAAAGTCAAAAATAAACAAGAAAAAAATTAAGGTGAATAAAACTGCATAAGATAAGTAATATAGAGTTCCGGAGAACATTGGAAGGTAATCGAAAGGAATATACCTTTTTCTCAGCAGTACAAGACACATACAAAAATTAACCATGTATCAGGTCATTTAAACCTCACAATCCAGTTCAGGAAGGCAGATGTAGTCAATGTTTCCTTCTCAGATCATAATGCAATAAAAATTATAATCAGTCAAGGAAAATGGAAGTATAAGCCAAAAATTAATTCATAAATAAGCAATCTAAATCTACAGAATGAGTGTATTAAACAACAAATTAGAGAAGCAATCAACAGTTTCATTTAAGAGAAAGACAATAATGAGGCAACCTACCAAATGTTATGGAATACTGCAAAAGTCGTTCTTATATTTTTATATCATGAATGTTTTATCAGGAAGTTTTATATCATGACTGCCTAAAGGAATAAAATAGAGAAAGAGGAGCTCAATGAATTGGGCATGCAGCTGAAAATGCTAAAAAAAGAAGAAATTGAAAATATCCAAGTAAATAACAAATTAGAAGTAATGAAGACAAAAGGAGAGATTAATAAATTGAGAAAAAAGAGAACTATTCAACTAAAGAATAATACTTAGTTGGTTTTATTTAAAAACCAATCAAACTGATAAACCTTTGGTCAAATTGATTAAAAAAAAAGAAAGAAAACCAAACTGCCAATATCAAAAATGATGTGTGTACTAACCTCTAATGAGAAGGAAATTGAAATAATAATTAGAAATTGCTTTGCCCAACTATATGCCCATAAATTAAACAATCTAAATGAGATGGATGATGATTTTTTCTTTTTTATAACGTTTTAATTATTTTATTTCCTTTCAGTGTTCTACAATCACTTCCATATGACTTTTTATATAATACATAATATTTTCACATTTTTAGTTAATAAAATATTTTATTTTTATGTTATATAATAATACATAATAATTTACATAATAATTTTTTCACAGACCCTCCCCCTCCTTTCCTCTTAATACCCCCTCCCTCCCCAAGTTGGCATACAATTTTATGTAGGTTCGACGATGCATTCCTATTAAATGCATTTGCACCTTATTTATATTACATAGAAGAATTAAAATGAATGGGAAAAATCATAAAACAAACCAAAATGTAATACAAAAGAAAATGATCTCCTACATTTTGCAACTGAAATTCATAGTTCTTTCTCTGGATGTGGAAGGCATTTTGCCTTAAGAGACCACTGGAAATGTTTTAAGTCCTTGCATTGCAAGGAAGTTCTAAATCTACCAGAAAAAATCCTCACACACTGTGGTTGTTGCTGTGTAAAAAGTTGTCTTGTTTCTGTTCCTTTCTCTCAGCATCAGTTCATATAATTCTTTCCAGGCTTCTCTGAAGTCTTCCTGTTCGTCATTTCTTACAATACAATAGTATTCCATTACAATCATATTTCACAATGTATTCAGTTATTCCTCAATTAATGGGCATCCCCTTGATTTCCATTTTTGGCCACCACAAAGAGAGTTGCTATAAATATTTTTGTACATGTGGGACCCTGTTCCATTTTTTATTTTTTCTTGTGGAGACAGTCCTAGAGGCAATATTGCTTGGTCAAATGGTACACACATTTCTGTAGCCCTTTGGGCATAGTTCCAAATTGCTTTCCAGAATGACTGGATCAGCTCACAGCTCCACCAACAATGAGTTATAGTTCCAACTAACTCACATCTTCTCCAGCATTTATCATCATCCTTTTTTGTCTTGTTAATCAATCTGATAGGTGTCATGTGGTATCTTAGAGTTGTTTCTATTTGCATGTCTGTAATCAATAGTGATTTAGAGCAATTTTTCATATGATTGTAATTTATATCCTTTGACTAATTATCAATTGGGAAATGACTTACATTCTTGTACATTTGACACAGTTCTCTATATATTTTAGAAATGAGACCTTTATCAGAGAAACTAGTTGCAAAAATTCTTTCCCAGTGTTCTGCTTCCCTCCTAATCTTGGTTGCATTGGATTTGTTTGCATGAAAACTTTTCAATTTAGTTGTAATCAAAATTATCCATTTTTCACTTCGTAATGTTTTCTATCTCCTGTGTAGTCAAAAATTCATCCCTTCTCCCTAAATCTGATAAATACCCTATTCATTACCTCACTAATTTGTTTATAGTATCAGTTTTTATGCATTCATCATGTACCCATTTGGGCTTTATTCTTGTGTACAGTGTCAGGCATTGGTCTATGCCTAGTTTCTCTCCTACTGTTATCCAATTTTCCCAGCAATTTTTGTCAGACTGTGGGTTCTTCTCCCAGAAACTGGGCTCCATGTGTTTATTAAGTAGTAGATTGCTATATGTATTGGATACTTTGTCTTGGGTATCTAACATATTCCACTCGTCTACCCTTTTGTTTCTTTGCCAGTACCAAGTGGTTTTGATTATTGCTGCTTTATAATACAATTTGAGATCTAGTAGAGTTAGGCTGCCTTCCCTAGCATTTCTTTTCATTATTTCCTGTCAGGGGCCGTCCCCGAACCTCCTGGGCAGAGAGGTAACGGCAGGAGTCTATACCTGCCCCTCCCCGGCAATCACGTGCCTCACCCGTGACTTCCGGGCTAAGGGTGCAGGAAAGGCTCGTGTACAAGGCACGATACCGCCCTCGGGGAGGTGCTGAGGGAGCCCCAGTAAGAGTAAAACACACCTGGCCACCTGTGATAGGACCAAGCAGATGGTCCGAGTGGGGAGGGAAGGTCCAGAGAGACTCCTGCCCTATTGCCACAGGACACAACCAGCTAAGGGGAGGGGGCTGGGGCGACAGCAGGCTGAGCTCTCCAATCAGGGGCCAGATAGCAAGAACCGGAAGGGATAAGGAATATAAGGCTATGCTCTGAGGGGGTTCGGGGGGACTGGGCTGATGTGAACTACTGAATAAACATCTGCATTGCTCTACCACTCTGGCTCGTGCTTGGTTTCCACCCGTGCTCCTGCCTCCGGGGACGGGTCCAGAGACGTCTGAAGCTGCGTGAAGCTGAGTGAGGGGTTACTACTCACCGGGAGGGTCGACCGGGGACAGTGGGGCCCCGGACAAGTTCCCTTGATATTCTGGAGCTTTTGTTATTCCAGGTGAATTTTGAAATTAATTCTTCTAGCTCTACAAAATAATCATCTGATAGTTTGATTGGTATGGCACTGAATAAGTAAATTAATTTGGGTAAGATTGTCATGTTTATTGTATTAGCTCAGCTCACCCACTAGAAACTGATATTTTTCCACATACTTAGATCTGGCTTTATTGGTGTGAAAAGTGTTCTGTAACTGTGTTCATGTAGTCCCTGGGTTTCTTTTGGTAAGTAGACTCCCATATATTTTTTAGAGTGTAATGTAGCTTAAATGAGATTTCTCTTTTTATCTCTTGTTGTTGGACTTTGTTGATAATACAAAAAAATGCAGAAGATTTGTGAGTGTTTATTTGTAACCTGCAACTTTTCCAAAGTTGTTTATTATTTCAAGTAGTTTTTTACATGATTCTCTGGGATTCTCTAAGTATGTCATCATATCATCTGCAAGGAGTGATAACTTTGTTCCTTCTTTGCCCATTCTAATTCCTTCAATTTCTTTTTCTTCTCTTATTACTACAGCTAACATTTTTAGTAACAAATTGAGTATTAGTGGTGATAATGGACATCCTTGTTTTACCCCTGATCTTATAGGAAATGCATCTAGCTCATCCCCATTGCATATAATGCTTGCTGAAGGTTTAAGGTAGATACTACTTATTATTTTATGGAAAGTTTAACTTGTTCCTATGTTCTCCAGTGTTTTCAATAGGAATAGGTGTTGTATTTTGTCAAAAGCTTTTTCTGCATCTATTGAGATAATTAGATGGTTTCTGTTAGTTTTGTTGTTGATACGATCAATAATGTTAATAGTTTTCCTAATCTTGAACCAGCCCTGCATTTCTGGTATAAATCTTTACATCATCATAATGTATCATTCTCCTGGTAAGTCGCTGTTTTCTTTTTATTAAAATCTTATTTAAAATTTTTACATCTATATTCAGTAGAGAAATTGGTCTATAAATTTCTTTTTCTGTTTTGTTTCCTCGTGGTTTAGGCATCAAAATCTTATTTGTATCATTGAAAGAAATTGGGAGGATTCCTTCTTCCCCAATTTTCCCAAAAAGTCTATGGAGTATTGGAATTAGTTATTCCTTAAATATTTGATAGAATTCACTTGTGAATTCATCTGGCACTGGAATTTTTTTCCTAGGGAAATCATTGATGGCTTGTTCAATTTCTTTTATTGAGATGGGGTTATTTAAGTATTAAACTTCCTCTTCTGCTAGGCTGGGCAAACTGAATCTTTTAAAGTAATCAAGAGGTGGAAGAATCTTTTGTGGCTAATAAACACCTATGCAGTTAACAGAAGTTACCTGGAATAGTTTCATAAAAAAAAATGTTCTGGACATTAAAGATTGTAGTCTTTTGTAATACCCTTGAGAACTTCTTAAAAACAAGTCACAATTGACAAATTTCCCCAAAAGCTTTCCTATAAAACTATTCTAGAAAACATGAAATTCAATTTTTAGCAGAAAAGACAAGTCCCAGTGAGTCATTTTCCCCAGCCTAGGACAGCTGAGGAATACAGCAAGAATGTTTCTGGACAACAGAGTAATGGCTTGCCAGAAAAGCAAAATGGAGCGTGGAAGAAGTGGGATAGACTGTACATACTGTAGGCAGTAGCTATTGCAGATACCAGGCATTCCCAACACATGGGGATGGGTGAACATCTAGTCAGAAATAGATTCCAGAGGAAAATTATGTTAGTTCTAGGTACAGGATTCAGCACCATTTCATAGCTCCACATACTATTATATAGTCACAATTCCAGGATAGGGAGAGATATTGAGGTTATGAAGGAGTAGAGTCCCTGCCTAGGTAGCAACCAGAACCCAGACCAGAAGGGGAGTTACCAGATATTTTCCCCAGGTCACACCATTTTGGAAATACCAAAAAGGTATAGCCATCACTGGATTCAGATTCAGGCCAACTGTTGCCTATAAGCAAAGCTGAAATCTAACACAAAGGACAAAATCAAGAAATAGACTGAAGGTATGAGGAAATAACAACAAAAGAAGCTGAACATAAAAAAAAAAAATTTGCTTCCATGGTGACAGGGAAGTTCAAGACACAAACTCAGAACAAGGAAATAATTGAAAACATTTATAAGTCTAGTTTGAAAGAAAAATGCAGATTAGATAGGAGCCAAATAGGACACCTTATAATGTGTAAAGAAAGAGTACAAAATGATTTTAAATTTAAAGTAAGGGCAGTAGAGGAAGAATGTGAAAACAAATCTATGCAACAAAAAAAAAATATGAGAAGAGGAGTAATAATTTTGTATGAGAGGCGAAAATTACTGTGGAAAACAATGACTTACAACCCAGCTGGGCAAATGACAAAACACAGTATGGAACTTCACTGAAGAAAACATATTCTTAAAAATTAGAATTGGACAGGTGCAAGGTAAAGACTTCATTAAACATCAATAAACAATAAAACAAAATTTAAAAAAATGGAAAATAGAAGGAAATACAAAACATTCCACAGGAAAGAAAACTGACCTGGAAAACAGAGTGAGGGGAGATAATTTAAGAAATATTGAACTTCCTGAAATCCATGATAAAAAAATAAGAAAAGAAACTAACCATCATCTTTTAAGAAATTATAAAATAATATTGGCCAGTTATCTTAGACTTAGAGGGAAAAGTAGAAAAAAAAAAAAGAAAGAAAAGAAAAAAAGACTGCCAGTCACCTATTGAAAAAAGCCCAAAATGAAATCATCTAGGAAAATTATGACAAAATTTCACACTTCCCATGACAAGAAGAAAATACTATAAGCAGCCAGGAAAAAAGTATTCGAATAATGTATAGCTACAGTTATAATCATGCAAGGTTAAACAGGTAACAATATAAAGTATAATGAGGATTCAAATATGATTTTTGTGAAGGCAAATACGCTAGAATTTCAGTCAAATAGCTGTGTGCTTCTGCCTAATTGTTGCCTACATAAACTGTTATTTTCTTGATAGTCCTGGAAATACTCCTTCGGACTGACTTTTACTATCCTTTCTCTTATTGTTCTCATATTCCAGTAATATGTACAGATATGAGTAAATGACATTTTGAATGAGTTTGCTCTGTGTACTCAGTCAGAGCTCAACACAGTCTCCTTAAGCAGTTTTGAGATAGAAAAAAAATGTTCCTTACTAGAAGACTTGCAAACAATTAAACCTAGAGAACTTTCACAATAACCTATAACTATGAGTCAAATAAACTATTTGACAAAGAGTGTTAGCTTTTATGTATTTTTAGATCAGTTCATCAGAGATTTGGATTTTTACAGTGTGATAGGCCAACCTCACTTATACAACATGTTGCAAACTGAAGCCTAAATTGATTGCACTTGTGTAGCAGAAATTAAATGATATAAAAGAAATACTTCTAATACAAAATCTCTGAAAACAAATCATGAATATAAGGGAAAACCCTGAGGATTTATTTTGTTCTCTAGGTAGAATTCACCACAAGTGAACACCTGGCCAATTTATTTCTGAACATCGTTAAATGCCAACTTGTAACAAGTATCAGCCTTGTAGTAGATCACATAGAGTATACATCCTGTTAAAAAAAAAAAAAAAAAAAAAAAGCTTTTTTTCAGTTACAAAATATTAAAATATTCGTGATGCCTAAGAAAGATGCTCATAAAAGCTACAAAACCTGCAGTTAATTAAAAGTGCAAAAGAGAATGTAAGGAACTGTTTGATACTTCCTATAGAGGGAAGGTGCAAGGGAAAAGAATTCTCCCCATATCATAATAAACAATGGCAATTAAGTTATATACATGAATACAATGGTGATAACTAAAATGTAAAAGGAATTCATATCACTAAATTCTATTTCCTAATGAATAAATGGTTTAAAACAAGGACAGTTTTCTGAAGAAGGGTCACAAACTATAAATGTCCTACAATTGGACTTCCCATCCCCCCCTCCAAAAATTGGCTATTTTCTATATTGCTGTATTTGAAGAGTTGCATGACCTGACCTGTACTTGGTCCAAATATTTCTTAGTTGTTGCCAGAGACTTTGGGGAAGATGTGTATAAGAGGACAGAGAACCATCAAGGGATTGGAGATTTGTAAGAAGACTTCAGAATATGTAGACATTTAGTTGAGCCTGATTTTTCTACATCTTCTTTATTTGCAGCTTGGCCCCATAAAGAGTTTTGACAGAGAATTTCTCCTTGGTGAGAATATTTTCTGGTATGCTATTTATTGTTTGTATAACTTTGATTTCTATTTGCTCTTTGCTAGATAAATGCATTTCACTAATCAATTTTTGTGATGGTATTTTATTTAATCTCTCTTTGGTGGGCAGGAACTAAGTTGCCAAGAGCAAATTAAAAAATACCCTCCTTTTAAAGAGTAATGATGGAAGTGGCTTTTGTGTTTGGTGTTTTGAAACCCTAAACTTGTCTACTCAGTTACCCATATTTGAGAGGGCAAATAGATGTAATTACAACTTGATATACTTCTTGGGGATCCATGAGGTAAAGAGTAAGGAATAAGATCCAACAACAGCTTCCTTCTGCAACCTTTAAGGCAGAAACTGAAGCCTCTCATGAAGAGGAGTGGGTCAGATTTCAGAGATATCTATCTATGCTCTATGTGTGCATTAACAAGAAGCATGTAGACACATACATTTTCTACAGAACACACAAAACCATTATTTACGTCATTAATAGTAATTAAAATGCAAATTGGAGCTACATAACAATGACAGAATCCGGGTTCAGGATTTAGGCATTGTGGCTTCAACTCTCAGTTCTCAGAAACTACCTAGTAACACTGGGTAGGCTATGTAGAATTTTACTTAAAGTCCTTTAAATTCCCTAGGTTGCCATGCAAATATAAAGTGCTATAGAAATCTGGATAGAGTCATAACAGCAGCATAGAAAATCCATACAAATGGATTCTCCTTAATGCCTACTCAATCTTCCACTCACTTGCTTTACAGGTTAAGAATGGTCTGATATGCTTCCTGACTTCCAAAACTAATCTGTTCTGACTTCAATCCCCATCACTTGGTAGTAGTTGCTGTTAATGTTATGTTCAGGCAGTTCAGTCATTTTTTCAGTCCTGTCCAACTTTTCATGACTGCATCTTGGCAAAGATACTGGAATGGTTTGTTATTTCCTTTTTCAGCTCATTTTATAAATGGGGAACCTGGGGCAAATAGGCTTAAGTGACTTGCCCAGGATCACACAGCTAGTAAATGTCTCAGGCCATATTTGAACTCAATCTTCCTGATTCCTGGCAGAGTAATCTATCCATTGCACCACCTGCCTACCTGCATATATATACATACATACATATATGTATGTATATATATATATATACATGCATAAATGTGTTTGTGTACATATGTGTGTATGTGTATACCCATATAAATATATATATATACATATATGTGAATACACACATATGTATATATATATACGTGTGTATGTGTGTGTGTGTATGTGTGTAGGAGGCAGCTAGGGGTGCAGTGGATAGAATTCCAGTGCAGGAGTCAGGAAGACCTGAGTTCAAATCTCACTTCAGAAACTTGACACTCACTAGCAGTGTGACCAAGTCACTTAGCCCCAATTGCCTCATCCTGGGTAATTTCCAGTCATCCTGATGAATATCTGGTCACTGGATTCAGATGACTCCGGAGGAGAAGTGATGCAGGTGACTTGAACAGTCCTCCCTCACTCAAAACAAAGTCAAGTGCAAGTCATGTCACTATTTCTCTGGTGGCATGGTCTTCTTCAGCAACAAAGTATGATCACCCACATATAAATATATATATATATATATATATATATATATACATATATATGTATTCACTATATATATATATGCCTAAATATATGCACACATACAAAAATACATGCAGTGCAGATAATAATAACTTAGAAATGATGCTTTTAACTTGAGTGGAATGAAAAAGACACGAGATCATTTGTAAGTATAATAGGTTTTGGTGATTAATTAGACATGGGGAACAACATTAAAGGGTGAGTCATAAGTGATTCAGAAGATAAAAAATTAAGTGATAAGAGGAATGATTGTACCATCAACAAAATTGGGAAAGTTTGTAAGGTGATACATTTCATGCAGGATGAAGGCAAGTCCACTTGAGGGTATGTTAACAAGATGTTGAGAAGGAATCATGTAGATATATATACTAAGCAGTTTAAAAGGCAGCATCAGAATTTAATGGAGAGATAAGAGATAGACATATAGATGATAGATATAGATGACAGATAGACAGGTAGATAGATAGATAGATAGATAGATAGATAGATAGATAGATAGATAGATAGATAGATAGATAGATAGAGGATAGATAGATTTGAAAGTTGTTCACAGAAAAGTGATAACTGAGTCCTTGGTTTCAGATGTTGTAAGCAATAAGAAAGCAATGAAATGAGAAAAGGTTCCTTAGATCAGAATTTGGGGCAACACTCATGCTAAGGTTAGGATCTGGATCATTATCCAGCAATGAGAAGAAGTCATATGATGTAGGGCAAAAAGGTAGCAGCAATATCAGGAGTGAGAAATACTATGGAATCTAAGAAAGGAAACAATATGTAAGAGTAAGTATAGGCCATCAACTATAGAAAGATTAAAAAAAGATGCAAATACCAATAACTTTAGAGATTAAGAGATAATTGACAAGTTTGAGGGGAAAATTTTAGTACCATAATGGAATCAAAAAATAAAAGATACAAGAGATTGAGAAGTGAAAGGATCAGAAGGAATTTGAGCAAATAAATATAGACTCTAGGAGTTTGGTAAAAAAAGGAGGATAAATATAGAATTAGAGATTTGCAATTTTAATTGTATTACAGAATGACAGCATAATTGTACAATACAATATAATTGAATTACAGAATTACAATTTTAAGGATTGGTGAGAACTGAGAACATTGTAGGCAGTCAGTATAGAATGAATTCATAGGGATAGATTGAAGATGAGAGAAAGAAAAAGAGAATAATTAATCAAAGGAGCTCCTAAAGGAGATAGTAGAAGATTGCATTAAAAGTACAAGTAGAGGAGTTAACCTTTGAACTAAGTACTATCTCATTTTCTAAATCTATAGAAAGGAAGGGGAGCCTAGGTGAAGACAGAGAGAATTTCTTGTGTGCAGTAGTGGATATGTGTCAGGTCAAGATGAATTGCCTCAATCTCTTCAGTCAAGTGGTAGGTTTGAAATACTCTATTAAGGCTGAAGATTTTAGCTTGAGAGAAGGTTTTTAAGTCATTATATTAGTGTGAGAGTCAATCAGATATTAATCAAAGGAGTACTTTACAACAATGAAGGAGCAGTTGAGATTAGATAACATAAATGTATAATTGCCCAAGACTAACAAAATTCAATTACTCCCAAGTAGTGTAACTAAAGGTAAATAGTGGGGTTGCTATAGGGTTGAGAATTTGCAAAATATTTGCAAAGGAAGGAGAATGATCAGCTGATTTAAGGTAGAAGACAATAGCTTGTTGAATTTATGGAGCAAAGGCAGAAAAGAATTATAAATTTTAAATACAGATTTGTTTTGTAAAAAAAAAAAGATGCTATGTTTGCATTCCACATTTACATCATTTGCTTCTTTTATTATTTATTTTACTACCTTAAAATTATACAGTGTTTGATAGCCCCAATGCACTGCCTTATAAAACATATCATATGGTTACCACAGTTCTTTATAAGATAATGGATAGTATTAGTATTATTCTAATGGTTTGGATTGGGAAACTTGAGTCTATGATCATTTCTGTAACTTGGTCAAGCTTATATATCTGAGTTAGGATTTGAATTCAAATATTCTGCTTCTTCCCCTCAACCCCCACTATGCCATCCTGCTTCTCAAAAAAGATCATTCAGAATGTATTAGAGGACTGTATACTAGACTAATGCCTTGGTAAATAGCTCTGTTAAGTAGGTAAATATTCAACCTATAGTATTTGCAAAGGATTATTTCACTGGACATTAACAATTCAGGTATTTCCCTGAAATTTACGGTTTTCATTTGGATGCTTTCCATTATGCAAATACATTCAAGGTTCATTTTCAGCTTTTTTCTCACCTCTCTGAGTGCTGCTTCTCTGTATCCTTTGATGGATCTTCCTTTAGATCATTCCTTCTAATCTCAGGTGTCCCTCAGAGTTCTGACCTGAACTGCTTTTCTTCCCTTTCTATACTATTTCATTTGGTGATCTCATCAACTCCTAAAGATTTCATTACCATCTCTATACTGGTCATTGTTAACATATACTTTTCTTGCCCCAGTCACTCTGCTGACTTTGAATCTCACATCTTCAACTACTTTTTAGATATCTCAAATTAAGTGTCTGGTAAATATCTTAAACTCAATATTTTCAAGAAAGAACTTATTATTTCTCCCCTAAACCCTCCCCCTTCTACCTTCCTTATAACTGGATAAGACAATACCATTCTCTCAATAACTCAGGCTAAAAATCTATGTGTCAACCTGTATTTGTTATCATCTCCCACCACCATCACTACCCATATTCAATTTTCTTGCTGTCAAAGTCTGTTGATTCCACTTTTACAACATCATCTTCTTTCCTCAGGCACTGCTACCACTCTTACACCTTTATTTCTGCAATAGCCTACTGGTATGGTATGTCTCTCTGCCTCAAGTCTCACCAAAGTCCAATCCATTCTCCATTCAGCCATTAAAGTGCAAAATGATCATTTTACCCTCTTCCCCCACATACATGCACAAAGTTCAGTGAATTTCTATTGTCATTAGGAGCAAATATAATGCTTTGTTTGACACAAAAACCCATTTATAACCTAGACCTCTCCATTCTTCTTAAACTGTACTCCCCAATGAGTACCTTTCAATCCAATGGAACTGGTCTTCTGGCTATTCCATGAAAGGGAAACTGTTTCTTGCCTCCAGGACTTCTCTGGTTGTCCTCATGCCTGCAATACTCTTCTTCCTCTGCTCTGACTACTGACCTCCTTGGTTTCCTATAAACCCCAAGTAACTCCCACTTTCTATAGGAATCCTTCCCCAACACTTCTTAATTTCAGTGACTTCATTCTTATTTTCAATTCATCTTGAATTGAATAAAGGAATAAATAGAAATAAATAAAAAGCTGACTTTTATTAATTTTTTCCTATTGTCTCCACCAGTTAATTGTAAGCTCACTGAAACCAGGGATTGTATTTTGTCCCTTTTGATATCACCAGCAACACTTTCTTATTCCACTGCAATATACTGTCTTTGAGTATTCAAAGGCAGGTCTAGCCATGTTAAAATTGTTTTAATTTGTGAGTTGATGCAGCAACTCATTCAGAACACAAAATCCTACTACAGCCTAAAAATGAATCACTGGGTAAATTATTCAGACTTTAAGAATTTATTTACAGTAAAAAGATATTGAAAGTGCAGTGTAGCTCATCATCTATACTGGAAGGTTGTCTGCCTAAAATGTCAAGTTTATTTAACACTAATCTTATTTCATAAATGGAAAACAATCTGCTCTGACAAAGATCTCCCACCATGGCCTACTCTCCTAAGAAACAGCAGGTGAACTGCTTAAATAGTGTTTACAATACAACAAAATATTTCAGATTAAAGGGCAATTCATTCATTTCTAAGAGACCTGAATGGTCATTTGTGATTGATGTGTTTTTCTTGAAATCCTTGGAGTTCTTATTAACAATTATAAGAGACAGGAAAGGTGTTTGCAAATTTGTGTTAGCGCTCTCTAAACATAGAGTAGTTGATTTTAAGAAGGAAGGAATTTTAAGGGTCATTGAGTCCAATCTTCTCATTACGCAGATGAGGAAACTAGGTCAAAGGTGTTCAGGTAAATTAGTCACAACCACTCAGTTAGAAAGTAACAAAACCCAGATTCAAATCTATTTCTTCTGATTACAAATTCACTTTCCTTTTTTACACATTTATATTAATATGTTTATGTTTGTGAAAGAGAGAATAAATTGGATTAGAAAGCATAGTTTGACTTTTTAGAAGGAATGACGTACAAGTGGGTTGCATGTACTGCTTTAAGATGGTTAGACAGTCCATTGGTGTTGAATGATATTTGGCCTTTAAAATCCACCTAAGCTAATGATAACTTCTGACTTTAGTTTGAATGTTTACAGGTGAATGCACTTTAGTCATAGCTGTAACTAAATCTTACATATTGCTTTTGACAGAAAACCATGAAATGATTGACAGCAAAGGTGACCATCAGTCAATAAAGTTGGAAACAAACATAAATGATGCATCACACTATTTCCTATTCCAGGAGCAAAGTCATACAGGGCACTGGAAAATGAAAAACAGCACTGACTGACAAATAGGATCCTGTGCATTGTAGCAGAACAATATCAGTTTATGAATTTATATAGGTGCCAAGTCATTCTACAGAAAAAAAGGGAAGAAGAGTAAAAAGGTTATTTTGAAAATTAATTCTTTAATTGTAACAGCCTATTTACCCAGAAGTCGAATGGTTCTTCATTATATCAGTTGCCATATAGACTTTATAGTAACATTACTATAGCATTGTGAAAAAGTGACCAAAATATTTTAACATTTCACATGATTACGAAATAAATTTGAATACTATGCTGTTCGGTAATTCAATGATCATTGATTTAATCTGGTAACATATTACTTACTGATAAATATAAGAAGAAGAAGAAAAAACTTGAGCCATGAGCTGAAAGAACTAAAATTTAACTGGCTTAGTTGTCATTATTGGTCCCCTGATTATTTTTTCTCCTCTCCTAATATACACATTTACACATGTATCAAATGAAACATAGCATATATTACAAATATGTAATTGTGCATGTGTTTGTGTGTGTATGTGTGTGTATCTCTTTTTCAGAGGGAAGAGAGAATAGAGAAATTATTGTGACAAAAAGAAGGTACCAATAAAACTTCAAAGAGAAAATTAAAAGTAAAAAACTTTAAATATAAGCAATGAACTAGGGAGTATACTCCAGCATATAGTACTAGATAATGATAGAATCAACCCACTTTATGAATAGAGTGTTTTAAGGAGTAGAGCAATGAAGTTTGGCAAAGGATGAAAGATTTAGTTTAATAAGTATTTTTTTTTTAATTTTTAAATTCAGATGGTCTATGTAAGGATCCCATATTTACAATACAATATGGGGGAAAAAAATGGGACCTGACAGAATATGCCATATTGAATCAACTTTCCTAAGATTTCAAGAGAAGTACTTGCTCTCTATAGGTTGTGCGCATTGGATCTTGTTTAAGGTATAAGCAAATCTGAACTATATTATCTGTTATCTATTTCTTCTTCAGGTGTATACTGTGTATTTCTATTTAATTACTTGATTTTTGTTACTTTATTTTAGCTTATTTGTTACCTTATTTTTGTAAGCAGTTCTCTTGGGGTGAAAACAGAGAATTTATCTCAGCGATATTAAAGAATTGATTAGGATTCAATAAAATTAATAGGAGAGAAGGGGAACAGATCAGTAATTCATCAGTTGTGGTGGTGGTATAGCAGTGTTCAGGGCAGGTGATATTAGAGAGAAGTTAACATATCAGTTTAACCAGATTGCATGTCCCAATCCTTCTGTCTACTTGCCTGCCCAAGATATTCCCTTATAGAAGTTTAAGTGATCCCTGAGAAACAGGGAGGGAGATCTCTGAATACAAAAAGATAATAGAAAGTCATCAAAGAGTCCAGAATCAATTAATGATAGAGATTACTAGGTTGGTTAGGGGTTTCAGTGTGCTTTATATAGTAATTTGTTTCTGGAATTTTATATTCTTTGGGCATCTAGATGAGTGTGAAGCATTCCTTTTGAAATGAGGAAGGGGGCAGTTTTCCCTAACTTTACGACCAGGGCAGATTGTTTCCTCCTATACATCTGAGCTGCCATAAACCTTATTTCTAGATAAAGAATGATTAAGGGCTATTCGATATTCTAGCTTTGGAAACATCTTGAAAATGCTGGCTTAATACCAAGGATGATAATTTAGAAGAAATACACAGTGAAGCGAGGGCAAAGGATGGGAAGTAGCTATCAAGGAAGCAAGTAAAATATTCAAAGCAAATGAAATCCATGTTAGAAGACAAAGTTATGAGTTAGGCCCTAAATAATGAGATAAGGTTTAGGAAGTGAAAGAAAATTATCAAGTTTAAGAAACATCAAAGGATCACAGATAGACACATATTTCACTACACTAATATATGTCATTTCATGGTAATCTCAGGTGGACAGATCTTGGATGGGCTTAGATTCCTACTCTTTAGTCACTTGGAAAGAATTCCTATACACAATGTTAAATAAATGGAATTCGGAAGCAGGAGAGATCACTCTCAATGGGGAGATCAGAAAAAAGAAAAGTCCAACTTACAAAAAGAGCTTAGATCTGAATTTGACTTTTAAGGTTTGTACTGTCAAGGCAATATTCACAGCACTGGCAGTAATTATGAATATACCAGTATAATTCTCACTTGCAAAATATAAAAGACTCTCTGTATTGAAGGCAGAAGATAAATATTTATTTAGACACCAGAAAGTCAAATCCCAGAACCAGAAAGCAAAATCCATCATGGTGACCAAGAAGTTGATAAACATAATCACCACAGGGAGCAAAGTCATCCCAAGCTTCCCTGTCCCCCAAGGTCTCCCCCTGCCCCAGCCAAGAACTTCTCATAAGCAAACATTCAAAAGCCTGAACCTTGCTACCTATATCTGCCTGTGTCCTCTCCCCTAGGCTCATTCACTTTCTCCAGGTACTGCTTCACCCTTCCTTTCCTACCTGTTCAGCAAGCTCCTCCCACCACATGTAACTTAGGCTTCTAGGTGATTTAATGGGCCTATCAATGAATAGGAAAGATACTCCAATTCAATTTACCATTACAAGTTTGGAACAGAACTGAACTTTTAAAGTTGCACAGAACTTGATACTGTAAAGAAAACAGTACAGGTTATAGATATATAATGTGCAATATTTACCAAAACTTAAAATGGTAAGACTCACCCAAAGGATATAAATATTATAAATTTGAATCAGATCAAAAATTCATTCATGGAAGTAGGAGATAGTGTCGAAAAGAAAAGTGGGCCCATAGCTTGGCAGTAAATTAATATCAGATTTAGTGGTCCATTCTTTGTACTTTGAACAAAAAGGAGCACTGATATTTTGGGGGAGGATTGCATTTACTAGTGTGTGTTTTAGAAAGTTTGATATATTTAGCTTATGAGGGAAAATCCTGGAGATAGGGTTTAGCTAGGAATTTTTTATGATAGTTCATGTTTAAGGGAAATATATGTGGAAGTTCTGGTTTCATGAAAAAAAATTGGATTAGAAATAAAGATATCTCTATTCTAATCCTAGTTCTAAAATTATCTCTGGGAGGGGGTGGAGCCAAGATGGCTGAGGAGAAAGACACATATACTCTAGTGCTTCCCCCCATAGCCCAGAAAGCACCTGTAAAAAATGACTCAAAAAATTCTAGAGCAGCAGAAGCCACAGAACAACAAAGTGAAAGAGGTTTTCAGCCAAAAGTAACCTGGAAGGCCAACAGGAATGGTCTATCTCGTAGCACACTGAGCAGAGTGAGAGCCCAACCCTGGCCACACAGCACTGGGAGGAACAGGTCCTGAAAAGACCTTCAGGGCAGAATTCCCATCAGGAAGGGTTTCAGATCCCTCAACCCACAAATAACAAAGAAAGCTACAAAGGTCAGTGTGGGAGGACTTTCCCAGATGGGCTAGAGGAGAGCAGAACCTCCCAGAGCTGGCCCCAGGCCAAGGAAGTTACCTGGATCCATTGTCCAGGCAGCTCCGCTTAAAGCTTCTGGAGGAACTAAGCAGCTGATCTGGACCTCAGCCCTCAGTGGCTGTCCCACCCCCACCCAAAGCCCCAGGGAACTGAGTAGCTGATTTGAATCTCAGTCGTTTTCTGGGGAAAGGAGAAACACTAGGACTCTCCTCTTGACCAAGTATTCAGAAGTCAAGTAACTGGCTGGGAAAATGCCCAAAAAATGAAAAAAAAATAAGACCATAGAGGTTTGCTTTCTTGGTGAACAGGTGTCTCCTTCCATCCTTTCAAACAAGGAAGAACAAGACATGCTGTCAGAGGAAGTCAAGACCTCTGCCTTTAGTACTGCCTAAATGAATATTAAATGGGTTCAGGCCATAGAAAAGCAAAATTTATGTCAGTAGTCTGCTCAAAGAGAACAAAAAAAAAAATACTGAGGAAAATACTCAATTGGAAAAAGAGGTCTAAAAAGCCAATGAGGAGACAGAAGCTTTAAAAAGCAGAATTAGCCAAATGGAAAAGAAGGTTCAAAAGCTCACTGAACAAAATAGTCTTTAAAAGAGAGAGCAGAGTTCAGTGAAGCTAATGATTATAAGAAAAACCAAGAAGTTACAAAACAAAACCAAAATATTGAAAAAATAGAAGATAATGTGAAACAATTCATTGGAAAAAAAACAATTGGAAAATAGATTCAGGAGACACAATTTAAAAATTATGGGACTATCTGAAAGCCATAATCAAAGAAACAGCCTAGATATTATCTTTCATGAAATTATCCAGGAAAACTGCCTTGATATCCTAGAACCAGTGGACAAAATAAATATTGAAAGAATCCACTGATCCCTTCCTGAAAGGGACTCAAAAAGAGAAACTCCTAAGAATATTGTTGCCAAATTTCAGAGTTCTCAGGTCAAGGAGAAAATATTGCAAGCAGCTAGAAAGAAATAATTCGAGTTTTGGAGAAATATAATCAAGATAACACAGTATTTGGCAACTTCTACATTAAGGGATCATTGGACTTGGAATAGGATATTTCAGAAGTCAAAGGAACTGGGATTAAAGCCAAGAATCATGTACCCAGCAAAACTGAGTATAACACTTCAACAGAGTAAATGGTCATTCAATGATAGAGAGGACTTCCAAGCGTTCATAATGAAAAGAACAGAACTGAATAGAAAATTTGACTTTTAAACACAAGAATCACAAGAAGCATGAAAAAGTAAATAGAAAAGAGAAATCATAAAGGACTTTCTAAAGCTGAAGTGTTTACATTCTTACATGAAAAGATAGTATTTGTAACTCTTGAGACTTTTCACCGTATTTGGGTAGGTGGAAGAATTGTATACACAAACACACACACACATTCACACACACACACACACAGAGTACAGGTTGAGCTGAATCAGAAGAAATTATATCCATAAAAGAAATAAAATAAAATTAAGGGATGAGAGAGGAAAATATTGAGAGGAGAAAGGGAGAAATAGAATGGGGCAGGCTGTTGAGGGCCAGGATGGAGTGCAGTTGACAAGTTCAGGATAGATCTTTGGGGAAACTGTTCTTTGAGAATGTGCTCATTATCACACATAATGGCTCTCTATTCCCCCCAATGTTGCTATCTCTGTGAAACAAACAAGAGAACTACAGAAAACAAAGGAAATGTAAAATAGATGGCCTCTAGGCTAACAGTCTTTAAGACAATAAGAGGACCAAATTGCTAGGACAGAAGACAAACAGAATATCATGTAGACTTGCAGTTTCTGTCTATATATACCCTGACTCTCAGATCAATAAACAGAGATGGTCTATCTTCTTCTGCCTGTCCGTCTCTTTCTTCTTCACCACATCACCAAACTGTACGGGGACACGGGCCGTCCACCACAAATGGCACCTCAACAGAGACCTGACCCAGGAAAGGGATTTATGTCTCGGTGACAGTGGCCCCCTTGGAAAGTAGGGTTCTGATTAAGGTATTTAACCAATTAAGGTAAGGAGAAGCCTCGAAGAACCCCTGCAGAAGCATTTCACTTTATCCAAGGGGTTCACGCAGGCACAGTAAAATCTCAGCAATTACAGGCTTATTGGGAGAATTTACTGTGTTAACAGAATCAAAAGGCAGATTCTTTTCATTAGAAATCAATACTGACAGGTAAATAGCAGAAGTAAGGTTAACAATGGGTCAGACACTTTCTAAGGGCAGAAACACTCAGGTAGAGGCAGATGTGGAGAAGGAGGAAGGGAGAGAAGAGGTGGATTCCTGGTCAGAGGAAGCCTCAGCACCCTTGGAACCCTCAGCTCCCACAGAGCCACTGTCATTCTATACCCCTCCAGAAAGCCCAGATCTGTCTATATATACCCTGACCCTCAGATCAATAAACGGAATTGATCTGTCTTCTCTCACCTGCCCGTCTCTTTCTTTTTCACCACATCACCAAGCCATGTGGGGATGCAGGCTATTTGCCACAGCAGGCTATCACTCATAAAAGAGACAAGAAAAATCTTGTTCAATGGAGAAGAAAAGGGAGGAGGTGAGATGGGAAAAGAGAAGCTTACTCTCTTCACATATGCTTTAAGGAAGGAATGACATGCTCACTAAATTTGGTATGGAAATCTATCTTATGCTACAGAAAAGTAGGGGAGATGGGGAGAAATGGATCGAGGGGGATGATAGAAAGGAGGGCAAATTGTAGAAGGGAGTAACTAGAATTAAACACTTTTGGAAAGGGACAAGGTCAATTAAGAGAATAGAAAAAAAATGTGGGGTTAGTGTAGGATGGAGGGCAATATAGTTAGTCTTATACAGCATGACTATTATGGAAGTCTTTCTCAAAGTGACACACATATAGCCTGCATTGAATTGTTCGCCTTCTCAATGAGGATGGGTAGGGAGGGAGGGAGATAGAGAAGTGGGAATTCAAAGTATTAGAAACTAATGTTGAGAATTATTATTGATTCATCAAGGCATGTTATTTTATAGTTGCAAATTCTTGAGAATTAAATATATTACAATATTTAGATCAATGGCAACTTGTCAGGAATGCTAATTTTAAAAATTTGATGTTTTGCCTCTCCCAGGATCACATAGCCTCTCTCTGTCAGAAGCAAGACTTGAACTCTGGTCTTCTTCACTCTGATGACAGGTTTCCTATAAAATGTTATTGGAGCTTTTAAAAGCTGAATATTGTACATTAGTAATGGTTTGGTTCACATACACTTTTTAGTGGGTCAACATATTTGCCTAAGAGAAAAAAAAATGTGGAGTACCAATTCTGCTTTCTACGTCTTTTTTTAGAGAAAGTTTATAATGATTTCATTTAAATTCATTTAAATCTCAGTTTACCAGCCTTCATATATGATCTTTTCCCCATGACGTGTTCATTCTCTGTTCTTCAGGTGCTATTTAAACAGTGTGTAAATAATCAGATTTGTATGATATAAGTAAATACTTGCTGGTTTAAAGGAAGTCAATAGAGAAATATTTTAGAGAGGTTGAATAAGTTATAGGCAACTGCACACTCATCATCATTTGGCTATGAATTTCTCCTTCTTCACTTGTCATCACAGCCTGCTCAAATATGTTTGTTAGGTTCTTTGCTTTATTCTTGCCCTTAGTGATCACATATTCTCTTGGCTTCAAATCTAATCTCTATGGAAAATATTATTAAATTTATATCACTACCCCTAATTTACCCCCACAACTGTACAATCATGTATCTTACTTCATGCTGGAGACCTTATGAACATTTTAAGCTGAACTTTATCCAAAGTAAATTCATTGCCTTACCTCTTTTCCCAAAACTTCTCTTTCTGTCAATGGCATGAACATAATTCTAGTTGCACAGATTTAAAACTAGGAATAATTTTTTTTTATTCTTTCTACTGTTTATCCCTGCATAGATAGTTGCAAAATTCCATATCACCTCTGCAGTATCTCTGACATTTCCAGTCCTATCATAACTGTTTAAGTTCATATTTTTTATCTGAACCTTTTATTAGAACATTAAAATAGTATTTTTAAACTAGTATTGTAGACTTTGGTCTCTTGCTTCTGCAATTTAATGCTGGTACCTTGCTCAAATGATCTTCCTAACATTATTCTTTAGTTATATCATTGGCCTAATTAATAACAGCAATAATAATACCTTCTTACCCTGACATTACAAATTTTCCCCTTAAATTTGCCTTTCCAAGCTTGTCACATGACATTTTCTTTCACACATTCTGTAGGTAAGAGTAATTTTCAAAATGAGGATACTAGATTAATCACCATCTTTTATTTTTCTCTTGCCTTCTACTACTTTGGTACGTTAATTCATGTTATATCTTTTATATATTGTTCTTCCCTGCTTCTCCCATTGTATCTTCAAACACTCAGTTGAGAAGCCCAGCTCATTTGTTCAGTTGTCATGTGCTCTATGATGTTTTTCATGAACCTTGCAACTTAAAGATATTTCTTCCTAAAATTTTGCATTTTGTTTTGTCTGCAACTTGCATACATTGAATTTGTTTTGTATTATAGTAAATGTTTGTTGCCACTTCATATTTATTAATTCAATTAAAAGTTAGTAAGTATTAGAGGACTTCAAGAAATGGATAAATAAGAGTGCGATTAATATGTCCCTCCTTTATTGGCATAGATATGAAAAAATATGCGGTACTTCTCATTGTCCTTTTCTATCATGTCAATCAATCTGATATATGTAAGGTGTTTTCTCAGAACCATTTTAATTTGCATTCCTCTAATCAATAGTGATTTAGATTATATTGTTCATGTGGCCATTGATGATATTGATTTCTTCATCTGAAAACTGCCTATTCATATACTTTGACTATTTATCAGTTGGGAAATGGCTCATGTATATACACACAATACGTATATATTTCATCTATAGTATATATATAATAGCATATGTTATATACATACACACATATATATTCATATATATATAAAATTATGTATATCCCAAATCACATGGGAATTTTTTAACATTCACTTTTTTAAAAATATGACTTCAAAATTCTTTCCTTCCTTATCATCCTTCCCTCACACCTCGAGAAGGCAAGAAATATTTCTATTATATACATGAAATCATGCAAAACTATTTCAACATTAGACATGTTGCAAAAGAAAACACACAGAAGAAAAGAAAAATAAAGATTTTTTTTAACTATGCTTCAATTTTTAGTCAAAATTCATTAGGTATATCTCTCTCTGTAGACATGGATAACTTTTTAAATCATGAATAAATTTGAATTGACCAGGATCATTTTCTTGATCAGAATAGCTAAGCTTCCCCCCACACACATACACAGAATTGGCCATCTTTCCAATATTTCTGTTATTCTGAACAATGTTTTCCTGATTCTGTTCACTTCACTTTGCATCAGTTTATAACATTCCCAGTTTTTCTCTGACACCATTATAGTTGTAATTTCTTTTAACAAAAAATTCCAACAAAATGATTTTCCTCACCTTGTTTCAGCCATTCCTCAACTGATGAATATCACCTCAATCTGCAGTTCTCTGCCACAACAAAAAGAGCTGCTATGAATATTTTTGTACATTTAAGTCATTTTCCCTTTTTATTTGATCTCTTTTTGATACACCCCAAGTAGTGACATCGCTGGATGAAAGACTACACATGGGTTTACAGTCCTTTGGGCATAGATCTAAATAGTTCTTCAGAATAGTTAAACTAGTTGACAACTCCATCAACAATGCATTAGTTTTCCATTTTTTCTACACCACTCTAGGATTTGCTATGTTTTTCCTGTAATGATGACCAATAAGACAATGGTGGGGTGGTATCTCCAAGTCACTTTAATTTGTATTTCTTTAATCAACAATGATTTAGAGGGTTTTTTTAAATATTACTATTAATATCTTTGAATTCTTCTTTTAGAATTGTCCTGTTCTTATCTATTGACCATTTATCAACTGGAGGATAGTTCTTATTTTTTCAAAAGAAATTTGGTTCAATTCCCAATATATTTGAGAAATACATATATAGATATGTATGTTTATATAGGTATCTACACTCACACACATGTGTGTACATGTGTGTATCAGAGTGCTTTCCAAAAGTTTTCTTCCCAATTCTTTGCTTTAATTCTAATTTTGGATGCATTAGTATTGTTTGTATAAAACCCTTTTAAATTCATGCAATCAAAATCATTCATGAGATTTTCTGTAATAATTTCTATTTTTTCTTGGTCATAAAATCTTCACTTATCCATAGATCTGACAGATCAGATTTTCCATGATGTCTTAATATATTTAGGAAATCACCTTTTATATCTGTCATTTATTGATTTTGATATTATTTTGGCATAAGATGTGACATGTTAGTCTATGTCCAGTTTTTGCTAAACTGTTTTCCAGGTTTCTCAGTAATTTTTGTCAAATGTTGAGTTATTTCCCTCAAAACTTGGATCTTTCACTTTATCAAAGAGTAGATTGCTTTAGCCATTTGCTGTTATATATTGTATACCCAGTCTATTACTGATTCATTGTTTTATTTCTTAGCCAGTACAAGCTTACTTTCTTGATTCCCACTTTGTGATATGGTTTGGAATGTGTGACATATAGACTGCCTTCCTTCACTTGTTTTGTTTTTCAGTGGTTCCCTTAATAGTCTTGGATTGTTGTTCTTCCAGATGCATTTTCTTATTGTTTTTCTAACTCTATAAAATAATTTTTATTAGTTTGATTGGTGTGACATTGAATAGGTAAATTAATAGTGTTGTTATTGTAATTATAGAGTTGACATCTGGGCAATAATTATTTCTCTACTTTTTAGGTGTCTTATCTGTGTAAAAAGTGTTTTATACTTGTGTTAATATAGTATATATTCCCTGAGTATATCTTTGTAAGTAGATTTCCAAGTATCGTATATAGTCTGAAGTCATTTTAAATTGATTATCTTTTTCTATCTCTTTCTGTTGGGATTAATTGGTAATATATAGAAATACTAACGATGTGCATGGCATTGCTTTATATCAAAAACTTTTGTTGACTGTTTCAACTAGTTGTTTTTCTTAGTAGATTCTCTAAGAATTTCATCATATAATCTGCAAAAGATAATTTTGCTTACTCATTGATTATTTTTATTTATTCAAATTCTTTCTCCCCTTTTTATTGCTGTTGCCAACATTTTAATGAAATATTAAGTAATAGTGGTGATAATGAACATCCTTGATTCAACGCTCATCTTACTGGGAAGACTTCTATTATTTCCCAATTAGAGAAAATTATTCTTCTTGGTTTTAGACTGATGTTACCTATCATTCCAAGAAAGGCTCCATTTGTTCCTTGATTTCCAGTGGAATAGGTATTGTATTGTGCCAGGTGAAAATGTGATTACTGAGGAAACAAAGGTTTAAACTTTTCTGCATTTTCATTTGTTAAGTAATCTTTGGTGATTACCTAGCCATTCATGACCAGGTCCCTTTGTCAGCTTAGGGAAGGCTTTGAATACAGGTGGAGACAGACTTTCATACATTAAAACTAATTAATCAAACAAGGCTAATTAATTAAAAGGAAACAATGAAACAGGTAATCTGATTTCTCATTAGATGAAATATTAGTGACTTTATAAATTAGGTGGAAGGAAGTAAACAGATACACTTCATTAAATTCAGAAAAAAATTTAAAAAAGTGTACCACTTCCCCAAAATGCCTGCATACAATCAAGGGAACGTGTAAACAGTGGTTGATTGATTGAAACAGGCCAGCTTTCAGATAAGATGTATGGGTTGTTTGAGATGTATGATTATGACAAAATTTGTTGCATTAATATTGAATTCTGATCAGATTTCTCTGATCAGTATACCCTAGGTCCTTATTTAAAGGTCTCTAATCAGCAACTTCCCAACCACACAGGACCAGATTCAAACAATACAGTAAGATTTTTTTCTCACTTCCCACAGTGGAATATGGTTTTCTCACAGGAAAAAAAAAATAACTTGAACTGGACTTGTAATTGAACAGAAAGAAAACTAAGCTAACTTCAAAATTGAATCACAAGGTTGAGGCAATGTGTTTTTTTCCAACTGTCTCAATTCCCCAATTCCCTCAGTATTTTGCCAATAGCTTTATTTTCCTTTACATATTGATATAATAGGACTTTTATTGCTATAATTTATAATAATTATAATTCCCTCTGACACTGTTGTATCTGCATTCTTGATACAAATCTTACCTGCTCAGAATGTGTGATATTTGTGATGCATTGATTACTAGTTGTAATATCTTTAGAAACATTTTATTTAAAATTTTTGTATTGATATTCATTTGGAAAATGGGCCCAGAGTATCCCTCAGTTTTACTCTTTATGGCTTACAAATTAAAACCATATTTGTGTCATAAAAGGAATTTGATTGAACTCCTTTGCCAAAATATTAGCTGTTTTTTAAATGCTTATCAGAATTCACTTGCAAATCCATCTGATCCTCCTATTTTTGTTTTCCTTAGGGATCGCATTTATGGCTCATTCAATTTAGGTTTATTGAAGTATTCTATTTCTGTTAATCTGAGAAATTTATGTTTTGTAAATATATATGCATTTCACCTAGATTGTCAGTTTTATTGCCATATAATTGGGAAAGAAATTTTTAATAATTATTTTAATTTGATCTTCATTGTATTATTCACCCATTTCAATTTTGATACTGTTAATTTGATTTATCTTATTTTGGCTTAAATAAATCAATAAATTTCTTATCTGCATTATTTTTTTCCATAAAGCTAGCTCCTACTTTTATTTATTCAACCATTTATTGACCTTCAATTTTATTATTTCTCTTGGATTTTCTGGACACTTGAAGTGTTTTCTCTGAAGCTCTTAATTTTGGCCATGATATTCATGAAAGTTTTCAATTTGAGACCTCTTTCAAATAACAATTATTGGGTTCTTTCAATTTATATTTTGTCCTCTGTTGCTAGGTTATTGGGACAGTGTTCCTTCATAATTTATTGAAATAAGTTCTGTAGACTCTTTTTTCATCATTGTTCTCAGATGGTCCAACAGCTCTAAAAACCATTTCTTCTAGATGGATTTTTCAATTCAATTATTTAATTTTCAGATGAAAATTTTTCATATTTTATCCTCTTTATTTTCATTGTTCTGACTTCATTTTATTGTCTCTTGACAATAAATAGACAATTGTCTATTGTCTTCAGCTTCCACTTATCAAATTCTAACTTTTATGGACTTATTTTCTTCAAAAATTTCTGAATCTCTTCCGTCATTTGGCCGTATTTTTAAAGAATAATTTTCATCAGTGAAGTTTTGCACTTCTTTTACCTTTAGACAAATTCTGTTTTTAAATTATTGTTTTCTTTATTAATTTTATTCCTTTTTTTGTACAAACATCTTATTTTTTTATAATTTTTTTCTCCTTACTCATTTATTTAATCAATTTTTCTCTACATCTCTTAATAGATTTTGTTTTTTTTTAAAAACTCACTCAGGAATTATTTTGGATTTTTTGTCCGATTCACATTTTTCTTTTAGATGCTGCTTGTAGCTATTTTGACTCATTGTCTTCTGAGCTTATGTCTTCCCTGTCACCACAGTAGTTGTTTATAATCAAGTTCTTTCTTTGTTGCTTACTCATTTTTTCCAGTCTATTTCTTTCATTTGAACTTGATTTTAAAACTGCCCTCTCTTCCTGAACTGATTGCTTTGGAGGAGAAAAGAAGGAAGAAATAGTGTCCATAGCTTTAGACATTTTTTGCAATGCTGTTTTCAAAGATAGTTTTGGGTGTTTGGAAGGTTTTGCTACTTTCTGGTGTGATCCAGGGAAAAATTTTACCACCACTTTCCTAACCTGAGCTGCATTTCTTACTTAGGAACAGCCCTTGATTACTTGTAGCTCAACTGATACTGATCCTAACTGCTTTTCCTCCTTTTAAAAGTAAAAGTTATGCTGTTTTTCAGGGCTATGATCCCTTGGAATAATAATTGCACTGTTTCTCAACGTTTTTTAATGCCTTTTCAAGAAAAGTAATACTGCTTTTCAGGTCCCCTGTTCCTTCATGACTGAAATTGGTCCTCTTTGCCTTGAAATCTGACTTGAGGGTGGATATAAGTAATGGAGATGCCGAACAGTATGCAGTCCTACCCTCATTACTATCACATGGTTACCGCGTAATACCATTTTTACCTGTTGTATCATTCCCTTACTATCTCTGACTTTGGAGCTTCCAAGGGTATTGCTGCTGCTGTCTCCACCACCATGTTTTGCCACTGTTGTTGCACTCACATTGGCTCCAAGCCTCTAATCCATGTAACAGATCTCTGGTGATCTCCTTGTGCAAAAATAACATCTCACTTTTACTTTTTATTGGCTTTGCTACTCAAAAATTAGATATGAGGCATCTTTTATATTTTTTTAATTTTTAAAAGTTTTTTTGGAGGGGAATATTGGAAGACCTTGACTGTGATGCTTCCTATATTCTCTTATTTATTTCTACTCCTAGAAGTTTCTTCATATTGTCTTTGTTTTTTACATTTTAATTTTAGATGTCTTGTTTTTCTTTCAGCAAACCCCTTTCAATTTTAGGTAATCAAGATTATCTATTTTATCTCCCATGACCACCTCCCTCACTTGTTTGGTCATAAACTCTTCCTTTGTGCTTACGAATTAAAGGTAAAAATTTCCGTGATACCAAAATTTGCTTATGGTATCAATGTTTATGTCTAAATCATCTACCCATTTTGACCTTATCTTGGTATGCTGTATGAGATGTTGGTCTATATCTAGTTTCTGTTGAAATACTTTCCAGTTTTGTTTTAGTTTTTTACATTTGGGGGGGGGGGGGATAGTGAATTCTTACTCCCCAAAACTTGGATCTTTTGGTTTAATAAATATTAGATTTTCTATTTACAAACCATATATTATTACCTATTCTATTCTCCTAATCCTCCTCTCTCTTATTTAGCCAGTACTAGATTATTTTCATGGTTACTGAATTGCAATGTAGTTTGAAATCTGATACTGCTAGACTTCTTTCCTTCATATTTTTTAAATTGATTCTCCTATTTTACTCACTGCTTCAGTTTTAATTATTTTTTTTGTAATTAACAGATGGCTAGATTTTATTTTCTAATTTATTCTCTTATTTTACAGGTGAGTCTATTCCATTTACATGCATAGTTGTGATTACTATGTATTTTCTTCTATCCTTTCTTTTTATTTATCCTTCTCTCTTTTGTTTTTAACACTATCTCTCCTCAAAAGTCTGTTTGGCTCCTGATTGCTATTTTCCTGTTTCCCTTAATTTACTCTCCTACCTTTCTCATATACCTTTCCTTATCTACTGCCTTGTTATATATATATATATATATATATATATATATATATATATATATATATATATATATATAAAAGAATATATATATATATAAGAATATATATATATCATAAGAATATATATATATATATATATATATATATATATTCTTATGACCAACTGTATGTATGTGTGTGTAAGTTTGTGCGCACACACATACACACAAATCCTCTGAGATTAGATGTTTTAAATGTTGTTGACTTTGGAGAAGATCTACTGCTTGGATTCTAAGAATGAAGATATGCATGATAGAAACAACAAAAAAAATACTATCAAGTTTTTCCGTGATTTCATATTTCTTGATATGACTTTTATGACCAATTAGTTGTAAAGAAAATGCAAACTCCAGACTTAAAAATGCAAATGGACTTAAGAGCAAATGGAGAAGATATGTGGCTAGTCATGAATGAAGTTTCTTTTGATACTGGAGAACCTGAAAGACATTTTTTCTTGAAAATCTATAATTTTAATTGATCTCATTGATATTTTGTGAATACTTAAATTGAAAGAAATAGCCTAAACCATATTAATAATCTTCCTACTTCCAGAGGAAGGAAAAAAAATGTCATTATTTTTTACTATATCTTAATGCTTTCAAAGGAAAATGGGGGTATTTCTTTTTAAAGTTGTGTTCCATTGAATGCCATCAGAAAAGAAAATGTTTCCTATATATAGTTGAACATAGCAAGAGTACAATTAATGAATTTGGTACAAAATGAATTTTATTGTATGTGCTTTGCATAAAACCATGAAACCTCATATCTAAACAGTGAAGTAATATTCTTGTAATTCCTTATTTGTGGACAGAGAAAGCACTCCACTCTGACTACTAACTTTCCTGAAATGAATTTAAATTCTTTGAGAATTAACCTTTCTGGAAACTGAGAGAAATATCAGATTGTTGGATACTACCAAGTTTTTAACATAATAATTGCCATAAATCAACAATTATTAATTAAACTGCTATTAGTCACTATGTGAAATATGCAGCATACAAATGTATCTCTTCCTGCCCTCAGTAACCTTACAATCTAGTGGCAGAAACATCAAAGCATGTAGAGGTATGCATATGTAATGGAAAATCAAGAATAGTCACATGTAGGGAATGGAACTTCAGTTGAACTTTGAGGTTTTATAGGAGGCAAGGATCAAAGAGAAAGAGTTCATTCAAGGCATGAGACAAGGGAGTAGACTGTGTAAAGGAATATAGATAAAAGAGTAATATTGAGTGTCAAGTACAGCAAAAACAAAATAAAACAAAACACCACCTCTATTTGACTGAACTATGGAAAACAAGTAAGAGACTGTGGGATACTCTAATTATACAGAATTAGTTTTATCATCCTATACAGACTATTTTAAAGGTTGCCTAGTTTTCCTTAGTTGCTTTATGATTTGCTAATGCTAATTTTTGTGTTACCCAAAATGACATCATATCTGTCATCACAACTTTCATGCATGTTAAAACAAGATGCCCAGAAAATATTGATTTGTTGGATTTAAATAAAATTTTGGCTTTTTTGGGAAAGGACTTTGATGAATAATAACTCACATCATTTCTTGAGATTTGTAGGACTTAAACAAATAGCTAATAAGAATTCTTATTTAAAGAAAATAACTAAAATTATATTTAAAATCTTGGAAGCATGATTGCCATTCAATGTAAGCAGTAATAGCAATTCATTATTTTTATCTTGAAATATCTCATTGGCTTTTGTATTTGGGGTACTTGTCCTTACTGAACTTCTGACACTGAAATAAATGAATTTCTCATTGGATTAACCTTTTTTCACTTCATTATGAGTGAATAATATAGTCAGATCCTTTTGTATTTTTACTTGTGCCTCTCCATTGGGATAAAAATGTAAACTGCTTTATAAAAAGTCAAAGTCTGATAAAAAAAAAATCCATTTAAAATTAATGCTGTGGAACTTGGTTTATACAAAGAAGTTCTATTTGTATGATTTTTTTGAAGAGAATGATATGACAGTATTCAAAGAATACCATAATGGAGAATTGTGGAGTCAGAGAAAGATATTGATAATGTGGAGTGGGATATAGAGGAATGTATTGAATTTGGAGTAGGTGAAAGGGAGGGAAAGAGGTAAGCAATTTATCTATGCCTTCTTTGGGTCAGCCATTTTACAAATATTATCTCATTTCATGCTCACAACAACACTGGGAGTTATGTGATGATGAAATTGAGGTAAACAGGTTAAGTGATTTGTCCAGGTTCACATAGATATTAAGAGCCTGAATTCAGACTTGAGCTCAGGTCTATTCAACTCTACGTCTTCATTCTCTCTACTGTGCCAACAAGGTGACAAGAAAAAGTAACATAAACAATGAATGATGATTATAATGTAAATTAAAACACTTCAAAACAGTAATGCTCTGACAGATTGCAATAAAGTTTCACTCACAGAGTGCTATTTACTAAAGACGTTTTCCTTCTTTCACTAGGGAGGCAGGGATTACAGATGGAGAATGTGGTAGGCACTTTCAGGTATAATTATTATTGACTTTTGTTTTTCTTTTTTAAACTTTTTTTTATTATTGATAATTTTTACTTTTTCTTATTTTTTTCTTTTGGTTTACTTTCTTACTTTTTGGTTACATGGAACAATTTAATTGTAGAAGGTTATGGGCAAATGATAGTTAAAAATGCAAGCAAAGATAGTAAAACCAATGTTTTCACTGAAAAACAGCAGAACACCCAGTATCTTTCTGAACTCTATCTAGAATTAAATCCCTTCAACAGATCTAATTAAAATGGTGCCTAACTAGATAATAAATAAAGCAGCACTTAGCAACCAGAAAATTCCGCAAACAACATCACAGTTTTCTCCAGAGCAACAATTTACACTATACCCATAGGATGTAAAAGAAAACAATGCTGACAGACTTCAGACCTCTCATCTACAGAGGATGCTAAGTGTTGAGTAAGGTGTAATATTTTTAGATATAGCCAATGTGTTGATTTGTATTCTTGTCTGTACTTATTTTGCAGAGGAGGAGAGGAAAAAGTCATTGGGGGATATAACAGTGATGTAAAAGTAACATCAATAAGACTTTTCTGAAAGAAAAACAAAATTCCTTTGTAAAATCCTATTTCCCTTAAACATGACACAACACTTTGAACTAGATTTATGATAGATGTTTTATTACATGGCACATGAAGCAACATTAGTTACATACTAGCCTAATACCACTGCCTTGGTCAGCAACACAACTTCTTATCAAGGAAAATTGCAGAGTGTCTTCATAATGTTATGCAGGGAAGTAGGGTCACCTGGAAAAATTCCTTTATTTTCCACACTCAATTCCCACAAATACTGTGGAATGTAACCTGCTCTCTATGATTGCTACTTGCAAATATGTTTCTCTCAAGTTTTAATTAATTCTACAGTATATGGGTCTGTCTGTCTGTCTCCCTCTGTTTCTGTCTCTCTCTGTCTCTGTCTCTCTCTGTTGCTGTGTATCTGTCTCTCTCCCTTTCTCTTTCTCTGACTGTCTTTCTCAGTCTCTACCTGTCTCTGTCAGTCTCTCTCCTCTCCTTTCTCTCTCTACATATATCTACTTTTCTCTTTGACTCTCTTCCTTCTATCTACCTATATTCATATGGACTATAATATCTATGAATGTACATGTGCAAATGTATGTTTGGATAATTTCAGATATACACATTTAAAATTCAAATATACATATTCATAAATTGTATTTTTATATTATTTATAAGATAAAGTGCCTAAATTAACAACTTTCTTAGATTTGCCTTATTTTTGTTATTATTATTTTTGGTAGGTGTTATTATTCTTCATTTAGGACAACTATAGGGAGAAAGGGTTTTCCTATGTAGTATAGGAGAAAGTGTGGCTCCAACTGGAGTCGAGGCCTAAATTTAAATTCAATCACCAATTTAAATTTAAATACCAATCCTCCATAAACAGGTTACAGAAAGCTTTATTGAGTGCTTACTATAGACAGTTAACTACAGACAGCTTTTGTATGAGTAATGGTCCCCCTACCTTGCAAATCTCAACTGGATTATAATCAGCACAAGGTGCTTTGCCACATTAAAGGAAACTAATGACCCTCAAAACCTCTTTTTCAGTTGGAAGTTCAGCTAAGGAGGGAATGACTTCAACCTGAGGTAAACGGTCAATGGTACCAGCATTTATTAATGATGGTCTGTTGAGAACACGATTAAAGTGTTCAGCCCATCTCTTTAGGTTATATGGCAAGAGGAGGTTATCCCCCAGGAGTTCAAAGATGCCTCTATTGTCCATCTCTATAAAGGTAAAGGGAACAGATTGTCCTGTGACAATCACGGGGAGGTCTCTCTCTTAGTCATTGTTAACAAAATTCTTGCTAGAGTCCTCTTTAATAGACTGATCCTCCACCTGGAAGAGCCAATGTGGCTTCAGAAAAGGATGGGGAACAGTTGACATGGTATTTGCTGCCAGACAATTCCTGGAGGAATGCCAGGAACTGAATGGAGGTCTGTCCACAACATTTATAGATCTGACCAAGACCTTTGACATTGTAATTTGTGAGGGCTTATGGAAAATTATGACAAAATTTGGTTGCCCAGATAAGTTCATCAATATTGTATGTCAATTTCATAATGGTATATTTGCCTGGGTTCTGGATAATGAACAATGCTCTTGTGCCTTCCCAGTCATCAATGGAGTAAAATAGGACTATGTTCTTGCTCCAATGATTTTTAACATGATGTTTTCAGACATGTTGTCAAATGTTTTTAATGAAGTTGAACATGGCATCAAGGTCAGCTACCATACTGATGGTAAGTTCTTCAATTTGAAAAGGTTACAAGCCAAGACCAAAGTGGAGGGAGTGTTGGTGCATGATTTTCTGCTTTCAGATGATTGCATAAGTAATGCATCCTCTGAAACTGAGATGCAACAAAGAATGGATAAATTCTCTGCTGACTGTGCTAATTTTGGCCTAATAATTAACACCAAGAAAACACAGGTGCTCTATCAGCCACCATCATACCGCCCATATATGGAACCATACAATAAATGGAGAAGTTCTGAACTCTGTGGATAAGTTCACTGATCTTGGTAGTATACTTTCCAGGGATGTACACATTGACAATGAGATTGATCCATGCATTGCCAGAGCTAACTCAGTGTTTGGGAGACACCAAAGAAAAGTTTAGGAGAGAAGAGGTATTAGATTGACTACCAAAATGAAGGTCTACAGAACTGTGGTGCTGGCTGACCTCATTGTTATATGATTGTGAAACATGAACAGTCTATGAGCACCATGCAAGGAAACTGAATCACTTCCCTTTGAACTATCTTAGGAAGATTCTAAGGATCACTTGGCAGGATAAGGTACCAGATACTGAAGTCCTTCCTCTAGTTGAACTGCCAGGTATTCAAACTATGTTTCAAAGAGCACAACTCCAATGGGTTGGCCATGTTGTTTGAATGAAAAATGTATGCTTGCCAAAAAGACTATTTTATGGAGAACAAGCATGGGGCAGGCGATCACATGTCTAAGTGTGTGTTGCAGTTTCCTCAAGTGTAAAATGGGGTTGATAACAATAGCCCTTACCTCATAAGGTCGTTGCCAGGATCAAATGAGATAATATTTGTAAAATGAATAAGCATGTGACTGAAACCAAAAAGGCATTTTATAGTTGTTTATTCTCTTCTCTTCTTCCTCCTCATACCTTTGAGATATTTAAACTACCAGTCTTCAGGAAGAAATGACACTATCCTTTGGAAAGCAGTGAAAAAGCTTCCAGGTCTCTCCTCCAGGCTCAATTAGATAAAGAATGTAAATATACATGGAACATACATGTGACCATTGTAGAGATGTGTCACTCAATCATTACAATGCTATATTTCTGAAGATCATTGTTAGTTCTACTCATCCTGTCACAACAATTAAAACCTGACATCTATTAGTAAGTTTTAGAATGTCCTTCTGCTCTAACAGGCCTGATGGGAAAATCTGATTAGAAAAATTATCTGATATAATATGCTTGTCTAGCAAGTTCTAGAAATCAAATCTTTTGGTGATTTTGGCCAGTAAAAGTTTGACCTCAAAGGAAATCACAATCTCCATATGACCCAACTTAAGAGATGCTTAATTAGGTTTAAAGTTCTTTTTGTTTATGCTGTATTATATACACATACATATACATAAACATATATGTATGCGCATACACACACACACACACACACACACACACACTTCTTAGCCATTACCAGATTGCTTTGATGCCTTTTGCTTTGTAATATAATTTGTGATCTTGTACTGCTAGGACACTTTCATTTGCCTTTTTTTCATTGATATCCTTGATATTCTTGATCATTTATTCTTCCATGAGATTTTTTAAAATTTGTTTTAACTCTATACAGTAATTCTTTGAAGTTTAATTGGTAAGGCATTGGATAAAATAATAAATTTATGCAAAATTCTCATTTTTTCTATTAGTCCAGTTTACCCAAGAGCAAGTAATCGCTCTTCAATTGTTTGGATATATCTATATGTGTGAAAGGTGCTTTGCAATTTTGTTCCTATATTTCCTGGATTGGTCTTGGCAAAGTAGAATCCCAAGTATTTCATATGGACTGCACTCATTTTATATTTAATTGCTCTTTTAATCTTCCTGCTTGCGATAAGGAGGCTCAAAGCTGAACTGAAAAAATTGGAGAAATAGAAAAGGAAGTAGAGAAGCTAACTAGAAAAAACAATTATTAAAAATAAAAGTTGAGGTGCGAGCCTGGGAACATCAACCTCACATCTAACTCAGAACTTTCTCAGGCTTATCAGTTATTCAAAATGGCATTAACTGTCAAAAAACAGTTTATCTTGAATGTCCTAAAGGAGGATCACGTTCCCCAGAACAAGATCACTGTTGTTAGGGTTGGTGCCGTTGGCATGGCATGGCATGTGTCATGAGTATCTCAACAAAGGAATTGGCTGAACTTGCCCTAGTTGATGTAATACAAGACAAACTAAAGGGAGAGATGATGGATCTCCAACACGGCAGCCTTTTCCTCAAAACACCAATGATTATTTCTGGCAAAGACAACAGTGTGATTGAAAACTTGAAACTGGTCATTGTTACAACTGGGGCACATCAACAGGAGGGAGAAAGTCGTCTTAATTTGGTTCTGCATAATGTGAATATCTTTAAATTAATCATTCCCAATATTGTTAAATGCAGCCCTAATTGCCAGCTGCTTATTATTGCCCATCCAGTAGATATTTTGACATAGGTGGCCTGGAAACTAAGTGACTTTCTTAAAAATCATGTTGTTGGAAGTGGTTATAATCTGGATTCTCCCCATTTCTCTTACCTAATGGGGGAGAGATATGGTGTCCATCCTTCAAGTCGTCATGGATAGGTCTTTGGGGAACATCAAGGCTCCAGTGTTCCTGTGTGGGGCAGTGTGAATCTTGCTGATGTGTCTCTAAAGACCCTTCATCCTTCCTTGGGAACTGATGTTGATGCAGAAAATTGGAAAGATGTTCATAAACAGGTGGTTTAAAGTGCTTATGAGGTCATCAAACTGAAGGGCTACACTTCCTGGGCTATTGGCTTGTCTGTGGCAGATCTGGCAGAAAGCATTATGAAGAATCTTAGTATAGTACATCTAATTTCTGCCATGATCAAGAGCCTATATGGCATTAAAGAGGATGTCCTTCTTTGTGTCCCATGTGTCTTGGGGCAGAATGGCATTTCAGATGTGGTGAAGGTCAACCTGAATCCAAGGAGGAGATCTGTTTAAAGACGAGCACAGATACTCTTTGGGGAATCCAGAAGTAGCTACAATTTTAAAACCTTTGAATATGCTGCCATAAAGAGAACATGACAGAGGTTGAGGAGTTATGTATGATCTGCTTTTCAAATGGATCAAATTCTTCCTCTGATTAGTGACTAAACACGAGAAGTGTAAAACCTGTGAACACATTCTAGTTTCTTCCTGAAGTTAGAAATAGGGAATAGTTGTAGTTAGCATATGATGCTGGATATGCCTTGAATAGTTTCAGTGGTTGGTGTCAAGCAGAGCCAGCGTCCCACAGGTATATAAACTACCTGCTTTGTATGTAGGTGCTTCAAGTTCCCTTAGGTCCAGAAGACAACACTCCTGGATACAAGACACCATACAGTAGTAATTCTTTATTGTTGCATTGATTAACTTTGTGTTCCCCTCCATTAGGCACTACAGCATAGCCCCCATGTATCACCTTTCTAGAGGACCTGACATATATATATATATATATATATATATATATATATATATATATATATATATATATATATAGTTGTAAATATCCATGTTATAGAAAAAGATCTGTATACGTACAACAATGCAACCAATTCTTCAAGTGTCAAACTAACTCTAAATGCTGAATAAACAACAGATAACTGATAAAAAAATTATAATTGAACAAGCAGAAGCTAATGACTCTATGAGGCACCAATAATCAGTCAAACAAAATCTAAAGAAAGAAAAAATTTTAAAAATATAAAATATTTCATTGGAAAAATGACTGACCTGGAAGATCCAAGAGAGAAAATCTAAGAATTATTGATCTACTGAGAAATCATAATGGAAAAAAAAAAAAACCTGGACAATGTCTTCCAAGAAATCATCAAGAAATACTGTCCTGAAGTTTTATATCAAGAAGGCAAAATAGTCATCAGAAGAATTCACTAATCACCTCCTGAAGGAAATCACAAATTGACAATGCCAGGGAGTATTGTTGCCAAATTTCAGAACTATCAAGTTGAGGAGAACGTACTGCATGAAGCCAGAAAGAAAAGATTCAAATATTGAGGAACTACAGTCAGGATCACACAGGACCTTGTTACTTCTACATTAAAGGATTGGAGGGATTGGAATATGATATGCTATAAGGCAGAAAAGCTTGGAGTACAACCACAGATCAATTACTCATCAAAATTGAACATAATCTTTCAGCCAAGATGATGGATATTCAATGAAATAAAAGACTTCTAAGCCTTCCTGATGCAAAGGTCAGAGTTTAGTAGAAAATTTGATCTTCAAATAGAAGACTCAAGAGAGGCATAAGAAGGTAAATGGGAAATAAAAAGAAATAACAATCTTATAATCCAGTATGGGTAAATTGTTTACATCTCTGTATGGGAGGATGATATTTATCTTGAGAATTGCATATTTATTATGCCATGTAAAAGGGGAATACATAGACCAAGGGAGTGGGTATAAATTATCTGATGTGATGATAAAAATGCTGTTGAAGAATGGAAAGTGATTGCAATTGGAGAAGAGAAAAAGAGGAGGCAGAAAAAGGCAAATTACATCACAGGAAGAGACACAAAAACATGTTATACTAGAGGGAAAGAGGGAGGCAGATGACCATTATTTGAGATTTACTCTCATTTGATTTGGTTCAAAGAGGAAAAAATCATACTCAGTAAAGTGTAGAAATCTAACTTGCCCTGTAGGCACTAGGAGAGAAAAGGGGGAAGAAAAGGGAAGGGGGTTAAAAGAAGGGAAAGAAGTATTATGGGAAAAGGAGAATAGAAGGGAGGGGGTGAAAGAAGGGAGGGAAAGCTGAGAGAGGCAGTAGTCAAAAATAAAACTGTATTGCAGAGGGAAAGGAAGAGCAGAGAAATAAAGATATAAATAGGGGAAATGGGATGATGAGAAAGACACAGATATTAATCAAAACTGGGAATGTGAATGGGATAAAATGGAAGTGAATAGCAGAATGAATTAAAAACTACAGTCATGCAATATGTAGTTTACAAAAAAAAGATTTGAAAGAGGGGGATACACAGAGGGTAAAGATAAAAGTTTGGAGCAGCATATGTTATGCTTCAGCAGTTCTTAGGGGAAGTTTTATATCTTTGAATGTTAACATGAATAAAATGGAGAAAGAGGACATCAATGAATTGAGCATGGAACTTAAAACCCCTAAGTAAATACAAAATTAAAAAAGCTAAAAACAAAAAGAAGGATTAACAAAAATGAAATTAAGAAAACAATTAATAAAACTAAGAGTTGGTTTTATGAAAAAAAGCAACAAAATTGATAAACCTTTGGTCAATTTGATTGAAAAAATAAGAAAACCAAATTATCAGTGTCTAGAATGAAAAGGATGAACTCACTTCAAATGAGAAGGAAATTAAAACAATAATTAGAAATTATTTGCCCAACTGTATGCCAATAAATTTGACAATCTTAGAAAATATTTGAATATCTGCAAAAAATATATATATATATATATATATATATATATATATATATATTGCCCAGTTTAATAGAAGAGGAAGTAAAATACTTAAGTAATCCCATTACAGAGAAAGATATTGAACAAACCATCAATGAACTCCGTAGGAAAAAAAAAAATCTCCATGGCCAGATGAATTTGCAAGGGAATTCTAACAGACATTTAAAGAACAGTTAATTTCAGTACTATATAGAACATTTGAGGAAATTGACAAAGAAGAAGTCTTCCCAAATTTTTTTTATGATGCAATTATGGTTCTGATACCTAAACCAGGAAGAGGCAAAGCAGGGAAAAAAGCATATACACCAATTCCCATAATGGATATAGATGCAAAAGTTTTGAATAAGATATTAGGAAAAATATTACATCAACTTATCATGAGAATAATACATTATGATCAGGTGAGATTTATACCAGGAATGCAGAATTAGTTCACTATTAGGAATTATTTGGATTATTAGGATCATTTGATCAAATCAACAACAAAACTAATAGAAAGCATCTGATTAACTCAATAGATATAGAAAAAACTTTTGAGAAAGTGCAATACCTATTCCTATTGGAAACACTGGAAAGCACAGTAGTAAATGGGGTCATTCTTGAATGAATAAGTTGTGTCTAACTAAAACCATCTGCAAGTAATCATACGTAATGGGGATAAGGTGGATACATTTCCAGTAAAATCGGAGGTGAAACAGGGATGGCTTTATCACCACTATTATTTGATATGGTCTCAAAATGTTAACTTTTTCAATAGAAGAAAAAAGAAATTGAAAGAATTAGAATAAGTAAAAAAGAAATTATGTTATACTCTTTGCCATTGATATGATGATATACTTAGAGAATCCTAGAAAATTAAGTAAAAACCTGATTGAAATTACAAAAAACAAAAACAAAAAAACTTTGGCAGAGTTTCAGGAAACACAAAATAGACACACAAAAATCATCTGCATTTCTATATGTTACTAACAAAACCCTACAGTAAGGTATAGAAATCTAACTAAAAATTATAGTAGACACTGTATAATATTTCAGCATCTACCTGCCAGAACAAACCCAGGGACTTTATTAACACAATTACAAAACACTGTTTACACAAATAAAATCAGATTTAAGTAATTGAAATAAATACCAGTTGCTCATGAGTAGCCTAGTTAATATAATAAAAATGACAATTTGGCCTAAATTAACTAACTTTTTCAGTGCCAAACCAACTAAACTACCAGAAAATTATTTTGAGACCAATAAAAAAATATTAAAATTCATCTGGAAGAAAAAAAGGTCCAGAAAATCAAGGGAATTAATGAAAGGTAATGCTAGGGAAGGTGTCCTAGACATACCACATCTCAAATTCTATTATAAAATAACAATAATCAAAAGCACTTGGTACTGGCTAAGAAATAGTGGGGTAGATCAATGGAATATATTAGGCACAGAAAACATGGTAGTCAATAATTATAGCCATCTACTGTCTGATATAAACACTAAGACCGCAGCTTCTCTGATAAAACCTCACCGTTTGACAAAAACTACTGGTTAAACTGAAAAATAGTGTGACAGAAACTGGGCATAGACCAATGTCTGACACCAAAGAATGGGATAAAGTCCAGATGGGTACACTACCTAGGTATAAAGGTTGATGCTATTTAAAAAAAAAAAATTAGGGGAACAAGGGACAGTTTATTTCTCAGATTTATGGAGAATGGAGAAATTTATGACCAAACAAAAAAACAGACAACATCATGAAGTACAAAAATGGATAATTTTGATTGCATTATATTGAAAATGTTTTGCACAAAAGCAATGCAACCAAGGTTAGGAGGGAAACAGAAAAATGGGAAAGAATTTTTACAGCTAATGTCTGGGATAAAGGCCTCATTTTTAATATACGTAGAGAACTGAGTCAAATTGAAAAGAATACAAGTCATTCCACAACTGGGAAAAGATGAAAGGATATGAACAGGCAGTTTTCAGAGGAAAAAAATTAAAGCTATCTATAACTGTATAAAACATGCTCTAAATCTCTATTGATTAGAGAGATGCAAATAAAAAAAAAACAAAACTCTGAGGTACCACATCACACCTATCAGATTGATGAACATGACAAAACAGAAAGATGAGGAATGTTGGAGAGGATATGGGAGAGTTGAAACACTAATTCATTGTTGTTGGAAGTGTGAGCTGATCCAACCATTCTGAAGAGCAATTTGGAACTATGCCCAAAGGTCTATAAAAATGTTCATGCACTTTTAGCCAGTAACACTGTTTCTAGGGATGTGTCCCAAAGAGATCATAAAAATAGGAAGAGGTCCCACATGTACAAAAACATAGAAAGTGTGGTGGCCAAGAACTGGAAATCGAGGTGATGCCCATCAATTGGGGAATGGTTGAGCAAATTGGGGTGTATGAATGTAATGGAATACTATTGTGGTATAAGAAACGATGGACAGGAAGACTTCAGAGGGACCTGGAAGGATTTCATGAACTGATGTTGAGTGAAAGGAGCAGAACCAGGAGTACTTTGTACACAATAACAACTACAGTGTGAGAGGAATTTTTCTGGTAGACCTAAGACCTTCACAGAAATGCAAAGACCTAAAAAATTCCCAATGGACTCGAGACAAAATGCCTTCCACATCCAGTGAAAAAACTGTGAAATTGGATCTCAGAATGAAGCCAACTATTTTCTCATGTTTTTTTTGTTTGTTTGTTTGTTTTTATGGTTTGTCCCATTTATTTTAATTCTTCTCTTACATGACCATTATGAAAATGTGTTTAATAAGAATGTATTTACAGAAGCAATTTAAGATTGCATGCTGTCTCGAAGAGGGAGAGTTGAAAGAGTAGGAGATAACTTAAAACTTATGGAAGTGATTGTTTCAAACTGAAAAACAAAAAAAAATAATTAAATGAAGAAGTTCCATTTGATTTTATGCTTTCTTATGTTTTAAGTAGGAATAGTTGTGGGCTTTCTCTGCCACTATTGAGATAATCATGATTTTTTTTTTATTCTTTTATTGGTATAGTCCACTAAGTTTATAGTTTTTCTACTGTTCGACCAACCTTGAATTACTGGTATAAATTCTATCCTGTCATTGCATATGATCTACATCATATATTAAATGCAATATCCTTGTTAGTGTTTATTCATATTTTGCATCTTTACATATTATGGAATTGCTTTATAGTTTCCTTTCTCTTTTTTCTTCTCTCTTCTGATTGAGGTATCAAAATTATATTTGCATAATAGAAGTTGTTTTTAACTATTTTTTTCAAATACCTTGTATTGTATTGGGATAATTGTTCTTAAAATAGGTGGTAGAATTTACATGTGAATCCATCTGATTCTGGGAATTTCTTCTTAATTTCTTTTTTGGATTTTTCAATTTCTTTGTCTAATAGAAGGTAATTTAAGCATCTTAAGATATTAAATGGTTTATTATAATTAAATTATAAATACATCAAAAATATATATTTATGTGATATATAAACTATATAATAAAATATGCCTATTATAATTAAATAATTAATATAGAAATATTAAATAGTTACTAAAATTGAACATATTAAGTATTCTATGTCATCTTCTGTTTATTTCACAAATACTATATTGTTTAAATATTCATTTATTTCACTAAGACCATCAGGTTTATTGACATGTAATTGGAGAAAATAACTCCTAACAATTGATTTAATTTTACTTTCATTGTTGATGCATTCACCTTTTTCACTTTTGAAAATGAGAATTTGGTTTTCATTTCTCTTGTACTTGGACAAATCAACCAGTGGTTTATTTATTTTATTTTTTCATAAAATTCCATGTTTAATTAATTAGTTACATTTTTTACATCAATTTTATTAATATTGGCTAGGATTTTCAGAGTTTTCATTTTGTATTTTAGTTAAGGATTTTTCATTTATTCTTTTTCTAGGTGTTTTTAATGGCATGCCCATTTCACTGACCTTCCCTTTCTTTTTGTTTTGTGTTAAGGTAAACATTTAGAGACATAGGTTTTCCACTAAGTATTGTTTTTAAGGCAGATTCCCTTGACAAAAAAAAAAAAATTAATTATGATATTTAAATTTTTTTATCTTAGCTTTCAGGTCATTCTATAATTCTCAAATTCTCTCTCCTGCATCTGTTCTTCAGGTAATTTGTTTTTCTGATGATTGCTTTTTTCATATTCTCTTCTATTTTTTTTTATTCTTTTGACTATGTTTCACTGTTTCTTGATGTTTCATGTAGTCATTAGCTTCTAGTTTCCTAAGTCAATTTGTAAGGAGTAATTTTTTTTCACTGAAATTCTGTACCTCTTTTTTCCTTTTTGCATTTTTTTAAGTTTTTTTTTCTTTTTTCTTTTTTTTTTCCTTCACTGAACATTCTTCACCGAATTTTATGTCTCTTTTACCATTTGATCAATTCAGTTTTTAAGGTGTTATATTCTTTTTTTAAATATAAATTTATTTATTTAACTTTTTGCATTCATTTTCACAAAATTTTGGGTTGCAAATTTTCTCCCTATTTATCCCCTCCCCCCACCACAATAAACCAAGCATTCTAATTTTCCCTATCACCAATCTGCCCTCTCTTCTATCATCCCTCCCTTCTCTTGTCCCCATCTTCTCTTTTGTCCTGTAGGGCCAGATGACTTTCTCTTCTCCATTACCTGTATTTCTTATTTCCTAGTAGCAAGAACAATACTCAACAGTTGTTCCTAAAACTTTGAGTTCCAACTTCTCCCCATCCCTCCCTCCCCACCCCTTCCCTTTGGGAAGGCAGGCAATTCAATATAGGCCATATCTGAGTAGTGTTGCAAATTACTTCGAAAACAGTCGTGTTGTGTAAGACTAACTGTATTTCCCTCCATCCTATCCTTCTCCCCATTGTTTCTATTCTGTCTTTTGATCTTGTCCCTCCCCAAGTGTTGACTTCAAATTGCTCCTTTCTCCCATTGCCCTCCTTTCCATCATCCCTCCCTCCCTGCTTATTTCCTTCTCCCCCACTTTCCTGTATTGTAAGAGAGGTTTTCATACCAAAATGAGTGTGCATTTTACTCCTTCTGTTAGTCGAATGTGATGAGGGTAAACTTCATGTTTTTTCCTCAGCTCTCCTCTTTTTCCCTCCACTAAAAAGTCTCCTGCTTGCCTCTTGAATGAGATATAATTTACCCCATTCCATTTCACCATCTCTCCTCCCACTACATTTCTCTCTCACCATTTACCTTAATTTCTTTTAAGATATGATCCCATCCTATTCAATTCACTCTGTGCTCTCTGTCTCTGTGTATGCATGCATGTGTGCACGTGTATGCATGTGTGTGTGCATGTGTGTGTGTGTGTATGTCTGTGTGTGGTCCCACCAATTACCCAGATGCTGAAACGTTTTAAGAGTTATAAATATTGTCTTTCCATGTTGGAATGTAAGCAGTTCACCTTTGGTAAGTCCCTTATGACTTCCCTTTGCTGTTTACTTTTTCGTGCTTCTTCTCATTCTTGTGTTTGAAAGTCAAATTTTCTTTTCAGCTCTGGTCTTTTCATCAAGAATGCTTGAAAGTCCTCTGTTTCATTGAAAGACCATATTTTCCCCTGAAGTATTATACTCAGTTTTGCTGGGTAGGTGATTCTTGGTTTGAATCCTAGTTCCTTTGACTTCTGGAATATCCTATTCTACTCCCTTCAATCCCTTAATGTAGAAGCTAGATCTTGTGTTATCCTGATTTTTTTTCAACAATACTGGAATTGTTTCTTTCTAGCTGCTTGCAATATTTTCTCCTTGACCTGGGAACTCTGCAATTTGGCCACAATGTTCCTAGGAGTTTCTCTTTTTGGATCTCTTTCAGGCAGTGATTGATGGATTCCTTCAATACTTATTTTGCCCTCTGGTTCTAGAATCTCAGGGCAGTTTTCCTTGATAATTTCTTGAAAGATGATGTCTAGGCTCTTTTTTTGATCATGACTTTCAGGTAGTCCCATAATTTTTGAATTGCCTCTCCTGGATCTATTTTCCAGGTCAGTTGTTTTTCCAATGAGATATTTCTTGTTATCCTCCATTTTTTTTCATTCTTTTGGTTTTGTTTTGTCATTTCTTTGTTTCACAGAAAGTCATTAGCCTTCATCTGTTCCATTCTATTTTTGAGAGAACTATTTTCTTCAGTGAGCTTTTGAACCTCTTTTTCCATTTGGCTAGTTCTTCTTTTGAAAGCATTCTACTCCTCATTGGCTTTTTGAACCTCTTTTGCCAATTGAGTTAGCCTATTTTTCAAGGTATTATTTTCTTCAACAAAAATACCTTTAGCAAGGTATTGTCCCATTTTTTCATGCTTTCCTAGCATCTCTCTCATTTCTCTCCCCAGTTTTTCCTCCACCTGTCTAACTTCATTGTCAAAATCCTTTTTGAGCCCTTCCATGGCCTGAGCCCATTGGATATCTATTTCAGGTGTTTTGGGTATAGAGGCCTTGACTTCTATGTCTTTCCCTGATGGTAAGCATTGTTCTTCCTCATCATAAAAGAAAGGAGGAAACATCTATTCACCATGAAAGTAACCTTCTATGGCCTTATTTTTCTTCCCTTTTCTTGGCATTTTCCCAGCCAGTTACTTGACTTCTAAGATTCCTCTCCAACCCTGCCTAGATCCACCCAGCTAGTGCTTGGGGTCTGAGATTCAAATGTTGCTTCCCAGCCTCAGGGCTTTCAGTGTCGGGAGTGGCTGCTATTCAATTTGAGCTTAAGTTCTTGTGCTTGGGTGGGGGCAGGGCCACTTCCTAGGCTCAGTTCCCTCAGGGGGTTTATGCAGAGACCTTAATTAATGGAGCTCTTGACTGCTCTGGGGGTCCTGGGCCGCTACTGCCTCTGCTGCTGCCTCTGCTGCTGCCTCCCAAGGAGGCCGAGCCATGGAGACACCCCACTCCCCTCTCGGCCAGCCCAGAAGTCTCTCTCACTGACCTGTAGTGCCTGTGGGTGGAGGGACCTTCGTGGCCCCCAGAGATTCCGTCCCTGAAACCTGCTCAGATCTGCTCCTCTGGGGCCACGGCCAGGGCAGCACAGCATAGGGGTGGTCTCCCCTGCCTGGAGCACAACGGTGTCGGAGCACAACAGACCCCTGGGGTCAGCTTTCCAGGGCTCTCTGGAACGGAAATCTCTTCCACTTTGTTTCTGCGTGGCTTGCAGTGCTCCTTAATTTCTGGGGAGTTCTTTTTACAGGAAATTTATGGGCTGTGGATTCGTAGCTAGCATACGTGAGTCTTTCTACTCTGCCATCTTGGCTCCTCCCAAGGTGTTATATTCTTTAGTATTTTGTGCCTCCTTTACCAGGCTATTAATTCCTTTTTCATATTATTTCGTATCATTTTTTAAAATTTCTTTTCCCACTTTTTCTTTTTAGGGTTGGGTCCAATTATTTCTTTGAGACTTTGTGTTTAGCTGTGCTCTTATTCTTTTCTTCTAAGAAGTTTGTATGTTAATTTTCTCTGTCACCATAGTAGCTCTTTATGGTCAAGCTATTTTTTTTTTTTGTTTAGTTGTTCTTTTTTCCCTCATTTTTTTTTTTTTATTTTAAACTTTATGTTAAAGTTGAACTCTGATCCTGTGGTGATTGAGTGTACTGTTCCAAGCCTCAGCCATTTTTTTTTTCCACTGCTGTCTTCAGAACTAGTTCTGGGGGTCTCCAATGTTTAAATACTTCCAAAGTGGTACAATCTGAGAAAAGATGTGGGCATTTGTGTCTTATTCTGTGTTAAGATATTTACCAAGGAAGGGCTCCTCCTCCCCTGCAGGTGGCAGTACTAATACTGCTCAACAATCAGGAAATATGACCAGAAACACTGTTTCTCTGGGTTTCAAAGTGCTGGTACTCTTCTCTGGCCTGCAACTGTGTCCCAGAATAACATATGAACGCTGTGACTAGGTCCTTTGCCAAGTGCCTATAATCTCTGACTTATTGCCCTACCCCATACTTTCTCTGGACTGAGGGCTCCTCAAATTGCTGCCACCATTGCAGTTGCCCCCAAGAACCACTGCTGGAGATTGCCATGCCATCTGTCCTCTGGACCAGCCCCAACCCTGGTGTCATAAACCTCTTTTAACCTCCTAAATTACCTTGAGCTGAAAAAAGTTTTTCACTTTGACCCTTTGTTGACTCTTATGCTCCAGGATTGAATTTGAAGCTTTATTTTCAAGTCATTAGGAGGAAAATGTTGGAAGAGTTAGACAGGGTTACAGCCTCTATTCCTCCGTCATAGCTTCTCTTTATTAGTGACAATTTTCATATGTTCACACACTAAAATATTATTAAAATGAAAATATTAGGCACAAAATGTTCTTCTCAGGTACTGACTGAATGACTTGGAAGGTGAAATGTGAACAACCTTAACTGGTCTCAACGGGGAAAAAATGAACTCATGAATTAATTAATAGCTTGGGCTGTTAATAACCTGAGATCTACTCCTAAGTAAGAGTGTAATTGACAAAGTTAGCAGTTACCATAAGGAATATCTAATTCAGTTATTTCATTTTTGTATCTTATTTGATATATCAAGTGGTCTTTTCCTAATCTCAGTCCCTTTGACCTCTCTGCAGCCTTTAACATTGTTAATCACTCCTTTCTCCTCAATATCATCTTCTCTCCCGGTTTGACAGACAAAACTCTCTTATATGACCTGTTCTTATATCCTAGTTAGTTCTCTGATTATTGTTTGCTTGTAATATAGAAAATGTTTGAAAAATATATATACTTGAGGGTCTTTCTGGGGGACCCTGGTCCCAATTTGTGGTGTGTCTATTTGTCTTGCCAATAAATCAATATGCTCAGAAGTTCAAAGCTTTGTTTCCTCAGTTATTGCGGAATTTACTCATGAGGCTCCTCATCACATACTATTTGAGCCAGTGACTCTTGCTTCCTGGTTGTTTCATGGACAAGACACTCCATCTCTCAGGTCCAGGCATTTTTTTTCTGGATTTCTCCCAGACTTTTCTTGAACACTCTCTGCCCTGCACTCTGACTACCTACCTCCCTGGGTTCTTTTAAGTCCTAACTAAAATCTTACCTCCTAGAGGAAACCTTTTCCAGTCTCTCCTAATTCCAGTGCTTTCTCTCTTTTCATTATCTCCTATTTATCCTATATATAGTTTGTTTTTCATGTATTTATTTGCATATTTCTCCCCCATTAGATTACAAGTTCCTTGAGGACAGGGACTGTCTTTATCTCTTTGTGTATCCTTAGCACATAGCTCAAAGCTTGATATTGACATTATCTTAAATGTTAATGACCAATTGGTTGCAAATGAGATAGCTGAGGTCAAGAAAGACCCAGCTGATTAAACAAGGTCACACATGTTATGAGTGGCATATTTGAAATCCAAACTCAGGTCTTCTGATATGGAACCTAAGACTTTTATCATTATGTTCTAGAGTTGGTTCTTGTCTGTAAAGAACAGAAAATTCTGTCCAGTTCTCCCAGGTGGGAAAATCTTACCTTGACTGCAAGACCCAGGGAAGGATGGAATGAAAGGTATACTTTTAAATTATTTATAGGCATCCATAGAAAACTTATATGCTTAACAATTTTCTTAGCTGGAACATATTCATGCAGACAGATGCAAGATACCTTTGGGATATTCTTAGGAAAACTAGGCCAGAACATCTGGAAGGGGTTCTCTACTTCACGACTAGAAGAGGCACTGCTAATGCCTTCTGAGAAGCAAATGGAAAATCAGAGATTAATAACAGCTGTTATTTTTATAAAATTTGATATTTTCAAATGCTCAAATATGACATTAGAGTTCCTACTTTTCTTAGCGTTTTCAGCAGCTTAACTATTGCTGTGTTAAGCATTGAGGACACAAACTATTTCCTGAATTTTGCAATCCCTGGAAAAGGTGAATATACAAATGTATTAATTATTGACATAGAAACAACATAAACTTTTTTGGAGATTACTTTCCTAAGTGATAATAGAAAAATAATTTACTGTACTAAGAATTATTCAATGTCTATCCTTTAGATAAAAAAAAGACTGTTTTGTAGGTTGTCAAGATAAAGGGAAGAAAAAAAATATAGGGAGCAAGTATCACAAGAAAAATGCATGAATTAATGGAGAATAAAAAGGAATTTAAAATTTTGTAACATAATTATCCAGATTAAAGTGATAACTATGAATTTGGATAACAAGAGAGGACTGGGTGGAAAAAAACGTGGTGAGAAGTTACTTATATAAGTGAATATACTTATGGCATATGGAAAAAGTTCTGGGAAATGCATGCTCTCACATTACTGGATTTCCAAAGTGCACATGTAGACTAAGGTCCAGGAGCATTATTTAGCAACCATATTAAACAGAATCTGTTCAATGACATTCAACTATTGTGTGACTACCTGAATATGATAACTTTCTGAAAAATGCAAAATGAATAAAACTTCTTTGTAGAATTTCATTTTGAAATCATAAATACAAATGTAGCAAGTATTTAGAAATGCTGATTGGATTTTATGTTGCTATAGAGATGCAGGAGAGAGTGCTAGCACACTTCACTAATAACCATGGTACTAGTAACCCACAAATGACTCCCAGATTACATCATGCTTGGTTCCCTGTATTCTCTGTATTCTTTTCCCCTTTAGTCTTGATTGATACTGCTGCTCCTTGGAAAATTACCCAAAGTAGAATTTGCAGCATCAAAAGTTTTTCAAAAATAAAGGAAAGAAAATAAACCTGAATGACACCTAGATATCAAATTTGTTTGCTCATATGTGTATGTTTGCAGTCCCACATATATTTTTTAATTCTTTCATTTAGTAGAAAGTTTTTGATGATGTATGTTTCCTTCTTAAATTGTATGGCAATGTGGAAATATAAAAAAATCTGGATAGCATTTTTTTTTAAACTCAAACATATGACATTTGTTTTAATAAATAAAGTAATCTTCGAAAGGTTTCCAAAACATACAAATCTATGGAGATATCTATCACTTTATATGGCTTGAATGTCCTTAAAATCAAAATAGGTTGTGTGGGTGTATGTGTATGTGTGTGTGTGTGTGCGTTTATGTGTGCATTGTAACATGACTAATATGGAAATATATTTCACCTGACTTCAAAAATATAATTGATATTTTATTGTTTTCCCTTTAAGGGTGTGCAAGGGGGCCTGGAGGGAGGACAAATAAAGCATAGTCATTTAAAACATAACAATCATGAAAGAGGGGAGAAAAATACAATATCATAAGTTTCTGAGTGACCAGGTAGTGAATAACATTTCACCATTTGGCCAATAATGGAATAATTCAGAAAATGTAATCTTACAAGTAATCTTTTTGTTTTAGCAACATGAGTATATCTATGGTTTTCTTTTCTTTTCTTTTTTTTTGTGGTCGGTTGTCTTACATATTTTTTATTTATTTTTATTTTTTAATATAAATTTATTTAACTTTTTACATTCCTTTTCACAAAATTTTGGGTTCCAAATTTTCTCCCCGTTTGTCCCCTCCCCTCCAGCCCAATACACCGAGCATTCTAATTTCCCCTATCACCAATCTGCCCTCTCTTCTACCCTCCCTCCCTTCTCTTGTCCCCATCTTCTTTTTCGTCCTGTAGGGCCAGAGGACTTTCTATTCCCCATTAACTGTATTTCTTATTTCCTAGTAGCAACAACAATACTTGACAGTTGTTCCTCAAACTTTGAGTTCCAAATTCTCCCCATCCCTCCCTCCCCACCCATTCCCATTGGGAAGGCAGGCAATTCAATATAGGCCATATCTGTGTAGTTTTGCAAATGACTTTGATAACAGTCGTGTTGTATAAGACTAACTGTATTTTCCTCCATCCTATTCTGCCTTCCATTGTTTCTATTCTGTCTTTTGATGCTGTTCCTCCCCTAGTGTTGACTTCAAATTGCTCCCTCCTCCCATTGCCCTCCCTTCCATTGTCCCCGCCATCCTGCTTATCTCCTTCTCCCCCACTTTCCTGCATTGCAAGATAGGATTTCATAAAAAAATAAGTGTGCATTTTATTCCTTCCTTTAGTGGAATGTGATGAGAGTAAACTTCATGTTTTTTCTCAGCTCTCCTCTTTTTCCCTCCACTAAAAAGTCTCCTGCTTGCCTCTTGAATGAGATATAATTTAACCCCATTCCATTTCACCCTCTCTCCTCCCACTACATTTCTCTCTCAAAATTTACCTTAATTTCTTTTAAGATATGATCACATCCTATTCAATTCACTCTGTGCTCTCTGTGTCTCTGTGTGCGTGCATGTGTGTACGTGTGTGTGCGTGCATGCGTGTACATGTGTGTGTAGTCCCAACAATTACCCAGATACTGAAAAGTTACAAGAGTTACAAATATTATCTTCCCATGTAGGAATGTAAACAGTTCACCTTTGGTAAGTCCCTCATGACACCTCTTTGCTGTTTACTTTTTCATGCTTCTTCTCATTCTTGCGTTTGAAAGTCAAATTTCCTTTTCAGCTCTGGTCTTTTCACCATGAATGCTTGAAAGTCCTCTGTTTCACTGAAAGACCATATTTTTCCCTGAAGTATTATACTCAGTTTTGCTGGGTAGGTGATTCTTGGTTTTAGTCCTACTTCCTTTGACTTCTGGAATATCCTATTCCATACCCTTAGATCCCTTAATGTAGAAGCTGCTAGACCTTGTGTTATCCTGATTGTATTTCCACAATACTGGAATTGTTTCTTTCTAGCTGCTTGCAATATTTTCTCCTTGACCTGGGAACTCTGGAATTTTTCCACAGTGTTCCTAGGAGTTTCTCTTTTTGGATCTCTTTCAGTTGGTGATTGATGGATTCCTCCAATACCTATTTTGCCCTCTGTTTCTAGAATCTCAGGGCAGTTTTTCTTGATAATTTCATGAAAGATGATATCTAGCCTCTCTTTTTGATCGTGGCTTTCAGGTAGTCCCATAATTTTTAAATTGTCTCTCCTGGATCTATTTTCCAGGTCAGTTGTTTTTCCTATGAGATATTTCACATTCTCTTCCATTTTTTCATCCTTTTGGTTTTGTTTTGTGATTTCTTGGTTTCTTGGAAAGTCATTGGCCTCCATCTGTTCCATTCTAATTTTGAGAGAACTATTTTCTTCAGTGAACTTTGGAACCTCCTTTTCCATTTGGCTAATTCTGCTTTTGAGAGCATTCTTCTCCTCATTGGCTTTTTGAACCTCTTTTGCCAGTTGAGTTAGCCTATTTTTCAAGATGCTATTTTCTTCAACATTTTTTTGGGTCTCCTGTAGCAAGGTATTGATCTGCTTTTCATGCTTTTCTTGCATCTCTCTCATTTCTCTTCCCAGTTTTTCCTCCACCTGTGTAACTTGATTTTTCAAAATCCTTTTTGACCTTTTCCATGGCCTGAGCCCATTGGATATCTACTTCAGATGTTTGGGATACAGAGGCCTTGGCTTCTATGTCTTTCCTTGATGGTAAGCATTGTACTTCCTATCTATGGTTTTCAATCATTAATAACTATGCTTTAGTCCCCTAACTCAATAACAAAAGCTTTATTTGCCAAGAACAAATGACAAATAAAATGAAAATTAAAATTAAAAAAATGAAATAAATACAAACTTTTTCAGTATCAAGTACTTTGGAAAGGAGACCACTAGCATTTGGAGGGATCATGAGACACTATTAGTAAGCACCCCAACACATACAGAGGGACTTGCTATCATAGATTCATATATGTGCATTCATAAAGGAAAGCAACTTTCAAAGGGTTAACAACCACTTTGATCAAGCACATGTATCATAGTTTTAATGAAGCACATATATCATTCATCTGTTTTAGGAGAGTCATTACTCTGAACTTCAAAGACAATAAAAAGAAATCAAAAGATCTACAGACATACTCTCCTCTGCCTGGATTCAACAGAGAGTTGGACTCCCATTATCTGACTAGTTTAACTACCAGAGAGAGAAGAACAACATCTTAGTTCTCAAAGTCGGTGGGCTCCTTAGGGGCTTCCTAGAGTCCTACGCTGGCACTGAAAACTTCTAACAAAAACTCAGCCCCAAAGTAAAACCTCAACTCAGAGTATTTCTACCTTTTTTGAGCCAGAGGGCATCACAGTCCTTTGATCTAGTGTCTCAATAGAAAAAAAACAAAAGGTACTTGGAACCCTCCTGCAAAAAAATTCCCCTAATCAAAATTCCCACAATGGGCAGGCCATTCAATGAGTGGGAAAAATCTTTAATCACATTAAAATAACTAACAATAAAAATGCATAAACTGTTTCTAGTTAAAGAAACTCTCCTTTCTGGAATTTACTCTTTGTAGAGACTCTTGATTGACAAAGGCAAGACTCAATCAGAAGCACTTGATTATGCGAAAACAAAAACAGCAAAAAGTTATATTTTGATTATCCTCATAAGCACTTCACATATGAGAGATACCAAAGACTTGCTCATTGGCTAAATCTGGTCAACTGACCTTTTATGCAGTTTATGAACTTACAGATTTAGACCATGGCCCATTGTTTCCTGACTCCTGATGTAAAAAATGATTAATTTTTTTTTTTTAAATTTGCATCCATGGTCTATAACAGTGCATCTAAACTGACATTTAACACATTCTTACTGGCTTTTGAGTAATTGGAATATTTTCAATCCACTAAAATCTTATCCTCTAGCTTATCTGGATCCTATATTCAAAACTGGCTATAGGCTGTTTCTGGTAATTCCTGTTGAGTAAACCGCATTCTCCAAAACCTTACCAATCAGCAATTCAGAAGAAGCACGGAATTGCTTTTCCTTGTGCAACTTATCACCACATTTCTATCTTTTTCTCCCTTACATAGATGCTTTAGTGGATAAAGTATTAATCTGGCATTAGAAAGGTTTAGATTCAAATTTTACCTCAGATCAAGAAAGCTATACAACTTTGGGCAAATCTCAACCTCTGCCTGCCTCAGTTTCAACTTTAAATTGGTGATAATGATAACACCTAACTCCCAGTGTCATTGTGTAGATCAAATGAGATGATGTTTTTTAAAGGCTTAGCAGAATGACTAAAACTAAGTAAGCACTTAGCAAATGTTTATTTCTTTTCTTCCTTCCCCTAAATTATGACTCCTGGCATCATCTCTATATTAGGTACAGGTCATATAAGATCCCAGTCTCTTGTTTGCTCCTTTACATTTCCCCATTATAAGCAGTTGGGTAATTCTGGAGAGATCTCTCTCAGGAAAGGGTCCCTATCTTTCTTGAGATTACTTATTATTCACTTTTTTTTTAAAAAACAAGTGAGGTAATTTGTTTGTGTTTGTAGGCAGCAATGAAAATACATAGAAAAGGAGATATTGAAGATTAGAAGGAGACTGCAGATGAGAGTGGGAGAAATGTATTTGAGAAAATAGGATGAAATGGGATCAAAGTATGTTGAACCTGGAAAGAAAAACAGCTACCTCTTAATTTACACCTAAGAAAACTGAAGCTTAGGTTAAATGATTTGACCTTAGATGGTAGAAATTAAATATGTCTTCCTTGTTTAAGGTCTAGGTTTGGTCATACTTTACCATAATAGGATAATTAGCTTGCCATAGAGAGCTGAAGAAGAATCAGAAAGACTTAGGCTCAAGTTCAACCCTTGACCTATATTACTGGTATGGCCCTGGGCAAATCACTTAACCCTGGAAGTAAGCAACTCTACCGCTGGATTTCTAACATTGAAAGTATATTCTACCCTAGGAGGATCTCCATCTGCTTTTCAGGTTCTTTCAAGAATTTTCATTTTTAAAAGGACAGTCATTTCTTCATTCATTTCATAACTGCACTCCTGACTCTATGTACTTTGTTTACCATGCCCCTATGTGAAATACTGCATTTCCCCTTCTCTCCTTGTTCTCAGTTTTTTTTAAACTTTCTTTCTATTATAATGTAAATGCATTAAAGGTTGAACTATTGTGCCTGGTACTTAGTAAATGCTTAATAAGCACTTATTAAGAATTGCTTGACTTAATTTCCCAGTGTCCTTGTTAACACTTTAATATTTTGCAGAGAAAACGTTAGCCTGAATTAAAAAATAAAGTTTCTTCATCCGGTAATTCTCTATACCATAATGTCAAGCTCAAAAAATCAGGAGCCAGTAGCCATACATAATGATCCTTGTGGTTTGCATATTGATTTTAAAAGCATATATCAAAAATATCTGTTTTCTATTGTATTTTTATTGTGATGAATATTTCTCAATGACACTTTAATCTGGTTCTGGCAATGCTGGGGAGTATATGTAGCTCACAGATAACTGTTCAATTCCTGTGATCTATAGCAATGATAGCATAAGATCAGTCCCTTTACCATACCACCTTTCCATTTAAAGAAGGAATGTGAAGATAAATTTAGGAGAAGTTACACTATCTGTATTTATACTCTGTTTCAATTCTGATTTCTCATCATAGTATGCAAGTGAGCCTGAAATTTTAAAGACTGTTTTCAGCCCAAATCCGGTAGTTCTTACCAAGTTGCAAAATATTTCTGTGAACCTGGTGACAGGTATATCTGTTATTTGAAGTTCAGTTTAGTTAGGTCCCTAGGCATATTAACATGTTGGTGCCATGAATTCTTGGGCCACAGTGACTAACAAAGATTTTCTGTGATACTGAAAAAGACTTGCAATCTGTGTTTGTACATCACCCATGCTAACAAAGTATTGGCTATTGAAATAAGCTGAATTATTATGTAAATAAAATGTGTCTGAATTATTCTAAATTTTTATTTCAAATATTCAAAAATAGAAAAGTATTTTTTCAAAATATATCCTTGAATTTTTGGGGAGGCAGGCTATACCTGTGAGTTCATCAGTTTAGGGAAGGAGATTCTAAATCAATACAGATCAGCAATGGTTTTATAACTGGTAACAATGAGGATTGGTACTTGTTTGGAAACTTGGCCATACAAAGTTGCTAGTGGGCACTCACAATTTAAAAGTCTTGCCCCTGATTATAGCAGTTTGCACTACAGCAGGGCTTGGATCTGACTTCTTGTCTTTGATGAGAATTCTCGCTTTGCCACTTAATGTTTATTCTGTCTCATATGTTGGTTGGTTCGTTGCTGTCCATTCTCAAAGAGGAACAAAATGACATCACTTTGATAGAATCAAATTTCAATGTGTCCAACTATGACTGATAAGATCAATCAATAGGAGCTCAGGATGCTTTACCACAGATTGGACACAGATAGTCCGGTGAAAATTTGGGGTAAATACCCTAAATTTGCATACTTTATGTTTCCTTTGAGCTCTTTCAGTTCTACTTTGCTCATACAGCACAGCACCTTCTCTGATGTGGGTATGCCATACTGAAGGGTCCTTTGCCAGTGTTTCCCACGTCATACAATCAATTGCAAAGTTCTTTTTTTTTTGAGCTTGAATTAAGGAATTTTATTAATTATGTTTACTATATTTCACTTTAAGCAGAAAAGGATATATTTTAGAAAGATTTCTGTGCAAAATATTTTTATTTATTTATTTATTTATCTATCTATCTATCTATCTATCTATCTATCTATCTATTTGTTTATTTATTTGGCTTTTTACAATCATTTTCACAAAATTTTGGGTTCCAAATTTTCTCCCCTTTTAACATCTCCACCCACCCCAATACCCCAAGCAATCTAATTTTCCCTATCTCCAATCTGCCCTCTCTTCTGTCATCCCTCCCTTCTCTTGTCTCCATCTTCTCTTTTCTCCTGTAGGGCCAGATGACTTTCTATTCATCATTAACTGTATGTCTTCTTTCCTAGTAGCAACAACAATACTAAACAGTTGTTCCTAAAACTATGAGTTCCAAATTCTCCCCATCCCTCCCTCCCCACCCATTCCCTTTGGGAAGGCAGGCAACTCAATATAGGCCATATCTGTGTAATTTTGCAAATGTCTTCCCTGATAGTCGTGTTGTATAAGACTAACTGAATTACCCTCCATCCTACCCTGCCCCTCATTGTTTCTCTTCCGTCTTTTGATCCTGTCCCTCCCCAAGTGTTGACCTCAAATTGCTCCCTCCTCCCTTTGCCCTCCCTTCTATCATCCCCCCCCTTGCTTATCTCCTTCTCCCCCACTTTCCTATACTGTAAGATAGGTTTTCATACCAAAATGAGTGTGCATTTTATTCCTTCCTTTAGTCAAATGTGATGAGGGTAAACTAATTGTTTTTTTTTTCTGAGCTCTCCTCTTTTTCCCTCCACTAAAAAGTCTCCTACTTGCCTCTTAAATGACATATAATTATCCCATTCCATTTCACCCTCTTTCCTTCCACTACATTTCTCTCTCAGCATTTACCTTAATTTCTTTTAAGATATGGTCCCATCCTATTCAATTCAATCTGTGCTCTCTGTCTCTGTATGTGTGTGCATGTGTGTATGTGTGTGTGCGTGCATGCGTGTACATGTGTGTGTGTGTGATCCCACCAACTACCCAGATACTGAAAAGTTTTAAGAGTTACAAATATTGTCTTTCCATGTGGGAATGTAAACAGTTCACTTCTGGTAAGTCCCTTAAGACTTCTCTTTGCTGTTTACTTTTTCATGCTTCTTCTCATTCTTGAGTTTGAACGTCAAATTTTCTTTTCAGCTCTGGTCTTTTCATCAAGAATGCTTGAAAGTCCTCTGTTTCACTGAAAGACCATATTTTCCCCTGAAGTATTATACTCACTTTAGCTGAGTAGGTGATTCTTGGTTTGATTCCTAGTTCCTTTGACTTCTGGAATATCCTATTCCACGCCCTTCGATCCCTTAATGTAGAAGCTGCTAGATCTTGAGTTATCCTGATTTTATTTCCACAGTACTAGAATTGTTTCTTTCTATCTGCTTGCAAGATTTTCTCCTTGAGCTGGGAGTTCTGGAATTTGGCCACAATGTTCCTAGGAGTTTCTCTTTTTGGATCTCTTTCAGGTGGTGATCGATGGATTCTTTCAATACTTATTTTGCCCTATGATTCTAGAATGTCAGGGCAGTTTTCCTTGATAATTTCATGGAAGATGATATCTAGGTTCTTTTTTTGATCATGGCTTTCAGGTAGTCCCATAATTTTTGAATTGTCTCTCCTGGATCTATTTTCCAGGTCAGTTGTTTTTCCCATGAGATATTTCAAATTCTCTTCCATTTTTTTCATTCTTTTGGTTTTGTTTGGTGATTTCTTGGTTTCTCGTAAAGTCATTAGGCTCCATCTGTTCCATTCTAATTTTGAGAGAACTATTTTCTTCAGTGAGCTTTTGAACCTCTTTTTCCATTTGGCTAATTCTGCTTTTGAGAGCATTCTTCTCCTCATTGGCTTTTTGAACCTCTTTTGCCAGTTGAGTGAGCCTATTCTTCAAGGTGTTATTTTCTTCAGCATTTTTTTGGGTCTCCTTTACCAAGGTATTGACCCGTTTTTCATACTTTTTCTGCATCTCTCTCATTTCTCTTCCCAGTTTTTCCTCTACCTGTCTAATTTGCTTTTCAAAATCCTTTTTGAGCTCTTCCAAGGTCTGAGCCCACCCGACATCCCCTTGGGGTGTCTGGGGTGCTGAGGCCCCACCCTCCACGTCTTTTCCTGATGGCAAGAATATTTCCTTGTCCTCCTCAGATCCGAATGTCGGGATCATTTGCATTTGTTGGAAAAAACTCTCTATAGTCTTATTTTTCTTCCCTTTTCTAGGCATTTTCCCAGCCAGTTACTTGACTTCTGAGATTCCTGTCCACCCCTGCCTAGATCCGCCCAGCTAGTGCTTGGGGTCTGAGATTCAAATGGGCTTTTCGCACCACTAATCAATGTGAGCTTTAGTTCCTGTGCTGGGGTGGGGGCAGGGCCGCCTCCCAGGCTCAGCTCCCTCAGGGGCTTTATGCAGAGACTTTCAGGAATGGAGCGGGTTGGGGGGGGTGCCTCCCAGGCTCAGTTCCCTCAAGGGCTTTATGCAGAGGCCTTCCGTAATGAGGATCCTGCCTGCTGCTGGGGGGAGTCCTGGGCCATCCGCAGCCGCTGCTGCTCCCCACGCCTCTGCCTCCGCCACTTCCTGTCCCCATCTCTGCTGCCTCGGCTTCCTCCCGAGGGGGCCCGAGTCACGGAGACACTCCGCTCCCCCTCTTGTCCAGCCCAGCCTTCTCTCTCACTGACCTGTAGCTTCTGTGGGCGGAGGGACTTTCCCAGCTGCTGGAGCTTCCGTCCCTGAAACCTGCTTGGGTCAGCTTCTCTGGGGCGCGGCCAGGGCAGCGCTGGGGTGGTGTCCACTTTCCAGGGAGCGAAGGACCCTGGGGACAGGTCTCCAGGGCTCCCTGGAACGGAAATCTCTTCCACTCCGTTTCTGTACCCCTTTCATTGGTCCAGAAGTTATGGGGGTCTCTTTTTATATTAATTCTATGGGCTTTGGTTTCGGAACTCGTAAATGTGCATCCTTCTACTCCGCCATCTTGGCCTCACCATTTGCAAAGTTCTTGAGAGAGACCTTGAGACTGTCCTTGTATCAATTCTTCTGATCACCATGTGGTCACCTGTCCCATGTGAGTTCTCCATAAAATAGTCTTTTTGGCAAGCATATATTTTGCATTCAAACAATGCGACCAGCCCTTTAGAGTTGGGCTCTCTGAAGCATGATTTGAATGCTTGAATGAAACCTATAGCAATTCAGTTTTTGGGAAACCCCTTTACTTAGGTCTGACTATACAATTCAAGGAAGAAACAGGATCTTGATTGCTTTATTCTTTTCATAATCTCATTTTTTGACTGTTTCCATTTTTAAGGAGAGAAGAATTTTTCCCCTGTCTTGGGATGTTTCCCCAATGAAGGATTTAAGGAATAATTTATTTGAATACTCTAGGATAAATTTTGGTATAAAGTGTTTATATTTCATTTCTACACATAGAAGTTAAACTCCTCTGAGGTAAAACTGTTTGGTTTTGGTTTTGCATCCCCAGAACATGATATAATGTTTGGCACAGAGTAAATACTTAAGAATTATTTGTTGAATTATTGAGTTAGTTGTATGCATCAATATGAATTATCTAATAATCCTTTGTAATGATATTACATAGATTCAGCAAATTTTTAGTATACTATAAGTAAAGAAGGCTAAAGATTTTTTTTTTTAATTGTAGGCCCTCAATTTTCACCCTTAATTCTCAGACTCAAGTGGCCCATAAAATTTCTAATAATAGAAGAGCACAAATGGAGGAGAAAAATGTGTGGATAGAGAAACATAGAAAGTCAGAAAAATGGTGAAAGACAAAATTTGAAGCAGAAAGAAAGCATGTAGAAGGAACAACATAGAAATAATGACCCACACGAAAAAAAAAAAACAAAAGCTAAATTACAACAGAAGAAGACCATAAACTGGCAAGCAGCATGTTTTAGTGATGATAATACTGACTGTAGAATCCAAATAACTAGTTTAATATCCAGTCTCTGATGCTAACTTTACTGTCTATATAACCCTGGGCAACTCACCTTAACACTTTGGTCCTCATTTTCCTCACTTACAAAATGAGGGATGTGGAGTACTGGATGACCTCTGATATGCCTTCTAGTATTAGATCTATGATCTTATGTTCTTATACTCCTATAGAAAACAGAAACATAGAAAAATAGAAACAGATATACATGCAAAGCATAATTGCTCCTTTATTTAAAGTATATGTGTGAACCATGAATAATTATGGGAAGATATGTTAGTTTTAGAGGATCTATAATCTCAACAATGTAAGCACTACTTCCCCTAGTGTAACTCATATGTGTCTTCTCTTTCTTGGCAATTTAATCATATCCTTCCATAAATTTTCCATTGAGTATTAGTTCAATACTCTAGAGGCCTTTAATTAGCTCTTTTCATATTTCTTGAGTGCAAATGCAATATTCAGGTTGCTGATTTATTACTTCCTTATAGATTCTTGCAGTCCCTTTTGCATGTTTTTCCTCATCACAGTTCTTTAACCACTACATTTTATGACATGGCACCATTTATAAAATTCCATGGACAAGTTATTCCCATCATGTTATTTTCAAGGTCCTTTGTATGTATTTGTGTGTGTATATTTGTGTGTGTACATGCACATATTACTATTTAAGTATTATTATATAGAACTATTTATTACTACATATGTATATCAGTCTTGACTCTTATTTCACTCTATATCAGTTCATATAAATAATTCTGTGCTTCTCTGATTTCATCCCACAAAAATACTTCACATAATATAGTAATATTCCATGACATTTGTGTGCCGCAATTTATATAGCTGTTTTCCATTGGATAGGCATATGTTTTATTTCAAATTCTTAGCCATCATACACACCAAAAGAAATGCTGCTAAAATATTTTGGAGTACATAATGACTTATTTTTTCATTATCAATGGATTTATTGCAGTACAAGTTCAGTATATTGGAGACTTTGACTCAAAGAACAAAGACATTTTACTCAAACAATTTGCATGAATTTTGAATTTGGAAAAGCTATGTGTCATACTAGATAGAGCTCTGGGCCTGGAGTCTGTAACATCTGAGATTAAATAAGGTCTCAAGACACTTACCTCCTCTGTGGCACTGGACAAGTCATTAACCCTGTTTGTCTCCATTTCCTCATCTGTAAAAGGAGTCAGAGAAGAAAACAGAAATTCCCACAGGACAAAGAAAAAGAAAGGGTAAAGTATTTTAGAGAAGTAAAGAGATACAGGTACAAAAATTTCAAATTCATTTGGAGGCAACAGTGGTTCCCTATGCTTTCTCTAATCATTAGGGATTACATTTTTCACCCAAAATTACTATATTTCCAGGTAAAGGAAAATATTTTTAGAGAGGTCAGGAGTCACAAGGTATTTCAGGAAGGAATGTGAGAGAAAATTCCACATTTTTAATTTTTTTTATATCCCTGTTAAATAAATTTAAATTCGTACTCTCTTCTGTACAGTTCTAGTTAATATCACATTATTTTGAGTATTACTGTCATACTCTTAAACCCACAATGCTGTCCAATTTTCAAGGTCAATGATCAAGGTCATCAAGATAATTAAATATTTGGTTTTAGTGGTAAAAAATGTTTTGAAATCTACAAAGTTATGAGGCTTACAGTGCAGTCTCCTCAAACACAAGTATTTGTCATATCCAAAGCACATTTGCTGGAGAGATGTAAAATGATTCTTGTTACTGAATATTACTAAAAGTTTTAAATAAGTGAACTCAATAGTAATCAAACAAAAAGGTATGTAAAAAAGGACAAAAAAGTTCATTTTATTAGGTATAATTCAAAGAGAATACAATTGATAGTATAAAAATAATGTCTTTTAAAATTTGCTTTACTAAAACTCAAACATATTATTATTCCTGAGAAGTTTTATTCTTTTAAACAAGTAGTTTCCTCAGTGACTATTAACATTTAATGTATAGTTGTCCAATTGCACAAATGTATTCAAAAGATATTTTACTGAAAATTAAGGGTCCTAAACTTTCTTCACAGTCATGTGTGTTTGGAAAAACCACTCAATCTCTCTGGACCTCAATTCTATAAGTAAAAAATTAAATAAGCTACACTGTGTGCTCTCTAAAATCCTTTGTAACATTCTCAATTTATAGATATAATGACATTTTTGACATATATTGGCTTTATTTTACATTTGACATTATTTGAAGGTAAATTAACCAAGTTCAATTCAATTTTGCAAGTTTTTATTGTATATAGACTATATACACAAGCCTCTAAAAGGTTCCAGTATTTTATCCTGGTAGAGGCATGACCTTGAGATACCAAAGATATGTTGTAAAGATAGAATTAAAAGGAATTCACAACAGATGTGTTAGGATTGGTCTGATGTAAAAGAAAAGTGAGAACTAGGCCATATGTCTCCATGATTGAAATAATAGTAATTTCTTCAACAAGAATATAAACGTCATCAAGGAGAGTTGCTATACAAATAGCAAAATATTTAAATGAAAAAGAATGCAATTTCAGACTAAATTGGACTGAGAGTTGGTATATGATTCATGCATAATATATGGATTGATTTTTTTTGCTTTTTATGCTAATTTTAGCCTACCAACTAACACCAAAAAGCACAGGATCTCTCCTACCCAGCACTATACCATGCATATGAGGAACCATTAATTATAACAAATAGAGAAGCATAATACTGTGGATAAATTCATTTTTATTGGCAGAATGTTTCTCAAGTATGTACACATGGATAAAATGGATAAACATTTGGTCAATCTAATTTTAAAAAAAAGAAGTAAGAAAACAAAATTACCAGTATCAAAAATAAAAAGGGTGAATTCACCTCTGATGAAGAGAAAATTAGAACAATAAATAGAAATTATTTTGCCTAACTGTATGGCCATAAATTTTATAATCTTAATGAAATAGATGAGCATTTACAAGAGTATAAACTGCCTAGATTAACAAATGAGGAAGTAAAACACTTAAATAATCCTATCTCAGAAAAAAAAGAAATTGAACAAGAAGTCCCAAGGAAAAAACCTCTAGAATCAGATAATATTTACAAGTGAATGTTATCAAACATTTAATGACTAGCTGATTTCAATACTATATAGACTATTTGGGAAAATTGACACAAAGGAATCCTATCAATTTCTTTTTAGGACACAAATATGGGAAGAGCCAAAATAGAGAAGAAAATTATAGATCAATTTCCCTAATGAATACTGATGCAAAATTTTCCAAAGTATTTTATTTATTTTTAGTGTTCTACAATCACTTTCATATAACTCATATTTTCCCCCTCTCTCCTCCTCGTTCTCCCTTCTCTCCCCCCCTCCCCAGTCAGCATACAATTTTATATAGGTTCTACACACACATTCCTATTAAATACATTTTCACCTTAGTCATGTTGCATAGAAGAATTAAAATGAATGGGAGACAAATGGGAGACATCATAAAACAAACCAAAACGTAATACAAAAGAAAATAATCTGCTATATTCTGCTATTGAATTCCATAGTTCTTTCTCTGGATGTGGAAGGTGTTTTGCCTTAAGAGACCATTAGAAATATTTTAAGCCCTTGCACTGCAATGAGGTTCTAAGTCTACCGAAAAAATCCTCACACACTGTGGTTGCTGCTGTTTATAAAGTTCTCCTGGTTCTCTGCCTTTTGCTCAGCATCAGTTCATATAAGTCTTTCCAGGCCTCTCTGAAGTTTTCCTGTTCCTCATTTCTTACAACACAACAGTATTCCATTACATTCATATACCACAGTTTCTTCAGCCATTACCCAATTGATGGGCATCCCCTTGATTTCCAGTTTTTGGCCACCAAAAGGAGTGCTGCTATAAATATTTTTGTACATATGAGACCTTTTCCCATTTTTATGATCTCTTGGAAATACAGTCCTAGAAGTGGGAATTGTTGGGTCAAAAGGTATGTACATTTTTATGGCTTTTGGGCATAGTTCCAAATTGCTTTCCAGAAGGAATGGATCAACTCACAGCTACAGTAACAAGAAATTAGTGTTCCAACTCTCCCACATCTTCTGATGCAAAAATTTTAAATAAAATATTAGCAAAATGATTCCAACAATATATCAAGAGAATAATACTCTCTGATAACACACTCAGGGATGCAGGGCTAGTACAATATTAGGAAAACTATCAGCATAATTTTTTCATATCAACAACAAAGCTAAAAGAAAACATATGGTTATCTCAATAGACGCAGAAAAAGTTTTTGGCAAAATATAACACTCTGCTATTGAATACACTGGAGAGCACAGAAATAAATGGAGCCTTCCTCAAAATAATAAGCAATACCATAGCTAAAACCATCAGCAAGCATTATACATGATGGGGATAAGCTAGATGCACTAGCAGTAAGAATGGGGGTTAAATAAGGATGTCCATTATTGTCATTATCACCGCTATTATTCAAAATGACACTAGAAATGTTAGCTGTACAAATAAGAGAAGAAAATGAAATTGAAGGAATTAGAATAGGCAAAGAAGAAACTAAGTAAACTAAGTTATGACTCTTTGCAAGTGATATGATGATATACCTAGTGAATCCCAAAGAATCAAGTAAAAAACTACTTGAAATAATAAATGTTTGGTAAAATTGAAGTAAACAAAATTAATCCACATAACTCATCTGCATTATATATATATATATATGTATATATATATATATATACATATATATACACATATGTGTGTGTGTGTGTGTATAAACAAAGTCCAACAGCAAGAGATAGAGAAAATTCATTTAAAATTTGGTAGACATAAAATATTTGGGATTGTACCCACCAAAACAAACTGAGGAATTAATGGAACACAACTATAAAATACTTTCCACACAAGTATAATCATGTCTAAACAAATGGAAAAACATCAGTTGCTCATGGGATAGCCAAGCTAATATAATAAAAATGACAATTCTATCTAAATTACTTTACTGATTCAGTGGCATACCAATCAAACTACCAGAAAATTATTTTCTAGAGATAGACAAAAATATCAGAATTTACCTGGAAGAACAAAAGTTCCAGAATATCGAGGGAATTAATGAACAGAAATGATAGAGAAGGTTGGCCTAGCCAAACCACATCTCAAACTATATTATATGGCAGCAATCATGACAATCACTTGCTACTTGTTAAGAAATACAGGGGTAGATCAGTGGCATAGATTAGGTACCCAAGAGTAGTCAATAATTATAGAAGTCTACTATTTAATAAACCCAAGGAATACAGCTTTTGTGATAATTCACTTTTTGAAAAACCACGGGGAAATCTGGATTACCATGTGGCAGAAACTGGGCATAGTCCAATGACTGAGGCCACTTACCATAATAAAGCTGAAATAGGTACATGATTTGGGCATAATGTCTGATACTATAAACAAATTCAGAGAGGAAGTGATATTTATTTGCCAGGTTTATGGAGAATGGAGAAAATTGTGGCCAAACAAGAGACAGAGAACATTATGAAATGCAAAATGGATAATTTTGGTTTTATTAAATTGAAAAAGCTAAAGTAACCAAGATTCAAAGAGAAGCAGAAAACTGGAAAAAAATTTTTACAAGTAATGCCTGTGATGAAGGCCTCATTTCTAAAATATATAGAGAACTGAGTCAAATGCACAAGAATTCAAGTCATTCCCCAATTGATAAATGATCAAGAGATATGAACAAGCAGTTTTAAGAAGTAAAACTTAAAGATATCTATAATCATATGAAAAAAATGCTCTAAATCACCATTGATTAGAGATATGCACATCAAAACAACTCCTAGGTACAACATCACATCTATCAGACTGGTTAACATGACGAAACAGGATGAAGCTAAATATTGGAGAAGATGTGGGATAGTTGGAACACTAATTCATTGTTGATGGTGCTGTGAGATGATCCAACCATTCTGGAGAGCAAGTTGGAACTATGTCCAAAAGGCTATAAAAATGTGCATACCCTTTGACTGGGCAGTGCCACTTTTAGGGTTGTATCACAAAGAGATAGCAAAAATAGGAAAAGGACTCACATGTACAAAACTATGCATAGCACCTCTTTTTGTAGTGTCCAAGAACTGGAAATCTAGGGGATGCACATCAATTGGGAAATGGCTGAGCTTATGATATATGAAGGTAATGGAATACTATTGGGTTATAAGAAATGAGGAACAGGTGGACTTCAGAAAAACTTGGAAAAGCTTGTATGAAGTGATGCTGAGTGAAATGAGCAAAATGAAGAGAACATTATGCACAGTAAGAGTCATTATGTGTGAAGGTTGTTTCTAATAAACTTAGCCCTTCACAACAATGCAAGGACCTAAAACATTTCCAAAGGACTCTTAATGGAAAATGTCATCCATATCCAGAGAAAGAACTAAAATGTCAGAATGTAGAATGAAGTAAACTGTTTTCTATTTTTTGCATTTTATTTTGTTTGGACTTTTCTCATGCTTTCTCCCATTTGTTTTAATCCTTCTTATGAAACATGACTAATGTGAAAATGTGTTTAATAAGAATATATGTGTAGAACTTATATATGATTGCATACTTTTGTGAGGAGGAATGGGGTAAGGAGAGGGAGAAAAATTTAAAACCTATGGCAGTGGTTGTTGAAAATTGAAAACAAATTAATTATTCAAAAAAGAGAAAGACTCCAATTGCCTTCTATAGGGTGGGAATTTTAAAAGCCCTTTGGTAATGAGGTCAGAAAGGTAACCACTTCAATTAAAACTGATGTTAACAGGAAGTTACGTAAATGTACACAGAAGTTGAACTTTGCCCCACCTTAGGAGCAATAAAGTTCTGGTTTTGTTGCCTTTCTTTCTCTTGTTAGGAGGTGAAAGTAGGAGAATAGATATAGATATTAAATGCTATCAGATATTAGTCCTATATATCAGTTCATTTCTACTTCTATAGTGATAACATCAGAGTTGGTGCAAAGGGTTCAGAGGATGTTAAGAATGACCGATTTTTTTTTATTTATTTAACTTTTTACATTCATTTTCACAAAATTTTGGGTTCCAAATTTTCTAACCTTTTCTCCCCTCCCCCCTACCCAATAGCAATCTAATTTTCCCTATCTCCAATCTGCCCTCTCTTCTGTCATCCCTCCCTTCTCTTGTCCCCATCTTCTCTTTTCTCCTGTAGGGCCAGATGACTTTCTATTCCTCATTAACTGTATGTCTTCTTTCCTAGTAGCAACAACAATACTAAAGATCATATATATAAACAGACACACACATTAATTTGTCTTAGAATTTAATTCAATTCAGCATACATAAAGCCAATAAACATTCATTAACACTTTACTGTTTTAAATTTTGTGGTTACAAATACAATTAGTCAGTCAAGAAGCATTTATGAAGTGTTTGATATACTTTAGGCACTGAGTCAAGCGTTGTGCATACAAAGAAAGGCAGAAGACAGTTGTGGAAATGTTGATGGGTCAGTTGTTAAGAGAACTAAGAAAGGAGTAGACCTTACTATTACTGAAATATACTTTGGGGGAGACCTTAGTATTACTGAGAGAAATCATTTGAGAAAACATCAATACTATCAAGATGTAGATATTTTCCAATTCTTATAAAACCTTTGTGAAAATAATCCACACCTGTATTAAGGGCATCCTTTAAGAAAGTATGAAAACATAAGGCATAGTTATTCTAAACTGGTATTTTAAAAGATGTCCAAATTTTTTTAGTCACATAATTTGCTGAGACATGCAAAGAATGCAACACACCACTGAGATTCTTGATTTTTGACTAAAAAAAACTTGATTTACCAAATCAAAATATCACATTCATATTTTCCTTCCAAAACATTTTCCATGAATATGTAAAAATCTTACAAAATTTCTTCAAAGATGAAATCCCAGAGATTACTTTGATAAATCCTTGCTTATCAATATCAAGTATGACATAAAGTAGTGAAAAGAACACTTCCTTAAAAACCTTGACACTGCCATGGAAAATGTCTACCATAGAGGATAATTCGAAAATAGATTATTCATCTAAGTTTAAGTCTTCTAGATATTACTATTTGTAGATATCACACTGACCATATTGTCCTGAAATGAGATGTTCAAAGAGTTAAGCCTAAGTATAAAGATAGAAAAAAGAAAATGGATTAAGAACATACATTGCCCTGAGTGTAATGTGCAGTAGCATATATTGCTGTCATACACACAAACACACATTCTTTCTCTTTCTCTCTCTTTCTCTCTGTATTTAAAGAGACATTTACTTCAAATACACAGCATGGAAAAACATATAAGTTGTTGTGTGTTGTTTTTTTTTTTTTTCTACAAGACGTCAGGGGCAGAATTCCATCCTTCGCTGCCTCATACCTCCTCAGTTTCTGAGAAGGAGGGGTAAATTAGGTTCACAGCTAAACTTAGTTCCTATATAACATTAATCCCATCAAGTTCCAATCTGAGTCCTGTATATCTGACTTTTGCTAAGCTGGAGTTCCCTTAGTAGACTAAGGATTAACTATTCCAAAATCTAGCTTTTATTCATGGACTCCTGGTTTTCCAAGGCTAGGGATTCTTGACTGGATCAGATACTTCAATCGCTTTAGAGAGAACAGAAAGTCATTGAGGACAAATCCAAAGACTGGGCCTAATTCTTAATCTGTGTGATCTAAAGGGAAGGGGTAGATTAAGATGGTCTTCTTTTATTTTATTTTTACTACTGTTGCATGATGTGACCGAAGGAATCTTTCAGCTTAAGACATGAAGCTCGTAGAAGCATGCAACAAGTCTTATATATTGAGCAGAAAAGATGAGTAAAGAACTGTTCCTAGAAATGAGGAGGAGGAGGATAGTGGGCTAAATTGATTGGCCCTGGGAAGTCATGAAGTACTTTTAAAAACACCAAGCTTATGCAGAAACAAAGGAATATTTTTTTTCACCAAATTGTTCTTTCAGTAATGTCATGTGGCAGCTACACACAGAATACAATGGAAAGATTCATGTTTGACATTATTATAAAGAATTATACAAAACAAGTGACAAAAATGGTTAATTTTTAAGAAATATGCTATTGGAAGTAGAGTGAAGAGGGATGGATATGCTTCCCTGTTCTGTTCTTCTGACATCTAATCTCTGTCAAAAAATTACAGGCTCAGTCACAAGGATGGTGGAAAGATCTCTATGAGTTGATTTACTCATAGGAGGATATGCATGCATACGTGCATATATACATATGTAATACAGGATGAATAAGTGTGAATAAGTAACAAACTGTGCTGTTGAATAAAATACATACCTGAAGTAGATTACATCTCCATTGAAATATATTCATGGCTATGTGCGAGATCGAGGAGAAAAAAAAAACAACAAATATTTACTATCAAGAAGTTTACAGTCTAGCAAAAGCTTATAACATGTACACAAAGTGTAATATGTTAGAATAGAAAAGCAAAACCGATGGCAAAAGAAATTAGTGATGTTTGGGGAAAAACTGAGCAGATTGTGATCATTTACATCTGGGAGGATAGGTGGGAATATCAGGAAAATCTCAATGAGAAATCTATACTTGAATTTTTTCTTAAAGGAAAATCATTTTGATAAGAAGATAAAAGGAAAGAATTTTTTTCCAAGCTTGGTAGATAAATACTTTTTGAGAATATGCAGAAATAAAAGAATAAAGAGTGAGATCTGTTAAAGTTTAGACAGGATAAATAAGCTCAGTGAAAGGCAATAATATGAAATAAGGAAAGGAAGAGGTTGGAGCCAGATGGTAGAATGCCTTAATTACTGGGGTAAAGATTTAGTATATTGTCCCATTCCCAGTATGAAGGCAATTTATTTATTTGTTTATTATTGTTTCTGTTTTCTTGATAATGAAATAATCAAATATATTTTGCAGGATTATTTAGGCAACTGTAGGGAAGATGCATTAGAGAAGGGGAAAATAGAGGCAAAGGGACTATTTAGGAGACTCTTACAATAGTTCAAATGATAAGCAATGACAGCTCAAACTCTAATAGAAGCAAAGTGGGGGAAGAAAAAGGGACAGATGTGATTTGTATGTACAATCAGCTAGACATGCTAGCTTTTTTTTTCTTTAACGTGTGCACTTTTATTTGAACTGGTCTTAAGTCAGTGTACAGGTAAAGTTCCTCCCCTCCCTCAAGTACTGGCACCAATCTCATAAAACTCGCAGGGAGACTGTGAAGTCTTCATTCACATCTATGTTGGGGGCAGAGAGGGAATTTAGGGGGCCATTCAATATGGCTGACAATTTTAAAAAAAGGAACAAGTATTAAGGCGGAAGATACAAAATGTTTTTTTAAAGGATTACATTAATTTACATGTAAAGCAATACTAGTACCTCCCCCCTCCCCCCTTCCCATCTGGATTTGTTACTTAGCTCCTTTTATGGAGCTCATTACTCTGTAACAATGCATTATACAACATTTGGAATGACTATTAAAAACACACACACACACACAAATGTAAAATCACGAGTCCTGAAGATGCACTGTAGAACTTTGGGGATATTTGCCTCCAACATACTTAGACTGCTCATCACCTTCACCATTCCAATTTTTAAATCCTGAGTCAAGCACCAAAAAAAAAAAAAAAAAAAAAACAAACAAAAAAAAACAAAACAAATAAAGCCATGCCAATCTCATCTCTTTTTTTGGGCAATTATCATGTCACACCCTTTTGACAAAAACAAACAAACAAAAAAAAATAACAAACAAAAAAAAATACAGTCCATTTAGAAGCATTTGCGGTGGACAATGGAGGGCCCAGATTCATCATATTCCTGTTTGCTGATCCACATCTGCTGAAAGGTGGAAAGAGACGCCAGGATGGAGCCTCCAATCCAGAGTATTTGCGCTCAGGTGGGGCAATGATCTTGATTTCCAATGTGCTGGGAGCTAGGGCTATAATCTCCTTCTGCATCCTGTCAGCAATGCCTGGGTACATGGTGGTACCACCAGACAATACGGTATTGGCATACAAATCCTTACGGATGTCAACATCACACTTCATGATTGAGTTGAAGGTAGTTTCGTGGATTCCACAGGATTCCATACCTAAGAAAGATGGCTGGAAGAGAGCTTCTGGGCACCGGAATCTCTCATTGCCAATGGTGATAACCTGACCATCAGGGAGCTCATAGCTCTTTTCCAGAGAGGAGCTAGATGCAGCAGTAGACATCTCTTGCTCAAAGCCTAGGGCGATGTAACACAGCTTCTCCTTGATGTCACGCACAATTTCCCTCTCAGCTGTATTAGTGAAACTGTACCCTCTCTCAGTCAGGATCTTCATGAGGTAGTCTGTCAGATCACAGCCAGCCAGATCCAGATGGAGAATGGCATGGGGAAGGGCATAACCTTCATACATGGGCACAGTGTGGGTCACACCATCACCGCAGTCCATTACAATACCAGTGGTACGACCAGAGGCATACAGGGACAGAACAACCTGGATGGCATCGTACATGGCTGGGGTGTTGAAGGTCTCAAACATAATCTGAGTCATCTTCTCTCTGTTGGCTTTGGGGTTCAGGGGGGCTTCTGTGAGCAGCACAGGGTGCTCTTCAGGGGCCACACGGAGCTCATTGTAGAAAGTATGATGCCAGATCTTCTCCATGTCATCCCAGTTGGTGACAATACCATGTTCAATGGGGTACTTCAGGGTCAGAATACCTCTCTTGCTCTGAGCCTCATCCCCCACATAGCTGTCTTTCTGGCCCATACCCACCATCACACCTTGATGTCTGGGGCCCCCAACAATGGAGGGGAAGACGGCCCGAGGGGCATCGTCTCCGGCAAAGCCAGCTTTGCACATGCCAGAGCCATTGTCAACAACGAGAGCAGCAATATCATCATCCATGGCGAACTTTGAAGTGGCAAGTTCAAACCCTTAAGAGAGAGAGGAGGTGGTGCCACACCTGGAGGCAGGGGAGGGCGAGTGCACGCTGGGTAGGAGAGCTCACAGCTCCATGCTAGCTTATTTTTAAGTAAGAAACAAAAGAGAGGGAAGGATTAGACACTGATTTCACGGAGTTTTTCAGCATGAATTACTTACTGGGAGCACATTCAACAACTGAAAGCAATAGAAATACTTCATATGGCAGCCTGGAAGAAGAGAAAGATTTTTAGGACAATTTTTCACAAGATGATTATATGTGTTGTCAGTTTCTTTCTATCTAATGATCATTTGGAAAAAAAAATAAACTGTGAACACTTAGTCTGAAGAACATGGGGATATTAAAGCTATCTTGATATAATTGAGGGGACACCATATGGATGATGGATTAGTCCTGTTACGTTTGACTTCCTAAAATGAATGAGAAATATTACATCTAATTGTTAGGGTAGTATATTCTAACATTCATTACTTATGTAAATATATAAAGAGCATTCTTATTTTTAAAGATGTTGATTGACTCTGAGGCTCTTTCTATTCCTATAATCTGTGATTATAGAAGACATAAGTGGATATATACGACATGTAGTTGGAGATGGAAACTTGGAACTCAGGAGAGAGCATATTTTCCTGTGTCTGTGAGACTACAAACACATTTGTATTGTTTATGATTCTTCTTCATTGGATGCTCCTCTGCCTGAAGCCACTTAAATTATGTATATCATACCATTCTGAAAAGTGCTAATGAAAAAGACTCAGCTGTGAGGCAACAACACCGGTTTTGCTGCAACATCTACTACTCATTGTTACATGTCTAGGAATATTTCCACAGTTTCCATTCTGCACATCTTCCTCTTACCAGGAATAATAATTGAATCCTAAAATTAGAATCCATGTGGAAAGAAATGTAAACAAATAACTCCCAAAAATTAAATATATATTTTCCTTGTGATAGAAAAGAAATATAACATAAAGTCAACAAAGCAATTCTGGTCTTATAGGCCAAATGTGAGGAAACTTCTTTCCCTAGAGTTGCATTGATTTAGCGGTTAAGAAATAATAAACTCCCCTTTATAAATATTTATTTAAAAACAGTATGTCGTTGTACATTCTTGAAGTCACTGAGCTTGAACGTATCCTAGACTGATCAGCAGCAGCAAAAGCAGTAGCAACAACAACAAAAGCATCTAATATGAACACAGCTCTAAAATGTTATCCAAATGCCTTTCCCAAAACAGTACTAGGTACCAATAGTACAAATATTATTTCACAAGTTTTGCAAATCAGCCAATTGTCTTTGAGAAATCAAAAGAATTGCTATAGCTAAATGCAAAGGATTACATAGTTCATGAGCATAAGGATTCAAATAGTCTCTTCCATCAAAGTTCAGTATCTATTTTTATTAAATAAGAGAAGACAGACATTTGAAGTTGTTAAATAATTTGCTCAGGGTCACAGAAGTAGGTGGTAGTGATTGAGCCAAGAAACACATCTCCTGACTAACTGGTTTTCCATTTGGCTAATTTTGCTTTTGAAACATTCTTCTCCTCACTGGCTTTTTGAACCTCTTTTGCCAATTGAATAAGCCTATTTTTTAAGGTGTTATTTTCTTCAGCATTTTTTTGGGTCTCCTTTAGTAAGGTATTGACGCGTTTTTCATGCTTTTCTTGCATCTCTCTCATTTCTCTTCCCAGTTTTTCCTTTACCTGTCTAATCTGATTTTCAAAATCATTTTTGAGCTCTTCCATGGCCTGAGCCCACCAGACATCCACCTTGGATGTCTGGGTTAGAGAGGCCCCGACCTCCACGTTTTTCCCTGATGGCAAGCATTGTCCTTCCTCATCAGAAATGAAGAGAGGAAGGAACATCTCTTCCCCCAGAAAGTAGCTCTCTATGGTTTTACTTTGCTTCCTTTTTCTGGGCATGATATTGTGCCATGATCTTACGTAGTTCCACAAATACAGTGCCTAATAAGACATGCTTGATATCGAGTTGAAAGTCACAATTGTTCCCAAACACAAAATTATGCAGAGTCAAAAATAAATACTATTTTATGAACTCTAATAAGTATTATAGCTGGTTTATTACTCAATAAAGACCTTTCTTTGTACTCAAACTAGTTTTCCCCAAACAAAAGGAAATAAAAAACAGACAGACAAAATAATACCTTCTTATCTCCTAAGGAAGCCTGCTTCCTACAAAGCTTCCTGAAGTTCATGGAACTCTCCCTGAAAGGATTTAGAAGCTATTAACTTTGCGTCATCCCTCTTCTTCAGATGAGAGATCCTACTTATTTAACCTTGGTGCTTGCAAATTGAATCTGTATTCCATGGAAGTGGTACTTTATCTTCTTTTTATTCCCTTTAATGCCATTCTCACCCCCCCACCCTCGTCTCTCCTCTGAATTCTTGTTCGTAGACTAAGTGAGGCAGAGTTTCACAAAGTTAGCAGCCTCACTCTCTCTTCCAGAGCCATCAAAATCCAGCGACAAGACAAAAGTCAAGACAGATAGCAATGACCCAGGATGCGTTAAATGAACCGAGTGTCTTTTGTGTCTAAGCTCTGAGTACTCCACAATACCTGTGCTCGTTGCTTTCATCACCGCTGGAAACAACTATTCTCATCTGCTAATTCTACCCCGGGAAGTCATCTCCATGTAACTTACCATTCACTCTGAATTTTCATTCAAAATATCTAGTGTGTAATGCTTAAGTTTCAATTAACAAGATTAGCTATTAGAGTCCACCAGATGAAATTAATAACTTCCTGTTTATAATTACCTCATTAGTGACATGCAATAAAATGGTTTTTTTCCAGTGTGACTGTAATCCAATTAATAAAACCATGACTATTTATTTTCATTATAAGCATAGTAAACAATTTTAGTACCATGGATAGGTTTGCTAAAATGAGGAATTTTTTTTTATAATTTCAGGTTTGAAAAACAAACTTCAAGACAGTTGGCATGGCCTATGAGAACTTTTGATGTTTTGATTGAAAAGTGAAATATATACCTAGCATTTACTTTTAATGTTGGGTAATACTGAAAAATAGTATCTTAAAATGAAGAACTAAGATTAGGGTGAAAAGAAACTATATGATTAATTTTATATGTCAAAGGTGAAAAGTGCCATAGATGGTCCATAGAATCATGATTGGCCATGAGTAGATCTCAATTACTACCACTTTATTAGAGTCAGAAATAAACATTCTGAAGTTCATTGCTATTTCTCTATGCAATAGGAGAAAATAAAACGAAAGGGAAAAATACTTAATCATAGTCATACAACTAGTAAATACAAAGCTTTTTATTTAAGCATGTTAAAGCAAATTTGAATACTTGAATTGAAATTGTGATAAAATTACCTGACTCTTTATCATTTTCTTTCTTACTGCAAAAAAACTTTTAGATTATTTTAGTTTTATTCAATGAAACAGTTGGAAAAAAATACCTCCTATCAATGTTTTAGTAACCTATTCAGATACTGCTAGTGTCTCTATTAATTACCTTAAAAAATGAGGAAATATTTTTCCTATAAAAAAAGTAGTACTCTCACTCCACTCCTATTCTGACAATTCAGAAGGACAATTTTTTTGTATCCTTTAATGATCCAAGAGTCGTCCAAGTTATCACTCCCTTTAATAATATAAATTACAAATCATCCTTACTTGGGTACCTTCAGTAATTTTTTTGTCCATATAATCTTATAAACTATCCATAGAAAGTTAGCTCAATCATGATCTCATTATTTGACAAATCCACCACCTTTTTTCCATTATACATTTGCTAGATAGCAAAATTAACAATATTTCTAGCAACTAAATCATTACTGGTTAAAATATTGCAAAATACTTTAATGTACCATGCATCTTACTTTTGGGTCACTTAATATTTTATTCTTCACAAACTATAGGCTTCCATGAGCCACAGATATGTTATATCACTGGAAAAATAATCAGGGTACATAAATGACATTTTGTATCAGAAAACATTTGGAAACATTGGAAGCCCTACTCATTCTGTACTTTTGTATAACACTTACTGTATTCTTGGTTTAGCTCATTGTCCATAAGTAGAACTTCTCCAAATATTGCAGCAATTGTCTAATGTAAATGAGCTATGCATCAAAGTGCAGGTCATTGGAAAGATAAAAGTCATTCTCCTTTGACTTGTGTTTTATATTATCATTATTATTTGTATAAATAATAGGGAAAATTTTCTTCTGCATGAAATTGGAGTTATTTAATTAAAGTTATTTTTTAAAAAAATTAAGTGATTTGTCATCTAAGTTGCAATTAGAATATCACTTAAACTCTTGGGACTTTAATTTTCTCACTTGTAAAAGGAGAGCACTGGAAATCAATAGTGTTGAATATCCCTTTCAGGGCTAAATTGAAAATCTTATGATAAATGAGTTTTAAAATGAGAAAAAAAATTAAGAATTCAAATGAACAGAGAGAGATAAATATGAAACCACACAGTAAATTAAGAGGAACCAGAAATACACAAGCATGTGCACAACACACATATTCATACACACACATATTCACAGATGTAGACACACAAATACACATACAAAATTAGGGTATTAATGACAATAGAAAGATCATTAAAACAAAATTGAAAGCAAGATGATATATTAAAATATGTCATATAAAATTTAGTAAAATTATCTATAAAATATATAATTTACTCGAGAAAGGAGTGGAGAAAATAAATATTCCTACCCTCCATTTAAAGGAGGGAAGGAGGAGGTTAGGGATTATTCCAGAAGAATATCACATCTACTTACCAAATATTGTAAGTGGGTAGATTGGATGGTTTTGCTGAACTCTATCTCTCTCTGTCTCTCTCTGTCTCTCTCTATCTCTCTGTCTCTGTCTCTGTCTCTGTCTCTCTCTCTCTCTCTCTCTCTCTCTCTCTCTCTCTCTCTCTCTCTCTCTCTCTCTCTCTGTCTGTTGCCAGAATTATGGAAAGGGGCAGATTATATTTAGAGATGAATGGGATATAATGACAAAAGGCTTTAATAAAGAGATTTTAAGAGCATGGTTTCTTCCTTCCATTTGCATCAAGAATATATTCAGCATATATCTATATGTATGTATAGTCGCCAAAAAAAGTGATTTTAGTAGATATTAGGAAGTGGATAGATAGTGTTTTCCAGTTAATGTTTTAATACTTTTTAAATAATATTTGTTTTTTTTTTTCTAATAGCTTATATTCTTTTCCAAATAGCTTAAAAAATAATTGCTCAGAATTTTCAAAATTCCATAATCTTTAAGCCAAAACTTTTCTGGGTCTGTTTAGAATGCCTAGATTTTCTTCCAGATTTCATCCTCATAAACATCATTTCTAATTCATATCAAGTCTGAGGAATCCAAATGTGTTATCTTTATTCTTAACAATGATAAAATGGAGGAGGTAAAGTCAAGGTGGTGGAGTTAAATCAGGGCCTTGCTTGAACTTTCCACAAAACCCCTCCAAATATCTATAAAATGACCCTAAACAAATTTTAGAGCAGCATAACCCACAAAATGACAAAATGAAACAAATTCCCAGGCCAAAACTACCTGCAAGGTGAACAGGAAAGGCCTGTTATGACAGTCTGAGGAAAGAGCACAGTCCAGTGTGGGCCAGGCTGGAAGATCTAGGCTGGAGCAAGTCTCAAGGGACTGAATCACAGGCAACTGTGGCAGTTTTCACACTTCTCAGCAGAAAAATACCAAAGACAACTTAGAAGGTCAGTAATAAAGGTGTGTTCGACCTGGGTGAGAGAAGAGAGTGGTCTGGCCCTAGCCCCAGGGCAACAACAGTGATGTTGGTGATAGTAGTAACTGATTCTGGAGCTTCCAGCCCAGAGAAAGTGGGAGGATCAAGAAAATGATGACAGAGAGTTTGCAGGGATCGGTTTGCAGGCACTGAGGCAAGATTTTCTTGCTTTGCCCATGCTTGGATCTGGGTAGCAGTCCTTGGTGGTGTCCTGAGGTGAGGAGGAGGGCTGGCATGATACAACTTTTGGCAGTGGTGGAGAGGGAATCATCCTTGCAGTTCTTATAGTTCCAATGAAGAAAAGAATGCTTGTGGTCACTCACAGACCTGAATACAGACCAGGAGAGGAGTAAAGAAAGCTTATTCGTTCATACCATCCTGGAAGAGCTCAAACTTTGCAACTTCCTAGAAATATCTCCAAAAATGATACAAAAAGCCCCTGACACTTGGGACAACACACTCTCCACACTGGAAGCAGAGGCTTTCCTTAAGAAAAGCTAAAAATGTCAAATAATTGGCCAGGAAAAAGAGCAAGCAGTGGGAAAAAATCAGACTATAGAATTTTACTTTGATGACAAGGAAAATCAAAAGATACAACTAGAACATGATAAAGTTAAATCTTTAACATCCAATGCCTCCAAGAAAAATATGAATTGATCTCAGGCAATGGAAGAACTCAAAAAGGATTTGGAAAATCAAGTAAAATAAGTAGAAGAAAAATTGGGAAGAGAAATGGGAGTGACGGAAGAAAATCATGAAAAATAACTCAACTGCTGGCAAAGGGGTACCCAAAAATTATACTTGTCCCCTTCTCCCCTACTTTCCTGTAGCGTAAGATAGATTTTCACACCAAATTGAGAGCACATGTTATTCCTTCCTTAATCAAATGTGAAGAGAGTAAACCTCACTTATTTCCTCTCACCTCCTCCCTTTACTCTTCCATTTTGCTTGCCTCTTTTATGAGTGATAATTTACTCCATTGCATTTCTCCTGTTCTCCTCCCAATATGTTCCATTCTCACCACTTAATTTTATTTTTTTAGATAGTGTCCCTACTCATTCAACTCAACTTGTGCTCTCTCTCTCTCTCTCTCTCTCTCTCTCTCTCTCTCTCTCTATATATATATATATATATATATATATATATATATATATATATGTGTGTGTGTGGTGTGTGTGTGTGTGGTGTGTCTGTGTCTGTGTCTGTGTGTGTGTGTGTGATCCTTCCAACTACCCAAATCCTGAGAAAAATCTCAAGAGTTACAATTATTATCTTTTCATCTACGAATGTAAACAGTTCAACTGTAGTAAGTCCTTTATGATTTCTCTCTCCTATTTACCTTTTCATGCTACTCTTCATTCTTATGTTTGAAAGTCAAATTTTCTATTCAGTTTTGGTTTTGTCATGAAGAATGATTGAAAGTCCTGTATATCATTGAATGAACATTTTTTCCCCTGAAATATTTTACTCAGTTTTTCTGGTTAGGTGATTCTTGGTTTTAAGCCTAGTTCCTTTGACGTCTGGAATATAATATTCCAATCCCTTCGATCCCTTAATGTGGAAAGTGTCAAATACTGTGTTATCCTGATGGTATTTCTGCAATACTGGAATTGTTTCTTTCTAGCTGCTTGCAATATTTTCTCCTTGACCTTAGAACGCTCAAATTTGACTACAATATTTCTAGGAGTTTCTCTTTTCAGATCTCTTTCAGGAGGTGTTTGCTGGGTTCTTTCAATATTTATTTTGCCCCCTGGTTCTAGAATATCAGGGCAGTTTTCCTTGATAATTTCATGAAAGATGATGTCTAGGCTCTTTTTTTGATCATGGCTTTCAGGTAGTCCCATAATTTTTAAATTATCTCTCCTGGATCTATTTTCCAGGTCAGTTGTTTTTCCAATGAGATATTTCACATTTTCCTGTACTTATTTTTTGGTTTTGTTTCATAATTTCTTAGTTTCTCATGAAGTAATTAGTTTCTATCTGCCCCATTCTCTTTTTAAAAGAACTATTTTCTTCAGTGAGCTTTGGAACCTCCTTTTCCATTTGGCTAATTCTGCTTTTGAAAGCATTCTTCTCCTCTTTGGCTTTTTGGACTTCTTTTGCCAATTGAGTTAGCCTATTTTTCAAGGTGTTACTTTGTTCAGCATTTTTTTGGATCTCCTTTAGCAAGGTATTGACCCATTTTTCATGCTTTTCTTGCATCTCTCTCATTTCTCTTCCCAGTTTTTCCTCCGTATCTCTTACTTGGTTTTCAAAATCCTTTTTGACGTCTTCCATGGCCTGAGACCATTGCATATTTATTTTGGAGGCCTCTGATGGCAAGAATTGTCCTTCCTCATCTGAAAGGATTGGAAAAAAATACCTGTTATTCAATAAAGTAACTTTCTTTAGTCTTATTTTTCTTCCCTTTTGGGGGCATTTTCCCAGACAGTTATTTGACTTTTGAGTCCTTTATCAAGAGAAAGGTATACTCTGGAACCTGTAAGTTCTCAGTTCCTCCTATTTGGCATAATCAAGGAAGAGAAGTTTACATCTTTCCTTGTCTGTGCATCTTTCTGGGAGCAACCAAAAACTTTTCTGACCAGAATCTGCGAGTAGTGGAATGCCACTCCATAAATGCCTCCAGACTGTGTTCAGGGCTGAGGTTTAGAACAGCTGCCAAGGAACTTCCCTCAGGAATTTTAGGGTGAGGTCTCCACAAATGGGCTCTGCTCCTGCCATGGCTGCTACTGCTGCTGTCTCCTCCTTCACCACTGTCACCACCTGGGGCCGTGGCTGGGACCCTGCTCCCTTCTCATCCAGTTGAAAAAGTCCTCTCACTGACCTTGAGGTTGTCTTTGGCATATGTGGGCTGAGGGATCTGAGAACTACTGCTGCTGTTGGGGATTTGGTCCCCAAGGACTGTTCTGGTCCTATTTCTTCTGGTGGTGCCTGGTGACCAAGGCTGAGCTACACTGTGCTCCAAGTCCAGTGCGATAGACTTTTCCTGTGGGCCTTCCAGGTTACACTGGGCTGAAAATCTCACTCTCTTGTTCTGTGACTTTTGTTGCTCTAGAATGTGCTGAGAGTTATTTTTACAGGTATTTTATGGGTTGTGGGGGAAGATCTAGAGTCTGGGCATCTTTCTGTTCCACCATCATGCCTCCACCTCCTTTTTTAGGTTTTTCTGTGTCCCAGCTGCTCATAATTCCCTATAGCACAATAATATTCCATTACATTCATATGCTCACAACTTTTTTCAGCCATTCCCTAATTGATGAGCATCCCTTAACCTCCAATTATTGGCTACCACAAAAAAAAAAAAAAAAATCTGCTCTTTTTTTTTTTTTTTTGGTATGTGTAGGTCCTTTTCCAATTTGTACAATCTCTTTGAGATACAGCTGCAAGTTGTATTGTTGGATCAAAGGGTGTGCCCGTTTTTTATATAGTCCTTTGGCCACAGTGCTAAATTATCCTCCAGCATGGAGAGTTGGGTCAGTTCACAACTCCACTAAGAATTCAATAATTCTCCAACTTTCCTACATCTTCTCCAGCATTTGCAGTTTTCTTGTTTTGTCATGTTAGCTAATACGACAGGTATGATGTAGTACTTAATAGTCATTTTGATTTGCATTTATCTGATAAATAGTGATTTAGAGTATTTTGCCATGCAACTAGATATCTTAATTTTTTTCTTCTAAAAATGACCTATTCATATCATTTAACAGTTTATCAATTAAGGATTGTCTTGTATTCTTGTGTTTTACTCAGCTCTCTATATATTTCAGAAATAAGGCTTTTACCATAAATAATGGTTGTAAAAATTATTTCCTAGTTTTTTCTTCCCTCTGAATCTTGACTGCATTTTCTTTCTTTGTATAAAAACTTTTCAATTTAATGTAATCAAAATTGTACATTTTTCATTTCATAATGTTTTCTATATCTTATTTGGTCATAAATTATCCCATTCTACGTAAATCTGACAGGGAAAATATTCCTTGGTCTCCCAGATGGCTTTTACTCTCAATCTTGATGTCAAAATTTTATACCCATTTTGACTTTAATTTGGTATGTGGTGCAAGATATTTGTTGATGCCCATTTTCTGACATATTATTTTCCATTTTCCCAGTAGTTTTTTGTCAAATAGTGAGTTCTTCTCCCAGAAGCTGGAGTCTTTGAGTTTATCAAACAATAGATTGCTATAGTCATTGACTACTTTATCTTGTGTACCTAATCTATTTCACTGATCTATCCCTCTATTTCTTAGCTGATACCAAATGATTTTGTTGATTGCTGCTTTATAACATAATTTAACATCTGGTATGACTAGGTCCACCTTCCCTAGTGTATTTTTCACTAATTCCCTTGATATTCTCAGTCTTTTGTTCTTCCAGATAAATTTTGTTATTATTTTTTCTAGCTTTATAAAATAATTTTTTTGGTAGTTTGATTGGTGTGGCCTTGACTCACTTCTTAAGGACCCCCATTCACTGAATGGGCATTACCTCAATCAAAGCAAGAATCTGAAAAGGCCTTAATTTAAATGCAACAGGGTCTCCCACTGAATCCTGGGACATCTCTAGTCATCCTGAGGCATATGTGTCCAATGGATCCAGATGTCTCTGAAGGAGAAAGTGGGACTGGTGTCCTTGTACAGCTCTCCCTCACTCAAATGAAAATCAACTCTAAGTCATGTCATCATCTCCCTAACATCATAGTCCCCTTCCAGAATGAAGGACAAACATAACAGCAGCTCAAACTGATAACATGAAAAGCAATAGCAACAACAACCACAAAAAGTAAACCTGTGCTTTATAGTGTAGGTAGGTTTTTTTTTTCTGATTTCTAATAATTATTCTAGAACAGTATATCAAAGGATGCTTGTGAGTTCTATGAAGAGGATACAAAAATTACTGAAAGCCAGTATGGGTGCCTCAAGAACAAGTTATACCAGACTTATGTCATTTGTTTTTATTTATTTTTTCCTGAACAAGTTTACTCTCTTGGCACATCAGAATGTCACTCACACCTAATAAGCATTTATTAAACACGTTATGAGCAAGGCAACACACTAAGTGCTGAGGGCACAAATACAAAAAACAAAACAGAACAAAACAAAGTATAAAGACTGCTTCAGAACTTATAGTTCTATGGGGAAGATAATTGAAAAAAGGACAGTGAAACTTTTGGGGAGGAGATAGACTCACAGCACTGAATCATAAAGGGAAAGTTCAAATAAGAGTAGCCTTTGGGAAAAGAAAAAAAAAACATCTATTATAACATGTTTTTGTGCCTCTTCATGTGATGAAATGTACCCATTTCTGCTTCCTCCTTTCCTGTTCTCCTTTTACACCCCTTAATTATTTTTTTAAAAAATTGTCACATCAATTAATTTATATTCACATCCTTTTTCTATGCAAACCCCGTTAAAATGTTGTAATATACAACTCTCAAGATTGACAAGTGTCATCCTCCCATGTAGGGATAACAGTTTCCCCATAACAAATAACAAGGGTTTTTTGTTTTGTTTTGTTTTGTTTTTTTCTGTTGTTTGCCTACCTATACCTCTTTTGAGTCTTGTATTTGAAGATCAAATGTTCTATTGAGTTCTGGCCTTATCATCAGGAAAGTCTGGAAATTCCTTATTTCGTTGAATGTTCATTGCTTTGTCTGAAAAATTATGTCCAATTTTGGTGGATAGTTGATCCTTAATTGTAGTCCAAGCTCTGTTGTCCTCTGATCTTTTAATGTAGAAGCTGGAATATGCTGTGTGGTCCTGACTGTAGTTTCTCAATATGTAAATTGTTTCTTTCTGGCTGATTGCACTGTTTTCTCCTTTATCTGATAATTCTGAAATTTAGCAACAATATTCCATGGTATTTTTCAATCTGAGATCTCTTTCAAGAGGTGATTGGTGAATTCTTTCGATGACTATTGTGCTATCTGGATGGAGGATCTCAGACAATTTTCCTTGATGTTTTCTTGGAAAATACTGTCAGGCTCTTTTATTCATCATGACTTTCCAGTAAAGCAATAATTCTTGGATTTTTTCCCCTCAGTCTATTTTTCAGGTCAGTTATTTTTCCAAAGAGACCTTTTTCATTTTCTTCTGTTTTTTCATTCTTTAGATTTTGTTTGACTGAATCTTGATGATTCATAGAGTCGAGTTTCTACTTTCCCAATTGTAATTTTTGACAAATCGTTTTCTTCAGTTAGCTGTCATACATCCTTTCTAGAAGGAGCTTTTTTCTGCAATTAGGTTTTGTATCTTCTTACTCATTTGGCCAATTCTACTTTTTTAAGGAGATGATTGTATTTTTAAAATCTTGGTCCATTTTTCTTCTGTCTCTCTAATTTGGCTTTTAAAATCCTTCTTGAGCTCTTTTAAGAATGCTCTTTGGGCTTCAGACCAGTTCACATTCACTTTGAGGTTTCAGATATGGATACAGGCTATACTCTTCTGAGTTCGTATTTTTCTTCTTTCCTGTCTTGATTGAAGTTACAAATGGAATATGTGTGCTTCGAGGATATAAAACATGGTGTTACAATAAGATGCTGGATATAAACAGATTGTGATAGGATGAAGTGATGGAACTATGGAAGTGTTCTAATAGGCTTGAATTTAATAGAATTGGATGGAAAAGCTTACATTGTAAAAAAAAAAAAAAACAAAGTCAACCATTTAGAACAATGTGGAGAGAGGTGGCTAAACCCTGGATTGTGTAAAAATGACTTGGTGTTTTAGTGAACTGAAAGTGCAGTGTAACTCAAATGTGTAAAATGTTATTCAGAACTCTAATAGTATCATACATATTCTCTCTCTCTCTCTCTCTCTCTCTCTCTCTCTCTCTCTGTCTCTAAATTATATAAACATACACGCATATATACATATATATATATATATACATATATATGTAGTATGTGTGGGTATGCATATATGTGTATAGTCTAAAATAGACAATAAAAAAGGTGATTATCCCACTATTTTTTATCTTGCCATATCACATCTGTGGAACTACATTGAGTTTAATAGTGGGATTCATAGTTTTAAAAGAACCCTTATTTGCAGAAAAGGGCCAACAGGGTGTTGAAAAAACTCAAAATTGTTCCATATGAAAATAGATGAATGGAACTATTATTTTATCCACTATACAAATAGTATGGCATAAAAGGCTTAAAAGACTTCTATCGTCAAAAGTCTGAAGAAAAAATTGTTATTTATAAATGGGACTGATTTTGTACTTGTTAACCCCAACTCCCAGAATGAGAAGCAAAAGGTGTAAATTATAAAAAGGCAAATTTCAACTCAATGTAATGGAAAGAGGCTTCTTAAAAATTATAGCTATGAAATAGTTGAAAAATTGCTCCATAAGATAAATAGTCTTCTTCTTCAGAGATTTTTGAAGCTGAAGTTCAACAAAGATGTATGTGTGTGTGTATATATATATATATATATATATATATATATATAGACATAGACACACATATATATATATATATACATGTGTATATATATATTCATATATACATACATATGTATATATTTATATGTATATATTATTTTAGATATGATATAGGCAAGATAACGTCTGGTCATTTCCAATTGTGAAGCTCTATGATTCCTCCATTTGAACTTTATCTTATTCTATTCCTTTACATGTAATCTATGTTTCAGATAAACTGGGTTTTCATTAATTCCTTAAACATTTCTTATATTGTCCTTCTATTATACCCTTGCTTATTTTTTTCCATGCCCACAGTGCTCTTATTTTCCAATATCTGCTGGTGAACTTAGGCCTCATCTTTAAACACCCAGTGTAATATCACAGCCTCCTTGAACCTCTCCGTGATCCTCACAGGTTTCTCTCATCTGAGCCTCACAACACATTATACATACTATTCTTTTTCACTTGTACTCTACTTTGTACTACATGCATATATATTTTTATCTCCCTCTGAAAGACTGGTCTCCCTGACAACAGTAGTTCATATTTTATTTGTTTTCTTGTGTCCCCTATAAGTCAAAAAGCAAATTTAACACAATAGGGCCTAACAACTCTTTTGCAAAAATGAATTTATCATTTTCTGTCCATTTCCGTTTTACATGGTAACATGAAATACAATTTAATAGATGCACATCAGTAAAACTTACCTAAGTAATGACTTTCACTAACTGACTGTTTCTCTTCTATAGATAATTGTTTCTTCAAGGTATGGATATAGAATGTAATTATTAGACAAGTTAATGGGGTCATTCTGATATGCATATTCTTTCATTATAGACATTGAAGGGCAAGGTGTTTTTGGTGAAATGCTAACATTTTGGATGACATCTTCATTTTATTTTTCCATCACATTAAGAAAAATGCACTTATCTCTTTATTGCACTTCCTTTTCTCTAACACCATAATACACCAATTCTCATCAGAAAAAGTCTTCATAGTTTACTCCCTGAGTCTTTCATTATTATAACTCAAAATGTGTCACCTCTATCAGTTTAAGATTTGATGGCTAACCTAAAAGTCTTTAATTTAATATTCTTTCCTGGAAATTACATTTCAAAAATGTTTTTATAATCATAATCAAGAAATCCAGTAAAATGGTAAGAGCAGATGTTGGTCCCTTTAAGAGTGTTAAATTATAAGCCACCTCCACTGAATAACAATACCATGAAGGAAAGAAGGGGGAAATAAATTTTGCATGTGATTCAAAAAGGGGAATAATACACACAAGACTTGGTTCAAGAAATGCACTCATGGGAACAGAAAGTACAAAAAATGATAAAGATGCAGGACAAAACAATTAATGCAAATGAGACAGAATATGATTTTTTTCCTTCAGGAATTCACTGTTGATCAGTTGTCAAACTCAATGCTGCTAACATGCAGTTTATCCTGTTAAAAAATAATAATTCAAGGAGCCAAGATGGTGGAGTAGAAAGACTCACGTATGGTAGCTCCAAAATCACAGCCCATAAATTTTTTGCAAAAAGAACTCCCCACAAATTCTGCAGTAGTGCAAGCCACACAGCAACACAATGAAGGAGATTTCTGTTCCAGAGAGCCCTGAAAAACCGACCCCAAAGGTCCATTGCGCACCTGACAGCAGAGCCCAGCCCTGGCCACGTGGCCCCAGAGGAGCAGATTCAAGCAGACTTCAGGAACGGAACCTCCAGCGGCCGCAAAGGGCCTTCCACCCACAGGCACTACAGGTCAGTGAGAGAGACTTCTGGGCTGGCCGAGAGGGGAGAGGGGTGTCTCCATGGCTCGGGCAACCTCCAGAGGCAGCGGCAGAGTCCACAGTGGCCCAGGACTCCCGGAGCAGACAGGAGCTCCACTCCATTACTGAAGGTCTCTGCATAAACCCCCTGAGGGAACTGAGCCTGGGAGGCAGCCCTGTCCCCACCTGAGCACTAGAACTTAAGCTCACATTGAATAGCAGTCGTGCCCACCACTGAAAGCCCTGAGGCTGGGGAGCAGCATTTGAATCTCAGACCCCAAGTACTAGCTGGGCGGATCTGGGCAAGGGTGGAGAGGAATCTCAGAAGTCAAGTAACTGGCTGGAAAATGCCCAGAAAAGGTAAAAAAATAAGACCATAGAAGGCTGCTTTCTTGGGGAACAGATGATGTTTCCTCCTATCATTTCTGATGAGGAAGTACAATGCTTACCATCAAGGAAAGACATAGAAGCCAAGGCCTCTGTACCCCAAACATCCGAAATGCATATCCAATGGGCTGAGGTCATGGAAGAGCTCAAAAAGGATTTTGAAAATCAAGTTAGACAGGTGGAATAAAAACTGGGAAGAGAAATGAGAGAGATGCAAGAAAAGCATGACAAACGGGTCAGTACTTACTAAAGGAGACCCAGAAAAATGCTGAAGAAAATAACACCTTGAAAAATAGGCTAACTCAATTGGCAAAAGAGGTTCAAAAAGCCAATGAGGAGAAGAATGCTTTCAAAAGCAAAATTAGCCAAATGGAAAAAAGAGGTTCAAAAGCTCACTGAAGAAAATAGTTCTCTCAAAATTAAAATGGAACAGATGGAGTCTAATGACATTCTGAGAAACCAAGAAATCATAAAACAAAACAAAAAGAATGAAAAAATGGAAGAAAATGTCAATTATCTCATTGGAAAAACAACTGACCTGGAAAATTGATCCAGGAGAGAAAAGTTAAAAATTATGGGACTACCTGAAAGCCATGATCAAAAAAAAAAAAAAGCCTAGACATCATCTTTCATGAAATTATCAAGCAAAGCTGCCCTGAGATTCTAGAACCAGAGGGCAAAATAAATATTGAAGGAATCCATTGATCAACGCCTTAAAGAGATCTAAAAAGAGAAACTCCTAGGGACACTGTGGCCAAATTCCAGAATTCCCAGGTCAAGGAGAAAATATTGCAAGCAGCTAGAAAGAAACAATTCCAGTATTGTGGAAATAAAATCAGGATAGCACAAGATCTAGCAGCTTCCACATTAAGGGATTGAAGGGCTTGGAATAGGATATTCCAGAAGTCAAAGGAACTAGGACTAAAACCAAAAATCACCTACCCAGCAAAACTGAGTATAATATTTCAGGGGAAAACATGGTCTTTCAATGAAACAGAGGACTTTCAAGGATTCTTGATGAAAATACCAGAGCTGAAAAAAAATTTGACCTTCAAACACAAGAATGAGAAGAAGCATGAAAAAGTAAACAGCAAAGAGAAGTCATATAAGGGACTTACCAAAGGTGAACTGTTTACTTTCCTACATGGGAAGACAATATTTGTAACCCTTAAAATTTTACAGTATCTGTGTAGTTGGTAGGACTACACACATGCACACACACATACACACATGCATGCACATACAGACACAGAGAGCACAGAGCGAATTGAATAGGATGTGACCATATTTTAAAAGAAATTTAGGTAAACGGTGAGAGAGAAATGTAATGGGAGGAGAGAGGATGAAATGGAATGGGGTAATTATATCTCATTCAAGAGGCAAGCAGGAGACTTTTAGTGGAGGGAAAAATAGGAGAGTTGAGAAAAAAACATGAAGTTTATCCTCATCATATTTGACTAAAGGAAGGAATAAAATGCACACTCTTTTTGGTATGAAAACCTATCTTACAATACAGAAAAGTGGGGAAGAAAGAGATATGCAGGGTGTTGGGATGATGGGAGGGAGGATAATGGGAGGAGGGAGCAATTTTAAGCCAACACTCGGAGAGGGACAGGATCAAAAGACAGAGTGGAAACAATGGGGGACAGGATAGGATGGAGGGAAATACAGTTAGTCTTACACATCACGAGTATTATCGAAGTCATTTGCAAAACTACACAGATATGTCCTATATTGAATTGCCTGCCTTCCCAAAGGGAACGAGTGGGGATGGAGGGACAGAGAAAACTTGGAACTCAAAGTTTTATGAACAAGTGTTTAGTATTGTTCTTGCTACTAGGAAATAAGAAATACAGTTAATGGGGAATATAAAATCATCTGGCCCTACAGGACAGAAGAGAAGATGAGGACAAGAGAAGGGAGGGATGATAGAAGAGAGGGTATATTGGTGATAGGGAAAATTAGAATGCTCGGTGTATTGGGGTGGAGGGAGGGGATAAATGGGGAGAAAATTTGGAACCCACAATTTTGTGAAAATGAATGTAAAAAGTCAAATAAATAGATTCATATTAAAATGTAAAAAAAAAATACATAGTAAGAATTGAAATGGCTATTGCTCTTTTTCCTCTACACTCTGGAAAGTTTCCAAGAGGGTTTCTCAAATATTCCTACACTGACTAACCGACTTACATCGTCTGAGGTAGAAGGAAGGTAGGTAAATGTTCAACTGGCTATGAGTAAATGAAATATCTTTTAAAAATATATGTACGCAGGGAGTCCTGAGTGTTCCCCTTTATGGTAAATTCATGCAAGTAGTCACTGATTTTTCAAGTCCATGTGTAAGCTTATTTTATCTGAAGAAAGAACATGTTTGTACGTTCTCTCTCTGTATATTAAAATGGTGGGAGAACAACTTTTAATAAGATAGATGTAACTAAATAAAACCAAAACAACATTTTATGCAATTGGGAAATAGCAAAATGCTTTTTAGAATACTCACTATTGTGGAGGTGGAGCCAAGATGGCACAGTATGATCAATTACTCACCTAGGTCATAAGACAAACTAAATCAGATACCTATAAAAAGAGAATCTGAACAAATTTTAGAGTGGCAGAATTCAAAAGGTGACAGAATGTGGTAAACTTCGAACCCAAGACAGACTGGCAGATCAATGGGAAGGATCTGTTGCATGGGGATTGGAGGAGCTCATAGTGCACAGTGTACAGGTTGTATGAGTGCACAGTCTGCCATAGCAAAGCCAAGCAAGAAGCCTCAGGTGATCTGAAGCAGTAGCAGCACCATGAAATCTCAAACATATCAGTCCAGGATAAGAGTCCAGTGGAACTGAATGAGAGAGAACTGAATGAGAGAGAACTCCAAGTAATTGCAGCAACAACTCCTGAGACTATCAGCCCACAGATTAAATGTCTCTAACACACCTACTTCAAATTCCTGGAGCCAAGATGGCTGAGTGATTGGTAAATGCTCTACCCTTCACCATTTCTTGACCTTGAAAAACAAAGAGAATATTTCCCCAGGAACAATCATGAAACAGTGGTAATAGGCAAAGGGGTAAACATTCTCTTAGCCCATGATGCTAGGAAAATTGCAAAGCAGGGAGTCACTCTTGCTGTGACAGAAGGGGACCAGAGCTGTGCCAGACAGCCCTACCTCAGTGAACCAGGAGGAGATCTTGAGCCCCAGGGGTTTGGTGACCACAATTATCAACACCAGTTCCCCAGGCATGACTCAGCACAGCAAGGGGAATAGGGAAGACACTAGTGCAAATGGGGTTCACCACCCACTGAGCCTACCTGTGCTGAGGAAAGGAGACCTTCTCTGGCCAGACCACTCCTTCTGCACACTTAGCACAGCTACTACCAGGGTAACTGGAAAACTAAAAAAGTCTTCACCAGGTCTCTGCTTTGGCACATCAGCCAGCTCAGCATCACATAAGCTACAGCATTCTAGCTTCTAGATGAAAAAAGCCAGAGGCTACAATGCATAAAGTGTCAAGCTCTAACCACAAGAACCTTGGGACACAGCTCCCTGTGCCCCTGAAGTAGAGATCCACTTTAAAAACTCAGAAAAGGGTGATCTTCATGAGAAAAAAGCAAACCAGAAAAGAAAAGATCATAGAATATTTCTATAGGGACAAGGACCAAAACACAAATACAAAAAAGGTCAGCATTGAGACTGTACTCCCATCTGAAACTTCAGAATGGAATATTAACTGCTCTCAAGGCCAAAGAGCATTCTTGGAAGAGTTCAAGAAGGATATTAAAAGTCAAATTAGGGAACTAGAAGAAAAATTGGCCAACAGTTTTAAAAACATGTAAAATGAAATCATGAAAGAATTTAAAAGTAAAATTGGACAAATGAAAAAGGAAGTATAAAAACTAACTGCAGAAATAACTCTTTAGGAGGAACAACTGGATAGATGAAAAAAGAGATGCAAAAGTTAATTGAAGAAAACACCTTGATAAAAATTAGAATTGGCAAGTAGAAACTAATGAATTTATGAGACATCATGAATCAGTCAAATGGAATTTAAAGAATGAAAAGATAGAAGAAAATGTAAAATATCTAACTGGAAAAACAAGTGATCTGCAAAATAAATCCAGGAGATAAAAATCTAAGAATTGTTGGTCTACCAGAAAGCCATGAGGAAAAAAAGAGCTTGCACGATATCTTCTTCCAAGAAATCATCAAGGAATACTTCCCAGAAATCCTAGATCCAGAGGGCAGAATAGTCAACGGAAGAATCCATCGTTCATCTTCTGAAAGGGATCCCAAACTGAAAATACAAAGGAATATAGTTACCAAATTCTAGAACTATGAAGTGAAGGAGAAAATACTGAAGGCAACCAGAAAGAAACAATTTTACTACAAAGGAGCTACAGTCAGGTTCACACAGGACCTTGAAGTTTCTACATTAAAAGATCGAAGGAATTGTAATACGATATTCCCTAAAGCAGAGGAGCAGGGACAACAACCAAGGATCAACAACCCTGAAAAATTTAGCATAATATTTCAGGTAAGGAAATGGACATTCAATGAAATAAGGGATTCCTAGACCTTCCTGATAAAAATGCTAGAACTGAACAGAAAATACAAACTTCAAACACAAGTCTCAAGAGAGGCCTAAAAAAGGTACACAAGAAAAAAAAAAAGCTTGTTATTTAATATGGGTAAACTGTTGGGAAGATGATATTTCTTAATCTTAAGAATTGTATATTTGGGTTTTTTTTTTGTTTTTTTATTTGTTTTTTATTTTTTTATTTTTTTTTTTGGACTTACGGTGTTTTCTTTTTTTTAATGTAAATTTATTTAACTTTTTACATTCATTTTCACAAAATTGTGGGTTCCAAATTTTCTCCCTATTTATCCCCTACCCCTACCCCAATACACGGAGCATTCTAATTTTCCCTATCACCAATCTGCCCTCTCTTCCATCATCCCTCCCTTCTCTTGTCCCCATCATCTCTTTTGTCCTGTAGGGCCAGATGTCTTTCTATTCCCCATTAACTGTATTTCTTATTTCCTAGTAGCAAGCACAATACTAAACACTTGTTCATAAAACTTTGAGTTCCAAATTCTCCCCAACCCTCCCTCCCCACCCATTCCCTTTGGGAAGGCAGGCAATTTAATATAGGCCCTATCTGTGTAGTTTTGCAAATGACTTCAATAACAGTCGTGTTGTGTAAGACTAACTGTATTTCCCCTCCATCCCTATTCTGCCCTCCATTGTTTCCCATTCTGTCCTTTGATCCTGTCCCTCCCCGAGTGTTGACTTCAAATTGCTCCCTTCTCCCATTGCCCTCCCTTCCATCATCCCTCCCTCCCTGCTCATCACCTTCTCCTTCACTTTCCTGTGTTTTAAGATAGGTTTTCATACCAAAATGAGTTTGCATTTTACTTCTTCCTTTAGTCGAATGTAATGTGGGTAAACTTCATGTTTTTTTTCTCAGCTCTCCTCTTTTTCCCTCCACTAAAAAGTCTCCTGTTTGCCTCTTGAATGAGATATAATTTACCCCATTCCATTTCACCCTCTCTCCTCCCAGTACATTACTCTCTCACCATTTATCTTAATTTCTTTTAAGATAAGGTCCCATCCTATTCAATTCACTCTGTCTCTCTGTGAGCGTGGATGTGTGTATGTGTGTGTGCATGCACGCATATACATGTGTGTGTGTGCGTATGTGTGCATGTGTGTGTAGGTCTGTGTGTGGTCACAACAACTACCCAGATACTGAAACGTTTTAAGAGTTACAAATATTGTCTTTCCATGTAGGAATGTAAACAGTTCACCTTTGGTAAGTCCCTTATATGACTTCTCTTTGCTGTTTACTTTTTCATGCTTCTTCTCATTCTTGTGTTTGAAGGTCAAATTTTCTTTTTAGCTCTGGTCTTTTCATCAAAAATGCTTGAAAGTCCTCTGTTTCATTGAAAGACCATATTTTCCCCTGAAGTATTTTACTCAGGTTTGCTGGCTAGATGATTCTTGGTTTGAGTCCTAGTTCCTTTGCCTTCTGGAATATCCTATTCCACACCCTTCAGTCCCTTAATGTAGAAGCTGCTAGATCTTGTGTTATCCTGATTTTATTTCCACAATACTGGAATTGTTTCTTTCTAGCTCCTTGCAATATTTTCTCCTTGACCTGGGAACTCTGGAATTTGGCCACAATGTTCCTAGGAGTTTCTCTTTTTGGATCTCTTTCAGGTGGTGATAGATGGATTCCTTCAATACTTATTTTACCCTCTGTTTCTAGAATCTCAGGGCAGTTTTCCTTGATAATTTCATGAAAGATGATGTCTAGGCTCTTTTTTTGATCATGGCTTTCAGGTAGTCCCATAAATTTGAAATTGTCTCTCCTGGATCTATTTTCCAGGTCAGTTGTTTTTCCAATGACATATTTCACATTCTCTTCCATTCTTTCATTCTTTGGTTTTGTTTGATGATTTCTTGGTTTCTCAGAAAGTCATTGAGACTCCATCTGTTCCACTCTAATCTTGAAGGCACTATTTTCTTCAGTGAGCTTTTGAACCTCTTTTTCCATTTGACTAATTCTGCTTTTGAAAGCATTCTTCTCCTCATTGACTTTTTGAACCTCTTTTGCCAATTGAGTGAGCCTATTTTTCAAGGTGTTATTTTCCTCAGAATTTATTTAGGTCTTCTTTAGTAAGGTATTGACCTGATTTTCATACTGTTCTTGTATCTCTCTCATTTCTCTTCCCAGTTTTTCCTCCATCTGTCTAACTTGATTTTCAAAATCCTTTTTGAGCTCTTCCATGGCCTGAGCCTACCAGACATCCACCTCAGATGTCTGGGATAGAGAGGCCCCGACCTCCATGTCTTTCCCTGATGGCAAGCATTGTACATCCTCATCAGAAATGAAAGGAGGAAGTAACATCTCTTCCCCATGAAAGTGGCTCTCTGTCGTCTTATTTTGCTTCCTTTTTGTGGGCATTTTCCCAGCCAGTTACTTGACTTCTGACATTCCTCTCCACCCTTGCCCAGATCCGCCCAGCTAGTACTTGGGGTCTGAGATTCAAATGCTGCTTCCCAGCCTCAGGGCTTTCAGTGGTGGGAGTGGCTGCTATTCAATGTGAGCTTCTGTTCTGGTTCTCAGGTGGGGGCAGGGCCGCCTCCTAGGCTCAGTTCCCTCAGGGGCTTTATGCAGAGAACTTCGGTAATGGCCCTGAGCTCCTGTCTGCTTGGGGAGTCCCGGACCACCGCCACTACCTTTGCCGCTGCCTCTGCCACTGCCTCCCGAGGGTGCCTGAGCCACGGAGACACCCCTCTCCCCTCTTGGCCAACCCAGAAGTCTCTCTCACTGACCTGGAGCGCCTTTGGTTGGAGGGACCTTCATGGCCGCCGGAGATTCCGTCCCAGAAGCCTGCTCGAATCTGCTTCTCTGGGGCCACACGGGCAGGGCATCTCAGGTGTGGGCTCCGCTCTCTGGAGTGGGACAGACTTTCCAGGGGTCGGCTTTCCAGGGGTCTCTAGAATGGAAATCTCTTCCACTGCGTTTGTGCATGGTTTGCAGTACTCCAGAATTTGTGGGGAATTCTTTTTACAGGAAATTTCTGGGCTGTGGATTCAGAGCTACCATACATGAGTATTTCTACTCTGCCATCTTGGCTCCTCCCCTAAGAATTGTGTATTTGTTATGATACATTAAAGGGATATACATAGATAGAGGGAGTTGGTATAAAATAGATTATGTGATGATAAAAATGTGATTTAAGGGTGGGAAGGGATTGTAATAGGTGGTATGAAAAGAAGGAGGCAGACAAAGACAAATTACATGCCAGGAAGAGGCAGAAAAACATATTACAGTACTGGGAAAGAGGGGAGTGAGATGAGCATTGTTTGTAATTTAGTATCTTCCAGTTGTATTCAAGGAGGGTATAATGTACTCAGGAAAATATAGAAATCTATCTAGCTCTATAGGCAGTAGGAGGGGAAGGGGGAAAAAAGGGCAGGGAGGCTAAAATTGGGGGAAAAAGTAGTATGGGAAAAGGGGTGCAAAAGGGAGGGGAGCTCAAGAAAAGGAGTGCATACTGAAGGAGGCAGTGATCAAAAATTGAAACTCTACCCTGGAGGGGAAGGGAATAGGGAGAAATGCATAAAAGCATAAATGGGAGTGAAAGAGGATGGAGGCAAAGACATAGATAGCTATCATAACTTTGAATGTGAATGAGATGAATTCTCCCATAAAACAGAGAAGTATAGCAGAATGGAATAGAAATCATAATTCAACAATATATTGTTTCTTAGAAACACATTTGAAGTTGGGGGACATACAGAGGGTACAGATAAAAGCTTGGAGTAGAATATGTTTTGCTTCAGCTGATGTTAAAAATAAAAGCAGGGGTACCAATCCTTCTCTCAGGCAAAGCAAAAGCAGAATTGCAACTAAACAAAAGAGATAAGAAAAGAAACCATATCCGGCTGAAAAGCACCATAGACAATGAAGCAATATCATTAGTAAACATATATCCTCCAAGTGATATAACATCCAAATTCTTGAAGGGAAATTAAGGGAGTTGCAGAAAGAAATAGAGACCTAAACTATATCAGTGGGAGACCTCAACCACCCCCTCTCTGAACGTGACAAATCTAACCTTAAAATCAAGAAGAAAGAAATTAATGGGGTGAATAAAACTCTGGATAAAGTAAATGAGATAGCTCCCTTGTGAAAATTGAATGGAGATAGAAAGAGATATCTCTTTTACTCGTTGTTACATGGCACATATATAAAAATGAACATGTAGTAGGGCCTCAAAACCTCACAATCCAGTACAGAAAAGCAGATGTAGTCAATATGCCCCTTTCTCAGATCATAATGCAATAAAAATTATGCGTATTAAAAGGCTATGGAATGATAAAACAAAAATTAATTGGAAACTAAATAATCTAATGCTAAAGAAGGAGTGGATTAAACAACAAATCATAGAAACAATCAACAATTTTATTCAAGAGAATGACAATAATCAGACAACCTACCAAATCTTATGGGATACTCCAAAAGCAGTTCTTAGGGGAATTTTAATCTTTTAATTCCTATATGGATAAAATAGAGAATGAGTAGATCAGTGAATTGGGCATGCAGCTGAAAAAGCTAGAAAAAGAACAAATTGAAAATCTCCAAATAAATACCAAATTAGAAATACTGAAACCCAACAGTTTCAATAATAAAATTGAAATTAAGAAAAAAACATTAAAATAATAAATTAAACCAATAGTTGATTTCATGAAAAAAGAATAGAATTGATAAACCATTTGTCAATTTGATTTCAAAAAGAAAGAAGACAACCAATTTACCAATATCAAAAGTGAAAAGGATAATCTATGCCTAGTTTCTGCCACACTTTTATCAAGTTTTCCCAGCAGTTATTGTCAAACAGTGAGTTCTTATCCCAGAAGTTGGGGTCTTTGGGTTTATCAAACAGTGGATTACTATATTCATTGCCTATTATGTCTTGAGTACCTAGCCTATTCCACTTGTATAGCCTTTTGTTTCTTAGCCAGTATCAAATCTTTTTGATAATTGCTGCTTTATGATACAATTTCAGATCTGGTAGAGCTAGGCCATCTTCCCTATCATTTCTTTCCATTAGTTCCCTTGCTATTCTGGACATTTTGTTCTTCTAGATGAATTTTGTTATTACTTTTTCCAGCTCTAGAAAATAATTATCTGACAATTTGATTGCTATGGCACCAAATGAGTAAATTAATTTAGGTAGAATTATCATTTTTATTATAATAACTCGATCTGCCCATGAGCAAATTTTGTGTTTTCCACTTACTTAGGTATGAATTTATTTGTGTGAAAAGTGTCTTGTAATTGTATTCATATAGTCATTGGGTTTTTTTTTTGGTAGGTAGACTCCCAAATATTTTGTAGTATCTACTGTAGCTTTAAATGAGATTTCTCTTTCTATCTCTTGCTGTTGGACTTTGTTAGTAATATATAGAAATGCAAAAGATTTCTATGGGTTTATTTTGTAACCTGAAACTTTGTGAAAGTTCTTTCTTATTTCAAGTAGGTTTTTATTTGAATCTCTGGTATTCTCTAAGTATATGACCATAGCATCTGCAAAGAGTGATAACTTAGTTTCTTCTTTGCCTATTCTAATTCCTTCAATTTCTTTATCTTCTCTAATTGTTACAGCTACAACTCTGAGTTACCACACCACACCTATCAGATTGGCTACCATGACAAAACAGGAAGGTGATAACTGTTGGAGAATATGTTGGAGAGTTAGAACACCAATTCATTGTTGGTGGAGCTGTGAGCTGCTCCAACCATTCTGGAGAGCAATTTGGAACTATGCTGAATTAAATTGCAGATTGTAGCAGATAATTTCTTTTGTATTAAATTTCGGTTTGTTATATGATTTCTCGCTTTCATTTTAATTCTTCTATATGGCAAGGCTATGGTGAAAATGTATTTAATAGGAATATGTGTGCAGAACCTATATAAAATTGCATGCCATTTTGATGAGGGAAGGGAGAAGGGATGAAGGATGAGGAGGGAACCAAAGAAGAAATCTAGGTTGTATGTTAGTGATTATGCAACAACAAAAATAGTAAATAAACAAACACACAAACAAATAAATGAATGAATGAATAAGCAAATAAGAGTTAAAAAATAAACTCCATGCCAAAGCTGAGAAAATTAAAACAATAATTAGAAATTACTTTGCCTCACTGTATGCCTACGAAATTGACAACCTAAATAAAATGGATGAGTGTTTTTAATAATGTCAATTGTCCTAATTTAAAGAAGGGGAATTTGAATATTTAAATAACCCCATTCCAGAAAAAGAAATTGAACAAGCCACCAATGAACTTCCTAGGAAAAATTTTCCAGTGTCAGATGGAATTTTATCAAAGGGAATTTTATCAAACATTTAAAGAACAGTTAATTGCAATATTGTATAAACTATTTGGGAAAATTGGTGAAGGAACCCTATCAAATTATTTTATTGATACACATATGATTCTCATAACTAAACTAGGAAGAGTCAAAACAGAGAAAGAAAATTATAGATCAATTTCACTAATGAATATAGATGAAAAAAATTAAATAAGATATTAGCAACAAGAATACAGAAACTTATGATGAGAATCAATATTATGATCAAGTAGCATTTATATCAGGAATTCAGAGCTGGTTTAATATTAGGAAAACTAACCACATTATTGACCATATCAACAACAAGACTAACAGAAATCACATGGTTGTCTCAGCATATACAGAAAAAGCTTGTGACAAAATAAAACACCCCTTCCTATGGAAAACATCATAGAGCATATGAATAAATGGAACTTTCCATAAAATAACAAGCAGTGTCTACCTAAAACCATCAGCAAGCACTATATGCAATATGGATAAGCTAAATGCATTTCCAGTAATATCAGAGGTGAAAGAAGCATGTCCATTATCAATATGTTACTAAAAATGTTAGCTTTAGAAATAAGAGAAGAAAAAGAAAATGAAGGAATTAGAATAGGCAAAGTAGAAACTAAAGTATCACTCTTTGTGTATGATATGATGATATACTTACAGAATCAAGTAAATAACTGATTTAAATAGAAGAAAACTTTAGCAAAGTTTCAGGTTGCAAAATAAATCCACATAAATCATCTGCATTTCTATATATTACTGACAACGCCCAACAGCAAGACATAGAAAAAGAAATCTCATGTAAAGCTATAGTAGACAGTGTAAAATATATAAAATTTAAAAAAAAAATTAAAAAGTAAAAGACAGCCCAGGGACTTTATGAACATAACTAGGAATCACTTTTTGCAATAATGTGATATGATTCAAAGGTAGTCCTGGTAGGGTCAGAGGCACAACCTAAATTTCCAAACAAATCTTTATTTTATCCTAATTTTTTAAGCATCTTTAAATGAGATTTCAAAAAAAGTAGGAAAGGACATGCTAATGGCATGATTGTCTCTTAATTAATTCTTTTTTAAAGAAAAGGAAAACAAAACAGAAAGAAAAAGAAAAATAATAACAGTTTAAAATATGAGGGGCAGAGTCAAGATGTCAGAGTAGAAAGACACACAAAGGCAGGCTCTCCCTACACAGCCCATAAAATACCTGTAAAGAAGTACTCTCAACAAATTTTGGAGCAGTGGAAGAATTTTGGAAGAGTTTGGCCTTTGGAAGAGTTTTGTGCTTCCAAGGTGGTGTGATGTAGGGAGAAGTATGATCACTGTTTTTCGGGTCTGTGCTCTGATCCTTTTCCCAAAAGAACCCCTTTTCTTTTGTGATTAAAACCACTATTTCCCCTGAAGTCTCCTGCCCTCTTGTGACTTAAAATGTTGCTCTCTGCCCTATAATTGCTTGCAAAAAGTAGGAATAGGTAATGGAGTTGCGAAACGGAAAACTATTTAGTGCTAAAGACTAGCACAGAGGTCTCTGGTATTTTTTTTAACCAATTCCCTAATTCCTTTACTATCTGTAAGCTAAACACTCCTGAAACTGTTGCTCTTGTGCTCCTGTTGTCACTACAGTGTCCTGCATCTGATGTTGCCTTCACATGAGTTCCAGGGCAACCTCAACCCTAGAGCTACCTTTCAACCTCTTAAGTTCCCTTGGACTGGAAGAAAAAAACATCTCACCTTGATCTTTTCTTTCTTTCTTTTTCTTTGGCTGTGCCACTGCATAATTCTATTAGAGATTATTTTAAATTTCTTTTGAGGGAAATGTTGGGAGAGTTAATTTATAACTCTTCCCCTACTTCACTATCATGTCTTTGCCCTATGAGTCAGTTATTTTCCTTACAAGAAGTGTTTTTGCCTGCGTATGTCATGAGGTACAAAAAAGTAAAATAACTTTGTTGCATAAAATGTTGTTTTATCTTGGACACACATAACATGGATTATATCAAGTTCATTATTTGCATCTTCGAAGACAATCTTTCATTTACCTGTAGTTGCTACATGTCTTCCAGTTTCATTAAGTGTAAGAATATTTATATGATGCAGCCATTATAAAAGTACATCAGTGTATTAGTCTTTGGGCAAAGATGTCAAATTCTGAGTATCAAAAGTATGATTTATATTTGTTAATGACTTAAATTATGAATTTTTGGTATACTTGCTGCCTTCTCTCCTACATGTCCATCATTGTTGAGTTACCAGAAAGAAACTTCATAAGAATAAGGGGAACCATTTTCATGAGAGGGAACTTGAAGTAGTCCAAGGAAAACTGGCCTAAAAGACAGGAGGACATTGACTTAAATCTCATCTACTCACTACAGGACCTTGTGCAAAGTTATAACTCTTAGTGCTCTAGGTAAATCTTTTAGATAATAAAACAGAGAAAAGTTTTCAACCTGTATTGGTAGAGGGAGTGATCTCCTCTGAGAGCACTCTATTCCGATGAAATCACAGGCCCAGTCTCTGTTATTATTTTTTTTTTTATTACAGGTCACACTGCTAAAACTATCAATAAATACTCAATTTCTTAAGAAATACTTTTTTTTCTGTGAGATAGGTAAAACCTATCTCACTGCAGCCTGTCTGTCTGTTTTGGGTTTTTTCTTGAAAATATTCCATGGAAGAAGATAGAAGTGCTTCCACTGTGTACAATAGGGCTCTGACAACCCTGGGTTAAATCCTTACCATGAAGAAGGAATGGGATAGGACTTCAACATGGGTTTTCTCTAGAAATGGTCCTTTTTATGACTGAAATGTATTCATTATTAAATTATTGAACATATTCCAGAAATGGCACAGAATGAAAGCTTTCCTTCAGCAAAACATTTGTAGTTACCTTTCAGGGAATAATAGAAGATATTTGTTTTAGTAATTTAAATTACCTCCACATTTCTTGACAATATTTAATTATGGCTTAACCCAAAAAGGGAAACATACACAACTCTAGGAACACATGCAATTCCATCAACTCATAGGTACATAAGTCAAACAAATATTTGCGTGATTTGATGTCAGAACAAAATTAACAAAATCCTCCATTTTCCCCAGAAACTCATTAATTTACAAAGGCTATATCAGAAATGCTCATCCTCTTAACCTAAAACAAAGAAATGAAAGCACACAATGCTTTCAACTGATTTTCTAGTGACTCACCACATGACAATGATTCTACATATCATGTCCTCTGAAACTATATTTACAACAATAAATAAAAATGACACTAAGTAAGTGATGACAAAGAATGAATCCTGGCATATTTAACTTGCTTGTTTTTAAACAACAGGGGATCACTGTAAATTATATTCAATATCCCCGTTAAGTAAATTTACATGACAGAAGAAGTCTCTCTCATGGAAGAACATTTTGATATGGTAATATATCAATGAAGATATCATTCTACTTATATAGAAGCACAGTAAATACCGTTTGATCCATAAGTTAACAATAATTTGAATGCTTTTAGTCTACCTGTATACATCTTGTATAACAGAAGTCATAAACCAACCCACTTCTAAAATCTCTCAGGGTTGGTCTGTTTTTTTTTTTTTTTTATTCACATTCTGTCTACCTGCATTTTAGGAATAGGTTGTCTTTTATTAAAAAAATGTTATAAAATATCCCATAGTATCAGAGAACTTTTTTTTTATTTTAACACCTGCAAGTAAGTTTACTTAGCTTCCAAATCATTGTCACTGCTTATATCACATTTATAATTTTATTTTTAAAATAACAGTTTTATCCCATGATACATTACAATATTTTGACAAGAAACCTGACCTGTCATCACCACCCACCAAACATCACTCTTTCAAAGCTGGTTTCTACAGTAGTACACTTACCTAACTGGACAAGATAATGTACGCAATATATTTTCTTGTTGCAATAATCACAAATTATTAAATCTAATTAAAAAAATGAAATAAACCCAGTTCATTTTAAAATCCAGCACACTTTTTCATTAAATCCAGCATAAGACTGTGATTTTTTTCTTTTTTACTTCCGTGATTACTAAAAAAAAAAAGCTCAGAAAAACATGGTAAAGGTAAGAGTAAATCTCAGAAAACCTGTAATGGACACCAATGAACCTTCACTGGTTTCTCAGACCTTTTAGTTAATTTAATGAAACAACTTAATACAACATCCAGAGTTGGCTTAAGGTCATATTTCATATCAGAAAAACACAAATAATGGAATCAAAAAATGACAAGAAGTACTTCTGGTTTGTGGTTTAAAAAAAAGTGCTAAGGTTTGCAGCACTTAATTTAATCCACACATATCACCCTTCTCCCCTCCACTGTCAATAGTGACACAAAACATTATATATGTTTATATAACAGATATAGACACTTTCTTAAAGAAGAAATGTGACTTCAGCTGAGGAGCAAAAAACTGTTCCATAAGCTCTTGTTTGTGAAAGACATGGCCTGGATGGGAATATAGGAAATATAGTTAAGAGACAGGACCAGATAGAGTCCTCTGAGGGATGGTGTGGTGTCCACAGACATACTTCAGTGTCTTCAACATTTCAAGGCATTTTTTCAGAATCTTGGAGTACAATCACTGATTGCACTCGACCATGGGTTACATCAAGTGGATAAGATATGGCCTGTGCTCTTACTCCAGCAACACTAAAAAGCAAGTTTATATGTGTTTTCAAAACTAAGGCATTAGGGTTGTCTCAGGATGGTCTTCCAAGCAAGAGAGGAGCATAGGAAAGACAAACACTTTTTTAGGTATCAAAAGTAGAAAATGAATGGGAGCCAGGCTTATCATAGTAGGAATCAGTTCTCTGTAAAACCCACAAAAGGCACCTTCCTTTGCCTAAATTGTTTTGAATACATGAGCAATTCCTATGTACTTGTGCTCTCCTTTAACCTGTAATGCCAGGTGAACTCTAACCAAGTCAGTTAAGTATGGATAACAGTTGTTATACCTGCCATGGAGCCAGCCATTAGCCAGCCATGTATATATCCAGAAATCCCAAGTTTTGTGGTAATTAACATTTTTATAATGGTCAAAGAATATAAAATGATTGCACCATAGGGAAAAAATTCTAATCATCATTGCTCCATTTTCTTTATACAACCCATGATAGCCTTCTTTTTGGAGCACAGCATACAATGAAGAAAACACTCCTAAATGTTTGAAATGGTAATTTTGTGCCTGTAATAATATCTTTGCTAGATTCAAAGGTGCAATGGTGGTTTTGGCACAACATCCTGAAATACCTCCTACCAAGAAGGAGCACAGCCAGCAGAATTTCTGTAACCTGATGCCTGCAGCCTGTGGACTTGAGCTTCAGATTTATGCTCCTCTGGATCTGGGGGCAGCTATGTGGTGCAGTAAATGGAGTACCAGTGCAAGAGTCAGGAGGACCTGAGTTCAAATATCACCTCAGATACTTGACACTCACTGGCTGTGTGACCTTGGGCAAGTCATTAAATCCCAATTACCTCATCCTGGGTCATCTCCAGTCATCCTGATGAATATGTGGTCACTGGATTCAGATGACACTGGAGGAGAAGTGAAGTTGGTGACATGCACAGCCCTTCCTCACTCAAAACAAAGTCAAGTGCAAGTCATGTCACCATTTCTCTAATGGCATGATCTTCTTTGGCAACGAAGGATGAACACACACACAATCTCTGGCCGTGGGAAGCCTTCGATGCCAACATCATGGCCATGGGGCTTTCTGAGCTCCAGTGGTGCAGTCAGAGACCCAGGACCTCCCTTGTCCAACATGACGAAATATGAAAAGTCCAGGCTGGCAGTGCGCAACAAAGAGTCATTTTTAACTAATGTTTCTAGTTGTAGAGAATTCCACATAGTTTATTTATCGTCTCCCACCCCAACAAATAATATTTCTCTGCAGAAGGGAACAGTAATGCAAGAAAATTAGGTAGGCAGAGGTTTTTATTATGTTAAGTAATCCCTCAGTAAGTTTTATCTGATCATCTCCATAGAATGGAGAACACTATCTGCATGGGGGGAACATCTTTTAGTCTACACTTTTAGCTTTTTCTCCTCTTTTTCATCTTACATTTTAGCTGGCAAATATTCTTTTCATATTGCAGAGCAAAAGAGAGGCAGTAACTTAACAACCTTGATGCGAGCCTCTGTAAGTAAAAGTGTTTTAATTTGTAACAATTAATATTTACTTTACTTTCTTGATAATCAAAACTGTCCAGACTTTCCTATCTACCTAACTCCCTCTGCACAAGATGGTCCCAACGACACTGAGATACACAGATAGTAGAATTGAGCTCATTAACTTATCAGCCATGGAAAAACTGTGCTTTACAGTGTTGAAAATAATATATGGAGAGGACATTTATAAAAATCTCATTTTCCCTAAGTATTAAGGGCCAATTATTTCTAGTGTGTGGATTTATACCAAAGAGCTATATTGAACTCTAGGGGAGGGGGCTTGGATTTAGGTGAACTTATATATTATAGATAAGCTAAGCTGCATCTAAGATCATTGAAAGTATAGACATTAAAAAACAACAAAACAAAACAGTTCTGTAAACCCCTGAACCTCAATTATGGTAATAGCGGAGTGAAAATATTTTAATTACAATGAAATGTAGTGATACTGATTTGCAACATGAATATGTCATTGTGTAAAATGCCCTGAAACGTAATGATATAAGAAAATTCCCTTTGCCTCTTAATATCTTTAATATAATGAATTTGATATTCTCCTTCAAAGTAGGTGTGGGAAGAAAATGAAGATGAATTGAAAGGAATAAAGAAATAATAAAAGAGGCAGAAAGTAAAGTGAAAAATAAAATAATGGAAAAATAATGAAAAGAAAAGAAAAAAAATAGGTGCTGAGGAGAGGAGAGAACACTACCAGGGGGAAAAAAAGAAATCAAAGAAGAGCCATTAGAATCTTTAAATTCATAGGATTCTATTGATTTTAATTTGGAAAGGCCTCCATGTTTTCATATTAATAGTACACTGAAATCCTCAAGTAAGATAAATCTGAAGAAATTGAGGCATATAATATGTCCAATATTAAAAAGTGAATGAGAAATTTCAGATGAACTAGACAAAATTTTACCAAGCACTTGCCAAGTCATATAATGAATACATTTTGCCTTTGAGTGGGGAGACCTGCATTCATCTCACTTCTATTATAATTTGCAGCATATGGACAAGTTACATAACCTCTAAATGCCCCCAGATAACATACTAATATCCTAAATTGCAGTGCAGGTATTGATCTACACTGGTAGATTGAATGTCCTTAATGAGAGTCCCCTATACCACCGAGATCACAGATCCATTAAAACAAAACAAAACTATAGCATTGTGTAGAGTGATGATGATGATTGAAGTGTTAAAAGACAAAATCAATAAATCAACATTTATTAAGTACTTATGATGTAAAAACTACTGGATAAACTCTGGAGTTACAGAGATAAAAGAAAAAATAACTCTGCTTTTAAGAACCCTGCATTCCAACAGGACAACAACATGTATATTGTGTGTGTGTATGTTTGTATGTATATACAAGTGTGTATGTATATGTCGGATAATTTGAAGAAGCAGTGAATTATTAATTGCACATCACTTCTCTACTGTCTGTAACTCTCCCATTAGACTGAATAAACCATGATATTCTTTTCTTGCAAAAATCAGATTAGTGAAAATGTCCTTAGAAGTCTCAACTATCTTTCTTGTTTTCTTCTGTGCTGCACTATGTGTCGTCCCACCCAGTGAGGGAATAAAAAAAAAATAATTCCTTTATGAGGGAAATTTTATTTTATTCCAATAAATAGTCACCCATTTCTTCTGATTTTCCTTCTCAAGAATCTTTTTTTTTTCTCCCTATGAATTTTTAATCCATTAAAAACTTGACTGCAAATACACATACATTGTTTCATTTGTCCTTCATTCACAAGGAGGACTGTGATATCAGGAAGCTGGTGCACTAACTTATAAGTTAATTGGATTGAAGTGAGAAAGGGCTGTGCAAAGTCACCTGCCAGAATCATGTGGGTCAAGGGACAAGGTATAGATCAGAATGAATGGAGATGCCCCCCTCCATGCATACATGCATGCATGCATACATATCTATGTATGTATATATACACATTTAAATTCACGTGTGTGTTTTTGTGTGCTTATGTAAACTTGGCTCATAGTTTTGAGGCAGATTGATTAAAGGTAGTCTATATTCATAAGGATTCTGAAATTAGAAGGATGTTTATGAAATGTCTAGTACCTTCTATCCCAATTAGAGACCAGTGCACTATAAAAATGACTTGAAGACTGTATTCCTAGTCCTGTACTACAATAGGTCCCTTGTCACTTTGCTTTCGGTTTTACCGTTATTTCTCAAGAAAAGTAGCTTATAACAACATTCACAGTTTCAACTGCAGTGCTTATGAAAAATTGCATTGCATCTGGAAATTTATTCTTATCATTGTCTAGGTTTTGAAAATATTTAGTTATACATTTCTCCTTTTTAAATTTTGGGTTCTAAATTGTTTCCCTCTTCCTCTACTATCTGTCCACCACTCACTTAGAACACAAGTAAAATTATACTAATTATACATGTGATATCATGCAAAACATTTCTGTATTTGCCATATAATGGCATATACACAAAATACACAAGTGTATTTGCCAAATCACAAGAAGTGTGATTTTTCTCTAAAAATAGAGAAAATTATAATGCAATTTGCAGTCAGAGTACATCACAGTTTTCTCTCTAGAGATGGATAGCATTTTTTCATGATGCCTTTCTTTTTCATGTATTCTTTATAGAGCTTTTAAGGTACATAATCAACAGGAATTGGGACTTGTGGAATTCCACATGTTGTCAATATCATTTTTAAAAGATTCAGTGTAGTTCTATATACCATACTTTTGTTAAAATTCATTAAAAATTGAAATATCTCACATAGATCCACCTCAGGAAGGAAATATATGGTTTTTAGAAATAAAATAGTTAATCAAGTAATGCATTACAGTAGTTCATGTGTTTACTGAGTATTTTTTTTTGCTTTAAATTTTATGCACTCAGTTTTAGAAGTCATTAGCTGTATTTGGATTTCAGTTACTTTTGTATATTCAGTTTCTTTTTATTTAACTAATTATACACACATATATGCATATAAAGTTTAGCAAATAATAGGCAAATGAGCTATTTTATCAATTTAATATATCATTTATAGTAAACTTTTAACAAATATTTGAAAAGATTTCCCCTAATTATAGCTTATATTTATAATAGATATTTCAACGTAGGTCATAAAAAATCTTTCAAATTATATTCCATTAAATTATTTATTTTCTCATTTATAATGTCCTCCATCTCTTGTTTTCTTAAAACATTTTCCCATAGCCACAGTTATCCAAGATACCTCTTTGCATTATCCTGTATTTTCAAAATGTTATGTCATTTAATATCTGGAAATATTCACTTGAGATTTACTAAAGTGTATGATTTAAACTATTGGTCTGATATTACTTTTTTTGAAAACTATTTTCCATTTTTTCCTATAGTACTTTTAAAAAGAGAGGTTATACCATAGGTCTATTACTGACTTTTTCCCCCTTGAGAATCTGTAGAATTTTGTTTCTTGATGAGTTTGTTATTAGAAATAGAAGGTACTCTCTCATTAATGCACGTGTTTTTTCATTGTCCTCTATCCCTTTCTGCATTGTTTATTCATTTTTCTTCTTCTTTTTCTTTTTTAAAATAAATTTATTTATTTAACTTTTTACATTCAAATTCACAAAATTTTGGGTTCCAAATTGTCTCCCTATTTATCCCCTCCCCCCACCCTAATACATCGAGCATTCTAATTTCCATTGTCACAAATCTGCCCTCTCTTCTATCATCCCTCCCTTCTCCTGTCCCCATCTTCTCTTTTGTCCTGTAGGGCCAGATGACTTTCTATTCCCCATTAACTGTATTTCTTATTTCCCACTAGCAAGAACACTACTCAACAGTTGTTCCTAAAACTTTGAGTTCCAACATCTCCCCATCCCTTCCTCCCCACCCATTCCCTTTCGGGAAGGCAGGCAATAAAATATAGGCCATATCTATGTAGTTTTGCAAATGACTTCGATAATAGTCGTGTGATGTAAGACTAACTCTATTTCCCTTCATCCTACACTGCCCCCCAATTTTTCTATTCTGTCTTTTGATCCTGTCCCTCCCCAAGTGCTGAGTTCAAATTGCTCCCTCCTCCCATTGCCCTCCCTTCCATCATCCCCCCCACCCTGCATGTCTCCTTCTCCCCCACTTTCCATTTCGTACCAAAATGAGTGTGCATTTTATTCTTTCCTTTAGTCGAATGTGATGAGAGTAAACTTCATGTTTTTTTTTCTCAGCTCTCCTCTTTTTCCCTCCACTAAAAAGTCTCTTGCTTGCCTCTTGAATAAGAGATAATTTACTCTATTCCATTTCATCCTCTCTCCTCCCACTAAATTTCTCTCTTACCGTTTATCTTAATTTTTTTTAAGATATGGTCACACCCTATTCAATTCACTCTGTGCTCTCTCTGTATGTGCGTGCATGTGTGTACTTGTGTGCACATGCACATGTGCACATGTGTGTGTGCATGTGTGTGTATGTGTGTGTGCGGTCCCACCAAATACCCAGATACTGAAACGTTTTAAGAGTTACAAATATTGTCTTTCCATGTAGACATGTAGACAGTTCACCTTTGGTAAGTCCCATATGACTTCTCTTTGCTGTTTACTTTTTCATGCTTCTTCTCATTCTTGTGTTGGAAAGTCAAATTTTCTTTTCAGCTCTGGTCTTTCCATCAAGAATGCTTGGAAGTCCTATGTTTCACTGAAAGACCATTTTTCCCCTGAAGTATTATACTCAGTTTTGCTGGGTAAGTGATTCTTGGTTTGAGTCCTAGTTCCTTTGACTTCTGGAATATCCTATTCCACGCCCATCCATCCCTTAATGTAGAAGCTTCTAGATCTTGTGTTATGCTGATTTTCTTTCCAGCTGCTTGCAATATTTTCTCCTTGACCTGGGAATTCTGGAATTTGGCCACAATGTTCCTAAGAGTTTCTCTTTTTGGATCTCTTTCAGGTGGTGATTGATGGATTCCTTCAATACTTATTTTGGCCTCTGGTTCTAGAATATCAGGGCAGTTTTCCTTGATTATTTCATGAAAGATGATGTCTAGGCTTTTTTTTTTCATGCCTTTCAGGTAGTCCCATAATTTTTAAATTGTCTCGCCTGGATCTATTTTCCAGGCCAGTTGTTTTTCCAATGAGATATCTCACATTCTCTTCCATTTTTTCATTCTTTTGGTTTTGTTTGGTGATTTCTTGGTTCCTCAGAAAGTCATTAGCCTCCGTCTATTCCATTATAATTTTTAGAGAACTATTTACTTCAGTGAGCTTTTGAACCTCTTTTTCCATTTGGCTAATTCTGTTTTTGAAAGCATTCTTCTCCTCATTGGCTTTTTGAACCTCTTTTGCCAATTGAGTGAGCCTATTTTTCAAGGTGCTATTTTCTTTAGCATTTTTTGGGTCTCCTTTAGCAAGATATTGACCCGTTTTTCATACTTTTCTTGCATCTCTCTCATTTCTCTTCCCAGTTTTTCCTCCACCAGTCTGACTTGCTTTTCAAAAGCCTTTTTGAGCCCTTCCATGGCCTGAGCCCACCGGACATCCACGTCGGATGTCTGGGATAGAGAGGCCCTGACCTCCATGTCTTTCCCTGATGGTAAGAATTGTTCCTCGTCAACAGAACGAAAGGCGGGAACATCTGTACCCCATCAAAGTAGCTCTCTATAGTCTTATTTTGCTTCCTTTATCTGGGCATTTTCCCAGCCAGTTACTTGACTTCTGAGATTCCTGTCCACCCCCACCTAGATCCACCTGGCTAGTGCTTGGAGTCTGAGATTCAAATGGGCTTTCAGTGGCGGGCGCAGCTGCTATTCAGTGAGAGCTTAAGTTCTGGTGCTTCAGTGGGGGCAGGGCCACCTCCCAGGCTCAGTTCCCTCAGGGGGTTTATGCAGGGACCTTCAGTAATGGCCCTGAGCTCCTGTCTGCTCCGGGAGTCCTGGACTGCCTCTACCTCTGCCACTGCCTCTGCCGCTGCCTCCCAAGAGTGTCCGAATCATTGAGACACCCCACTCCCCTCTCAGCCAGCCCAGAAGTCTCTGTCACTGACATGTAGCGCCTGTGGGCGGAGGGACATTTGCAGCCCCTGGAGGTTCTGTCCCTGAAGCCTGCTCGGATCTGCTCTTCTCGGGCCACATGGCCAGGGCCAGGGCTCCACGCTATGGCCAGTGTGCGATGGACCTTTAGTGCCAGTTTTTCTGGACTCTCTGGAACAGAAATCTCCTCCTCTGCATTGCTGCATGGCTCGCACTGCTCCAGAGTTTGTGGGGAGTTCTTTTTACAGAACATGTATGGGCTGTGGGTTTGAAGCTAGCATATGTGAGTCTTTCTACTCTGCCATCTTGGTTCCTCCCCCCTCATTTTTCTTCTTTTGTCAAAATGACTTTCTTTTGATTTGCTGTTTGCAATTTGGTTGTTGGGTTTATCTCCAATTGTCTTCCATATGGTTTTTAACAATCTATCCTATGTTTTCTAATCATTTCCTATCATATTAGACTACTGTACGACTCTGTTTGTTTTTACAAAAAAATCTTTTTTATGTTGTTGAAAGGAAACTCCCTTAAGTTGGGGTTGGGGAGTTATAGATGACTTCATGTCCCACCTTCCTTCTTCAGGAAAGTGCAATTAAAAAAAAAACAGCACTCTGGGGTTGCTTCTATCTGTTCTACATACCTTTTCAGAGGGTGATAGGAGAACCTACTTAGTATAGTGGAAAGGAAGTCATATTGAGTCACTTTTATGAAGGTATATAACAGGGACTGCTAAGGTGAAAGGTTCAGTTAACTGATAAGTTATTTCAGAAAGACACCTGTGTGTGTGTATGTGTGTGTGTGTGTGTTGTGGAGTAGGACTTCCCTTATTCTTTAGCTTTAATTACTCTCTGTAAAACTGTTCTTTTAACTGCTTAAACACAAACATAATCTGATAGTTCATAACTGAAATTGTCAGCAGAAAATTACAGAGAAGACTAAGATGGGCTGTGGACATTGAAACAGGGAGAGACTGAAGTCTGTTTCCAGATTGAGGAAGATACTGATATCACATAATGGCTAAGTTTCAAGAATGTCATTCACTGTACATTTACTGGGTAAATTCCCTTATTGACATAGTACATTTTTTGAACATTCAAAACCTTAACTTGAATGATTTGAAGAGAGAAAATTATTTGTCCTTTTCTAGGCCAAGATGTATGGGCAATTAGGTGGTTCAGTAAATAGAGCACTGAACCTGGAGTCATGAAGAGTCAGAGTTAATATCAGGCTTCAGGGCACTTACTAGCAGTGTGATCACTGGCACCATGCAAGGAAATTGAATTGTGACCATTTGACTTGTCTTGGGAAGACTGTGAGTATCGCCTGGCTTGTTTGAATGCAAAATATACACTTTCCAAAAAGACTGCTTTATGGTTATCTTACACAGACAAGTGTTCATAACGTGGTCAGGAAAAGCAATACAGGGACACTCTCAAGGTCTCTCTTAAGAACTTTAGACATGGGAGACACTTGCACATGACCATTCATCATGGTGGCTCACATCAGAGGAAGGGCTGTGCTCTATGAGCATAGTAGAATTGAAACAGCTCAAAGGAAATGTGGGATGTGAAAACTGAAAAAATCCACCCCAAAAGTTCACTTGGAGTAGTTGTGCCTGATCTGTGGTAGTGTATTGTGAACTTGTACTGGTCTGATCAGTGATCACATTGAAACTTAAGTCTAGTATCGTCATAGCATTTTGGTCCTCTTTGAGAACAAAAGACAACAATTAACCATCTGTGTGACCCTGGGCAGGTCACTTAACCCTGTTTGGCCCAGCCACCTTAACTGTAAAATGAGCTGTAAAGTAGTTCCAAATTGTTCTGGAAGATACAATCTTACCATGGACTCAGGTGACCTTTCCATCCTCTCTGTTCCCCCAAATTTCACTGTTAGTAATAATTCCTCATTTATTTTGCAATACCATATTATGCCCCAAGCCCTTTGGGGACAAAACTGTTGTATTACCTACGATAGCTTGAAAGGTATGGTGTCTATTTTCTGAATTCAATAAGGAGAGAGCGGAAAGAAGGGAAATATCTTTACAGTGTACCACTACCACGACCACCACCACCAAGTATTTTTGCGCCTACAGAACCTAGAGCCCCAGCTCTTCCTTCTTCCTTCATTGTGACTTTGCTTGCTCTAGACTCTTTTTCTACATATGCTTAACAACATAAGTAATCTAATATCACTAGTGCCTAGAAATAGAAACCAGAAATAGGTAGCACAATTTTTCACTCTTTGTATGTCTATCCTTTAAATTTTGAGATGGGAGTGAGGTATGAAGCTGTGTTACAAAGATTTCCAAATTCACTTCCAGGGAATATTTTTTTTAAATAAAAGCAGGATAAGGCAGATGTTAAGATCTACAAACAAACTATCATTACATAAATAATTCTTGCTTGGAGCTGGATACTGAAGTAGACATACACAATCTATCCTTTCTCATTATTGATTCTGTTCATGCTAGGAAACTTCTCTTTATAGAAGATTCCTTAGTTTTAAAGCTATTCAATTGAGGCTTACTGCTGAGCTATTTGTGCTAATGGAACTAATTACAACTAACTTTTAATGAAAACAATTATATCTATGGAACCATACTTTTATTCTGTCTATGTTTGAAACCAGACAAAGCATCTTGAAAAACCTGGCAACAATATACTGACACATGTAGTTACTATATATACTTTGAAAAAAAGAATATTGCTTTGCTTTGGTTTTGAAATGATATTGAAATAATATCAAATTTACCCCCACTTTCTTTTATTCTAATTATTTGTTTACCATAATAACTGCTGTTTCTATGTGATATGACTTTCTCCCAATGTTTTAAGAGATTCTTGTGCATTCCTCATAAACTGTTTCTCAATAGATCTTTTTATCCATTTATGTATGTATGTATATATATATATATATAGAAATTGAAATTGAAGACTTTATATATAGATACATATCTATATATAAAGTCTTCAATTTCAATGCTAATAAATTATCCAGAATCTTCTTGTCCTAGTAATGAGTTATTTATTGACTAATTTTTCATTGAGTTTTTCTAAAGTTTTAATTAAGTCATTGTCAAGCACAGCCTGATAAACCTTTCAATAAAATGGTATAGTTTCCTTCCTTTTGATTTCTGCGTTATGTATTATGGTTTCTAGTAAAAGAATGTAGCAATTTATCCTTAGGGATTTTTAATCATTATTGCTCTTGATTTTCAAATTGTGTTAAGTTGTCATAGCAATTGTTTTGTGTTTGCTTAATATCTCGTTTTTTAAAACTAAAGAAGTAGCATGTTTACATGGAAAGGGAATTGGCCACAGTATAAAAGTTTTACAACTTTACATGCTGACTTCATGAGGTTCAACCTGCATGACAACTCAAAGTGGAATATTTATAGATGACACTTGTGGGAGCCACCAGTATAAGTAGAAACGAGTTATTATGGAGGACAAATGTGCATGATGATGAAGTCAACAAGTTAGAACAAAGGGGCTTATAACCCTTATAAAACTCATCTAGATCTTTTGTTCTTGTCCTTAATTTTCTTTGCATGGTGGGTACCATTAACATTGTGGGAGCAAAGGGAACATTCCTTAATCAAATCCTACATACTTCTAGTATTTGAAATACAAATCAGGGCTTTGACATGAATTTAAATCAAGTAAATATGTCTGAAAAACACCTCCCCTAAAAAAAAAAAAAAAAACAAACTGATAGCCCAAAGTAGATAGTTAAATAAGACCAAGAAATTCATGCTAAATCAGAAGAGTGAACCAAAATAACTGACAATTTTATTCTCAGGTTTTCATCTGGATTCCTGGACAGATGCAGCTCCCATATTCTTTTCCATACAACATGAATCTAATTGGACTAGAATACAATGGAGATGTTTGCCAATAACTATATCCCAGCATATGTCAGAGAACAGATGGTCTAAAAGGTTGAATTGATAAAGATCAGCAGATAATAAATGAAAAAAAAAAGCTTGCTAAAAATCAGTGTAAGACCAGCAAAAATACCTAGTAGAAACTGAGTAACTTGGAGAAGTAACAAATTCCCAACCAAGCAACAGAGGCATAGCAACACAGCAGAGTGAAAAACTGAATTAATTATTTTTTAATAAGAGTTATTTTTCACCCCTCTTTTCAACTTTTCAAATAGTGTCAAGGGTACCACCATCTTCCAAATCACTCAAGCTAATAATTTTGATGTCAATTTCAATTCCACACATTCTGTCAGCTAACTATATCCAATAGTGACCAAGTCCTATCATTTCTACTTTTGAGTGTCTGTCAAATACAGGCCCCACTTTCACTTGACATGGTCAGCACATTGGTTCAACTCTTCCTACCTCAAATATAAACTATTGCAAAAGACTTCTAATTCATCACTATTTCTAGTTTATTGGTCTTTCATCATTCAAGTCCATTATGAGAAAATACATTGCATTGTTTGAACTTTGTGGCTGAGAAACTATGACAGAGACTAGAATTGCTTAATACTTAACCCAAGAGAACTAGATTTTTCTAGTTATAAAACAATTCCCATGGAGCTAAAGACTAATGGCACATTTTTAATTTAAAATGCCTCTGTTGACTGATCAGCTACTATTTCCTTATTGCTTTGTTTGGAGTTTATATCATACAAAATTTACAGATATTCATGGGAAGTAGGCCACAATTCGGGGGGTTTCCTCTCTGCAACTTAATAAATTTCTTCATTTTTTTTAGTACTAGGTTTGTTCTCTAAAATTATTGTGATACTCTGGAATCCAAGGACAATGGCCTGCTTGGTCTTTCTAGAGGAGAATATTTCATCCCCTAATAGTGCATTTTCCACTAGAGGTTCTCCCATAAAGATATCTAACAAACTCTCTTGCTTCTCCTCTCTGCTTCTTGGTTTCCCAGCCTTTCTGAAAGTTTTGACCACAGTTCCACCTTTTACAAGAAACTTTTCTAAGTCCTCCTTAGGGCCTTCTCTCTGAGATTATCTCCAAATTATTTTGTTTCTATCTTACTTATGCATAGGACATTTTCATATTGTTTTGTTATGTTGTCATGTCATTGACATCCGTTACACCGAAAGCTTTTTGAGAGCAGGAACCATTTTATGCCTTTTTTTGTATGTCCCCAGTGATTATCACAATTCCTGAAATATCTAGGCAGCTAGGTGGTGCAGTGGATAGAACTTAAAACTTGGCATCTGAAAGTCCTGAATTCAAATACAACTTCAGACATTCATTAAGTTTGTGACACTGGGAAGTCACTTAATCAGTATGTTTCTCTGCTTCCTCATCTGTAAAATGAGAATATTAACAGCACCTATTTCCAAAGCTGGTTGTGAGAAAAAAAATGAGATAATATTTAAGTGTTTTGTAAACTTTCAGTAAATGTGAGCTATCATTATTACCTCTCTCACTAGAAAATAATTTGCATGAGAACAGAGATAATGTCTTTTTAAACTTTTTATTCTCCATACTCTAGGTCAGTGCTATGTACACAAGAGGAGATTAATAAATGTTCACTATATGAATGAATTGATGCTAAAGTATACTGGAGCCAGTTCAGTCAGAACTTATTAATTTTTCAGTGGTCATTTACAACTCAGAGATCAGTAACTTTTACAAATCAGATCTTAATTTATCTATTTTTCCTTTGTCTACTCTGGACTTCAGAAAGTAATAGATAAAATGTTAATAATTGCATTTTAAACTTAAAATCTAGAGATACTATTTTTCCTAGAGAGATTATTATTAAACATTTACAGACACATCCCTGGTATAGAGTCTATAAAATCTATCAGGGAAAGGGTGGAGATTACCAAATCTTTGTCTTTAAGATAACCATTCTAACCTAAATACACTATCTAAGAGGCATTATTTTGGATAATAGATAATAGAAGGCTTTGGACAGATTTTCCCACTGAGATACCAGAACTCTTTGTCAACCATCTTTCTGATCTTAATCATGATAGTGAAAATTTTAAAATCCTATGATATTTTTCAGAGCTTAATATATCAAGCACATCCACAAAGTTGTCCCAAGTCCCTTTTCCTTCCCTTTACTTGCAACTTCAAAAATTATTTCACCAGGATAATACTTTTTTTATAGATCAAGGAAGGCAGAATGACATAGTGTTGTAATACTACTAGATGCAGAATCATAAGTGCTAAGTTAGATTCTCAACTCTACCTACTACTAATTGTTTGATCTTGGTAAGCCACTTAACCTGCATGACCTGACTTACCTCAGATTCAGAATGAACATAACCCTTGAATGATTTATTACACAAGGCTATTAGGATGATCAATTGAAATAATGTTACAATGTATCTTTTAAGTTATGAAATCCTTTATAATAGCATATTTTAATAGGCTTATAATATCTTCAAATTTGGATAAAAATGTCAGCTCAATATTGTATTGCTGCTATTTGTATTTCCAATCTTGATTGATTGGTTGTTTTCCTTTCTCCTCAAAGAGGACCAAAATAATATCATTATGCAAGAGTCAGTTTACAGTGCATGCTACTGTGGCTGATTAGACCAATAAAAACCCAGAATGCTCTACCACATATTGTGGTACAGAGTCAGGGTTAACATTTGGAGTGGTTCTCTAAATTTTTGCATTTCTTTTTACATTTTTTAACATTTCTATTCAGTTATTTTAATTCAGTTCTGCTCTTTGATCACAGGACCTTCTTTGCATCTCCCATGTCACACAATCCATTCCAAAGTTCTTAAAACAGAACTTGAGAGTGTCTTTGTTTTACTTCTTTGCACCACCATGATAGAACTAACCCTGTGTGAGTTTCTGCACATCAAGCTTCTCCACATTTGAGTAATATGCAAGGAATCATAGATTTGCTATTTTGTAACACCATCTAGTCACTATCCAGAGATTTATTAAAGACTAATAAATTGAAAACCATGTCATAAGAAAGCAGAATTGAGATGTACTAATTTGATAATGTAAATTACAATATTGTATATAATATAAAATATATTGAAATAAATAACATAAGTTTCTATGTAATAAATTTAACTATAGTATAAACATTTCCAACATAAACAATAATATAATAACATGAATCCCAGGAATTTTAATCCCAGCTCTGAAAACACAAAGACTCACATGAGTTCTCCCCTAAATCTTTCTGAAGACCTTTAAATAATGTCTCAAAACAAATTCTACAACACCATAGCCTACAAAAGGATGTAGTAAAACAACTTACCATGCCAAGACAACTTAGATGAGTAGGAAAGGTCTGTTATATCAGAGTAAGAATTCATTACAGTCCAGCACTGACTGCACAAGCATAGACTAGGCACCATAAAACCAGGAACAGTTTTGGGGGTCACTGCATCAGTGGTGTCAATGATGGTTTCCAGATCTCTCATCCCACAGATTTTAAGGGAGTCAGAAAACTTATGTGAACAAGATTACAGGGATCCATTTGCTGGCACAGGCATCAGGACTCCGTTGTATTGCCCATTCTTGGATCTAGTCACAGTCCTGGGACTCAGTCCCAGCGTAAGGAGGAGTGCTAGTACACCAGAGCTTGTGACTCCAGTGGAGCTGGGATGTGGTCACAATTTCAGGGTGGAAAAGAGTATTTGTGGTCACTCACAGACCAGTGTACAGTATACATGACAAGTAATACACCTCTCCCTAGATCATACCATACAGTAGGAAGTGAAAACATTCAGTTTCCCAGAATTATCTCTGTAAACAGATACACAAAAATCCCAAAGCTTGGGATCATGTTCCTTACACCCCTGGATTAGCGTGCAACTTTAGCAAAGAGTTAAAAGTCAAGAAATAGGCTGGAAAATGAGCAAACAGCAGACAAAAGATCCTGACTATAGAAAGTTCTATGGTAATGGTAGATCAAAACATATACTTAGAAGAAAACAAAGTGAAAACTCATACATCCAAAGCCTCAAAGATAAATAAGAATTGGTCTCAAACCATGGAAGAGCTGGAAAAAAAAAAGATTTTAAAAATCAAATAAGAGAACTTGAGGGGAAAAAAATGGGACCAAAAATAAGATTGATGAAAGAACATCAAGAAGAAGGAGTAGTATAGATGTAAACATGCTAAAGGAGACAGAAAAACTGGAAAAAAGGAGGAGAATGCCTTGAAAACTTGAATTCATCAAATGGAAAAAAGACAAACATAAATTCACTAAAGGGAAAAATTCCTTTAAAGTGTTCATATGGAAAGGAGCTACAAAAGTTAACTGAAGAAAATAATTACCTAAAAATTAGAATTGAGCAAGTGGAATATAATGATTTTATGAGACATCAAGAAGCAATCAAAGTAAAAAAAAAAGAAAATAGACGAATATATGAAATGTCTCATTGGTAAAGCAAATCACTTGGAAAATAGATCCATGAGAGATAATTTAAGAACTGAAGGATTACCTGAAAGTCATGACAAAATAAAAAAAAAAAAAAAAACTGCCCAAAATCTTTCAAGAAATTATCAAGGAAAAGTACCCTGATTGATATCCTAGAAGCAGAGGATGAAATATAAATGGATAGAACCCACCAATCACCTCCTGAAAGACATACCACAATGAAAACTTCTGGGAATAGTATAGTCAAATTCCAGAGTCCCCAGATCAAGGAGAAAATGTTGAAGCAATCGGAAAAAACAAGTAATAATACTGTCAAGCCACAGTGAGGATAACATAAGGTTTAGCAGTTTCTACATTAAAGGATCATATCACTTGGGATATGATATTCCATTGGGCAAAATGGCTAGGATTACATCCATGAATGACCTGCCCCCAAAATGTGAGTATGATCTTTCAGCAGAAAAAATAGGTTTTCAAGAGAAAGAGAACTTACAGGCATTTTGGATGAAAAAACCAGAACTAAATAGAAAACTCAACTTTCAAATATAAGGTTCAAGAGAAGCATAACAAGGCGTACAGAAAAGAGAAATAATAAGGAATTCGATAAGGTTAAACTATTTATATTCCTACATAAGAAAATGAAATTTGTGAATCATCAAAACATTCTCTGTATTAAGGCAGCTAAAAGGAGTATACAGACAGAGGGGATGGGTATTAGTCGAATATGATGGAATGATTTATTTAAAAATTAAATAAGATAAAATAAAAAAGTGGTAAAGAAGAATGCATGAGAAAAGGAACAGAAGAGACAGAATAAGGTAAATTATCTGGCATAATAGAGTCATGAAAGAATTTTATAGTAGAGGGGAAGATGGGAGAAGTTAGATGAGGACTATATGAACCTACTCTTATCATACATGGCTCAAAGAGTGAATAACTTAAACACTCAGTTGGATGTAGATATCTATCTTACCATACAGGAAAGTAGGAAGGAAAGGGGATAAGAGAAGAGTGAGGGAGCTGTTAGAAGTGAGGGCAAATTGGGGAAGGGAAAAGTCAAAACCAAAACACTTTTGAGAATGAACAAGTTGAAAGAAGAGAGAGAGCAGGATAAACTAGGTGGGAGATAGAATTGAAGAACTACATAATAAACATTACCATGAAAAAGTACAACAAATTTCTCTGATAGAGACATAATTTCTTACATATATAGAGGCCTGATTCAAATTTATAGAAATAAAAGCCATTCCAACAGGCAGGTTTTGGAAGAAATAGTTATCTATATTCGTACCAAAAAAGAGAAATGCTCTAAATCATTACTGATGAAGGAAATGTAAATTAATACATCTCTGACCTACCACTCTCTACCTATCATATTAGCTAATATGACAGAAAAGTAAAATGGCAAGTGTTAGAAAGGATATGGGGAAAATGAGACAATAAGACACTCTCAGTGAGGTTGTGTACTGATTCAACCATTCCTTAGAACAGTTTGGAACTATGCCCAAAGTGCTATAAATCCTTGCATTTATCAAGCAATATAACTACTAGTTCTGTATCCCAAAGAGACCATAAAAATATGTACCAAATATTTCTAATGCCTTCTTTTTTTGGTGGAGAAGAATTGGAAATTGAGGTAAAACCCCTAAGTTGGGGAATGGCTGAACAAGTTGGTCGATATGATTGTGATGGAACATTGTTGTCCTATAAGACATGATAGGCAGGATGATCTCAGATAATCTTGGAAAGACATATTAACTGATGCAAAAGTGAAATGAACAAAACCAGGAAAACATTGAATACAGTAACAAAAATATTATATGACCATAAACTGTGAATGATTTAGCTATTCTGAGTAATACAATGATCCAAGACAATCCAAAGGATTAGGTTGAAAGGTGATGTCTATCTCCAGAAAAAGAAATGGTGGGTAGAGTCTGAAGGCAATAAAAGCTGCTTTTTCTTTACTTTTAAAATTTTTCTTGTTTTGTTTTTTTTGTCTGTTTTTTTTCATAGCATGACTTACATGTAACTATGTTTTTCATGACTAAAAATGTATAACCCATATTAAAGGAAGGAGGGAGGAGGAGACAATTTGGAACTCAATATTTGAAAAAAAAAGAAATTTAAAAGTGGTTTTACATGTAATTGGGTAAAAATAAAATATTTTTCTAAAAGAAAGAGAATCAACAAAATTATGGCCTGTGGAAGAACACATATATACATACAGAGGAACTGTTATCACTGCTAGATTCCAATCCATTAACATTATGGTATTTGCCACCATACAACTATGAAGACCAATCTGGAAGGGACTTTGGAGGTTACTCTTTCATTTTACACATAAAGAAATTAAGATAACCCAAATTTTAATTAGAAGCTCTGTTTTCTGAACCATATTATCTTGATTCCCGATATGACATGTTTATTTGTTGTTTTGTTTTTTTTCTTTTTTCCCACACTGTGCAATACCACTGGCTATTAGTACCAGGAAACTCTTCCACTGGTATATACTTGAAACCAGACTTTCACAGCAGCTACTCAGAACAATAAGATTTCAAATAAGGTGCTATTAAGAGCTAAACGTTTGTCATAGATGATGATGATCATGATAATGATGATGATGATGATGATGATGATAATGATGATGATGATGATGATGATAATGATGATGATGATAATGATGATTTCATTTTTTTTAATGATCAACATTTCATTAGTCACTTAAAACATTTTTTAACAAGCATGCACAAGAATTTTTACTTTACCTGATAATCTGAGATAATGGCCACATGAGAGATTAGAAGAATTTAAGTCATCATTACAACGATTTTGTCTCTTTTCTACTACCTTTTAAGGATAAGATTTTCAATAATCCAGTAAGTTTTATCTTAATCTTTAAATGAAAAAGGGAAACAAAGTAGAAATATAAAATTTCAGAGAAAAAAACTAGAATGAGGCATTTGGGTTTTATTGATGGCATAGTGATGAGTGAGGAATGAGAAGCATGAATCTATGCTTTTTATAAGAGGTGAAAATGATGGCAGGAATTTGGAAGATGGGATGAAAAGAGCGTGGACAAGGATATTCAATTCACAATGTAGTAGAATAACTAGGATGAAATAATGTGGAGTACATAGAAGAATTAGAAATTTAAATGTAGCAGTTATTTGCAAAAGAAGATGAAAATGTAGCAGTTATTTGCAAAAGAAAATGAAAATTGATGCCATATGATCAGGTAAACAGAAAAAGAAAGGAAAAAAATATTAGGTATATATGTGAATTTATATGAAGTAAACATGAAACAAAAATAATTTCCAGGTGGATTATACTAGAAATTGGGGTTACCAGCTTATATGTGTTTTAATTGAAATAACTCTGAAGGAAGATAGATATTCTTTGGACTGAAAAAGCAGATCATGTGGATATTTGCCTTAACAGGATTATGTACTCATGAATTTGACCAACCACTTCAGATTCAGGAAAGTGATAGTCATCATCATTTCATTGAGATTTCTGGTCTCTGAGAGTCAGTGACTTTCTGATTCCCAGAGTCTCAAAGATATAAAGAACTTCAGAGGTCTAATAAACCAAGATTCTAATAAACTGAAACAAGAATTCACTCTACTACATCCTGATGATTTAGACAGCAGTGATATGGAAATAGAGATGGGAGGGATCAATTACCTAGATATCTTATGGAATATTATTTCTGTCCAAAGATGAGCAATTATCAAATTCTTGACCAGTCTTAACTACAATAACAGATAAAATACAATTCTGCATCTAGATCTTACCAATAGGCAGAATGGAATTATTAGGATAGAAATAATGCAGACCTTATTGGGAAGTGATGAAATGCTTTTTATATCTGTGTTACCAAAAGTTGAGAAGAGATCCATTCATACTGTGAAATGTGCCATGCATGTTAAATTCATGAATTTCTAAAAGTTTGTAGGAAAGATGTAGAATGTGCAATGAAAATTTACTAGAAATTTCAGATAAAGCTGGCAAACTCTTAAGCAATACATTCTAAATTAAAAAATGAATGATATTACTGGGTAAAAATGGAAGGTTTCCCAAGATACTAAAATAGATGCATCAGAATTGCAATGAGAGTGACAGAGAAGGAGAGAGAGACAGACAGAGACAAAGAGTGGTAGAGACAGTGATAGAGAGAGAGAGAGAGAGAGAGAGAGAGAGAGAGAGAGAGAGAGAGAGAATATGTGGATTTACTTGATTGATGCAAGCAGATAAAATAAAAAAAAGAATATAAAGAATCCTAGCATCCAGAAATCCAGAAGGAATTGTTTTGGGTTTGCTAAAAATGAGAATTAAATAAAGATATTTATGAAAACTTAAGGGTAATATAATGTTTTAGTTTAGTTTGTTTTGGTTTGGATGTATGTTGAGCAAGGAGGAAGACTATGAGTTCAGTAGAGGGGGTGATTAAATGAGGAAAAGTGCAAAAAAGAATGAAAATACAGGCGTGTAATTCTCAGAGTTGCTTACTCTACCACCAAATACAACAATATAATAGAACACATGGAATAGAACAAAAGTGAAGAATAAGATATTAATATCCAGGAAAGACAGATCTTAGTAGTCCTTTACAAAATCAAGTAAGCTTACTCAGATGATTGACATTCTTGATTGCTGAAAGAACCAGCAGGTGTAATGATTAAGCTACTAACAGTGATATATGAGAGATTTTAGAATACTAGAAACATATTACAGTTATCTTGATTTTCAAGAAATGTAACAGATTGAAAATGGTACTCCATAGGACAATGTAGGAGACATGTTTCTTTGATTTTAGAATGGAAAAATAAAATGGAATAAAAGGAAAAGAATGAAAATTGCCAACTACAGACCAATGACCTGTACTTTGATTTCAAGGGAAAATGCTATAATGTATCAAGAATATTTTATGCAACATTTACAAACATTTACAAACAAAAATAATCATGAGAAAGGTCTTCATTAAAGGTAGGTCTTGACCAACTAGTGTCATTTCCTTTTTGTATGTTGTTACTAAAGTGACACACAAGGGAATACTGCATAGAGTTTACCTGTTTTTAGCAAATTCATTTGATTAATATCTCAGCCTATTATTACTGGAAAATGGAGACATGCCAGAGAGAAAATAGGACAATTAAATTGATTCAGGATGGGTTGAATAAGTGGAGTCGTTGTTGGTTAAATGGTAAGTTGGAATTTGTATAAGTGCTGTAACTTAGAACATTCTAACATCAATGTAATACTCAAAATTGAAAATTTAAAATAAATTAAGAATAATTCACTTGTGGATGGAGCCAAGATAACAAAGAAAGGGAAAAACTCACCTGATCTCTTCACCCAGACCCTTTGAACAACTTTAAATAATATCTCAAAACAAGTTTTGGAGTTGCAGAACCAATGAAGACAGGCTGAAATGAATTTCAAGCTGAAGACAACTTAGAAGGTCAACAGGAAAAGTGTATTGCAAGAGAATGAGGGCAGTGCACAGTACAACATAGGCCATTATCAGCAAACCAGCAGCAGGCCTTGGGGGAAACTAAATCAGTGGAAGTAGTGGTGGTTGCTACACTCCATCAGTCTACAGATGGTAAAAAGATCAGATAGCTGGTCAGAAAGCAATTATAGGGATGACCTTGCTGGCACAACTATAAGTAGTCTTTTGCATTGCCCATACATGGATCTAAATTATAGCCCTGGGTCTCAATTTCAGGGCAGGAAGGAACAATAACAGAGATTGTGGCTGGGGAGAAGCTGAGGTCCTAGTAAAAGTTGAAGGTGAGACAAGAGTACTTCTGTTCACTCCTAGACCACAGTACAGGACAGAGAAGTAGTAAATGCAATTTTCTCTAAATCAGTCCACCTTGAAAAAATACAAAAAAAAAAAAATGCACATCCCCAGAACTGTATCTGAAAACAACAGCAAAAAAAAAATTAAAAAATTAAAAAATTAAAAAAAAGCCTGCAGTGGCAAAAGGCTGGAAAAATGAGCAAACGGTAGAAAAATTCTCAGTATAGAAAATTACTGTGGTGACAAGGAATAGGAAAACACAACCTCAACAGGAAAACAAAGACAAAACTGCTACACAAAATGTCACAAAGAAAACAAATGAATTGGTCTCAGGTGATGGAAGAGCTCAAAAATAATTTTTAAAACCAAATAAGGTAGAAACAGGGATAAATGGGAAGAAAAATGAGAGTGATACCTCCACACTCAGAGAAAGAAATATGGAAGTCATTCACAAAATGTAGCAGACCATGTTTGTATGTGTGTGGGTTTTAGTGTATTATGTTTTGATTTGTTATATGATTTCTTCCACTTATTTTAGTTCGACTACATAAGATGACTATTGTGAAAATGTACTCAATAGGAAAGTATATGTAGAACCTATACAGAATTTTATGCTGCTGCAAGGAGGGAGGGGGATAGTGGGGGAAATGTGGGAGGGTGGGGGGGATGAAATCTTAATTTTAAGGAAGTGATTGTAGAACACCAAAAAAATAAAAATAAATAAACAAAAATAAATAAATAACTGGGGTGACAAAAGAAATAAAAAAAAAATGTAATTTCTTAAAAAATAAATCATGAAAAAAGAGTTAACAGTGTGTTGAAGGAGGCACACAAAAATTCTGAAAAAAAAGTAGCACCTTAAGAACAGAATTAGTCAAATGGAAAAAGAGATGGTGTCCGGGCTCAGTCCCTGCTGCACCGCAGGGGGTATGTCGTGACCTCTGCTCTCCGCTCAGCCGTGGCTTCGGACGTCTCTGGTCCCGGCCCCAGGGGTTGAGGACGGGCTAAACCAGGCACTAGCCAGAGTGGTAGAGCAAAGCAGGTGTTTATTCAGTAGTTCACATCAGTCCAGTCCCCCCAAGCTCCCTAGGGCGTTGCCTTTTATTCCTTATCCCTTCCGGTTCTTGCTATCCGGCCCCTGATTGGAGAGCTCAGCCTGCTGTCGCCCCAGCCCCCTCCCTTTAGCTGGTTGTGTCCTGTGGCAATAGGGCAGGAGTCTCTCTGGACCTTCCCTCCCCACTCGGACCATTTGCTTGGTCCTATCACAGGTGGCCAGGTGTGTTTTACTCTTACTGGGGCTCCCTCAGCACCTCCCCGAGGGCGGTATCGTGCCTTGTACACGAGCCTTCCCTGTACCCCCAGCCCGGAAGTCACGGGTGAGGCGCATGATTGCCGGGGAGGGGCAGGTATAGACTCCCGGCCGTTACCTCTCTGCCCAGGAGGTCCAGGGACGGCCCCTGACAACTCCCCCTTTTTGTTTTATAAAGGTAAGTGAGAGAATAGGTCATGTGGCCTGTCTTCATGTCTGGTACCGAAAGTGGGCAGGGCCCCTGTCTTAGGCTATGTGGGTGGCTCCCACCTCCAGCATTTCTGGTAGGTGGACCCACAATAATCCCGTCATTGGGTACCTCTGCAGCCAACGGGTCTCCAGGTCATGGAGCCACAATATTCCTGTAGAAAGCTCATTATTGATTATAGTGGGGCACAGGGATGCTTTTGGGGCTGAGGCGAGGGCTAGCGTCTCTCTAAAGCTGTAATCCAAACTTGTGGATTAGAGTGATTTGTCAGGGAGCGGAGAGCCCATGCGGTATATTGCCGCTGTTGTCTGCCTCTGCCGAACCTGGTGTAGGCAGAGCAGGAAGCCCATGGCAAGGAGAAGGAATAAAGAGGCTGAGCCCACATAGCCCTTCACCCAAGTAGATAGAGTAGAAAAGATAGAACTAAAGGTGGTGGTAACAGCGGGATCAATTTGGGTGGCATTGATATTAGCAACCTGGTGCCGAAGGATGTGGAGAGTGCGTTCAAAGTTGTCGGACCAATTTCCTGTGAGCATCTGCGAAGTTTGCGGGACAAATTGGCAGCATGGGAGAGGTTTTGTTTGAATAAACACTCTCCCTACTATCTTTGGTCCTATACATGCTTGTACAGAACAATTCTGGCATGTAAAATTGAAAATTCCTGTCATGTTCTGATATATCTCTAGTTTAGATCTGTAGTCTCTGTCCCATAGAAATATATGTGTGTTCCCTAGACATACTTCACCCATTAAAGTAATGTTGTTAGCTTTCTTTGGTGATGCTGCAGCAGGCATTCCCTGCACTGTTTGTCCTCCCATAACTAGAATAACTTTGTCTAGTCCCTGAACAAGTCTTTCAACCTCAGGAGACCCTTTATAATTGATGTACATTTGTCTAGGAAAGTTTGGTGCATATTTTTCCTCAAGTAAGTATGTAAGATTGTGACATGAATATAACATTTCTATGTAGTTTCCCATAATCAATTCTTTCTCCTGACAGGTATGTTGTGACAATTCTCAAATGGTAAAAACCCCGTATACAGATGCCAAAGGGTTACATTTCTCTTCTTTTGTAAGTTACAAAATGGCCTAAATTTCATCCCACAAACAAGTCCCACAAAGTCCTTGTCTGACCAAACTACTATTGTCCCATTTATCCTCCAGGTGAATAGATTATAAGCGTGTAATGTATCTTTCTCATCCAATGTCTCTTGTCCATCCACAATAGTGGCACACCAGGGATACCCCTCTGTTCCATTCACCTGTATGTATTTAAAACCAAACCCATTCCAATTCCCAGAAATACCCTTCTATAGACAAAGTGGGAAACCTGTGACTAGTCCTGAAAAGTTAGTGTCTCTGAAAGAGTCCCATTATTATCATAGTCTAGTCCATCATCTTTAAACATGTGAGAAATATTGCCTTGGATGATAAACTTGGTTATTGTCTCACTCCATGACATCACCCTTAACCATGGTGGATTCGTGAGGAACGCCCATCTCTGTTGTTCCTTCGGTACTGGGTCGATGGACGCAGTGTTCTTTGAGTGTCATGATAAGTACAAGAAAAATGAAAGGAGTCATTGTGACCTAGTTGATTAAGCTTCTCCAGAAGTTTTTTCATCCGCCGCTGATAGCACCTCCTCACTCCCATCCTTTTCACTGGAACCCAAACTTCTTTATTATCATCTGTTGAAACACAAACATACCCTTTTCCCCACGTTAACACTGTATGAGGACCAAATCAATTTTTATTCTCATCGTGCCACATTACTGGCTGCTTTCAGGGCACTTGTTATTGCTGATTCATTCTTTGCAGACTCCTTATTAGGAAATGTTAAGAATTTCATAGCAGCCAATAAGTCATCATTATAGAATTTTAAATAATTTAGAGTATAAACAAACAGCCAATTGTAATTTATCATCAATTTAGAGTATAAACAGCCAATTGCGAGTTTATCAACTCCTGGTCCAACTCCTCCTTTTTCTTTTTGCAAGTAAGTGTCCAGGGATCTATTTGCTCGTTCCACTATAGCTTGACCAGTGGGATTATGGGGGATTCCAGTGACATGTAAAATGGAAAATTCCACCATGAACTGTTCAATGGCTTTACTGATATAAGCTGGACCATTGTTTGGTTTAATGCCTTTTGGTACTGCATGATTTTGAATGTGACCAAGTGTGTGTGATATAAAATATTGTTGTTTTGGCCCTTATTGCTGGTTGAACTTCCATAGTTATCTGTTTAATACTATCTGCCCTATCAGGAATATAGGCTGACTCTACTCTAGGTATCAATGGTACTGTATACTTTCTGTCTGTGATGATATTGCAAGGTTCTTTCACATATAATAATGCTTGCAATACTGCATATAATTCATTTTGTTGTGTAGAAGTAAATGTTGTTTTAAATTTATGCATCTCCTTTTTAGATGGAATATACATAGATGCCCTAAAATTTTTTGTTGCATCTGTAAAAACATTAACTCCCTCTACCAGTGAGGAAGAGCATTTGTTGGTCCAAGATCATGGCCACGTGGCAAATTGCCACCCAGAAGGAATTGGGAACCTGTGTTGGAAATTCTGATTAATCAATATCTGCCATTCCACAAACTCTTGTATGCAGTTCTCTATTTGTTGACTTGTATACATAGTATATATTGTGTGAGGTTTCTGTCCTATTAACATCCTAACTCTCTTCACTGTCTTATGTATGACTTGGGCTACCAGCACAGCATAAGGCACACAAGCTCTGTTCTTCATCTGAGCCAAATGTACCCACTCAATAATCCTTTGTTTTTGATGTAAAACTCCAGTGGGTATTTTTTAGTGAATAAAATTGTTACTTTCAAGTCCTGTGATTCTAATATCCTGCTAATAGTACACCCCATAATCTTTTTCTGCACTAATTTCAAACATTCCAGTGCTTCATCTGTCCATTCTCTGCATGACTTTAATTGAGAAGGACCTTTCAATAAATCATATAATGGTTTCATTTGATCAGTTGTAATTCCCAACTGTGGCCTACACCACTGAATTTCTCCTATCAATTTCTGAAAGTCATTTAAAGTTGTAACCTTTGTAGAATCTATGATAGGTGACTTCAAACTTAAGCCTTACCACCTTACATCATTGTTTCACAGGGTAGTTTCTCCTTCTCTGATTACATTTACTCTGAAAAAGAAAACTTTTTAGAAATTAAGTTGTTAATAAGTTCAAACACTAAATTTAACTTTTGCTTAAGCCAAGGAATGACTACAAGTTCAGATTAAAAGAGCAAGATCTTTTCTGCTTCATAGACCATTACATATTAATTTACCAATACATTGTCTTGAAAATGAAAATTTAAAACCGTTTAAAATTTCTCCTGTTGTTAACAGTCACTAAACTTTTACAAAAATTTTAGTTGAAAACCTTCAAAATAATAGTTCTCTTCTCTTGATCTAATCTGGAATGATAAAAGTTACAATTCACTGTAGACCCAGCTGAATGATGAGTTGGGACTGCAGGGCAAAAATCTTAATGGTTCCATCCTTTATTCAAGTAAATTTTATTTCTGTGTCCACTCCTTAAGAACTTCTTTGAATGAGAGAGTTTTTGAATTCCTCAGCTGAAGGGAGGGAGACTTCTGGACAACTGCCCAGTGGCGCCAAGTCTATTCCATTCTGCTGGAGAGTTTCAAAAGCTTTATCTCTGCTGAGGTGTCCCTTTAAGATTTATGCATATTTCCAATTTGCCTAGTGCCAAATAATATAACAAATCCTGATCTGTCTTAAACATCCAATTAGGAGTGACACGTTTCACTTAAAATGTGAACAGAATAACTAACTACCTTTTGGTTACTTCTCATTATACAAAATACTTTTCTTTTAGGTGAGATTTAGGTGAAAATGCTGATCAGCCTGCACCAGATCTCTGTCTCTCTCCACCCTCACAATTTGGCCAGAATTGGAGGGTAAAGCGAGAGAGAGTTTAACCAAAAACTTTCAAATAATTTCCAAAACTTTTATGCTTTCCTTAAACTTCATATCCATGTTGTTTTCCTAATGGGCTTTGATTAAAGCCCCCTTTAAAACTGCACAGACACTATGTCCCTGCATTTCCCATCCAAGACTACACCTTGCAATCACATGAACTAAATAATATAAGATTAGTTCCTCTCTTTCTCTCTCCCATACTTCTCCCCGATGCTGCAGTCATCAGAGAGAAGGGAGGAGGGGGAGGAAAAGAGATAACATTCCAAGGTCCAGCTACCATGGAGCTGACCGTAATAACTCACAAACACACGCACACAGAACATGTAAAGACAGAACACATATACAGACAATAAAAGAATCAAAAAAACTGAGAAAAAATTGTCAGAAATCCTCTGTACACATTATAACTCTGGCTTAATTTCTATCACTGTGTCCGGGCTGCTGAATTCTCCACTGTGCCACAAATCCTGGGCAAATTTTTTGCTGTGCCACAAAACCAGGCCCTGGGCCAACTCTGGATGTATTTCCTGGTTGAATTTCTGACTGCACCAACTCCCTCTTTCCTCTCTGTCCTATCTGGTCATGATTGTCTCCTGAGCTCCCAGACCGCCAAGATTGTATGACTGTCTGTACATAAGCAGAGCCAGAGCTGTATTTTGCAGCGGCCCTCTTTAAGATCTCTTAGGAATTTGTAGGACAGCGGTTTATGCACCCTTTGAGGCTGTCCGCCCTGTTCTGGCTGAACAAGCACAGGGAATAGGTTGGCCCCTTCCCAATCTACCTCCTCTCTATTTTTCTGCTGCTCTGGGACTTCCTCTTTTTGTTTGTCCTGTGATTTCTTTTGGGGTCCGTCTCCTCTCTGCGGGCGAGGTTTTGTTCCTTGTCTTTTCCCGTGTCCTGCTCCCTCCTCCCTGATTCCTTCCTGACTCTGTCTTTTAGCCTCTCGGACTACACTACCCAGACTCCTCCATGGATACATAACAAAGTCCTGGGGATTGAGGAAGTAGGGGTCCTCTTTTTGGTATGAAGCCATCCGCTGCCCTATTAATCGGCAACGGGTCGGATCAATTCCTGTATGCTCTACCCATGGACTGAAGGTTATTATTTTCTCGACCCAATCTTGGCAAATTCTTATGTATATTTTTATCCCATTCTGCTTGCAGAGTTTGTACACTTGGCAAGCGAGAATGCCTTTATCCTCTGGCTTAACCTCTGTATTTCCCATAACTAAACTGCCTTCGGGACTAGAGGGGAAAACCCGAAAGTCCCGGTGTGCCTGGTCCTTCTGTCCCTCGCCTGCGAGGGACAGGAAGATCACGACGTACCTGAATGGTGGAGCCCCACGTCTGGGCGCCAATTGTCCGGGCTCAGTCCCTGCTGCACCGCAGGGGGTATGTCGTGACCTCTGCTCTCCGCTCAGCCGCGGCTTCGGACGTCTCCGGTCCCGGCCCCAGGGGTTGAGGACGGGCTAAACCAGGCACTAGCCAGAGTGGTAGAGCAAAGCAGGTGTTTATTCAGTAGTTCACATCAGTCCAGTCCCCCCGAGCTCCCTAGGGCGTTGCCTTTTATTCCTTATCCCTTCCGGTTCTTGCTATCCGGCCCCTGATTGGAGAGCTCAGCCTGCTGTCGCCCCAGCCCCCTCCCTTTAGCTGGTTGTGTCCTGTGGCAATAGGGCAGGAGTCTCTCTGGACCTTCCCTCCCCACTCGGACCATTTGCTTGGTCCTATCACAGGTGGCCAGGTGTGTTTTACTCTTACTGGGGCTCCCTCAGCACCTCCCCGAGGGCGGTATCGTGCCTTGTACACGAGCCTTCCCTGTACCCCCAGCCCGGAAGTCACGGGTGAGGCGCATGATTGCCGGGGAGGGGCAGGTATAGACTCCCGGCCGTTACCTCTCTGCCCAGGAGGTCCAGGGACGGCCCCTGACAAGATGGAAAAGTTCATGGGAATAACAACAATCAAAAAATCAAAACTGGCCAAATGGAAAGGGAAGTACAAAAATTTACCAAAGAAAATTAGAAGGAGGCAAGTGCAATTAATGATTTTATGAAACATCGAGAAGCAGTAGAACAAAATTTTAAGAATTAGAAAAAAAGTAGGAGAAATTGTGAAATATTTCACTGGAAAAAGTGGTCAGGAATATATATCTAGGAGAGATAATTTTAAAATTATAAGAAAACCCTGATAATAATATAGTTTATATGTCATCTTTCTTTTAAAATTATAAGAAAACCAAGACAAAAAAATATAGTTTATATGTCATCTTTCAAGAAAGTATCAAGGAAAAGTGCTGTGATATTCTAGAACCAGGGGAAAAAATAGAAATGGAATGAATCTACCAATAACTTCCAGAATGAGAACCTAAATTAAAATTTCCAGAAATGTTATAGCCATATTCCAGAGCTTGAAGATGAAAGATAAGATATTGCAAGCAGCTAAAAACAAATTCAAATGTTGTTGGGTCACAATCACAATAACACATTCATCAGTTTTTACATTAAAGTATCAGAGGGCTTGAGATATGACATTCCCAAGGGAAAATAACTAGGACTGTATTCAAGAATCATCTACCCAGTAAAATTTAATATAATCTTTTAGGAGAAAAATGAACATTCAATTAAATAGAAGACTTTCAACCACTCATAATGAAAAGATCTGAGCTAAATAGAAAATTTAATGTTCAAGTAAAATGGTCAAAAGAAACATTCAGTAAAGCTAAACTGTTTACATTCCTACATGAGGAAATGATACTTGTAACTCATCAAAATATTCTCTTTATTAGGACAGAACATAGACAGAGGACACATTGTGAGCTGAATATGATGGGATAATTCCAAAAAACTAAATGTCTAGAAAGAGAAATATACTGGAAAAATAGGAAAGATAAAATGGGGCAAATTATCTAGCATGATAAAGCTTTCACATTGGAGGGGAAGAGAAGAGAGGTGGAGAGGAGAGCACATGATTCTTATTCTTATCAAAATTGGCTCAAAGAGAGAATAACAAACAGTCAGTTGGGTAGAGTATGTATCTTATCATATAGTAAAGAAGGAGGAAAAGGGGATAAGATAAGGGGGTTGTTGATAGAAGGAAGGGAAATTGGGGGAGATAAAAGTCAGCAGCAAAACACTTTTGAGAACTGATAGGGTGAAAGAAGAGAGAAAACAGGTTAAACAGGGAAATCTGGGATGGAGGGAAATGCATAGTGACACATATGAGCTCTAGAGATAGATTCTGAGCTATTAATATTTAATTTTATTAATTATGGCTAGCAGATTATTAATAAAATTATGATAAGTTGGCTTTCTCTCATAAATCAAAGATGAACATTGGGGACCACTGAATACTTAAAAAGCCTTAAGAAAAGAGGACATATGTGAGGGTAGTAATCAACTCTGATTAGTTAACAATCAATGAGGCAGTGAATGAAAATGAGGGGATAGGTAAAAAAATCTTCAAGTCTTCGTGCAGAAAGTGTGATCCAATCTTGAGACTCAGCCACCTTCAGCAACCTGGACAAAAAATTCATTTTCACCCAAACATCACAGATTGATTTGCCCCTTTTTAACCTGGGTCACCCTGAATTATAATGGAAGTTTCCAAGGAGAGAAAGGGTTTATTTCCTAAAGGAAGCAAAAATTAAAAATTAAAAAAAAATATTGCTTAGACTGAGTTCTGTCAGATCTCCTAGTTTGGTAAAGTCCAACTCAAGATTGAAAAGTATGGACTGGGGGGAGGAGCCAAGATGGCTAAGTAGAAAGACTCAAGTATGCTAGCTCCGAGTACACAGCCCAAATATTTTCTGTAAAAAGAAGTCTCCACAAATTCTGGAGCAGTGCAAGCCATGTAGCTACACAGTGGAGAAGATTTCCCTTCCAGAGAGTCCTGAAAAACTGCCACCAAAGGTCTGTCATGCACCGGACAGCAGAGCCCACCCCTGTCCTGCCCTGGCTGTGCGGCTCCGAGAGGAGAAGATCCGAGCAGGCTTCAGGGATGGAATCTCTGGTGGCTATGAAGGTCCCTCCACCCACAGGTGCTACAGGTCAGTGACAGAGACTTCTGGGCTGGCTGAGAGGGGAGCGGGGTGTCTCCATAACTCAGGCCCCCTCAGGAGGCAGCCGAAGAGGCAGGGGTGGACTGGACTGCTGAAGCAGACAGGAGCTCCACTCCATTACTGAAGATCTCCGCATAAACCCCCTGAGGGGACTGAGCCTGGGAGGCAACCCTGCCCCCACCCAAGCACCAGAACTTAAACTCACATTGAATAGCAGCCCCGCCTGTCACTGAAAGCCCTGAAGCTGGGGAGCAGTATTTGAATCTCAGACCCCAAGCACTGGCTGGGCGAATGTAGGCAGGGGTGGAGAGGAATCTCAGAAGTCAAGTAACTGGCTGGGAAAATGTCCTAAAAAGAGAAGAAAAATAAGACCGTAGAAGGCTACTTTCTTGGGGAACAGATGATCCTACCATTCATTTCTGATGATGAGGAATAATGCTTACCATCAGTTAAAGACATAGAAGCCAAGGCCTCTGTACCCCAAATATCCGAAATAGATATCCAGTTGTCTCAGGCCATGGGAGAGCTCAAAAAGGATTTTGAAAATTAAATTAGGCAGGCAGAGGAAAAACTGGGAAGAGAAATGAGAGAGATGCAAGAAAAGCATGAAAAACGGGTCAATAACCTGTGAAAGGAGACCCAAAAAAATGCTGAAGAAAATAACACCTTGAAAAATAGGCTAACGCAATGGGCAAAAGAGGTGCAAAAAGCCAAAGAGGAGAAGAATGCTTTCAAAAACAGAATTAGTCAAATAGAAAAAGAGGTTCAAAAGCTCAGTGAAGAAAATAGTTCTCTCAAAATTAGAATGGAACAGATGGACGTTAATGACTTTCTGAGAAACCAAGGAATCACAAAACAAAACCAAAGGAACAAAAAAATGGAAGAGAATGTGAAATATCTCACTAGAAAAACAACTGACCTGGAAAATAGATCCAGGAGGGATAATTTAAAAATGATGGGACTACCTGAAAGACACGCTCAAAAAAAGAGCTTAGACATCATCTTTCATGAAATTATCAAGGAAAACTGCCCTGATATTCTAGAAACAGAGGGCAAAATAAGTATTGAAGGAATCCATTGATCACCATCTGAAAGTGATCCAAAAAGAGAAACTCCTAGGAACATTGTGGCCAAATTCCAGAATTCCCAGGTCAAGGAAAAAAATATTGCAAGCAGCTAGAAAGAAACAATTCCAGTGTTTGGGAAATAAAATCAGGATAACACAAGATCTAGCAGCTTCTACATTAAGGGACCAAAGGGCATGCAATAGGATATTCCAGAAGTCAAAGGAACTAGGACTAAAACCAAGAGTCATCTACCGAGCAAAACTGAGTATAATACTTCAGAGGAAAAAATGGTCTTTCAATGAAATAGAGGACTTTCAAGCATTCTTGATGAAAAGACCAGAGCTTAAAAGAAAATTTGACTTTCAAACACAATAATGAGAAGAAGCATGAAAAAGTAAACAGCAAAGAGATGTCATAAGGGACTTACCAAAAGTGAACTGTTTACATTCCTACATGGAAAGTCAATATTTGTAACTCTTTAAACTTTTCAGTATCTGGGTATTTGGTAGGACCACACACACACACACACACACACACACACACACACATGCACACACACATGTACACACATGCACGCACATACAGAGACAGAGAGCACAGAGTGAATTGAATAGAATGGGACCATATTTTAAAAGAAATTAAGGTAAACGGTGAGATAGAAATGTAGTGGGAGGAGAGAGGGTGAAATGGAATGGGGTAAATTACATCTCATTCAAGAGGCAAGCAGGAGACTTTTTAGTGGAGTGAAAAAGAGGAGAGCTGAGAAAAAAACATGAAGTTTACCCTCACCACATTCGACTAAAGGAAGGAGTAAAATGCACACTCATTTTGGTATGAAAACCTATCTCAAAATACAGGGAAGTGGGGGAGAAGGAGATAAGCAGGTTGGGGGAGATGATGGAAGGGAGGGCAATGGGAGGAGGGAGCAATTTGAAGTCAACACTTGGGGAAGGACAGGATCAAAGACAGGATAGAAACAATGGGGAGCAGGATAGGATGGAGGAAAATACAGTTTGTTTTACACATCACGACTATTATCGAATGCATTTGCAAAACTACACAGATATGGCCTATATTGAATTGCCTGCCTTCCCAAAAGGAATGGGTGGGGAGGGAGGGATGGGGAAAATTTGGAACTCAAAGTTTTAGGAACAACTGTTTAGTATTTTTCTTGCTACTAGGAAATAAGTAATACAGTTAATGGGGAATAGAAAGTCATCTAGCCCTACAGGACAAAAGTGAAGGTGGGGACAAGGGAAGGGAGGGATGATGGAAGAGAGGGCAGATTGGGGATAGTGGAAATTAGAATGCTCAGTGTCTTAGGCTGCGGGTAGGGGATAAATGAGGAGAAAATTTAGAACCCAAAATTTTGTAAAAATGAATGTAAAAAGTTAAATAAATTTATAGTTAAAAAAATGAAAAAAAAATAAAAGAAAAGTATGGACCATGAGGGCTTAGGCAATCTCATCTATCAGCAATGTCTTTTAAATGTGGCTGAATAATCTGTAGAGGTTAATTTCTGAATGAGGAAAAAGGAGGAAATCTTAGTTCTAATTTAATTATTGGTTATTAGTATAAACAAGAAACAATCATTTTATCTAACAGTAACCAAAACTGTGGAAAAAATAAGTTTCTCTGAGAAAAGCCTCATTTCTCAAACATATACAGAACTGACTCAAATTTATAAGAGGTATTCCTGAAGTTGATAAACGGTCAGTGGATATGAATGGACAGTTTTCATATGAAGTAATCAAATTATCTATAATCCCATATTTTTTTAAAAAAGGCTTCAAATCCCTATTGATCAGAAAAATGCAAATTAAATCAACTTTATCAAATTGGTTAATATGAGAGAAAAAAAAATAAAAAATATTGGAAGGGATATGGGAAAATTGTGATGCTAATGCTGGTGAAGTGGTTTATTGATTAAATAATATTGTAGAGCAACTGGACCTATGGCTGAAGGGCATCCATACACTTTGCTTTGACCAAGCAATACCTAAGGAGATACAAAACAAAAAGGAAAATGACCAATAGGTGCAAAAATATTTATAGCAGTTCTTTTAGTGGTGGCAGAGAATTGAAAGCTGAAATATCCATCAACTGAGGAATTACTGAGCAAGTTATATATGATTGTAAATAGAACGCTATTTTACTATACGAAATGACAAGTAGAATATTGTCCAAATAACCTGGAAAGATTTTTATGAATTGATGTCAAGTGAAATTGAGGAGAACCAGGAGAACATTGGATTCAGTAACAATATTTGTGATGATGAACTATGAATGAATTAGCTCTTCTCAGCAATATAATGAATCCAAACCACTCTGAAGGCCTCAATATTAAAAATACCATCTAGCTCCAGAGAAAGGATAAATGGAGTTTGAATGAAAATCAGACTGTAGTTTTCTTTATTTTTCATTTTTTGCCTATATTTTCTTTAACAACATGACTAAGATGGAAATATGATTTGCATAAACTGCACATGTATAACCTATATCAATTTTTTTGCCTCTCAATGTAGGGGGAGGGAATTTGGAGCTTAAAATGTTAAAAATGTTAAAATTTGTTCATTCATGTAATTTAGAGAAAATAAAATATTAATATAAAAAAAGAATAATTCAGCATTATCTATAGTAGGTTTGTTAATTAGTTTTCTTGCTATTTAGATGTTTTCATTTATCCATTCCTCTAAGTAATAACCATAAATAGAGATCATTAAAATTTCCAAAGAACTTTATGTGTATTATCTTTTAAAATTCCCACAAAAAATCCTATAAGGTCAGTGATTTTTTTATCCTCTTATTTATTAATAAGGGAACTGAGATTAAGGAAGCTTAAGTGACTTGCCCAGGGCTTACAGCTAAAAGTATCTTAATCAGAATTTGTACTCGTATTCCTGACACCAAATCCAATCTTCTACCTACTTTCCCATTCCCATGGGACACTGTGTGTTTAAAGGGATTAATGGGTAGCAAGTTTAAAAAGACTGATTGGAGTCAGATCATAAAGAAGTTGGAATAGCAAAAAGGAATTTCGTATTTTAAAATCAGTAAAGATCTGTTGAAGCGTTCTTAACCAGAAGAAGGATATAGTCAGGTCTCTTATTTAGTTGTTGTGAGGAAGAGTGATTCACATTAACATTAATTAGGAGGTTTTAGCACTGGGATTGTGATGATGTTGCTAAAAGCTTCTGGGTGGTTGAGTTGGAGAAAGGCTTGAGCTCAAATACAGGTTCAGACACTTACAAGCTATATGACTGTGGGAAAGTCACATTACATCTGTTTGACTGAATTTCCTCATCTTTAAATTGGAGGAAGAGGTAGAATTAACCTTCTTTCCAGGGATATTCAAAAGATAAAATTTCCAAATCTTCACCACATTTCCCTTCTACCTTTTCCCAAAGAGAACACATACATACATACATGCATACATACCTATCCATAAATACAAATACGAAAAAACACTTGGCACCTGAAAACTCTTAACTATGCCATTTGTGAGTGTTAGTAATGCTCAATTCCCCTCATACTCTCATTCAATGGGCATATTACACATTTTTTTTTTCTACAGACATTTTAGAATTGTGTTAATCAACTCTCTCAGAATACATTAACCCTAAAGCCTTCCCCTAGTTTTTAGAGTATTAAGTTACAACGGGTATGGGAAGATGAAATGTCTATGTTATCGGAAGACATCCTGACATGGCTGCTTCTTGTGGGCTTAAAATGAACAGAAACAGACACAAAAATGTTCTGTTTAATCCAAAATGTGCTCTCTCGTCACTGCACCCCACTATTTTTCTTTGTTTTGATAATAGTAGTTTCAAGAGAATAATGGCCAGTGGTGATGAAACAGTTTATCTCTGTGACAGATGTTAATGCTTTCTCTTCTAGATTTCAAATAACATCCTTCATCCAATTTGTAAACAAGGGTTGTATTTACAAATCGTTTTGTTCTATTTTGTTTCAAGTAGGCTTAAATGGTACTGAAGAAAAAGGAAACAAAACACTACCAAGATTAGAGGGAAATGGAAGCTCCTATCATAGTAATTTTTAAAAATATATTAGTGTATAAATAAAATTGCATTCTAATTAGCATGGAGTATCAAAAGGGGGACCATGTGAATGTGCTCATTAGGTTATCCAGGAAAGTTGTACTTATTTGTTTGTTTTTTTCTTTATTAGAAAAGACAATCATCACACTGGAAAAAATAAAGGAGGATAGTTCTATATTTGGGAAAGGAGGTTTTCATTTGACCATAATAACAGTTAAAAAAACAAAACCAAACTAGAAGTGTCTATGTAAGGCAAGCCATGTAATAAAAAGGAATGAAATTAAGATGACAATGTCATTTTCTTAAGCTATAAATAGATATGAAGAGATTTTGATATGACCATGTTTTTGATAAGTAGAGGAAATCTTTAGGAAGTTGTAGTTAGATAAGAAATATAAAAATATAATGGTTTTACTTGATATAGAAAGAACATGTGTAGTTATCCATTAGTCACTAAAAACAGTTAATATCAAAAAACATAAGGCACTATTTGGGATTTAAGTTTTTTTTTTTTTCCTAAATGTTACCAATGCTTAGAACAGCCATAGTATGTAATAGATACATAAAAAATGCTGCTTGACTGATTACAGAGGGAATTGACTATTTTTTACATCTTTGGAAGTTAAGAAAATAGGCAGCATCCTTCTCTCTTCGAAGCCTGCCTTAGATGTTTCAGGAAGCAGTCCCAGGTGAAGTGAATAACTATGCTAATCCAATTACCCACAGGAAAAAATTGATAATATTAAAAAGGGAAATGGAAGAAGAGATGGTGAGAGCCTTTCCCTTTATCTCCAGCACTCTAGAACTTATCAGAAAGAGATAACAGGAAAGTGAGTCACACCACTACTAAATGTATATAAAGGTAAAAAAAAAGAAATCCTTTGAGGCCAAGAGGAAGTGGGCCATGGGACTTAGCTGACTACTATAAAACAATATGGTTTCTTTTCATTCCAAGTGATCTTTTATGTGTACATATTCAGGCTTATGGACACCAATATAGAAAAGAAGCCAGAAGTCAACAATACTTTGTTCCAGAGATTTAAAAAAAAAATTTGTATACCAAATTATATTGTTCTTCCTCCAATAATAAGCACTGAAAGGGACATGAGAGGCCCCAAATACAGCCACTTCAAAGTGTAACCACTTCATTCAACAGATGAGCCCCATAAGGTTAAATGATCTTGTAATATCACACAGGTAGTATATAGCAAAGTAGGATTAGAACTTATTCTTTTGAGTCCAAATCTGGCATGTTTTTTCACATCAGAAATTCAATTCAGCTCAGTACTCTTTTATTGAATGCTTTCCCTGCATCTGGTAGGCACTATTCTACCTATTGAGGGGTTCAAGGGTAAATGAAAGGCTTCTTGGTCACTCAATTAGCCTTCATTGTACTGGAAAGAAAGCACACAGACGAGTTAATGCAAAATGCACACGGAATACATAAAACATTTTGCTGGAGTGTGAGGAAGCTCACATTTGGAGGGGGTCAGAAAAGGCATCTTATAAAAGGTAGTACTTGATGCGAGTATGTATCACCCAGGCAATATTCACAGCACTGAGGATGGCTAAATATGCTGGCATAGTTCTAAATCACAAAATATAAAAGACTCTCCTTGTAGAAGGTAGAAGAAAAACACTTATTCAGACACCAGAAAGTCAAATCTTAATATCAGAAAGTCAAATCTGTCATAATAGCCAAGAAGTCAATATACATTAGTACTGTTGGGAACAAAGGCATTCCCAAGTCTCCTGCTTTTCCCCAACCTCAGCCAGGGGCTTCTTACAAGCAAGCACTCATGAGCCTTGCTGGGCCTACTGGCCTGAATCCTCTCTCCTCTGCCCTGTCCTCTCTCACTAACTTCCTCCCAGTTCTGTTCAACCCTTCCTGTTCTACCCATTCAGCAAGTTCCTCCTACCACATGTGCCTTAGGCTTCCAGGTGATTTAGGCAGGTCACATTGGTCTTTTAATAGATGGGAAAGATCTTTTCATTAAATTTGTATTAAAAACTGTTGAATGGAATAGACTTTCAAGTGGTAGAGGGCCAAGGGAACAGTAATCCAGGCCTAGAGGATTCTTCTATGGGAGAGTCAAAGGGAACATCATGTGTAGAGAATTATAAGTAGACTAATTTAGTGATAACATATTGTATTGTGAGGGGGATTAATGTGAAATGTCTGGAAAGATAGATGAGAGTCAGATTATGAAAAGGTTTGAATATCAGAAAAGGATTGCATATGTTGTTAAAGGTAATGAAGAGCTACCGAAACTTTCTTAAAAAGAATACTAACAGTCAGGGCTCTTATTTAGAACATATGATGCAGAATGAGTAGACAAAAGAGTTAATTAGAAGGCATTGACACTAACTCTGTGGTTCAGTGGGTAGAAAGACCTAAGCTCAAGTATAGATTCAGACATTTACTAGTTATGTGACTCTGGGGGAGTCCCATTACATATATTTGCCGCAGTTTGCTCTTCTATACAATTGACATAAGAATGGGCTCTGACTTTCAGGGTTATTGCCTGGTAAAATATAGATGAAAACTGCGAAGCTCTTTGTAAACTTTAAAGAGTTAGAGAAAGTTGAACTATAGTTAAAAAATATTTTGTGGAGGCTGGCTATGTAAAATTGATTTGGAGATGTAGGAATGAGGAAGAAGGAAAGTAAAAGAAAATTATGAAATTGTCAGTGATACTAGATACCATACTGGAATGATGGTGGTACCCGAGAGAAAAATAATGAAATTAAGAGAAAAAAGGATGCTTCCATATTTAGCTATTTATTTATTTTGGGGAAGAGATGAACATAAGTTCTAGATTGGACATGTCAAGGTTAAGATTTCTATAGAATATCCCACTGTCTAGCAGGCAGTTGATAATTGTTAAAACAATACCCAAAAAAATATAGAACCAAAAAAAAACGAAATCCAAATTGATAATTGAAACTTGCATAAGTCTAAATATTTTCCTTACATAAAACAAGTCAAATCGCATTGAAAATTGTTCCCAATTCTACATGACAAAATTTTCCAGTTTTATAGATTTAAAGAAGTGATAGATTAAATAAATGAAATATTTTGGGAGCTAATATTGATATTCCTTAAAAATTGTAGTATATATATATATGTATATACTTAAATTCTAATACTTTAATTTTATATTCTAGTCCCTCATAACTATGATTGTGACTTCACAAAAATGCTTGTTATACTTCTTTTAATTTTCTTCATTTTTTTACGACATTTTCCTGGAATCCAAGAGAAAATTCTGGATTTGTAGAGCTGGGAGAGTTCTAGAGCAATGATAATACAACCTTTTTGAGCTGATGAGATAGCCATGAGAATGAATGTAGTGAGAGAACAGGGCCTTAAGGACGAACTCTGAACTCCATTTCTAAACAGGGCAATTCTGTAAATCACTGAGAGGTTGGGGGTGGATGTTATTCTCTTTTTTTATGGTTCTTTACTTTTCTTTATTATTTTCCCCCAGACACGTGTAAAAAAAAAATTTTTAACATTCTTTTTTAAAACTTTGAGTTCCAAGTTCTCTCCCTTCTTCTCTGCCAGCCCCTCCTCCTCTCACTAAGAAGGTAATTCAAAATGCGTTATACATGTGTAATCATGCCAAACATATCCATAATAGCCATGTTGTGAAAGAAAGTATAGATAAGAAAAAAAATTTCATGAAAAATAAAGTGAAAAAAGTATGCTTCAATCAGTATTCAGACACTATCAATTCTTTCTCTGGGGATACATAGTATTTTCCATCATAGGTCCTTCAGAGATGTCTTGGATCATTGTATTGCCAAGGACTGCTAAGGCTTTCCAGCTGATCATCTTGCAATACTGATGTTATTTTGTACCATTCCCTGCAAAATATTTTATTCTCTCTTTTGTGTGAGATATTTATCTCTTTATGCATCCCCTTTCTCTCTTTATCCCAGTATATTCTTCTTTTCATATTCACACCTATGTCCTCTGTCTACATATATTTCTTCTAACTATCTTAATAATGATAGTCTTATGAGCTACAAATATCATTTCCCCATTGAGGAATGTCAACAGTTTAACCTTATTGTTTCCCTTTCCATTTTGAACATGTTGTGCCTTTCTTGAGTCTTGTCTTTGAAAATCAAATGTTCTATTCAGCCCTTTTTATTCAGTCTTTTCATCAAAAATGCTTGAAATTTCTCTACTTCAATGAAGTCCATTTATTCCCTGAAGTATTAGCCTCAGTTTTGCTGGATATGAGATTATTGACTTCAATCTTAGATCATTTTCCCTCCAAAATTCTCTACAGAATAGTTGGATTGACTCACAGCTCCACCAACAGTGAATTAGTGTTCAAACTTTCCCCCATCTTCTCAAATATTTATTTTATTCCTGTTTTGTCATGTTAGCCAATCTAATAGCAGTGATGTGGTATCTCAGAGTTGTTTTGATTTGTATCTCTCTAATCAATAATGATTTGGAGAATTTCTTCTTTTGACTATACATAGCTTAAATTTCTTTCCCTGAAAACTGCCTGTTCATATCCTTTAACCATTTAACATTTGGAGAATGATTTGTATTCTTGTATATTTGACTCAGTTCTCTATATATTTTAGAAATGAGGCCTTTATCACAGGCACGAGTTGCAGAAATTTCTTTACCAGTTTTCTGCTTCCCTCCTAACCTTGGTTGCATTGGGTTTGTTTGTGCAAAAACTTTTCTATTTAATGTAGTCAAAATTATCTATTTTGTACTTCATAATGTTTTCTATCTCGTGCTTAGTGAAATTTCTCCATTCTCCACAAATCTGATATTATTCCTTCCTGCCCTAATTTGTTTCTTGTATCAATCCTTATACCTACATCAGGTACCCATTTGGACCTTATCCTTGTGTATGGTGTCAAGCATTGGTCTATGCCCGTTTTCCACCAAACTGTTATCCAATTTTCCCAGTAATTCTTGTCGACCTGAGTTCTAATCTCAGAAGTTTGGGTCCTTGGGTTTATCAAACAGGAGACTGCTATATTCATTGATTACTGTGTCTTGACTACTTACCCTATTCCATTGTTTCCCTTACCCTCGGTTTCTTAGCCAGTACCAAGGGGTTTTGATAATTGCTGCTTAATAATACAATTGGATATCTGGTAGGGCTAGGCCATCTTCTGTAGCATTACTTTTCATTAGTTGCTTTGATATTCTAGATCTTGTTTTCTTCCAGATGAACTTTGATATTATTGTTTCTGTCTCTAAAATATAATTATCTGATAGCTTGCTTGGTATGGCATGGAAGAAGTAAACTAATTTAGGCAGAATTGTCATTTTTATTATATTAGCTCGGCCTACCCACGAGCAACTGATGATTTTCCATTTACTTAGATCAGACTTTATTTGTACAAGGAGTGTTTTATAATTGTGTTCCTATGGTCCCTGGGTTTGTTTTGGCAGGTAGACTCCCAAATATTTTATAATGTCCACCTTACCTTTAAATGGGATTTCTCTTTCTATCTCTTGCTGTTGGATTTTATTAGTAATATACAAAAATGCAAAAAGGTTTGTTTGAGTTTATTTTGTAACCTGCAACTGTGTCAAAGTTGTTTATTGTTTCAAGTAGTTTTTTACTTAATTCTCTGAGATTCTCTAAGTATAATATTATGTCATCTGCAATGAGTGATAATTTAACTTCTTGGCCTTTTCTGATTCCTTCAATTTCTTTTTCTTCTCATATTGCTACAGCTAACATTTCTAGTATCATAGCGAATACTACTGGTAATAATGGATATACTTGTTTCATTACTCATCTTACTAGAAATAAAACTAGATTACCCCTATTGCAAATAATGTTTCCTGAAGGTTTTAGGTAGATACTGCTTATTATTTTACGGAAAGTTCCATTTATTCCTATGCTCTTTAATGTTTTCATTAGGAATGGTTGTTGTATTTTGTCAAAAGCTTGTTCTGCATGTATTGAGACAATCATGGTTTCTGTTAATTTTGTTGTTGATATGATTAATAATACTAATAGTTTTTCCAACATTGACCCAGTCCTGCATTCCTGGTTTGAATCCTACCTGATCATAATGTATTATTCTCTTAAAAAGGTGTTGTACACTTTCTGCTGAAACTTTATTTAAAAATTTTTCATCTTTATTCAATAGAGAAATTGGTCTTTAATTTTCTTTCTAAGTTTTGGCTCTTGGGGGAGAAGCCAAGATGGTGGAGTAGAAAGACTCACGTATGCTAGCTCCGAACCCACAGCCCATATATTTCCTGAAAAAAGAACTCCCCACAAATTCTGGGGCACTGCAAGGCACGCAGAAACGCAGGGGAGGAGATTTCCATTCCAGAGAGCCCTGGAAAGCCTTCCCCAGGGGTCCGTCACACTCCAGAGGCAGAGCCCACCCCTGCGCTGCCCTGGCCGCGAGGCCCTAGAAGAACAGATCCGAGAAGGTTTCAGGGACGAAACCTCCCCAGGGGCTGCGAAGGTCCCTCCACCCACAGGCACTCCAGGTCAGTGAGAGAGACTTCTGAGCTGGCCAAGAGAGGAGCGGGGTGTCTCCGTGACTTGGGCCCCCATGGGAGGCAGTGACAGAGGGAGCAGCAGAGGCAGCAGCATCCCAGGACTCCCAGAGCAGGCAGAAACTCCATTGTTGAAGGTCTCTACATAAACCCCCTGAGGGAACTGAGCCTGGGAGGAGTCCCTGCCCCCACCTGAGCACCAGAACTTAGGTTCACATTGAGTAGCAACCATGCCCACCACTGAAAGCCCCAAGGCTGGGGAGCAGCATTTGAATCTCAGACCCCAAACACTAGCTGGGTGGATCTAGGCAGGGGTGGAGAGGAATCTCAGAAGTCAAGTAACTGGCTGGGGAAATGCCCAGAAAAGGGAAGAAAAATAAGACCATAGAAAGCTACTTTCTTGGGGGACAGATGTTCCCACCTTTCATTTCTGATGATGAGGAATAATTCTTACCATAAGGGAAAGACGTGGAGGTCGGGGCCTCTGTATCTCAGATATCCAAGGTGGATGTCCAGTGGGCGCAGGTCATGGAAGAGATCAAAAAGGATTTTGAAAATCAAGTTAGACAGGTGGAGGAAAAACTGGGAGGAGAAATGAGAGAGATGCAAGAAAAGCATGAACAACGGGTCAATACCCTGCGAAAGGAGACCCAAAAAAATGCTGAAGAAAATAACACCTTGAAAAATAGGCTCACTCAATTGGCAAAAGAGGTTCAAAAATCCAATGAGGAGAAGAATGCTTCCAAAATCAGAATTAGCCAAATGGAAAAAAAGTTTTGGCTCTTCCTGCTTTACTTATCATAATCATATTTGTATTCTAAAAAGAATTTGGGAGTGCTATTTCTTCCCCAATTTTCTCAAATAGTATATATGATATTGGAAGTAACTGTTCTTTAAATGTTTGATAGAATTCCCTTGTACATTCATCTAATCCTGGAGAGTTTTTGTTAGGGGGCTCATTGATGGCTTGTTCAATTTGATTTTCCAAGATAGTTTTATTTAAGCATTCAACTGCCTCTTCTGTTAATCTGGGCAATTCATATTTTCTTAAAAATAATTATCCATCTCATAGAGATTGTCAGATTTATCGTCCTAGAGTTGGGCAAAGCAATTTCTAATTATTGTTTTAATTTCCTCCTCATTGGTGTTGAGTTCACCCCTTTCATTTTTGATATTGGTAATTTTACTTTCTTCCTTCATTTTTGAATCAAGTTGACAAAAGGTTATCAATTTTACTGGTTTTTTCATAAAACCAACTCTTGATTTTATTTGTTAGTTCAATAGTTTTCTTAATTTCCATTTTATTATGTTTTCCTTTGCTTTTAAGTATTTCTACTTTGGTATTTACTTGCAAATTTTCAATTTATTCTTTTTCTAGCTTTTTATGCTTCATGTCCAATTCATTGGTCTCCTTTTCCCCTGCTTTATTATTGTAGGAATTTATTGATAAAAAAAAAAAACTTCCCCTTGGTACTGCTTTTGCAGTATCCCTTTAGATGTGATAGGTTGTTTCTAGGACTTTTTGCTTAACCCACTCATTCTTGAGGATGTGATTATTTAGTTGCTAATTAATTTTTGTTCTATCTTTCCATTATCTTTACTTTCTCTCCTTCTCTGCACTGGATTGTGAGGTTTTAATGCCCTAGTACATAGCCATTTTAGTATATGTGCTATGTACCACTGAGAAAAAAATTATATTCCTTTCTATCACCATTCATTTTTCTCCAGGGATCTCTCATATCCACCTTATCCACCATTTTATTCGCCTCTTTTACTTCTTTTTTTTTTTTATTTTGGGATTATATTTATCAAGTTTAGAGAGGGGGAGGTTGAGGTTCCCCACTAGTATAGTTTTGCTTTCTATTTATTCCTGTACCTCTTTTAATTTCTCCTGTAAAAATTTGGACCCTGTACCACTTGGAGCATATATGTGTAGTAATGGTATTGCTTCATGGTCTATGGTGCCTTTTAGCTGGATATGGTTTTCTTCCTTATCTCTTTCGCTTAGATCTATTTCTGATTTTGCTTCTCTTGAGACTAATATTGCTACCCCTGCTTTATTTACATCAAATGAAGCATAATATAGTCTGCTCCAGTAGTTTACTTTTACACTGTGTGTAGCCCCAGGTTTCAAAAGTGTTTCTTATAAAGAACATATTTTTAGATTGTGGTTTTTAATCTCTTCTGCCATCCATCTCCATTTAATGGGAGAGTTCATCCCATTGAAATTCTCAGTTATGTTTACTCTCTGTGTCTTTCCCTCCATCTTCTTTCTCCTCATTGTGCTTTTAGTTCTCCCTTTTTCTTTCCCCTCCACAGTAGAGTTTTAATTGTTAACCACTACCTTCCTGAGTCTTTCCTTTCTTATTTCTTATTACTCCCCTTTATCTTACTACTTCTTCCCTACCTTTGAGGCTTCCCTCACTTTTCTATCCCCCTTCCCCTCCTATTGTCTATAGAGCTAGATATATTACTACACTTAACTGAGTTCTTTGTTCCCTCCTTGAACCAAATCAGACAAGAGTAAATATCAAGGGGGGCAGAGCCAAGATGACCGTGTAGAAAGATGAACATACTCTGGCTGTTACCTCACAGCCCATAAAATACCTATAAAGAAGAACTCTCAACAAATTCTAGAGCATCAGAAGCCACAGAACAATGAAATGGAGGAGATTACTAGCTCAGAGTGACCTGAAGGTCCCAAGAAAAAGGTTTTTTTGTGCACTGGATGTGGAGCAAAGCCCAGCTCTGCCTTGGCCATGCAGCACTGAAAGGAGCAGATCTGAGTGGGCTTCAGGTACAGAATTTCCAGCATCAGCACAGACCTCAACACACAGGCACCAAAGGTCAGTGAAAGGGTCTTTTTGGCTGTCTGAGAAGGGAGCAGGGTGTCCCCATAACTTGGTCCTCCTCAGGTGGCAGCAGTAGAGGCAGCAGCAAAGAGGGGCTCCCAAAGCAGACAGTAGCCTGCATCCATTGTTGAAAGTATCATCTTAAACTGCCCGAGGGAATTGATCCCTGTGTGGTAGCCCTGTCCCCTCCTGAGCAGTTGATCTTAATCTCATGCGGAATAGCAGCCCTGCCCCTGTCTAAGTCACTCATCTGTATCTCAGCCCCCAGTGCTGGCTTGGTGGAACTAGAGGCGAGGTGGTTGTGGAGGGGAAACTCAGAAGTCAAGTAACTGGCTGGGAAAATGCCCCTAAAAAGGGAAAAAATATAAGACCACAGAAGGTTACTTTTTCAGGGAACAGGTGTCTCCTCCCATCCTTTCCGATGAGGAAAAACAAGGCATACAGCCAGGGAAAGTCAAGGCCTCTGCCTCCAGGGCCTCCAAAGAGAACATAAATTGAGCTCATGTAATAGAAGATCTTAAAAAACAAGTTAGCAGCTCACTAAAGGAGAACCAAAAAAATGCTGAGGAAAATAACAGCTTTAAAAAGAGGCTAACTAAATTGGAATACGAGGTCCAAAAAGCCAATGAGGAGAAGGAGGTTTTAAAAAGCAGAAGTAGCCAAATGAAGGAGAAGGTTCAAAAGCTCACTGAAGAAAATAATTCGTTGAAAGTGAGAATTGAGTTCAGGGAAATGAATGACTATGAGATAAACCAAGCAGTTAGTAAACATAACCAAAAATTTGAAAAAAATGGAAGATAATGTGAAATATCTCATTGGAAAAACAACTGACCTGGAAAATAGATCCAGGAGAAAGAATTTAAAAATTATGGGATTATTTGAAAACCATGATCAAAAAAAGAGCATAGATATTACCTTCCATTAAATTATCAAAGAAAACTTCCCTGATGTTCTAGAGTCAGAGGGAAAATAAATATTGAAAGAATCCACCAATCACCTCCTGAAAAAGACTTGAACAGTAAAACTCCTAGGAATATTGTGGCCAAATTTTAGAGTTCACAGATCAAGGAAAAAATACTACAAGCAGTTAGAAATAAAAAAAAAAAATGAGTATTGTGGAAATGCAATCAGGAGAACACAGGATCTGGTGGCTTCAACATTAAGGAATCAAAAGGCTTGGACTGGGATATTTCAGAGGTCAAATGAACTGGGATTGAAACCAAGAATCACCTATCCACCAAATCTGAGTATAATATTTCAAGGGAATAATGGTCATTCAATGAGATGGAGGACTTTCAATCATTCATATTGAGGAAAACACCATGTCTGCATAGAATATTTGACTTCCTAACACAACAATCAAGAGAAGCATGAAAAGTTAAACTGGAAAGAAAAACCACAAAACACTCTAAAGCTGAACTGTTTATATTACTACATGGAAAGAAAATATTTATAACTTGAATCTTTTTCTCAGTATTTGGATAGATGAAGAGATTGTACATACACACATATGTATATATATATATATATATATGTATGTATGTATATGTGTGTATATATATATTATATATATATATATATATATATATATATAGAGAGAGAGAGAGAGAGAGAGAGTACAGTATGTTTTGACAAAGAGATGATATTCACACACAAAAATAAAATGAAATAAAAATTAAGGGGTGAAGGTGGAAAACCCCAGTGAGAAAGGGAGAAATTGAACAGGGCAGGCTATAACTCATAGAAAAGATACGAAAAAATATTGTTCAATGGAGGAGAAAAGAGAGAAGGGGAGAGGGGAAAAATGAAACTACTCTCTCCACATGTGGGTGAAGGAGGGAATAACATGCTCACTAAATTTGATACGAAAATTTATATAGCACAGGAAAGTAGGAGAGGAAGGGGCAAGTAGGGTGAGATCAATGTTAGAAGGAAGGGCAAATAGAAGAAGGGAGTCACTAGAAATAAACACTTTCAAGAAGGGACAAGGTCAATTCTGGAGGAAAAAAATAAGGGGGGATAGAGTAGGACAGAGGGCAATATAATTAGTATTACCCAACATGATTATTATGGAAGTCTTTTGCAAAACAACACATATTTAGTCTGTATTGAATTTCTTGCCTTCTCAGTGGGGCTGGGGAGGGAGGGGGAAAAGAGAGAAGTTGGAATCCAAAGTATTTGCAACGAATGTTGAGAATTTTTATTCCATATAATCAGGAAATAAGAAATACAGGGAATGGGGTACAGAAATTTTTCTTGCCCTACAAGGACAGAAAGAAGATGGGGACAAAGGAAGAGTGGGGTGTGATAGAAGGGAGGGTACATTGAGGGAAAGAGTAATCAGAATGCAAGGTATTAGGAAGTGGAGGGCGGGGAGTTATGGGGAGAAAAATTGGACATGTTGCAAAGTGAGGTAAAAGCAATTAGTATTAAAACAATTGACTAAATTAATTACTGAAAATAAATCAATGACATCTTTAGTTTGGGGAAAAGAATTGAGTCTAAATTTCCTAGAGGAAGAGAACCTCAAGTAAAATTTGACATTGATGAAAAAGTTAAGGTTTTAATGGTAAATTTCATTTTGTGATTGCTATTTAATCAGAAACCAGAACATGTATAGAAAGACATGTAAAGCACTTAAGACTTGCTTCAAAAGATGTTCCTTAGCCAAAGTGAAACTATAATCATATTTGAAACCTGCTTATTGGAACTTGCCATTTTTAGATTAAGCAACTGTTCTTCTGAGTCTAATTCTAGGTATGGATAGAAAGAAAGGTGGTCTAAGCCTCCAATCCATGATGCCAATAAGCCTGTGAGATGCTGGTTTGAACTGTAAAAGGTGATCTCATGGGAAGGGTGGGAGAGTAGCTGTTCAGCTTGGGCTGAGGTAGGATTCTCCTGACTCAATTCCCCCATTGCCACCTGGCAGACTTTAAGCCTGACTGAATGCAAGTGGACAATCTTATCCTGCCTGGAATTGACATTAAGTTGGGAAGATATTGTATCCCTGCTATGTCCCTACTCTTGGTTTCAATTTGCTATAGTCAAAAGGTTTGTAAGCTTAATACCATATATATTAAATTATGGATTGTTGGTAGAGGAATATCCAAGTTTTAAGTCTAAAATTAAGCTATTAGTCATAGGACGTTAGACCAACAACAATAAGTTAGGGTCCTTTACTTCTTAGTAACACTGTGGAAATAATTAGGTCAAGAGCTTGTGAAGTTAGCAACATAAATATTATTTGTGTCTCAGTTGGTGAATGTTAAAAAAAATATCTTTTGTGGCCCATATTGTAAATGCTTTAAAAAGAAGTATCACCTGACCAAAAGTTTGAATTGATTTATCTGTTACAAACTGTGTTAACATTGAAAAATAAAATTTAAAAAAGATTAAATATCAAACAATTCTCTTCTCTCCCCTCTTTCCCTCTACTGCAGTATAATATTGTGCCTCTTCCTGCAGTGTAATTTGCCATTTTTTCCACCTCCTTTTCACATCTCTTGTTACAATCCCTCCTCACCCTTAAATCTTCATCATCACATCACTTAACTTTATACCCACTCCCTCTATCTATGCATATCCCTTTTGTATATCATGATAAATACACAATTCTCAAGATTGACAAGTATCATTATCCTTTATAGGGTTGTAAACAGTATGCCCACATTGAATAACAAGTTTTTCCCCCTGCTTACCTTTTTATGATCCTTGGTTGTGGTTCCAGATCCTTTGCCTTACAGAATACCATATTGCAATTCCTCCAGTCTTTTAATATAGAAGCTGCAAGGTTATGTGTGATCCTAACTTTAGCTGCTCAATGTTTGAATGGTTTCTTTCTGGCTGCCTGTAGTATTTTCTCTTTCACTTGATAGTTTTGGAATTTGGCACGATGTTTTTGGTATTTTTAGTTTGGGTTACTTTCAGGAGGTGAACAGTGTATTCTTTCGATGACTATTTCCCCCTCTGGATCTAGCATTTCTGGGTAGTTTTCCTTAATGATTTCTTTGAAGATATTGTACAATCATAGATTTTTGTTTATCATGGCTTTGTTGAAGACCAATAATTTTTAGATTGTCTCTCCTGGATCTGTTTCTCAGGTCAGGTGTTTTTCCAATTAGGTATTTTACATTTTCTTATATCGTTTCATTCTTTTTGCTCCGTTTGACTAATTCTTGATGTCTCATAGAGTCATTAGCTTCTAATTACCCAATTCTAATTTTTATCAAATTATTTTCTTCAATTAACTTTTGCATCTCCCTTTTCATATGTCCAATTGTTCCTTATAAGGAGTTATATTCTCCAGTTGGTTTTTGTGCTTCCTTTTCCATTTGCCTAATTTTTCTTTTTAAGCAGATATTCTCTTCAGTGTATTCTTTGTTAATATTTTTTTAAAAATCATTGTCCATATTTTCTTCTATTGACATTTGAAATCTTTCTTCAGCTCTTCCAAGAGTACTCTTTGTTCTTGTTACCAGTTGATAGTCCTTTCTGAAGTTTCAGTCTCAGTGCTGATTTCTTTGATATTCCTATTTCTTTTTTCCTTATCCATATAGAAAAACTAGATGGTGTTTTCTTTGCTTCTTTCTCATGATGATGGTGATCACCCTTTTCCTTGCTTTTAAAGTAGATCTCTGGCTTTGTGTCACAAGGGGTTCTGTACCACAGTTCTTGTGCCCTGACCTTTCTGTGTTGTGGTCTATGATTCTTTCATCTACAAGGTAGGATGCTGCATCCTACCTGGTGCTGAGCTGGCTGGTGTGAGAAAGTAGAGGTCAGGTGAAATCCTTCTTGGTTTCCCCAGAGTTACCCTGGAGCTAGTTGTCTTAAGTGTGGGAGAGTGGTGGTCTGTCTGAAGCTTGTCTTTTCTGCTGATCTATAGCATAGGCAAGATCTGGGGTTGCTGATTCCATCTTCACTAGTGTCTTTCTGATTCACCTGGGGTGCTGAGGCATGTCTGGGTCCTGGTGTTGGAGTTTGTGGGCTCCACTGCCCTGAGGCTCAAGACCTCCTTCCAGCTTGCTGAGGTGGGGTTGTCTGGGACACCTATGGCCCTGGACTGGTCAGTGATTTCATTATTCCTCCTCAATAATTTCACTATTTTCAAATGCTGGGATACTGTGTCCCCCTTTTGCTGATTCCACTGTTCCAGGATTTTTCTGGGGAAATATTTTGTAGGTCTATCAAGGTAAACAAGGGGAGGGAGAGATCATTTAAGATCCCTCTGACATCTTGACTCCTGGAAGTTCAAGTATGTGTCTTACAGACATTTAATCTGTGGACTGATAGTCTCAGGAGCAGCCCCTGCAGATACCTGAGGCACTATGGCTCTTACTTCCTCGGTTCTGCTGGACTCCTGGCCTGAGCTGATATGCCTGAGATTTCTCAGTGAGGCTGCTGCCTGAGAATGGCCAGGACTTCCTGTTCAGCCATGCTGTGGAGGGAATGTACCAGTAAAACCTGTGTGCTGTGTACTGTGTTCTCCTCCAGCCCTGTGGAACGGATCTTTCCCAAGGACCGTCAAGTCTGCCCTAGGTTGTGAATCTGCCACAGTCTGTATCCTATTGGATTCTACACTCCAAATCTGGTCACATTCTCTTTTTAGAGTTATCTGAAGGAGTTTATCTAAGAACTTAGGTGAGTAATTGCTCTCAATCCATCATCTTGGCTTTGCCCTACCAGCTATGTCACATTTCTGGCAACTGCAATGAATTATCTCAGATTTTGAACCAAGTTTGAAGTAGATGATCAGGTAAAGCATCAAATGTTACTGTTATAGAATCTTATACCTCTATTGTGTGTTTCTTTTCCAGAGGTAGAGAGTAATATTTATTTCTAAATTCTGTTTGTCTTTTTAGAATAACAAAGAAACTCTCAGTCAGCTTACAATATAGCACTCTTATGTAAAAGGGCCTAATAAGCTTTCTAATTGTTGTGATGCTATTTTAGTCATTATGCTTTGGTTTTTTTTAAATATCTTTTTAAAAATTTGGTCAAAGAGTAAAAACTATTTTTGCATAGATGGCAAATGTTACATAAATGGCATTAGGAGTTAGTCTATGTCATTTTGAAATAAGTTTTTTTTTTTTCAATGACCTATGAAGACTAGAGCTTTGACTTCAATCTAGATTCTATGGACAAATCAATACCTTACAAAATCAACAGCTGACATAGATAATTGATCTACATAACACTATTATTAGAAATTGAGCACATGCATGAGGTAAAATTATATGATACCTGGCTCCCTGTAGCATTCCTATCACATTCAAATATGTGGAAAACAAGGACAAGAAAACATCTTTTTTATGAATCATAACTACAAGCAATTAATCACATTTATAGAACCTTAATTTCTAAATTGATTTGGGTTTTTAATCTGTGTAATTATGTGTATGCAACTGGAATAATGAATATTGTTGCCCGTCTTCACAGACTTCTATATTTTTCTAGAGTCATAATTGTTTTCACTTCCATTGCAATTGTTGCTACTTTCTGTGTGTATTAGTAGTTGAATACTATTGGTTTTTGCTTCACATTTTCCTACATACTCTCTCCAAAGTCTTGAGAAATCACAATCTTCTATTCATTTTGATGACAATGCATCTGGGCAGATTGTATCCAACAATTCACATTTAAAAGTTTCTGAAAACAAATTATGACAATTTATTGTACAGAGAGAATTAAAACACATACTAATTACTTAAGTGAAATTTTTAGTTGGAGGCATACTCTAAACACTTGTTGGAAGAATACAAAATTAGCTTAGCAATGTAACTATTATATATAAAAGTATATGTTGTGACATGATCATCAAATAATAATCATAATACTTAGGATTAATATCATTTGACTTAGACAGGTCTTCAGACAGCAGACACAATGTTTTCTTAGGACCATATTTACAATTATTTTCCCACAAATTAGGAAGTTCCAAAACTTCAGGTTTCTTAACAGTGACCAGAATCATCCCTGGTCAAGTTCATTCCATAATGAGAAACTGGAGTAGGGTATTTGTAAAACATAAACTTAGATCTAATAAAATCCAGCAAAAATGCACATATTTATGGAGGGGAAAGAAAGCAGAAACTAATAAGTCATTACTTTTCCACATTCCTACTAAGTTGATCCTGGAATCTGGAGTACTTTTTTCCCTAGTACATTTAATTTCTAATTGCCATGTGGAAGTAAAGAGAAAAGGAAACTAAGAAAACATATCCAAAATGGAGTACCCAAGGAAGTGAAAGAGAAAGGGCTAGAAGGGACAAGGCACAAGGTTTCACAACTGCAGAATCAGCTGTCAATCTCCTGTTGCAACTGTGTGTGTTCATTCTTCAATACTGCAGAAGACTATGCCATCAGAGAAATAATATCATGACCTGCATTTGTCTTTGTTTTGAGTGAGGGGGGCCTGTGTAGGTCACTAGCCTCACTTCTACTCCAGAACCATCTGAATCCAGTGACCAGATATTCATAAGGATGACTGGAGATGATCAAGGATGAAGCAATTGGGTTGAAGTGACTTGCCCAAAGTCACACAGCTAGAGAGTGTAAAGTGTCTGAGGTGAGATTTGAACTCAGGTCCTATTGACTCCTGCACTGGTGCTCTATCCACTGCATCACCTAATTGCCCCTCATGTTGCATGGGAAGAAGAAGCAAGAAAGGATGAATGGACTGAGCCCTGTAAATCATCTAATTTAAATGAATAGGTTAGATGAAATGTGCATACTCTCTCTTGATCAGAGTGAAAAGAAAGCTTAAATACAAACTTTGCCTAACACGGAAGTCCGTTGTATTTTGATTATATGCTACCTTTCCAGGTTTTTCTAACAGAACTCCTCCCTCACATCCTTAAAATGTTGCATGAGAATCATGCAAATTTATGTAAGGTATAGATATACCAAAAGTAATCAAGTAGCGGCACTGGAGAAAGTTGGGCAAAATTGATAACATCTGCCCAACATTGTTGTGGCTTCAGCAAACGTCACTCACTATCCATTCTTAGAGTTGTTTTTGCAAGAAATTTCAATCACTACAAGACAAGTTCTTGTTTCCTTCACTACATGTAAGGTGTAGTCATTATCAATATTTTGTGTAAATCATATGACTAATCAAATAATTTCTATTTACAGACTTCAAAAAGGAGTTAACTTTGTATAATCTCTCCAAAAGAGAAGAGAAATTGCCTTAAACCAAAGGTACAAGATAATGGAAGCAAAAGACAATGAAGGATTGATTTTTAAAATAACTGAAAGAGGGTTATATAAAAATGATGGGAAAGTGTTACATAACTTCTTCCTTCTTAGAAAATTGAGAACAGAAGGACTTCAATAGGTACAGATTTATGTATTACCACCTTTACTACCAAATTTCTACAAGAAAAAGTCCAATACCTAATTGATGGTATCCTTGTTAAAGGTATAATAAGAGAGCAAGCTAACTTTGCAAATTATACTTTGCAATGTACCATACACTCATAGGAATACACTTTATTTGAAATGTAAAAAAATTCAAAATGTCATTACTCTTCTTGTTAGTTCACAATACAAAATAGTAAATCAAAAACTCTCCTCTAACAAGGTATTTCACTTGTTTACATGCCTTCATTCCTTTATTTTCAATTTAATTTGTTCTCAATTACATGTAAAAAATATTTAGAACGTTTTTGTTGTTTTTGCTTTTTATTTTATTTTTTATTATGAATTTATTTATTTAACTTTTTACATTCATTTTCACAAAATCTGCCCTCTCTTCTATCATCCCTTCCTTCCCTTGTCCCCATCTTCTCTTTTGTCCTGTAGGGCCAGATCACTTTCAATTCCCCATTAACTGTATTTCTTATTTCCTAGTAGTAAGAACAATACTCAAGAGTTGTTTCTAAAACTTTGAGTTCCAACTTCTCCCCATCCCTCCCTCCCCACCCATTCCCTTTGGGAAGGCAGGCAATTCAATACAGGCCATATCTGTGTAGCTTTGCAAATGACTTCCGTAATAGTCATGTTGTGTAAGACTAACTACATTTCCCTCCATCCTATCCTGCACCCCATTATTTTTACTCTCTCTTTTGATCCTGTCCCTGCCCAAGAGTGTTGATTTCAAATTGCTCCTTCCTCCCATTGCCCTCCCTTCCATCATAACCCCAACCCTGCTTATCTCCTTCTCCCCAAATTTCCTGTATTGTAAGATAGGTTTTCATACCAAAATGATTGTGCATTTTATTTCTTCCTTTAGTCCAATATGAGCAGAGTAAACTTCATGTTTTTCTCTCAGCTCCCCTCTTTTTCCCTACACTAAAAAGTCTCCTTCCTGCCTCTTCAATGAGAGATAATTTACCCGATTCCACTTCTCCCTCTCTCCTCCCAATACATTTCTCTCTCACCGCTTAACTTCATTTTTTTAAGATATGATCCCATCCTATTCAATTCACTCTGTGCTGTGTGTGTGTGTGTGTGTGTGTGTGTGTGTGTGTGTGTGAAGTCCCACCAACTACCCAGATACTGAAAATTTTCAAGAGTTACAAATATTGTCTTTCCATATAGGAATGTAAACAGTTCACTTATGGTAAGTCCCTTAAGACTTCTCTTTGCTGTTTACTTTTTCATGCTTCTTCTCATTCTTGTGTTTGAAAGTCAAATTTTCTTTTCCGCTCTGGTCTTTTCATCAAGAATGCTTGAAAGTCCTCTATTTCATTGAAAGACCATTTTTCCCCTGAAGTATTATACTCAGTTTTGCTGGGTAGATGATTCTTGGTTTTACCTCTAGTTCCTTTCACTTCTGGAATATCCTATCCCATGCCCTTTGATCCCTTAATGTAGAAGCTGCTAGATCTTGTGATATCCTGATTTTATTTCCACAATACTGGAATTGTTTCTTTCTAGATGCTTGCAATATTTTCTCCTTGGCCTGGGAATTCTGGAATTTGACCACAATGTTCGTAGGAGTTTCTTTTTTGGGGTCTCTTTCAGGCAGTGATTGGTGGATTCCTTGAATGCTAATTTTGCCCTCTGGTTCTAGAATAAGAGGGCACTTTTCCTTGATAATTTCAAGAAAGATGATGTCTAGGCTCTTTTTTTGATCATGGCTTTCAGGAAGGCCCATCATTTTTAAATTGTCTCTCCTGGATCTATTTTCCAGGTCAGTTGTTTTTCCAATGAGACATTTCACATTATCTTCCATTTTTTCACTCTTGGTTTTGTTTTTTGATTTCTTGGTTTCTCAGAAAGTCATTACCCTCCATCTGTTCCATTCTAATTTTGAAAGAACTCTTTCCTTCAGTGAACTTTTGAACCTCCTTTTCCATTTGGCTAATTCTGCTTTTGAAAGCATTCTTCTCCTCATTGGCTTTTTGAACCTCTTTTGCCAATTGAGTTAGCCTATTTTTTAAGGTGTTATTTTCTTCAGCATTCCTTTTGATTTCCTTTAGCAAGGTATTGACCCGTTTTTCATGCTTTTCTTGCATCTCTCTCATTTCTCTTCCTAATTTTTCCTCCACCTGTCTTACTTGATTTTCAAAATTCTTTTTGACCTCTTCCATGGCCTGACATCGTTGAATATGTATTTTGGATGTTTGGGATACAGAAGCCTTGACTTTTTGTTCTTTCCCTGATAGTAAGCATTTTTCTTCCTCAGTCGAAAAGGAAGGGTGGAGATATCTGTTCACCAAGAAAGTAACCTCCTATGGTCTTATTTTTATTCCCTTTTCTGGGCATTTTCCCAGCCTGTTACTTGACTTCTGAGATTCCTTTCCACCACCGTCTTGCCTCTGTTTCCGCCCAGGTAGTTCTAGGGGTCTGAGATTCAAATGCTGCTTCCCAGCCTCAGGGCTTTCAGCGGGAGTGGGGCTGCTATTCAGTGTGAGATTAAGTTCAGGTGCTCAGGTGGGGGCAGAGCCACCACACAGGGCTCAGTTCCTTCAGGGCCTTTATTCAGTGACCTTCAATAATGGATCCAAGCTCCTGTCTGCTTTGGGAGCCCCTGTCCACTGCTGCCTCCAATGCTGCCTCCCAAGGGGGGCCCGAGTTATGGAGACATTTCCTCCCCTCTTGGCCAGCCAAACAAGCTCTCTCACTGACCTTTGTACCTGTGGGTGGAGGGACCATCGTGGCCACTGGAAATTCTGTCTCTGAAGCCTGATGTGGTCTGCTCCTCTTGGTCCCAGGGCCAAAGCAGGGCTGGGCCCTACTCCAGGTCTGGTGTGTGACAGATGTTTAGTGTTGGCTTCTCAGGGTTCTCTGGAATATAAATGTCTTCCTTTCCATTGCTGTGTGGCTTCCATTGCTCCAGAATTTGTTGGGAGTTCTTCTTCACAGGTATTTTACGGGCTGTGGGTTCTGAGCTAGCATATGTGAATCTTTCTACTCTGCCATCTTGGCTCCTCTCCCTTATACTTTTTTTTTTATTTATCGTTCAAATTTCTCCCCTTCCATCCATCATTGGTCCTGCTCCATAAGAAGGAAAACAATTTGTTATAGATGATATATGTGTGTGCGTGTGTGTATGTTTTATATATATATATATATATATATATATATATATATATATTTAGCCATACAAAATATGTTTCTTTATTAGTTTTATAATGAAAGAAAACACACACACACACGCACACACACATACACACACACAGCTTCTATCTTCATTGAAACTCCATCAGTTCTTTCTTTGGAGGTGGATAGTGTTTTCCATAGCAATTCCTTTGGAATTATCTTGGATCTTTCTATTGCTTAAAACCGCTAAGTCCTTCACAGTTACTCATTCTAAAATATTACTCTTCCTATGTTTCATATTGTCCTAGTTCCACTCACTTCACTTTGCATCAATTCATGTAAGTTTTCCAAGGTTTTTTTCTGAAAATATCTTGCTTATCATTTCTTATAGCACAGTACTGTTCCATTACCATGACATGCTGTAATTAGTTCAGCCATTCCACAGATGAGTGACTTGCCCTCAATTTCCAATTGTTTGCCACCACACGAAGATACACATGCCTATTTTGTACACATAAATCCTTTTTCCTCGTTGTAAAATCTCTTCGGGATGCAGACCTAGTAGTGCCTTAACTACTAGGTGAATGACAGTTTTATAGCCATTTGGGCATAATTGAAATTGCTCTCCATAATGGTTGGATCAGTTCACAACTCCACGTACACTATATTAGTGTCCTATTTTTTTTTCCATATGCCCTCTAACATTTATTGTTTTCCTTTTCTCTCTTTTTAGTGAATCTGATAGGTATGAAGTGGTACCTCAGAGTGACTTTTATTTGTGTTTCTCTAATCAATCATGATTTCAAACATTTTCACATGATTATAGATTTTTTTTTATCTTGAAATCTGTTTTTCTACATTCTATATAGAATAAATTCTATATTCAGATCTGGACTTTTCAACAAGAATATTTGAAGGTCCTTTATTTCATTTAATATTCATTTCCACCCCAAGTTTGTACCCAGTTTTGTTGCATAGGTGATACCTTATTGTAATTTTAGCTTCTTTGCCCTCTGAAATGTCATATTCTAAGCCCTCTGGTTGTTTAATATAGAAGCTACTAAATCAAGAGTGATCTTTTCTGTGGATCAAAATATTTGAATTATTTCTAATTGCTGGAAATATTTTCCCCTTGTATTGGGGGCTCTGGAATTTGGTTTATAATATTTATGGGAGTTTTCATTTGGGGAATCTCTTTCAGGAAGACATTGGAGATTTTTTTTTCAATTAATTTTTTTTCTTCTAGTTCTAGAATAGCAGCGAACTTTTCCTTGATAATTACTTGAATGATGATAACTAGGCTCTTTTTTTTATCATGGTTATCAGATAATTCTTGCATCATTCATTTCTTTCCCCATTCTTTATGAGTTCTTCCCGGAATTTTTGTGGGACCAGTGACAAATTCACATTATTCTTTGGGGTTTTTGATGTAGTAGTTTTGACTTCATTGTCTTCTGAGTTCGTGTTTTGATCTTCTCTGTCATCAGAGTAACATTCCTTGGTCAAGTTCTTTTTTTGCTGTCTGCTTATTCCAGCCCATTTCCTGACTTTCACATTTATGTTAAAGTTGTGATTTGCTCCTGGGGTAGAGAGGATACTGTACCAAACCTCAAGTCTTTTTAGCTGTTTTCAAAACTGCCATAAATATTTGTAAATATTTTCATTTCTTTTAAGGTGATTTCATACACAGAAAAGTGTATTCACTGCTCTCCTGGCTTATCCTATGGTCTGTGAGTTATCATAAGCATTTTTATTTACCCTGAAACTATGAACAGGAGACTCCTTTCCGTTGGCTGCCAACTCTAATGTGGTAGTTTTTGTTCTCACCTTGCAATGTTGGTTCCGAAAAAATATGGGCAATGTAACAGAGTCATGTACCCAGTGCAAGTAAAGATGCTTTTATAATCTACTTCTAACCAGTAGTCTGATCCCCTTACCATCTGTGGAATAAGGGAGTCAGAAGCTGTAACTACTAATTCAGTTGACCCAAGACCTGATGTTGTCTTTCTGGGGCATTGCTTACTCTAGGATGCACTCCACTCTCACCCGGGTGTGAGACTTCTTCTGCAACTTTCTGATTTGTCTTGAACTAAAATGTTTTATCCTCTCCTTTTCTGGGTATGACAACTGTAAAAAATTATTTTGAGGAATTATTTTAAAATTATTTTGAGGGCAATATGGGAGAGCTCAGGGTAGTTCTTTCTTTTTCTTCACAATCTTAGCTCTGCCCCCCCTTCCCCCATTCTTTTCTTTAGTTTCAATTCTACTAGTGTAGATGATACCTCTGAGACAGAGATTTTAGTGTCTGTATCTCCTGGCTCAGCTATCATGGCTATTTCAAGGCCCATGACTCAAGGAAAGGGTATGACCATTCCTACAAATTTGGCACTAGGTTTTTTATCAACTATGTCTGTTTAGCCCTTGGAGATTTGACTCCTAATAGAAGAGATGCAGTTTTTCTTTGGTTTGTTATGGTACCTATTCACCAGAACAATTTTTCATAAAATCTTAGATATATGTGGATTTTTTTCAATAACTCCCTAAATGTAGTAAGAGACATAATATCTAAAATAGATACTCATAGTACACAGAAGAAAATATCACACTTGTAGGATCTAGTTATTTACTCTGCCACAAAATAAATGATATAATCTGAAGAGATTTGTAAGCACACATTGACAAAGAATTATGAAACAATAAGGACCCCATCATATTTTATACTTTGCTTTCAGGTTGACATTTAAGATATAAAATAACTGTGGTCTTCTAAACAGCTATTGCTTTGTTTTGTTTTGCTTAAGTTATGTATTGTGTCAGGGTCAAATCTTTCCATCCAAGCATGGTTGTCTCACTTTTCTATTTATGTTAATTTCTCCACTGAGCACCTCTTACAGGACAAACAGCACCAAGACTTCTCAATTACCCCAGACTTTGTTTATCTCAGACTCTTTATTCAGGGAAAGTCCACTCATGTCCCTCCTAATTTATTCTTTACAAAAACAAGTATTTCCTGTTTGAAGCTTTCCCTCCAGTAGATTATTTGTTTTTTGTTTTTAGATGATGAGGATAACTTACACAATTCTCACTCCAATAGTAAAAATGGATTGATTGAGGATCTTGCAGAGAATTTAGCAGAATTATTCTATCTCCTCATTCTCTGAATCATATGTTTGTATAAAGCTGTAATTGTCATCACAATTATAATTTTTTTTAAATGATCAACACAAAGATGTGAAATAACTAATTATGCTATGATGTTATATTTCTTTTCAATTTTTTTATTGATGTCTCCTATTTATATGTTATCATAGTTTTCCCCAGTGTATCTCCCACTCTCTTTCCAGAGTTATCCCTTATGGAAAAAAAAATTCTCTTCATAGCAGAAAAGGAAATCAATACAACACTGAAACATTCAAAAAATCCAGAAATATGTGCGATGAATAACTGTAATGAACCACGCTTTTCCATGAAGGGGTAGATGTATCATCTCATATCTTTTCATTCAAGTTATACTTGACATGATTATTTTGAAATAATGTTTTGTTTTATTGTTTTTTAATTTCTTCCTTCCATTTGCACTGTTTTTATTGGGTATATAATTTTTGACTCTTCTTAATTCATTCTGCATGTGCGTTTTTCCATACTTCCCTTTAGTTATATATATTATAACCATTTATTCATATGCATCATATTTAAAACATAGTAATATTACATTATATTCATGAATCACAATTTATTTAGCTATTTCCAAACCAATAGATATTTAGTTTCCTTTTAATTCTTTGCTACTACAAAGAGCTCTGCCATAAATATTTTGATATATATGAGAATTATCTATATCTATGATTATGTGAGATACCATAGTAGTCACATTCTCTTCATTCCTAATGTTGATTTGACCTGGACAAATAATACTTCTCTCTCTGTCCTCTTACTTCCTCCCCAAACTTCATTCGCACTCTCATTTTATTACATAACCCTACAGAAATCAATGACTCATCTGTTGATAGGAAGTATCTAGGTTTTCTCCACAATATCCCCAACCTCTATTTTCAGTGTTACCTAAATATCTTCACCTCTAACTCCATCTCTCAATCTGTATGTCTGTGTGTATGTATGTACATGTGTATGTATATATATGCATGTATATATGTACATGCATATATAAACATACAGATATATAACATATCATATGACATTATGCATGATATATACACACATAAACATAAATGTAGGAATGTTTATGAATATATATACATACTCATGTGTATGGATGCATGTATGTATTTATGGGCCTACATATCTATATCTAGAGAGAGATCTCCATATATCCATCATGTATCTATGCATTTATCTGTCTGTCTGTCTATCCATCTATCTATCTATCTATCTATCTATCTATCTATCTATCTATCTATCTATTTTTTATCTGTTTCCCTACTCTCACTCTGCTCTTGTTGTTTCTATCCTTGATTGCTGCATTAATTCACTCCTGAAATTCTGTTGTTTGGAATTTTCAAGAAGAAAATAATCTTTTGCTTGTGTTTTCCTTTCCAGGAATGTTTCAAATACTTTTTTATTGTTGGATGTTAATCTGCTTTTTCATTTCTGATTAAACTCAAATTTGAAGAATAGGTAACCATGGATTGCATCTTAAGCTTTAATATGCACAATTTCCTTTATAATTGCTTTCTTTCCTCTATTTTTGGTAGCTTCAGTTTTGTCTCATTTGAATTTGCTTTGTTTTGTATTTGAAAGTCTTTTTCCTCATCACTTTCAGAAACTGTTTCCGATTTGACCTGTTAAATTTAATTATTATGGAAACTTCCGGGAGTTAAGATGAAGGAGTAAACAATAGGTTGTCCTCACCTTCCCTTGTTGACCTTAAAAAACCCAGATAATTTTGCCCCAGGAAAAGTCCTCAAATAATGGAGTCAGAAGAAAGACAGGGCATGATACATTTTTAGTTATAGTTTTATCAGATAGGAAGATTAAAGGGAAAGGTTCTTCTTGCTGTTGCTGAAGAGGATCAGTACAAGATGGAAGACATTTCAGCAAGTCAGCAGCATGCTCCAACCCTGAGTGGACCAGTGAGAGATCCTGAGCCCCAGGGTGATGGAACTGGCAAGTGCCAACACCAAGAAACCCCTGAGCTCCTATCAATAGGCAGGGGAATATGCAGACACCAGAGAAGAAGGCCTCCACCAGCAACTGAACCTACCTGTGCTGCAGTGCAACAGTAGGGGAGGAGGAGAGCTGCAACTGCCATACCACCCCTCTCCCACATCTCACATGGCAAGCTTCAGTGTAACCACAGGAAATCTAGAAAGGCCTCACTCAGCTTCAGCACATACCACTCAGCTCCATCTTAGCACCACGTAAGATTTGGTACTAAATAGTGCCAGAGCTGGAGACCACAAAAAACAAGGTCAGCAACCATACATCTAGTCATCAACACAAGAAGCATGGGACAGAGTCCCCTGCTCTCCAGAAGCAGAGATCCACTTTAAAAGGCAAAAAAAGAGCAACCAAAAATGAGCAAAAAGCAGCTTAGAAAATCAAATCTTAATATGGGAACAGAGAAGATCAAAATGGAAATTCAAAAGAGTACAACATTGACACTATATCCACATCTAAAACCTCAAAAGAGAATATGAGCCTATCTCAAGTACAAAAAAGCATTCTTGGGGGCAGAGCCAAGATGGCTGAGTGAGAGTAACAACTCACCTAAGCTCTCGGACAAACTCCGTCAGGTACCTCTGAAAGGAGAATCTGACCAAATTTCGGTGGTGCAGAATCTAGTGGGAGACAGACGGTGATGGATTCGGAGCTCAGGTTGGACTGGAAGGTCAACGGGAAGGATCTGTTCCACGGAGGTGAGCCCACAGCACACAGCACAGGGCAGCCAGTGCAGCGGAGCAGAAGAGATCCGAGAAACCTGAGTGGTGGGCGGAACCAGAGGAGCAGCACCCAGGGTGGGAGACAAGCCGAACCCAGTCAGTGAGAGCCCCGGAGCACCAGATATCAGTGCAGCAGCTCCTGAGACATTCAGCCCGTAGAGCAAACTTCGGTAAGTCACTTACTTGAACTTCTGGGAGCCAGGATGGCGGAGTGATCAGTAAATGCTCTCTCCTCCCGCCTTGATGACCGTGAAAGGACTATAAAATATCTCCCTAGAAAAATCCTAGGTCAGTAGAAATAGAAGAAGGAGACCAATAGTCTCATAACACCTGAGATGAGGAAAATAGCTAAGAGGGATTCCTCCTACAGTGGCAGAGGCAAACCAGAAGGACAGAGGACCCAGGTCAGAGAAAACTCGCACTAGGACCCAGGCAAGCCTCACCACCAGGAGAGGAGCCCCAGAAGGGATGGGAACACGCATTAGCATCTAGGCGTGCCTCAGCTATCCAGGGGAATCAGAAAGACAATAGGGCAGTTGGGATTACCAGCACCTGAGCTTGCCTTTGCCTCAGTTCAGCTGAGGAGATCTCCTGTGACCAGACCACTCTCCCCCCCACACTTAACAAGCTAAACCCAGGGCTGATCAGGGAAACACCAAACAAAAACCTGCTTTTAGCTTTTTCATACATCAGCTCAGCAAAAAGTTCTCTAGCTTCTGACTGAAAGAACCAGAAGACACAACACCCAATCAAAATCATGAACAGGAAAAAGCAGAGGGCAGAAAGAACCATAGAATCTTTCTATGGGGATAAGGACCAAAACACAAACCCTGAAGAGGTCACAGCTGAGACTGTACTTCCATTTGAAACTTCAGAAGGGACTATGAACTACTCGCAAGTGCAAGCATCACTCCTGGAACAGCTGAAGAAGGAAATAGAAGATAAACTGGCCAATGATTTTAAAATTATTAAGAAAGAATTCGCTGATGAGAACAGCTCCTTGAAAAGGAAAATTGAACAAATGGAAAAAGAAGTTCAAAAATTAACTGGAGAAAATAGCTTCTTAAAAGGAAAAATTGGGCAGATGGAAAAGGAGATACAAAAGTTAACGGAAAAAACAATTTGATGAAGATTAGAATTGGACAAGTAGAAACTAACGACTCAATGAGACAGCAAGAGTCAGTCAAACAAAATCTAAAGAATGAAAAGATAGAAGAAAATGTAAAATATCTAATTGGAAAAACAACTGACCTGGAAAATAGATCCAGAAGAGAAAACTTAAGAATTATTGGCCTGCCAGAAACCCAGGATGGAGAGAAGAGCCTGGACAATATCTTCCAGGAAATCATCAAGGAAAACTGTACTAGAATCAGAGGGCAAAATAGTCATCGAAAGAATGCACCATTCCCCTCCTGAAAGGGATCCCAAACTCAAAACCCCAAGAAATATAGTTGCCAAATTCCAGAGCTATCAAGTGGAGAAAATATTACAAGCAGCCAGAAAGAAACAATTTAAATATCAAGGAGATACAATCAGGATTACACAGGACCTTGAAGCTTCTACATTTAAAGATCGAAAGAATTGGAACCCAATATTCCATAAGGCAAAGGAGTTGGGACTACAACCAAGGATCAACTACCCAGCAAAGTTCAGCATAACATTTCAGGCAAGGAGAAAGTCATTCAACGAAGTAAGAGATTTCCAGAGTTTCCTGACCAAAACGCCAGAATTTAATAGACAATTCGATCTTCAAATGCAGGTTTCAAGAGAATCATAAAAAGGTAAACAGTGTGGGGGGAACAACTTGCTACTCAATTAGTGCAAATTGTTTACCTCGCTATAAGGGAAGATGATATCTGTTTATCTTGAGAACAGTGCGTCTATTAAGAAATATAAAAGGGATAAGCATAGGGGAAATGGGTATAAAGTAAATGATATCATGATAAAAATATGATTTTAAGTATGAGAAGGGAGTGTAATAGGAGGTATGAAAAGGAGGAAGCAGAAAATGGCAAATTACATCGCAAGAAGAAGTACAAAATCATAGTAGAGGGAAAGAGGGGAGGGAGATGAGCATTGTGTGAGAGGTACTCTCAACGGACTTGTTTAAAGGACCGAACAATAAACTTAAGTAGAAAATCCAAACTAGCTCTATAAGCAGTGGGAGAGGAAGGGGGAAGAAAGCAGAGGGAGGCAAAAGGGAGGGAAGAAGAAATAAAAGTAAAGGGGAGTTAAAGGGAGGGGGGCTAAAAGAAAGAGGGGAAGGCGGCAAGAGGAGGTGGTGAAAAGTGAATACTAGTGAGGAGGGGAAGGGGGACAGCAGAGCTAAAAGCACAAATGGTGGGAAAGAAGATGGAGGGAAATACACAGATTGTAATCATAACTGTCAATGTGAATGGAATGAATTCTCCCATAAAACGGAGACGGATAGCAGAATGGATTAAAAGCCATAATACAACAATATGCTGCTTACAAGAAACACATTTGAAACAGGGGGGGTACACATAGGATAAAGGTCAAAGGATGGAGCAGAATATATTGTCTTCAGCTGATGTAAAGAAAGGCAGGAGTAGCAATCCTAATCTCAGACAAAGCAAAAGCAGAAATAGATCTAATCAGAAGGGATAAGGATGAAAACTATATCCTGCTAAAAGGCACCATAGACAATGAAGCAATATCATTACTAAACATGTATGCTCCAAGTGGTATAGCATACAGATTCTTACAGGAGAGGTTGAGGGAGTTGAAGGAAGAAATTGACAGCAAAACTATACTAGTGGGGGACCTCAACCTCCGTCTTTCTGAACTTGATAAATCTAACCTCAAAATAAACAAGAAAGTTGTTAAGGAGGTAAATAAAACTCTAGGTGAGGTAGATATGATAGATCTTTGGAGAAAATTGAATGGGAATAGAAAGGAATATACCTTTTTCTCAGCAGTACATAGGACATTTGCAAAAATTGACCATGTACTAGGACATAAAAATTTCACAATCCAGTGCAGAAAGGCAGAGATAATCAGTGCATCTTTCTCAGATCATAATGCAATAAAAATTATATGTAATAAAAGGCCATGGAAAGATAAAGCAAAAATCAGTTGGAAACTAAAAATCTAATCCTAAAGAAGGAATGGGTTAAAGAAGAAATCATAGAAACAATCAACAACTTCATTCAAGAGAATGACAATAATGAGACAACCTACCAAATCTTATGGGATACTGCCAAAGCAGTTCTTAGGGGAATTATATCTTTGAATACCTACATAAATAAAATAGAGAAAGAGGGGATGAATGACTTGGGTATGCAGCTGAAAAAGATAGAAAAAGAACAAATTGAAAATCCCCAAGAAAATACCAAACTAGAAATACTGAAAACCAAAGGAGAGATTAATAAAATTGAAATTAAGAAAACTATTGAATTAATAAATAAAACCAATAGTTGTTTTTATGAAAAAACTAATAAAATTGATAAACCTTTGGTCAATTTGATTAAAAAAAGAAAGAAGACAATCATACTACTAATATTAAAAATAAAAAGGGTGAACTCACCTCCAATGAGGAGGAAATTAAAACAATAATTAGAAATTATTTTGCCCAACTTTATGCCCACAAATTCGATAACCTAAATGAGATGGATGAATATTTTAAAAAATACAAATTTCCCAGATTAACAGAAGAGGAAATTGAATACTTAAACAACCCCATCTCAGAAAAAGAAATTGAACAAGCCATCAATGAACTCCCTAGGAAAAAATCTCCAGGACCAGATGGATTCACAAGTGAATTCTATCAAACCTTTAAAGAACAGTTAATTCCAACACTATATAGACTATTTGGGAAAATTGGGGAAGAAGGAGTACTCCCAAATTCTTTGTGTGATACAAATATGGTTTTGATACTCAAACCAGGAAGAGATAAAACAGAAAATAAAATTATAGACCAATTTCTCTAATGAATATAGATGCAAAAATTTTCAACAAGATTTTAGCAAAACGAATACAGCATCTTATCAAGAGAATAATACATTTTGATCAGGTAGGTTTCATACCAGGCATGCAGGGCTGGTTCAATATTAAGAAAACTATTAGCATTATTAGTCATATCAACAAGAAAACCAACAAAAACCACATGATTATCTCAATAGATGCAGAAAAAGCTTTCGAAAAAATACAACACCCATTCCTATTAAAAACACTGGAGAACATAGGAATAAAGGGAACTTTCCATAACATAATAAACAGTATCTACCTGAAACCTTCAGCAAGCATTATATGCAATGGAGATAAGCTAGACGCATTTCCAATAAGGTCAGGTGTGAAACATGGATGCCCATTATCACCATTATTATTCAATATGGTACTAGAAATGTTAGTGGTAGCAATTAGACAAGATAAAGAAATTGAAGGAATAAAAATAGCCAAAGAAGAAACTAAGTTATCAGTCTTTGCAAATGATATGATGATATACTTAGAGAATCCCAGAGATTCAAGTAAAAAACTACTTGAAATAATAAACAACTTTGGCAAAGTTGCAGGTTACAAAATAAACCCGCACAAATCTTCTGCATTCCTATATATTAGCAACAAAGTCCAACAGCAAGAGATAGAAAGAGAAATCCCATTTAAAGCTAGAGTAGACGTTATAAAATTCTTAGGAGTGTACCTGCCAAAACAAACCCAGGGATTATATGAACACAATTACAAGACACTTTTTGCGCAAATAAAGTCAGATTTAAGTAAGTGGAAAAACATCACTTGTTCATGGGTAGGCTGAGCTAATGTAATAAAAATTAGTCTACTTATTTAGTGCCATACCAATTAAACTATCAGATAATTATTTTCTAGAGCTGGATAAAATAATATCAAAATTCATTTGGAAAAAGAAAATGTCCAGAATATCAAAGGGACTAATGAAAAGAAATGCTTGGGAAGGTGACCTAGTGCTACCAGACCTCAAATTGCATTACAAAGCAGCAATTATCAAAACCACTTAGTATTGGCTAAGAAACAGAGGAGTAGACAAATGGAATAGACTTGGCACTCAAGACACAGTAGGCAAGGAATATAGCAACCTCCTGTTTGATAAACCCAAAGATCTCAGCTTCTGGGATAAGAACTCACTGTTCGACAAAAATTTCTGGGAAAACTGGTTAACTGAGTGGTGGAAATTAGGCATAGACCCATGCCTGACACCGTACACAAGAATAAAGTCCAAATGGGTACATGCTTTAGGTATAAAGATTGATACCATGAATAAACTGGAGAAGCAAGGAATAGTGTATTTATCAGATTTATGGAGAGGGGAAGAATTTTTTTCTAAAGAAACGATAGAAAACATTATGAAATGCAAGATAGATGATTTTGATAACTTTAAACTGAAAAGTTTTTTCACAACCAAACCCAATGCAAAAAACCATTCTTGGAAGAATTCAAATTAGAAAGGTAGAAGAAAAAGTGGTTAATTCCTTTAAAAATACTATTGCCAAAAGTGTGTGTGTGTGGGGGGAAATTCACTGAAAAAAGAAATTCTTAAAAAATGAAACTGGCCAAATGGTTAAAGAGGCATAAAATCCAACTGGAGAAAACATTTCCTTAGAAAGTATAATTGGTCAAATCGAAAAAGAGGTAGAAAAAATAAATTAAAAAAAAAACAATTCATTGAAAATTAGAATTGGATAAGTAGAAGGAAATGACTCTATGAAGCATCAGTAATGAATGTTGAAAACTGAAAATAAATAAATTATATACAAAAAAGTAGAAATAGAGGGGTGGATCAGTGGAATATGTTAGGGACACAAAACACAGTAAACAATGATTATAGCAATCTTTTTATATGCTCATATATATATATATATATATATATGTGTGTGTGTGTGTGTGTGTGTGTGTGTGTGTGTGTGTATGTGTGTGTGTACCCAAAGAAGCAAACTTCTGGGATAAGAACTCACTATCTGAGAAAAAGTTCTGGGAAAAGTATCACATAGTATGACAGAAACTAGGCATAGACCAACTTCTGACACTTTGTAAAATCCAAATGACTACATGATTTTGATATAAAGACTGATACTATAAACAAATTAGGGGAGGAAAGAATAGTGTATTTGTCAGATTCATGGAGAATGGAGGAATTTGTGACCAAACAAGGGATAGAGAACATTATGAAATTAAAAATGGATAATTTTGATTAAATTAAATTGAAGGGTTTTTTTGTTGTGTTTTTGTTTTTTGTTTTTTGGGGTTTTTTTTGCAAAAACAACGTCAAACAACTAAGATTAGGAGAGAAACATAAAACTGGGAAAGAATTCTTACAAGTAGTTTGTTTCTCTGATAATTCTCATATATACAGAGAACTCAGTCAAATTTATCAGAGTGCAAGTCATTCCACAATTTATAGTTGGTCAAAGAATATGAACATGCTGTTTTCAGAGAAAGAAATTAACCCTATCTTCATTCATACAAAAAATGCTCTAAATCCCTATTGATTAGAGAGATGCAAATCACAACAACTCTGAGGTAGTACAGCACACCTATCATACTGGGTAACATAACAAAATAGGAAAACGATAAATGTTGGAGATAATGTGGGGGCATTGGAATCATACATTGTTGGTGGAGTTATGAGCTGATACAACCTTTCTTGAGAACAATTTGCGACCATGCTGTGCATACCCTTTGATTCAGCATTTCCACTTCTAGGGCTATATCCCAAAGAGATCATAAAAATGAGTAAAGGGTCCATATGTGCAAAAAAATTGACAGCAGCTCTTTTGTGTTGGCCAAGAACTGAAAATCAAGGGGATGCCCATCAATTGAGGAATGACTGAAGATGTTGTGGTATATGAATGTAATGGGATATTATTGAGATATAAGAAATGATGAACAGGTGGACTTCAAAAAATCTTGGAAAGAAAAACATGAACTGATCTTGAGTGAAGTAAGCAGAATCAGGAAAACACTGTTCATAGCAACAGGCACAAAATGGAATGATTGACTGATAGACTTAGCTCTTCTCAGCAAGGCAAGTACTTATGATGGAAAATGCCATCCATATCCAGAGAATTATGGTGTCTGAATGCAGAGTGAAGGAAACTATTTTCTTTTTCCCTCTTTTTCCTTTCTCATGGTTCTCTGCATTCATTCTAATTCTCCTAAACAACCTAATTATTGTGGAAATATGTTTAGTAGGAATGTATATGTAGAGTTCATAGCAGATTTCATGTCATCTTGGAGAGGTTAGAGAGGAAGGAGGGGGACAAAATTTAAAACTCATGGAAGTGAATGTTGAAAACTATTAATAATTAAATAACAAAAATAAATTTAATCATTTTTCTTGGAATTTGCAGACGTTTTTGCTTTTCTATTCATTTGCTTCTTGAGAAAATATATTACTTATTTCAAATCATATTTCATTTTTATGTTTAGAATTTCTGAACAAGTGTTGCATTGTTTCTTAGTCATGGCATTTTGATTTCTGGTAACAGAATGGTCATTTGGGAAACCAATTATGCACAGATAGTTTCTAGGCATCCTGTCTTAGAGATCAGTACGTTTTGCTTAGGTTAGCATATTTTCTTGTAATGTTATTGGGCTTTACTTTTGTTTTGCTGTGCTTTCTTTTTGCATATTTCCTTCTAGATTAGTTTTAACTTCTGAATATTTGCATTACCAATCTATTACTCTCTCCTTTGTTTCTTTGGTAAGACTGCATTGCAGATTCAATTTTTTTTGTCAATTCTTGTTGGTTTTCTTTTTTCCCTATTCCTCTCATTATTTTTGTTGTGCAGGCAATAAATTCCGCTCTCAATTTTTTAATTTCTCTTTTAAACTATATGGAACAGTAAAATGTAGTTTTATCTTCTCCTCTGTATTATCAAGTGATTTGTAATTTTCTTCTTTTTTATATCTATTCATATATGCTTGTAGTCATTTAGTAGATCTAGAGGGCATATTTCCATTTGTTGTTAATCTTTTCTTTTCCCTTTTGAATTGTCTGCTTATGTTCAAAGTCCTTGATTATTTTCTTCCTGAGATCATTAATAATTTCCGTCTCTTCCCCCTCCTCTTATCTTCCCCATTGCTCATTATCTGACTCCTTTACCTCTAAAATTAGTTTCTCGGGGGGTCAGATCTTAAAATACCTTAGCCTCTGCCCATGTTGGGTAATTTATATTTCAGCAATCTAAGTCTTTGCCTGAAATGACTTTTTGAAGGAACCCAAAGTGAGCTCATTTAGATGATGGATTTTTTTTTTCTCAGGCTTAGTGGTATGCTTCATAGCTTTCCTACCTCCATCCCTTAACATAGCATCATAGCCTGATGGCCAGTCCTGTTTCTTTTATCTCTCAGTTCTTTGACCTTGAACTGTTAGCTTAGAGAATACTGGTGTTTTCTGGTTTGGTTTCTGTAGTTTGGATCCTTGAGGATCTAGTATGTATGCAGATGACATCAAGATGTAGGGTTAAGCCATAGTTCAGACCCAAACATCTGTCTTGTTGATTTTCTTCTCCTCTGCTTTGATAGAGAGATTCTTTATAAGATAGAACATTACATGCTGATTGCCTATCTATTACTCTCTTTTTTGTTTCTTTGGTAAGACTGCATTGCAGACTCAATTTTTGTTGTTGTTGATTTTGTTTTTTTCCCTATTCTCATTATTTTCGCTATGCAAGCCACACATACAACAAAGAAATAAGAAAGATAAGTAAACGTGTATAAAAACCACTCTTCCCCTACAAGAAAAGAGAGAAGATGGGAATAAGAGAAGGAAAGATTGTGATAGAAGGGAAAGCAGATTAGGGGAAAGGGTAATTAGAATGCATGGTGTTTTGGGGTGGGAGAGGGGAGAGAAGGGGAGAAAATTTGGAACTAAAAACGTTGTGGAAATGAATGTAGAAAACCAAAAATGAACAAATAAATTATAAAAAAGAAAATGTGAATTGATCCATCCATTTTTGGACAGCAATCTGGAATTATGTCCAAAGAGTTATTTAAAGATTTAAATATGTATACCTTTTGATCCTGTAATATTACTACTAAGTTTATTTCCAAAAATAATTAAGGGAAAAGAAAACAAGAACCTTTATGTTCTAAAATATTTATAGAAGTTTTCTTTGTCCTGACAAAGGAATCTGGAATTTTCTGGGATATCCATCAGTTTTGGAATGGCAGAACATATTGTGGTATGTGTTTGTGATGGAATCCTATTGCAACACAAGAAATGATGAAGTTGATGATCTCAGAATATAAACCAACATAGATTTGCATAAAATAACGAAGAGTGAAATTATCTGAAGAAAGAACACATTTTATATAACAACAGAAATATTGTTTTAAAAGCAATTTCGAGGGGGGGGGGGCGGAGCCAAGATGGCGGAGTAGAAAGATGCACGTTTATGAGCTCCGAACCCACAACCCATAGAATTAAGGTAAAAAGAAATCCCCATAAATTCTGAATCACTGTAGGGGGTGCATAAAAATAGGAGAAGAGATTTCCATTCCAGTGAGCCCTGGAGAGCTGTCCACAGAGGACCCCACCCCAGTGCTGCCCTGGCTGTGGCCCCAGAGAAGCTGATCCGAGCAGGCTTCAGGGACGGAAGCTCCGGCAGCCGGGAAAGTCCCTCCGCCCACAGAAGCTACAGGTCAGTGAGAGAGAAGGCTGGACTGGATGAGAGGGGGAGCGGAGTGTCTCCCTGACTCGGGCGCCCTCAGGAGGAAGTGGCAGCGGCAGAGACAGGGGCAGGAAGCGGCGGAGGCAGAGGCGTGGGCGGCAGCAGAGGCAGCAGCGGCGGCGGCCCGGACTACCCCAGCAGCAGGCAGGATCTTCATTACGGAAGGTCTCTCCATAAACAACCTGACGGAGCTGAGCCTGGGAGGCAGGGCCCCCCCACACCCCCACCCACTCCATTCCTGAAGGTCTCTGCATAAAGCCCCTGAGGGAGCTGAGCCTGGGAGGCGGCCCTGCCCCCACCCCAGCAACTGAACTAAAGCTTGCTGCGGAAAGCCCATTTGAACCTCAGACCCCATGCACTGCCTGGGCGGATCTAGGCAGGGGTGGACAGGAATCTCAGAAGTCAAGTAGCTGGCTGGGAAAATGCCTAGAAAAGGGAAGAAAAATAAGACTATAGAGAGTTTTTTCGAACAGATGCAAATGATCCCGACTTCCGGATCTGATGAGGAAATATTCTTGCCATCAGGGAAAGACGTGGAGGGCGGGGCCGCAGTACCCCAGACATCCCAGGGGGATGTCGGATGGGCTCAGGCCTTGGAAGAACTCAAAAAGGATTTTGAAAAGCAAGTTAAATAGGTGGAGGAAAAACTGGGAAGAGAAATGACAGAGATGCAAGAAAAGTATGAAAAACGGGTCAATACCTTGGTAAAGGAGACCCAAAAACATGCTGAGGAAAATAACACCTTGAAAAATAAGCTCACTCAATTGGCAAAAGAGGTTCAAAAAGCCAATGAGGAGAAGAATGCTTTCAAAAGCAGAATGAGCCAAATGGAAAAAGAGGTTCAAAAACTCACTGAAGATAATAGTTCTCTCAAAATTAGAATGGAACAGATGGAGTCTAATGACTTTACGAGAAACCAAGAAATCAACAAACAAAACCAAAAGAATGAAAAAATGGAAGAGAATGTGAAATCTCATGGGAAAAACAACTGACCTGGAAAATTGATCCAGGAGAGACAATTTAAAAATTGTGGGACTACCTGAAAGTCATGATCAAAAAAAGAGCCTAGACATCATCTTCCAAGAAATTATCAAGGAAAACTGCCCTGACATTCTAGAACCAGAGGGTAAAATAAGTATTGAAAGAATCCATTGATCACCACCTGAAAGAGATCCAAAAAGAGAAACTCCTAGGAATATTGTGGCCAAATTCCAAAACTCCCAGCTCAAAGAGAAAATCTTGCAAGCAGCTAGAAAGAAACAATTCCAGTACTGTGGAAATACAATGAGGATAATTCAAGATCTAGCCGCTTCTGCATTAAGGGATCAAAGTGTGTGAAACAGGATATTCCAGAAGTCAAAGGAACTAGGACTCAAACCAAGAATCACCTACCCAGCTAAACTGAGTATAATACTTCAGGGGAAAATATGGTCTTTCAATGAAACAGAGGACTTTCAATCATTCTTGATGAAAAAACCAGAGCTGAAAAGAAAATGTGACTTTCAAACACAAGAATGAGAAGAAGCATGAAAAAGTAAACAGCAAAGAGAAGTCTTAAGGGACTTACCAGAAGTGAACTGTTTACATTCCCACATGGAAAGACAATATTTGTAACTCTTAAAACTTTTCAGTATCTGGGTAGTTGGTGGGACCACACACACACATGTACACGCATGCACACACACACAGAGAAAGAGAGCACAGATTGAATTGAATAGGATGGGACCATATCTTAAATGAAATTAAGGTAAATGCTGAGAGAGAAATGTAGTGGGAGGAAAGAGGGTGAAATGGAATGGGATAATTATATGTCATTTAAGAGGCAAGGAGGAGACTTTTTAGTGGAGGGAAAAAGAGGAGAGCTGAGAAAAAAAAAAAAAAAACAAACCAAGAAATTACCCGCATCACATTTGACTAAAGGAAGGAATAAAATGCACACTCATTTTGGTATGAAAACCTATCTTACAGTATAGGAAAGTGGGAGAGAAGGAGGTAAGCAAGGGGGGGGGGGGATGATGGAAGGGAGGGCAAAGGGAGGAGGGAGCAATTTGAAGTCAACACTTGGGGAGGGACAGGATCAAAAGACAGAAGAGAAACAATGAGGGGCAGGATAGGATGGAGGGTAATTCAGTTAGTCTTACACAACACGACTATCAGGGAAGTCATTTGCAAAACTACACAGATATGGCCTATATTGAATTGCCTGCCTTCCCAAAAGAAATGGGTGGGGAGGGAAGGATGAGGTGAATTTGGAACTAAAAGTTTTAGGAATAACTGTTTAGTTTTGTGTTGCTACTAGAAAAGAAGACATACAGTTAATGAGGAATAGAAAGTCATCTGGCCGTACAGGAGAAAAGAGAAGATGGAGACAAGAGAAGGGAGGGATGACAGAAGAGAGGGCAGATTGGAGACAGGAAAAATTAGATTGCTTGAGGTATTGGGGTGCGGGGAGGGGATAAAAGGGGGAAAAATTTGGAACCCAAAATTTTGTGAATATGAATGTAAAAAGTTAAATAAATAAATAAATTAAAAAAAAAAAAAACAATTTCGAGCAAATAAGTCAATTTTGTTAATGCAACATCCAAATAAACTACAAAGGATATATGAAGACACTCTCTGCATCCAGAGAAATAACTGATAAATAGAAATCTGCATAGGGTGATTTTGTGTGTTCATGTTTGTGTGAGTGTGTGTTTGTGTGTGTGTATGTGTGTGTAGTGGTAGCCATCTATATTCTGGTGGGATGGGACGAAAAAAGAAAATAAAACAAAAATTTCATAATAACTTTGCTACATATTTAAAAGTAATAGAAAGTTGTACATAATAGATTAGCTGTTTCAAGTGCAATCATTCATTTTCATTATACTATGTTATAGAAATGCTTCTTTTATTCCAAGAATCAAAAAGAAAGCAAATAAAATTTTTAAAACAAACTCCTTCTATATTACAGCAACTGTTTAAATTAAGAAAATACCTTTCTGAAATCCTTACATCACTGAAATCACAGATTCAGTCTGTGAAAAGAAAAAAAAATATTTCAAAGAAATATCAGTTTGTAGGGATGACGACAAGTTTTTAAGACTCTTAAAATGTGAAATCAGTTCTTACATGTTGTGTGGTCTGCTAAATAGTCAGTGCTTAAAACAATGATAACGAATTTGGTTTAAAAAATACCTGAGAAATTAACACAGGATAGTAGAAAGCACAGGAACTAAAACCTTAAGACCTGACTTTGAATCTGGCTCTACCATTTACTATCTATTTGATATGAAAGATTTACTGCCTATTCGATATTACTTTCTCTTTGATATTAACCTTTCTATTTATGCCACAGATCCTTTTTTTCTTTCAGTGAGTGTGTCTGCTCTAAACTCTCTCTGTGTTTCTATCTTTCTGTCCCTCATTCTATCTCTTTCTCCATCTCTCCCTGTCCCTGTCTCTCTATTCCTTTTTTATTGTCTCCCTCCTTTTCCCACCCTTCCTCTCTCCATAAATGTCTCAAATATTTCTGTCTCATGGCATAAAGACTGTACTGCACAAAGCTGGTGGCAATATGATCCATCAATCTACCCTCATACATGACAGATTGCTATGTAAACTATCAAGCAAAAGACCTGTAAAACACAAAAGAGGATTGGATAAAACATTTCTAGGGTAAAATATGAATCAAAGGTTATAATTAGAAGGTGTTAGATATCATGACTCATTTCTTACTTAAATTTCATTTTTTTCAAAATGTAAGTTGCTCTGCTGCAGATGTTCTTACTACTCCTGAAGGTGAGGCTCTCTGACAAGATGGCAAAGAATACTTACCATAATTTCTGAGCTGTTTAATAGTTGCTTTTTTTTTTTATTAAGGAAGGAGTTTCTGTTCAGAAGACCAGTAACTATTAATGGCTCCTCCTCTTGCAGGTCCACAATGTACTTTAAAAAAAAATTGAAGCATTCCCTTTCCAAGCACTTTCTGGCACCCTGTGTCCATGGTTATACCACATCAGTTTGAAGTGTGCCCTTGTCATCCCATTTCTGCTTCACTTTGTCTTGTTAGGCCACTTTAGCTCACCATAAAGCAGATGCTTAAGGAAGTAGAGCTGAATTTCAATGAGAATGACATCAATTCTGGCTAATGCATAGCCCTTCAGGACCCTTGTGGTGACAATTATATATAGTCGTTTAATAGGAACTTGGACTTATGATTGCAAGGATAAAACTACTCAGGAAACTGAGTGGGAAACATGTATTCAAGTCAGTTGACATCCATTGAGAAAAAAATGCAATATTTTGGAGAGCATAGTGGCCTGAATCAGGAAAGGGGTTTGGACATTAGCCAGCACTGTACACCTAGTTGGTTTTGTTACAGAGGTAAGTTACTCCAACTGTCTGGGCTTCATTCAGTGTTTCCATCAGTAAAAAAAAAAAAAAATGGATTATAGAAGACGATCTCTTTCTAGCTTTAAATTTATTCACTAAATTGGAAATTTTTCTTGACAGTAATGTAGATCACAAATCACATTGCTTTTCTTTTCAAACACGGAGAAAGATTGCATAAGAATAATATTACAGGAATGACTCTTCTTTTACTCTTGAGAGTTTGCAATGTACTTTATACATATTATGTCATTTAATCCTCACAATAACGCAGAGAGGGAGGACCTCAAGTATTGCTATCATAACCCAATGATCAAGCATAGAAAGCATTAGATATAGGTTCTCCTATATCTAATAAGTGTCATAGTAAGGCTTTGAAATTCTCTTTGTGGCAATATTCTTTAACAAACAAACTCCTTATCAGGTCTGTTATATTACTAATTCTATTAACTATAGAATGGACTAGAAGGACACTGGAGTCCCATCCAATTTTCAAATTCTGTGATTATTTCCATAACACTGACAAAGTCAAATAATTTTCGAAATCTTCAACTTGTTAGATTCTCTGTTTTTGCAGTAACTATACCTTTTCAGTGCAAAGTTCTTGGTTTATATTTTCTAGAAGAGTAATTTTCAGGAGCTCTTTCATGAGTTTTCATGAACTGAGCATCACCTGGCATACATATACACACATGTACACACAAGTATACACCACATCTTACTCTATCAGGAAACATCACAACTTATACGGGGAGAGGGGTCTGCTAGTACAAGTTCTTATATCTGCATTGATAAAGTAAAAGCAACTTTCAAGAAGTTGACAATCACTTTAATCAAGCACATATGTCATTCTTGTAACCACGTCCACATATCATTCACTTAGTTCAGCGAGTCAGCACCCTGAATCTTATAGAAAATACAGAGCATTCAAAAGCTCAGCAAACATGGCTTCCTCTGCCTGAATTCAACAGACAATTGGACCCCAACTCTCTGACCATCATCCCCAGAGAGGGAAGCATGACATCTGGTTTCTCAGAACTGGATGGCTCCTCAGTGGCTTCCTGGAGTCCACATGGTTTCTCCTGTTACCAGAAAAGGAAACATAACATCTGGGTTCTCAAAGTCAGAGAGCTTCTTGCCCTTTCCCATAGTCCTTATCTGGCACTCAAAGCTTCTCACCAAAATCTAAGCCCCAAAGTAAAACTTCAACTCAGAGTAGTTATAACTATTTTTATAGTCAGAGGGCATTACAACCCTTTGACCCAGTGCCTCAATAGAAAAAACAAAAGATACCTGGGACCCTCCTAGAAAAGACTTCCCTAATCAAGGTTCCTGCAAGGGGCAGGCCCATCAATGGGTGAGAAATATTTTTAATCACATTAAAATAATTGACAGTACAAATACATACCCTGATTCAAGTTAAAAAAACTCATGCATATGTACGTTACTCCTTGTAAAGACTCTTGGTTGATAAAGGTAAGATTCACACTTTATATTGTTTATACTAAAACAAAAACAGCAAAAGATCCTATTTTGATCACTATCACAGTGATATACATCTGTATACATACATATGTACATGTGTCCATAAATATATTTATATGTCCTTATGCACATGTGAGTATACTTTTAGAAAACAAGGATGAACATACACATAATACTTCAATGATTTGTATCATTGTTTCTAGGTTTCCTGACTCTGCTAAGATAATAAAATTGATATTTCACTTAAAATTTTGCTGTATTTGAGCAAGAAGTTCTGGAAATGAATACTGATTTTATCACTGTCCATTTTGCTTACACAAGTCACTTAATGACTTTGAGAGTGAATTTCCTCATCTTTGAAATACACATAATATTTGCTCTCTGCCTGGGTTCTAGGAAGCCACGGCTTCCATTGCTGGAGCCCTGGCCTAAAACCCCTGGGGGAGTTGAGCAGCTGATCTAGATTTAAGCTCTGACTGGGGCCTCTGGGGTAAAGAGGAATGATAGCCTCCATGGTGGACGCTCTCGAGAAGGAATTGTGCTCACACACCAGAGCTTAGGGAAGGAGATGAATAAACACTTCTGCCTTGATTATGCCACCTGAGAGAAACTGAGAACTTACAAACCTGCAGAATACACCCTCCTCTTTACAAAGTATTCAAAAGTCAAAGAATTAGACAATAGAAGGTTATTTTCTTGGTGAGCAGGTATTTTCTTCCATTCTTTTGGATGAGGAAGAAATATTTAGATCTTCACTGGAAGATCAAAAAGTCAAGGCTTCTGCATACAAAAATCTCAAAAGTATGCAATTGTCTCAGTACATATAAGAGCTCAAAAGGAATTTGAAAATGAAGTAAGAGAAGTGGAGGAAAAATTGGGAAGAGAAATGAGAGTGATGCAAGAAAATCATGGAAAGCAAGTCAACAGTTTGCTTAAGGAAACCCAAAAAGTGCTGACGAAATTAAGACCTTTAAAAATAGATTAACTCAAATGGCAAAAGAGACCCAAAAGTTCAATGAGGAGAAGGATTCTTTAAAGAGCAAAAATAGGTAGAAAAATGCACATACTCTGGCTCTCCCCCAACAGTCTATAAAATACCTCTAAAAAATGACTCAACAAACTGAAGATCAGCAGAAACCATGAAAGGACAGAGTGAAAGAGAATTCAAGTCCAAGGTAGCCTGGAAAGCTGACAGGAAAGATGTATTGCATGGGGTGCAGAGTGGAGCACAGCCCACAGAGTCCAGACCAGTCCTGGAAGGAACAGGACTGAAAAAGACCATGGGGGTGGAATTCCCAGCGGCAGCAGAGGTTTTCAGATCACTCAACCCACAAACGCCAAAGAAAGCTTCAAATATCACTAAGAATGCCTTTTTAACTGGATAAGGAGGGACCATACTCTAACTCTGCCATCAGTAGCCACTGTAGCAGAAGTATCCATTTTGGGACCCCTATGCCTAAAGACCCTGGAGAAATTGATATGCTGATCAGAATTTCAGCCTTGACCCTGGCCCTGGGGTGAGGATGAGGAGGTAGCTATGGAGTGGTAATTTTACTGCTCACAGATTCTGGATAAAAAAGTTTTCGGTTGCACCCAGACCAGTGTGCAGGCTAGGAGAAAAGTAACTTGTCTCCCTTGATTGTGCCACCTTGGAGGAACTGAGAACTTAAAGGTCCTCAGAGTATAAACTCTTCTTGACAAAGGATTCAAAAGTCAATTAACTGTCTGGGAAAATGACCAAAAAAGGGAAAAAAAGAATAAGACAATAGAAGGGTACATTCTTGGTGAGCAGGTATTTTCTTCCTTTCAGATGATGCATACCATCAGAGGAAGATCTAAGAGTAAGAATCTCTGCATCCAAAACATACAAAGTGGTTGTGCTGTAGTCTCTGGCCAAGGAAGAGCTCAAAAAGGATTTTGAAAATCAAGTAAAAGAGGTGGAGGAAGAATGGTGAAGAGAAATGAGAGCAATGCAAGAAAATCTTGAAAACTGAGTCACCAGCTTGCTGAAGGAGACCACCCCAAAAATGCTGAAGAAAATAACATTTTTTAAAAACAGACTAACTCAGTTGGCATAAGAAGTCCAAAAAGTTAATGAGGAAAAGAATGCTTCAAAAAGTACAAATGACCAAATGGTAAAGCAGGTTCAAAAGCTCAATAAAGAAAATTATTTTTTAAAAATTAGAATGGAACAGATGGAAGTGACTGACATTGTGAGAAACCAAGAAATTACAAAACAAAACCAAAGGAATGGAAAAAAATAGAAGACAACGTGAAATATCTCACTGGAAAAACAACGGACCTGGAAAATAGTTCAAGGAAAGAAAATTTAAATATTACGGGACTACTTGAAAGTCATGATAAAAAAAGAGCCTATACATCATCTTTCATGAAATTATCAAGGAAATCTGCCCTAATATTCTGGAACCAGAGGGTAAAATAAATATTGTAATAATTCACCAATCACTCCTGAGAGAGACCTGAAAAGAAAAAAAGCTCCTAGGAATATTGTAGTCAACTTCCAGAGTTCTCAGATCAAGGAGATAATATTGCAAGCATCCAGAAAGATACAATTCGAGTATTTTGGAAATACAATAAGGATAACACAGGATCTCACAGCTTCTACATTAAGGAATCAAAGGATTTGGAATATGATATTACAGAAGTCCAAGAAACAAAGAATAAAACGAAGAATCACCTACCCAGCAAAACTGATTACTATGTTTCAAGGGCAAAATACTAATTCAGTGAAATAGTGAACTCTCAAGCATTCTTGAACAGAGCTTATTAGAAAATTTGACTTTCAAGCACAAGACTCAATAAAAGCATGAAAAGGTAACCAAGTTAGAGAAATCGTAAGGAACTTACTAAAGCTGAGGGGCAGCTAGATGGAGCAGTGGAGAGAGCACAAGTGTAGGAGTCAGGAGGACCTGACTTCAAATGTCACTTCAGATACTTGACACTCACTAGCTGTGTGACCTTGGGTAAGTCACTCAACCCCAATTGCCTCATCTTGGGTCCTCTCTAGTAATCCTGATGAATATCTGGCCACTGGATTCATATGGATCTGGAGGAGAAGTGAGGCTGGTGACCTGCACAGCCCTGCCTCACTCAAAAAATAAAAATAAAAAATAAAATAAAACAATGTTAAGTGCAAGTCATGTCATTACTTCTCTGATGCCATGGTCTTCTTCGGCAATGAAGGAGGAACACAGACTAAAGCTGAACTGTTTGCATTCCTACATGGAAAGATAAACATATATAGCCTATATTCAATTGCTTGACTTCTCAGTGGGGATAAGTGGGGAGGGAGGAAGGGAGATAAATTGGAACTCAAATTTTAGGAACTAATGTTGAGAATTATTTTTACATGTAACTGGGAAATAAGAAATGCAGGTAATAGTGTATAAAAATCTATCTTGCCCTACAAGAAAAGAGCTAGATGCAGATAAGGGCAGGGAAGGGTGTGGTAGAAGAGAGGGTAAATTGGGGGAAGGGGTAAGCAGAATGTGAGGCATTATGGGGTGGAGGGAGGGGAGAGATGTGGAGAAAATTTGGAACTCAAAATTTTGTAGAAATGAATATTGAAAAATAAAAGCAAATAAATAAATTGGATGAAAAATTAAAAATTGCTACCTATTATCAATTAGTTCAATGCCAGATTTGAATTGAAGTCATGAAAGAAATTGAAAGAGAAACACATAAATCACCTTGCCTTTCATATTCGCTTAGTATCTGCAAGTTTATATATTTAGTGACTAGATCCAGATGATACTTCAGATAATAATTAACATAGGCTGTCCAACCCCAATAAATATCAAAATAACTGATGATAATCTTCCCTTAAAACCTCCAATGAATGGATATTCTTAAATCTTTATGTATCTCTTTAGGGATACATATCCTTGCACAGACCAAGCAAATTATTCCCTTAAATTGCTCCCACCCTCTCACTACTCTTTTTCTGTCTTTTTATTCATGTTACATTCAAGCAACACTTCATTCACATTACATTAGAAAATCAGTTGATAAAAGGGACAAAATTAATATTACCATTAATATAATTAAGAATGTTAACAATAGTCTTAATTAGGCATCAAATGAGGCTTTTGTTCTCAATCACCAGGGATATGAAAGGCCAGAAACTCAGTTGCTGTATTGTTTTAGCTAATAGCTAAAATATTTTTGTTTTTAAATTTCCGAAGAAATGGGGTGATTTGTGGATGAAACATAAAGAATATAAGAAGTACATAATGCTTGGTTTTTCCCTCTGAAAACTTTGAAAATAAATCAGGAAACATGGAAATGATGGTTCATAATACATTTCAGGAATGATTGGTAGTTTTGCTTTCTTCACAGTTCACTATCACTGGTTTCTCTCTTTCCTTCAAATTCTGCAGGTGAAGCAATTCACCTTTATATTGTCTTATTTAGTAGCATTCTTTCAGAAGGGTGAATATATAAAGGCTTGCAGGGAAGTGAAGCCCATTGGTCTGTAGTGAAATCTTGTGTGTATGGTATATTTCCTATCCACATATTTAAAATTCCACACTTGGGAACATGCACCACCAGCAGATGAAGTGAGGGTGGAGTATTATGTCTACCTTATTTATGTTAGGAATTTTACATATGTTAATGAAGTAGGACCCAGCAAAATTCAGACACATGAAAATTCAGAGATTAAAAATATCAGTTGTAATGTTTCCATATGTGATGAATGTAATTAAGCACATTACTTCATCCTTGTTCCGTGAAATTCAAATATATCATGAAAACTAAGACATTACAAATAAAATAAATGCACTGGCAAAGGAGAAAGAACCCAATCATATAAAGTTACTATGGGAAAAGAGAACACTGGAGTTCATTTTCAGAAAATTATGTGGAAGAAAGAAATTTTCTTCCACCCCAAAGAGTGACAGAAAATGATCAAAAAATCATAGAAGAACTTTACAAAATACTTTAAAAGTCAAACGATTGAGATTGAGGAAAAACTAAAAAAAGGATCAATCCATAAAAATAAGATTATGAAGAAAAAGTCAACCAATTCAAAAAGGAGAGCCAGAATCTTAAAGAAGAAAATAACTCCTTGAAAATCAAAATTGGGCAAATGGAAGCCAGAGAAGTTATAAGAGATCAAGAAATAATAAAGGGAAATGTAAAGATTGAAAAAAATAGAAGAGAATGTGAAATACCTCATAAGGAAAACAATTGAACTGGAGGAAGGATCAAGAATAGAAAACATAAAAATAATTGAACCACCTGAAAACTATGATAAAAAAGGAATCTTGAGAAAATAATACAAAAACAATTAAATTGGCCTGAAGCATTAGAACAAAAGAGAAAAATAGACATAGAAAAAAATCCACTTTTCACCACCTAAAAGAGATCCTTTGAGGAAAATCTATGGGAATAATAGTCAAGTTCTGAAACCTACAGCTCAAGGATAAAATTGTATAAGCAATAAGAAAAAAACTGTAAATATGGTGGTGTCACAAATAAAATCACACAAGACCTAGAAGCAGTGACACTAAAAGATCACAACTCTTGGAAGACTCTATATTGAAGAGCAATACAAAATAAAGCAAAACAAAAACTGGGGTCTTGGGCAAAAGTAGCATGCCCAGAAAAGCTAAGCATAATTTTCAATGATAAAAAATCAGATATTCAGGATATTTTTAAATGAATTTAATGAAAGATTTTGAGATGTCATAGACATATGATGCACATATTAAAGACTAATTTTAAGCGATTCACATTTTTCCTACTGACCTTCTAAATTGTCTTTGGCGTTTGTAGTATGAAAAGTCTGAAAATGGCCACAGCTGCTAGTTATTCAGAGCTTTGGGACCTAGTCTGGGCTCTCTGGGACCTGGTCTGTCCTACACAGCATAAGAGGTTACTTCCAGTTCTAAATTTATGATACTATGAAAATGTGTATGAAAAGTAAAAGTTTTCTTTTCATTTAGATTTTTATAATGCACCTGAGGTAAGCCCTGAATTTCCTTTCTACAGCCTTTAACACAAGCTAGAATAAGGACGCTGATTGCTTAATTTGATCTCTGGTCATTTCTTTCCAGGAAAGGGTTGAAGTAAGTCATCATTTGTTGATTATGAGAGAAATGTAATGTTGAGGTATGATCCAAGCAGTCTGCCTGGGTACTACGAAAGCCATTAATTCTCTAGAAATGCAAAGTACCTCACTATTGAAGTAGGATTGCTCAGCTTAAATATATAACCCACTTCTCAGTGAGTTAAATTAGAAATATCAAACATTGCAACAAGTTTTTTGAATATTAATATCTCAAGTTCAAAGTTACTCAACTTTCCTGAGATCAATAACTCATCAGCTAACCATCATTCTCCAGAAAATTCACTCTGCCTCTTGAATATATGGACCCACTCGATGCCCTGAAACTATACGAATGAATTCTTACTTGCATACTGGTCATGTTTTTCATAGTTTAGAGGGGTATCTTATTAGCCTAGAGAATATCAGTAATTGAGAAGAATCAGAGGAATAATATGCATCAGGCTAAGACTAATTTTTGACGCTGGCTGGAGAGACTAAAATCTCTCAGTCAGAACGGCATGTTTAAACACAGAACACCCACCCATGCATAATTATACATAATGATATTTTCTTATAGGAAAGTGAAAGGAAGTGTTATTAGTATTTCCCTTATACATCTCTCCTCTTTCCTTTTCCTTAATCTCCAACCCGAGGATCTCCTAACACTTATAAGTACCTCAGTTAATTTTGAACTTTCTTATAAGAAAACTTTCCTCAAAGAAATGAATAATTCAATTAAAATAAGCGGTTAGGTCAGATGATAAGAGGTAATGAAACAAGAAATAAGAGCAAGTGATGGATATTTTACCTCTTCCTCTTCATATATTAAAGCATTAATAGACATAAAGAGACCAAAGTCAAGCAGGTGGTGACAAAGATCATATTAAGACCCCCAAAAAAGAGAAAGATTTAGAATTAGGTATGGAATACTTAAATACATAAATTATTTTTCTTTCCAAATTAAAGTCTTTTCTCAGTTTTTTTTCTGACTTTTCTGCAGTTTTTCACACCATTAATCACTTTCTCTTTCTTGATACCCTCTACTTTGCAGGTTTTTGGGATACCACTCCTTCCTGATTTTCCTCTTACCTATTCTTTCACTCCTTTTCTGCCTCCTTTGCTAGATCTTTCTCCAGATTATTTTTCTAACCGTTGGTGTCCTTCAGGGATTTATCCTGAAGGGACCGTCTTATTTTTCCCCTCTATATTACTCATTGAGTGATCTCATCAATTCCCACGAATTTAATGACCATCTCTAGGCTGATTATTCTCACATCTACCTTCCTACCCCAATCTCTTTAAGTTCACATCTCCACCTGCGTTTCAGATGTCTCAAACTTAATGTCTAATGGTCATCTTAAACTCAAATATGTCTAAAATATAATTCATTTTCTTTTCCCATAAATCCTTCCCTTCATGTTTCATATTAGCATAGAGAGGATCATCCTCCCAGACCCTCAGGCTCTCAACCTAGATATCATTTTGGATTTCTCAGTATTTCTTACTCTCTATGTTCAAGCTATTGTGAAGGACTGTCAATTTCACCTTTGCAGTATCTCTTGAATATTTCCCCTGTTTTCCTCGGACACTGCTACCACTCTAGTACAGCCTCCATCACTTCATGACTTAATTATTTAAAAAAACCTTCTAGTAGATCTGCCTGCCCCAAATCTTTCTCCCTCCATTCCATTCTATATTCAATGATTACAATGATTTTCCTAAAACACAGGTACAATCATATCAACACCCTAGTCAATAAACTCAGTGCCTTCCTATTCCTTCTATGAACAAATCTAAAATCCTCTGGACATCCAAAGCCATTCATCAACTAACCCCCTCCTATCTGTCCATCCTTATTATAGTTAATTCACCAACACATTCATTTTGATCCAGTGACAATTGATTCCTTACTGTTCCACGAAAAAGACTTTAAAAACTCAGATGAAGTCATTTTTTTTTTCAGCTCTTCTCCATACTTGGAAATCACTCCCTCCTCCTCACTAAGTACTGAAATCCTTGACTGGTTTAAATCTCAACTAAATTTCATTTTCTGGAATCCTTCCTTATCCCCTTTAAATACTGCTGCTTTCCTTATTATTTCCATTTGTCTTGAAGATATTTTGACGGGATTGACTTACTTTTATTTGTATACATTCTTGGTTCTAACCAATAGAAAAACTGATTAACATACAAAGTGAGTAAAATATTTCCCTAAAATATCTCTGTAATGAATAGCCTGGAGCATCTGTATTTGTTGTACCAAAAATTTAATTGAAAATATGGGGAAAAGTCATTTCCTAATGGTAAAATTTCTCTGCTTTTTTGCTTTATTAATATTTTCAGAATTTCTGTAAGCAGAGCTTAACAATGCTAATATTTATTACAATAAGAATGGTAATTTATGCTTTAGAGTTTATCCAGTTGATGTTTTAAAATTAAAGTAAAATTGAGGTTAAAATTTTAAAAATTTTATCACTATCACAGTAACTCACACTAAATTTTAGGAGTCCAGTGAAGAAAAAAACTCTAATTACATGAAAGTCCTATAAAGGAAACAATTACATATGCCTGTCTATTATCATCATGAGAGAAAGGAATCTTTAAATTTAATCTAATTTAATAATCAGGAAGGAAAGAAAGCAGTTGTTAAACAACTAATATGTGTCATTCCCTAAACACTTCACAAATACTATGTCAATTAAACCTTACAACAGCTTTTCGAAGTCGATGCTGTTATTATCTCTATTTTACATTTGAGAAAACTGAGACAGGCAGAAATTAAATGACTTGCTCAAGATAATTCGTATATGAATTCAAATCTTCATAGCCATTGAGATGCATGATTTAGCTTCACTGTAAAGTGAAATGTCTCAGGAGGACTTCAGCGATTATCCATGTATTAGCAAAATAGTAAGTCATTTATGTATCGATTTCTAGTTTATTTCATGCAATAACTATATCAGATGACATTGCCATTTTATGTAAGAGAAAGACACAACTTCATATCTTTTTAAAAAATAACAATGAAACAAATCCACTAAAGTTTAAGACCATTAATTCATCAATCAAAAAGAAATAGGGATACACAATGCATGCATGCATGTATGCATTCATGAATGCATGTATGTGTATATGTATGTACATATATACACATAATTATATCTGTATATACATATATTAGCAATAATGTATATTAACCATATATGCATGTATGTTCTTATGTACTATGATTAGCATTAATATCCTTGAAAGTATTTTTATGAAATGACAGAGCTTTGTAAATATGAAAAATATAAAATATGGCATTAGTATAAATGAGCATGGCACTTTTATATTAATCAATATTTAGTCATTCTTATTTCTTATTAAGGATATTTATTTTCCTGTTCTAGCTTTTAATAGCCAAGTTCTGTAAGAAAAATCATTTTATTACTTTTTGCCTGATTGAGATGCAATGGTCTGTGTATTACAAATTATCTTCCTGTTGTGTCTCTGTGTTCTGTATTTTTTTTTACTTCAATTTTTTTTTCTTTCTTCTGTGAAGCTACTTCATTTGCCTGTTTTCCCTATTTCTTGATAAAGCACATCATTCTCTGCTGAATTTTATTATATGGATTATCAAAGACATGACTGAAACTGACAGTCACATGTAAACAGTCCATCACCCATATACTCTTGCTCACTGGCATCAATTTGATTCTTTATTTAAAATTAAGAACATGACAGAGCATTATTTCTCATCAACTTACAGATTGAATGAGACTTTCCCTTGGAAGTGTGTATGTGGATAGGCACACAAACATATATATGTGTGTTTAAGTGTGACATGTATGTACACGTATATAACGGCAATATATATGCATACACATGTGCATATACACATATCTATACAGTATGTATTATATATTACATATAGTATATGTGTGTGAATTTATATATTATATATATATATATATATACATCTGTGTGTGCACGCATATGTATTTGTGTGTGCCTTTACTGCAAAAGCTAAACTAATTCTTGTACTTACAGAAATTTTTCATGAACTGGAACAAAATTTTCATATCCTAGCCACTCTAAGGTAAAAGATTTCACGGTTAATTTTGCACTTTGATCAACTTTGTAGTTGGAAAGGTTGCTGAACACAAAAGTTTTTCCTTCCTCTAATATACACATATACACACCCACACACAAACACACGTATCAGTAACTAAGAGAAGGGATTTTATATTGAGTGTATGGATTTGATGGATATGAAATATGGCAAGTAAAAGCATGCACCCCTTAGAAGCTTCATCATTTCTTCTCACAAATTTCCATACTATTACATGTTATATATTTGTCATTTGATTGAAAACCTCATTAGACAATGATTTGCAAAGCATCTTACTTTTACTATTCTTAACTTTTCGTTTCAAAATTTAATATGTATTTATTTTTATCATTATTTTCAAATTTTAAATTCCAAATGCTTTTCCTAAGCCTCTCCCCAGCCATTAAGAAAACAATAAATACATCAATTGTACATGCAAAATCATGGGGAAAAAAAGGTTTCCATATTAAACATGTCACACAAAATATAAAGTGAGAACAGTCTACTTCAGTTTGCACACAGATTCCATCAGTTCTCTATCTGGAGGAGGATAGAAATTTTCATCATTTTTGTTATCTTCTAAACATACTAACAACAACAAAAAATGTAAATGGGACTTCTGTAGCCCTCAGTATTGTATATAAAAGAATGTTCTTTTTTCTCTACGGTCTGGAAATAGGGGATTTTTTAGAGATAAATAATGGTTTATAATTTAAGTTAGCTTTTAATTCTCTAATTCCATGTAGGAGTAAGTGAAAAGAAGTAAGGAAGGAAGAAAGAAGGAAGAAATTGTGCCTTATGTAGGGAGAGCATAAGGATGGAACCAAGTAAGATAAGAATTGAATGACACCTCTGGTTCATTTTCCAGGTCATTTATTTTTCTTAATAGTTATTTTAAAATTCATTCTATTTTTTCTGTCTGTTTGATCTTCTTTTATTTTTTATTGATAGCTCATGGAGTCATTATAATGTCATGGATAACTCTAATCTTTGGGTTATTTTCTTTAGTGTTTTTATGTACCTCTATTACTGTTTCACAAATGCTGATTTTTAAAGCTATTTTCTTCAGTATGTTTGTGCTTCTTTTACAGTCTAATTCTGTTATCATAATTGTCTTGCAGAGCTCTCTTTTTCCCCTATCATTTTTTTCAAAATATTGTTTTCCTCTTTATATGTCTGTCTTTGACTCTTCTTGTAATTCTTCTTGGGTTTGTGTCCAATATGCTTTTTTGTGAGGGTTTGTTTGCAAATGCCTTCAAATCATGACCTTCTTCTGTGTTTGTGTCTTGAGCTTTCCTATCACGATAGTAGTTTTGGATGATTAGATTTTGTTGCTGCTTGCTATTTTCGTTTTCGATCCTACTTCTTGACTAATTTTGTTGTTGTTCTTGTAGTTATATTGGGATCTGGTAACTATGTAAGTGACGTGTGTGCTGAATTTCTGTTTTTTTCTTTTGCTGTTTTTACAGATCAGACTAAGGGTCTGTAAGTTTTCAGTGCATCATCCGAAGTAATGTGATCTGAGGAGAAGTCTTTCTACCACATTTCTATTTTGTGCTCAGCAACTTCCTTTTTCAGGTTTGGGTATATTGTTCTCTGTGTGGGTGAGTTTCCATAGACTTCTCCTACAGTTAACCACAATATACCACCTGGGAAGTTTTGCAGGTTCAGAATTTTAAACTACTGGTTCCTCTTATGTTTTGGTGTCCTGGACTAGTTTATTCATCTGCAGGCTTATGGGTAAGACTAAAGGTTAAAACTGAATCTTACCTATATTCTTAGGATCAGCACCAAACAGTTGTTACGGCAATTTGTTAATCTCTCCTTACATAGATAAGGTACACGTTCCCTTGCATATAACACTGCTCTTCCCTGCCCTGTAAATGTGACCCAGAACTTGATAATGGGAAACAGAGATTCCAGAAGGTCTCTGTTAATGCTACCATTGTTAGTTCAAGGGTCAATTGTACTGTCTTTCTGCCTAGATGTTTAGTCCCCTTATTGTTCTTAGGTTCTGAATTTCTCCTCACTGCTGTTGTGACTACCACAACCCACTTTCACTTCTCCCTGTGGCGACTTGCTACTGGTCTCATTGTATTTCTGGCCAGTTTTCTCATCTCAGTGTCCAAAAACATCTTTATCTATCTTTCCAAGTTTTCTGGGCTGGAAAATGACTCACTGTGATTTCTTTCTTTGCCTTTCGGATCAGAATTTGCTTTGGTACATTTTGTTGATTGTATGAAGGGAATATGTTGGGAAACCTAGGCAAAGTTGTGACCTTTCTCTCCACCATTTTGATTCTGCCTTCAAAGGCTTGCTTTCCCTCCACTAGTTTAAGGGAGGATGTAAATGGCATTGGAATGGCATTTGAAAAAAAAGAGTCCGAAAATGTATGTAAAACAGGCTAATCTTTCTAACTTGTCCAGTTTGGCTAACATGGAATTGACTATATCTTTAATTTTCCATCTGGATGTTTTTACTGAGTACTTTTCACATGCTAAGTGCAACCAGCATGGATGCCATGAACTGAATTAATGAGAATGGAGGGACTTGCCTTCTTCCTATGCTTATCTGTCTTTTACCCCAACTCAGAGAAATTACTCTGGGAGTGTTGAGTTTTTTCTGGGTTGTTCCTCATTTTCATATCCTGGAAGTGATTCTCACATGATCTGATTATTTCAGTCATGAAAACCTTCTACCAAGGATTGTAGCCAGGGTGATGTCTTCCAGGCAGCAGACAATTAAATTCTCATAACACAGTATACCTGGAACTTGAGTCTGAATGGAGTTGTGAACTTTTAACTTAATTGTACTCTATTAGAACCTGGTTAAACTATTAACCAAAAATCTTAACATTCACCAGAGACTAATGTAGGAAAGAGGGGGATGAGGATTTTTGTCCCTGATGTGTGAGAGGAAAGAAATAGAATGTTTGGGATTATGTTTTTTGAAGTAAATATTTCATTTATAAAAGTTACTATATAGCATATATGGGCTCAGATATCTTGGATCTGAAAATGAGGATGAACCACATAGAAAAAAAAAACAAAAATAAAAAAGGTCCTCAGGGCCATCTCTGTTCATCATCTAGGACAAAAGAGAGGTAAGCAGGGCAAAGCAAGTCCCTCCCCTCTCATTGATTCAGTTCATGACATATGCATTAAACACAGCAATTAAGAATGGCTGAAAGTGCTCAGCTGAAAGGTGCTTCAAAGTATTCAAATGGTATTGACCAGAAAGATGGTGATATTCACAATAGAAATGGAAGTGCTTCCTGACACTAGGATGAAAGTGTCTGGCATCAGCTAGCTTGGTCTTTCTTTCCTTTGAAAATTTATTTATTCAAAGGGACAATTACTCTTTCTTTTGTGGAAAAAAAATTCCGAGAGAAGATAGAGTTGTGTACATTCTTAAGTAAGTGGTGATTATAACACTTTTACTTCTGTCTCTACTGGCATGGAAAATGACATTGTGGATTATATCAAAACCAACAAAATCCTTACTGACTTTAGCAAAATTCCCTTATTCATCAATGCACTGTTGAACTTAGAAACTTAATTTGAAAATTCTTCATCCATATGGTATTTTATTGGAAAGAGATAAGGTATAAATATTTAATACGTATGGTGAGTATTTTATATTTATTAATATGTTTGGCCATATTGGTATCTCAGTTTAAAAATGCCCTCCCCCCCATGTCTGAACATACAACAGTCTAAAACTTTTCTAAATAAAAGTTTGAATAAACATGACAAAAGAACAAAGTATAAGGTTTGATTCACCTGACCTCTAGTTAGGAGAGGTATAAAATTAATGTTGAATGAAAAGAAAAAAAGTAATAAAAAATAAATGAATCTTTAAATACAAGGAAGCTATCCCAGAAAAATAACAGTAAGTTCACATTTATAGTTCTTTTCTTACAGAGATTGTGTATCTCTATGAACATGGTCAAATTATTTCTTTTCTGAGATTTAGGTTCCTCATCTATAAAATGAGAGAGTAGGCATAGGTGACCCCTTGGGTCTCTTCCACATCTATTATGATTACTATTATCCTCCATTATACAAAGAGGAATCTGATGATTAGTGTTTGGAACAGGCTCCAAAAGTTAATAAATATAAGAACCAGACCTAGAACTACCACTTATTTTTTAGACTCTAAGAATGGTAATATTTCCACTAACCCATGTGGCAGTGTAAATAAGGATCCTCTTATAAAGATTTCTGAGAAAATCAAAGAAATCAGTAGAAGGTAAATGAAGAACCACTTGTTTTTATCTGAATCAAGGTTAGCATGAAAACCAAGACAGAAGAGATTCCTTTATACTTTGTGTCCATGACTTTTCTCTTCAAGAAGAGTGAATGTTATCAAAAGATCTGGCTAACTGTCACTACCACAAGAACAAATTACTCATACTCATATACCACTTACTATGTGCCAGGGACTATGCTAAGTATTTTACAGTTATTCTATTATTGGATTCTCACAACAACCCTGAGAGATACATGCTGATATTATCAACCCCATTTTATAGTTGAGGAAATTAGGACCAAAGAGCTTGTGACTTGACAATTGTCACATGGCTAGTAAGTTTCTGAGACTGAATTTGAACTTAGCTCTTCCTGACTTCAGGGTCAGCCCTCTATCCATGGATGGATTTGAGAAACTTGTATGATAAATTTAATTGATGAAAGCAGATATGAACATGACAAAATTTAGAATAAAATTCCAATGGCATGCTTAATGGAAATCTAGAGGCAAATGAAAATCCTTTCCGTTTCAAAATGTTTTTTCTTAAAATTCCTTAAAAATATTTATTAGCTTACTTTGCTATTGAGTCATGAGAATGTTTTACGTAGAATCTAATCTCTCTGTGATGACTGGTGATATCAGAGTTATCTTTGTAAACATAAATTTCAATTAAACTCACTTATTCTGAATCTACACTTACCCCATAACTTGTCTTTCATTTTCTTTTGGAATTTTGTCTTGCAAAGATCAAAGTGAAGTGGGGAAGGACAAAATGGCTAGTAAAAGCTTCATGCACTCATAGATTTAGATGCAGAAGGGAACCAAGAGGTCACCTAGTCCAACTCCCTCATTTTATACATGGGGAAACTGAATCTCAGGAGTGAAATTATTTGACCATATTCACAGAAGAAATAAGTGACAGAATCAGGATCAAGGTCCTAACTCCCAATTCACTTTTTTTTCTAATTTTATCTTGGTACCAGTTCTAATTCAGTAAAAAAATATACTATCCTTATAGTAAATAAGATATTTTAGTTTGTGGTAAAGAAGATAAAGCAATGGATTTGGAGTAAGGGAACTTGGGTCCAAATTTTTCCCTGATGCTTTTTCACCCTTTGTTTCAAAAAAATACAAGGACATCATGGAGTGATATCTTGGAAGTCAGTTGGATTTAAGTGAGACTGAATTGCAGAAAGTCATCAGTCTTATTCTCTCTTCTAATCATTTAAGTATAGTATCAAAACATATGTCAAGATACCTAGCAATGACCTTGGATGAAGTACATGACCTTGGCATCTTTAATGTCTGGCTAAATTCTCAGTACTCCACAGTGCCTGCATCAGCTGCCTCCATGACTATTGGAAAAAGTTGTTTTCATCGATCTAATTTGCCAGGGGAGATATTCACATGCTTGGGGTAGGTATCCTCCTAATGCACTGGCAGGTTTGAATTGTTACTCTCAACCTGGTTTAGCCTGTCTGAATGGATAATTGTACTGGGTTCTTGCCATTGTGTATGTTACCATTTCTTGGAACCACAGGTGAGAATAAGATGGCAAGTAGACACAAAAAAATGAGCGAGCAGCCTTAACAGGGGCTCAGCAAGTCCCATACCAGAGTTCTCCCTGAACACTCCATAGATTTCCTCTGCTACTTACTATCTGTGTGAAAGTCGCTATCAAATTTAAATCTTATTTGCTTGGTGAAATTACTATGAGTGATTTCAACCACAATCAATATTGTGTAAGACACTGATTTAGTGAATTTGAATATCTTCATTACAAGGTATTATCAATGACTTTAAGCTTACTGTCTTATAAGGGAAATAAGGTAGTTTAAGATTGAAATAATTATTATTTATTTAACCTAGGATTTGGAGATATCTTCTTAATCTCAACTTTCTCTGGCAGGCAGGCTAGATCTTAAAAGTTTGACTAGGACATCTTCCCTCAGGATATTAAGTGTATTTTTTGGAAATTGGGGATTGTTTTGTAAAGCTATGAATATGATGTATAAAAGTATCTTTAACTTTATGATTATCTATTGACACCAATTTGACAATCACACTTCAGTCAGAATGGTATTTAGGATGATGTCAAAGTTTTTACAATTGAGAAAAAAAAGCATTCTCCTCAAAGTCTGTGGCATAGTCTCTAACCAGCATATACAGAGTTTAGAAAAAAAAAGAGCGGGTTTTATGCCATATTCAAAGCAATCAGGATAAATTATTACAAGTAATACTTGGACATATAGTATTGCAATGATTTAAGTGAGTATTTGCAAAAACACACCATGAAGATAATTCCAGTTTATTGTAGGCATTAAGTAAATCCTTATGAATTCTACTCGATTTTGCATGGCTTTACTTATGGATCAAAGTCTATCATAGCAGATGATTATAAATAATTCCCTTTTCTGAAGAATGCAAAATAAAGAAAAATTAAACAGACATTGAATATTCTGAAACTCAAATACAAAATAAATTGAGGACAAGGGTGAAAAATGTTTGGAAAATAGGATACCTGTTCAATGAATGAAATAGGCCAAAGTCATATGGCTTAAATAGAAGTTTTGTGACTGTGAAAATACTTTCTTTACAGAGTGAGAAATTTGGGAAATTCTGCATAGGGAAATAATCAATTATAATATCTGACTTTTTTTGAATGAAGTAACTCCCAATACAGTGGTCATTTATAAATCAGTTGGCTTTATGTGGTGAGACCACTAACTTCTTAGATATTTTTAAGTAATTTTTAGCAAAATCAATAATAAATTAGAGGGGGAATGATACTATACAGAATATAGTTAAAACATCTCTCATTTCACTTACTGAAGGAAGCTATTAGTCATGTAAATCAGGATATGGACTAAATCATGGGTTATTAGCCTGGGATTCACAATTGCACTCCCCTCTATCACCAATTTTTTTTTTTAATTTTGTTTTTTTAAACAAAAAAAAAAGTTTTTTGAAATTTATTTCAAGATCTTTGTGAACTTGAAAGAGACATTTTATAACTTTATTTTCAATAAACTCTAATTGAAATTTATCAGACTTTTTTAATTATTAAAAAAATGCATTATTCTGAACCATTCATTGGTTTCACCAGATGACCAAAGAGTCCCATGGGTAACAAAAAATCCATAATGACACCACCAACAAAAATAATAAAACAACAAAAAAGTTCTGTTAAGAGCTGATGTATGAATCAATAGACTGTGGCCATTTTCAAAGAGTGTTTAATTATTATATTTTATCATAAAAAGCAAGGAAAAGCAGGAAAAGGATGCTAGGAACCACTGTAATCAATAAATGATTTATCTCCTTTCCATTAGGAAACATGTGTAAACCAAAAGAGAATCATTTGCAAAATATCAAAACAATTTAAAAGTTTAGGGAAAAGAAATGCTGACTGTTGTAAGAATAATTTCCTCAAAGAAAAAAAGGTAATGAACCCAGCAATAGACAGAGGAGAAAAAATGCTTACTGAAATAATAATGCATTTAATTAAGGCAAAATCATTACTAGATTATCCATTATTGAAATAGAAGGGCAAAAGTTCAAGACTGGAGAAATTTAAGAATGTAACAGAGGACAGATCCAAGATGGAAATATATATATATATATAATATATATATTATATATATATATTTTTTTTTTTTAATTCAACATTAAGAAAGTTCTCCCTCCTGGTTGCCATAGTTTCCCCATCACCTACCTTCTCAATAGAGAACATTGACGTATATTTTGCTAAAAAAACTTTAGATCATTCACTGTGATCTCCATCTTGCCCACTCTTTCTCATCTCCTATCACCTTTATGCCTTCTATTTCTTTCACCTCCTTCATCCCTATCTTTAGTGAAGAAGTGGCCTTACTGTTTTCTAGCTCTCTAGCAATACAATTTCATCATCTCTTCCAACAGATTGCCTTATCCAACACCTTATTTTCAATTTCTCTCTACTTACCCTGTGGCATACGAAATATCCATGTCTCTCTTTTCTACCTTGGGAAAAAGAAACAAAACTCACTTGATCTTTCTATCCCTGCTAACATTGTATATCTCTCGTTCCCTTTGTGGTTAAACTCCTTGAAGAGAGTTTCTATAATATGAGCTTCAACTTTCTCTCCTGTCACTCTCTTGTTAACTCATTTCAATTTAGTATTTAACCCTATTGTTCCAGTGAAACTGCTCTGACCAAAATTACCAATGACCTCTTAGTTGCCAATATGATGACCTTTGCTCTTTGACTTCCTTGCATCCTTTGGCACTACTGGTTACCATTTCTTCATCTCCTTTATGTAGGGCTTTGGGATAGCACTCTTTCTTGGTTTTTTCTGCTGCCTATCTGACTGTACTTTTTGGGTCTGCCTTTGTGAATACTCATCCAGATCACACTTGCTAACATTTGGTGTTGCATAAGATACTGGCCTGCACTTTCTAATTTCCCTCAACGTTAGGTCAGATCCTATCGATTTAATTACCATCTCGCCTGATGACTCTCAGAGCTATCTATTCTGCTGACCTACAATATTGCATTTGCACCAGTCTTCCAGGTATCTTAAAAGAGATGTGCAGTAGTCATCTCAAATTCAACATGTGCAAAACAATTGATTTCTCCCTAAACACCTTTCTCATCACATTCTATATTGTTGAAAAGGTAGCATTATTATGTCATTCCCTCAGGGTAGTGTCACCTTTCACTTGGCACTGTCTCTCACCCCATATCAATTATATTACAAAGATTTGTTGATTTCACCTTTGCAGTATCTCTCAAATAGGTTGATTTCTCTCCTCTGACGCTGACACCACTGGTTATTCTCATTACCTAGAATTCTTGGACCATTCCAAAAGTCTGCTGATTGATCTCCCTGCTTCAGGTTTCTCATCACTCCAATCCATCCTCTTTTCAGTTACCAAAGTAATTTTTCTGAAGTGCTGAGATGATTACATAATTACTATTCTTGCCCCTCCCACTCAACAATAAAGTTCATTGGATCCCTATTGCCCCTAGGATAAAATACAAGAACCTTGATCTGGCATATCTCTGTAATGTAGTTCCCTCCTAAATTTCTGGTCTTCTTAAACCTTAATCCATACCATTTACCCTTCAAACTACTAAGACTGACCTTGTTATTATTCCATGATCAAGACAATCCATCTCTTGTGTCGGGATATTTTCTTTGGCTGCCTCTCATGCCTAATATATTTTCCCTACTCAGTGCAACTCTGAGTGTCCCTGACTTCCTTCAAATCTCAAAAAAAAAAAAAAAAATTCCACTCTCTGTAAGTAAACTTTCCCTACTCTTCTTAATTCTAGTGCCTTCATTAATTATTTCATGTTTATCTTTATATATTTTTTGCATATATGTATTTCCTTGCTCTCTCCTTTCTTAGACTATTTTTGTATCCCCAGCACTTAGCACAGTACCTGGCACATATTTATGCACTTCATAAACATTTATTGACTAATTGAAAAATTAGACTAAGTAGGCAGAAAGGAGATTTGTGCTAGGGCAGAACAAATTTTAATGTATTTGTGAGTTGATTTTCAAGATGGCTGAAATAAAAAGAGATTTCTAGTATCAGCAAAATTCACAGATGTTATTGACATTAAGAAGTGGAATAAACAAATATTAACAGTTGAAACATTTGCTTACATACTGATCTCTATGAAAATTGACAATATGTTATACATATATCCTGTGAAGGAAAAAAGGGATAAATATAATGTACGTGTTTGTATGTATATTGCATACACAAATATGTCCATATGTATGATTTGCAATTTTCACATCCCATATATTTCCTTGAATCTTTGGAAAAAGAAGAAGATGAAGAGTAGTTTGAGTGTTTTTTTTTTTTTTACTTCCTTTAACCTTGTTTGCACTTGTGTGTGTTTGTGTTTGTGTGTGTGTGTGTTTATGTGAGAGAGAGAGAGAGAGAGAGAGAGAGAGAGAGAGAGAGAGAGAGAGAGAGAGAGAGAGAGAGAGAGAATATGGTTCATACTTTTATACTTTGTTCCTAAAGAGGATTCTTTACACATATTTTCGAGTATATATTACATATTTGTGGATGTTTGCATTTTTATATGTACACATATAATTTCATTGAAAAGAATGTCACAGGATTATTTATATTACATGTACATCACATCAAATATAAAACACAAACTGCAATCTGTCATAAATGAATTTTTGTGAATATCTGATAAATCTTTAATCTTTTTCTATATATTTTGAAATTTAATGTTCTGAAAGAGAATGCATTGCTTGGCTTTAAATAGGCTTATATGTCCCAAAGGATTTGCTGCACACATTGCTTCTATATGTAAAATATTTTAAAAGGAATTCAATTTGTATGAAATGGTAACAAATGCTCATATTTGTCAGATTTCATTTATGAAATAAAAATGATTGAACTAACCAAAAAAACTTCAGAATAAGAAGTTTGTAGTCCCTGAGAAACCTCTAACAATTCATTATATTAGAAAGCAAAGCACAGTTTTCCTACTTAAAAATCAATATTTAAAATAAAATAAAATAATTGTGATTTATACAAATTTTTTTTAAAAAGTCTTAAAATTAAGCTGCATTTCACAGGCATTAATTAAAGGCCATTCTATCACTATCTGAACATAACATTCTCTAGAGCTCCCTAGAACATATTTGGTTGTTCATAAGATGAATTAAATTATCTTTCAGGTAAAAAGAGTATGGGAAAAAGAAATTTAATAGAAAATTTAAACAAATGACATTTCATAATGCTTAATAGTTTATGACTTTGAATTCTGAGAGAAAATTAGCATTGGATCTATTTTGTTTTTTATTGGTTTTGTATTAATCTGGTGGAGTTAGGATATATGAACAAGAGACCAAAGGACAGAGCTTTTTGTTTAAATATCCAGTAGGTACATGAATGATTGATATATATATAATATATATATATATTTATGTATATGTATATGTGTATATGTGTGTATACATATATGTATATATATATATATATATATATCTGTATACACATACAAATATACATTAAAGACTGTTCCACAGTTTTTTTGTGGATAGAGAGAAATTCATGTTGTGAAGTTTCCTTAATAATATTACCCAGTCATTTGCATATTATACTGTCTCCATTTTATGGGAATCAGGAGCCTGTATGAAAATGTGTGTGGAGACATACATACATAGACCTACATGTGTGTACACAAACAATATATACATAAACTTGCATATAAACAGGCATGTACACAAGATATATATGAACATACATAGAATTTAGAACGATATGTTTATGCATACATGCAGTACACTGTTGTTGCTTTTCCAACTGTGCAGACGTTAAGGACTAACTATATTCAAGACATCCTGTTTGGTTTACAGAAAGCAATCAATAAAAAATAAAATAGAAAGTTGGATTTGTTCTCATTTGCGTTTTGAATAGAACATACAATAGGGAAGTAAATATAAGGGAATTTGAGAACAAAGAGAGTACTAACAACTTTAAACATCAAAGGTATTGCCAGCTAAGGATTATAAGAGACAGAAGTGATGGAAAGATGACCACTCCACTATTTGGCATTGTATATTGTGCTGAGTTGGTTGTTGTCATTTGTTCTTGAAGAGGAAAAAAATGACATCAAAATAATAAATTCAAGTTTCAACGTGTCCCACTATGGAAGATCAGATCAATACGAGCTCAGAGTGCTCTACTACAGATTGGGCACAGACAGACCACATGAACATTTGGCATGGATACTCCAAATTTTTGCTTCCTACATTTTCTTTGTCCTGTTTCAATTCTGCTTGGCTCATAAAACACAGAACCTTTTCTGATGTGAGCATGCCGTTCTGAGTGGTTCTGTGCCAGTGTCTCTCAAGTTGCACAATAAAATTCAAAATTCTTGAGAGACCATGAGAGTATCCATGTATTCCCTTCTTATGACCACCATATGATTGCCTGCCCCATGCAAGTTCTCCATAAAACAGTCTTTTTGACAAGTGTACATTTTGCATTCAAACAATGTGACCAGTGCATCATATTTGCATGCTCTGAAGCATAATTGAATGTTTGGCAGTTTGGCTCGAGTAAGGACTTCAGGTTCTGGTACCTTATCCTTATCCTGCCAGTTGATCTTCAGAATCATCATAAGACAGTTCAAATGGAAGCAATTCAGTTTCTTGTCATGATGCTGATAGACTCTTCAGGTTTCACAGGCATAAAACAATGAAGTCAGCAAAATGGCTCTGTAGACCTTCAGTTTGATATTCACTCTAATACTCCTTCTCTCCCATACTTTTCTTTGGAGCTTCCCAAACACTGATCTAACTCTTGAAATGCATGGGTCAAGCCTGTTGTCAATGTGTACATCCCTAGAAAGTACACTACCAAGGTAAATGAAGTTATCTAAAGCATTCTAAACTTCTTTCTTTGTTGTAACCAATGGCTCAACATATGGATGGTGTGGTGGTGGTTGATGGAGCACCTATGTTTTCTCGGTGTTAACTATTAGACCGAAATTAGCACAGGCAGCAGAAAATTGATTCATACTTTGTTGTATCTCAGCTTCAGAGGCTGTATTGAGTTCATAATCATCTGTATACAGAAAATCATGCATCAACACTCTTTCTACTTTGATCTTGGCTTGTAGCATTTACAAATTGAAGAATTTGTCATCAGTATGGTAGCTGACCTTGATAACTTGTTCATCCTCATTGAAAGCATTAGACAACATGGACAAAGACATCGTGCTAAAATGTGTAGGAGCAAACACACAGCCCTGTTTCACTCCAGTGGTGACAGGGAAGGCATGAGAGCATTGTTTACTATCCAGAACTTGGGAAAATTTGTCATCATGAAATTGATGTACAATACTGAAGAATTTCTTTGGACAACCAAATTTTGACATAATTTTTCATAAGCCCTCATGACTAACAGTATCAAAGGACTTGGTCAGATCTACAAACATTGTGTATGGACTTCTGTTCTTCTCCTGGCATTTCTCCTGTGGTTGTCGGCAACAAACACCATGTAGACTATTCCTTGATCCTTTCTGATGTCACACTGATTTTCAAATAGATGAACATCTTTCAGGTGAAGGATCAGTATATTAAGGAGGACTTGAGCAAGAATCTTGCCATCAATGACTAAAAGAGAGGTGCCCCTGTGACTGTCCCAGCACAATCTATTACTTTTATCTTTATAGAGATGGACAATGGAGGCATCTTTGAATTTCTGGGGGAAAACTTCCTTTTGCTATGTAACCTGGAAAATTTCAGACAGCTTTTATATGAGCAATTGTCCCCCTAGCTTTTAAATCTCAATTGGAATAAAATCAGCACCAGATGCTTTGTCACATGAAAGGAACCTAATGATGCTCAAATCCTCTTTTTCAGTTGGAAGTTCATCTAGGGAGAGATTGACTTCAACCTGAGGTAAATGGTCAATGGCCTTAGCATTGATTGATGATCGTCTGCTGAGAACACTGTGGAAGTGTTCAGCCCATCACTGTAGGATTCTATTCTTATCACTAATCAATGTGGTTCCATCAGCACTAAATAGTTTTGATATGCCATAGGTTTTTGGTCCATAAATAGCTTTCAGGGAATCATAAAAGCTCTTTGGATTGCTATTGTCAGCATAAAATTGAATTTCATCTGCCTTCTTACTGAGCCAGGAATCATGCATCTCTCTAAGCTTTGCTTGCACTTTATTTTGATAGGATTAAACACTGCCTTTTTAGAAATGAATGAACTACCTGCTAGTAAATCCAGCTGAGTTCTTGTTTTTCCTTTAGCAGCTTCTGAATTCCCCCTTCATTTTCATCAAAGCATTCTTGGTGTTTGCAAGTATTCTGACTCAAATGAGTAAATGCAGTGTTGTACACTAAATCCATGGAAGCTGCCCACTTCTATTCTGCTCCACTGTTGCCAACTATGTGTTGGTTCAACTTTCCCTCCAAATTAGAAACAAACTCTTCACTCTCAGAGAAGATCTCTAACCTGTTGACATTAATTCTTCTGGTAGTTATTTTGCATTGGGAATGACTTTTTTGATGAATGAAAATGTTTAGCTTGGAAAGGATAAGTCTATGATCAGTCCAGCACTCAGCACCACACACTGCCTTTGCTACTATCACATCTTGTCTGTCTCTTCTCCTTATAATCACATTGTCTGTTAGATGCCAATGCTTGTGGTGAGAGTGCATCCATGAATTTTTATTGCATTTAGATAAATGGAAAACAGTGTTGGTGATAAGATCATAAGATGCACAAGTCTTCAGCAGTAAATTATCACTGTTATTGCTGTTTCCCACTCCATTACTCCCTAGGACTCCCTGCCAAGTCTGGTAGTCTGAGCCTACTCTAACATTAAGATCACCCAGAATTATAAACTTGTCCTCTTTTGGCAAATTGATGATAAGTGCCTCTAGGTCTTCCTAATTCACCCTATGGCCTGAGCTGTCTGTGTGCAGGGTTGTGACTATAGCTCCCAGTATACCTGCACCTGCTGCTTCATCACTTGTTTGTCACTACAGAATTTTGAGGTATAATCGTAAAATGGTATGGGTGATGTGTTTTGATTTGTGATTAAATTGGATTTAACTAAGGCAGAGTTGCACAAAGTCATCAGCCTCACTCTCTCTCCAGAGCCATCAAAATCTAGTGGCAGGACAGAATCAAGACAATTGGCATTGACTCAGAGTGCAGTGGATGACCTTGGAATCTTCAGTGCCTAACCAAGCTCTAAGCACTCCACATCGCCTGTTTCAGCTGCCTTCATGATCATTGGATCAAATTGTTCTCATCCACCAATTCCACAAGGGGAAGTCTTCACATACTTGGGGTAGACACCCCCTATGACCCCAATGGGTTTAAATCCCTTGGTTACCCTCTGTCTGGTTTGGCCCATCTGCTGAAACGGTTTACTGGGGTATGGCCTCTCTGCATGCTATAACTTCTTGGTGACACAGGTGAGATTAGGTGGAACAGGTGGATACCAAAGTCGGAAAGTAGCCATGAAAATGGCTCAGCAGTCATCATACCAAAGATATTGGTCTTCTCTGAACATACTCTACACTGCTGAGTAACGAACTGTCAGTCATATGATCTCGATTCTAATCCCACTTCTGTCACTCTGGGAAAGAAGGTCAGTGACAAGTACTTTGAATCTCTGTTTTCTAATGTATGAACATTGTGCAATGTTGTGAACTGTGTGGACTGTAATAATATATTATGTTTATATATATATATACACATATATATGTCACATAACATATATGCAAGATACAATTTATAATATAAGATAAAATGCCTATATAGTATATCTATTGGATATAAATAATAATACATGCTGGTAATTTCAAGTACTTAGAAATGATGGAAACAAGACATGGTAGGACATACTAGTCCTTGCTCTGAAGAAAGATGAGAATTGCTTATAACTTGAATTCAGTAGTTCTGAGTAGTGGACTGAGGCAATAAGATATCTACACTGTCTTGGACCAATGTGATAATCACCAACCCAGGTCCTTCAGGAATCAAACCCCTAAAGGAGCCATTAACAGGTTCTGATTAGGATACATGGGATGTTCATGGAGGATTAGTGTCTCTGTTATGAGGGGTTGCTGAGTCCTTTTCAAAACTGTCCACTTTTGGTTTCCACTTACCAGTCAACTCTCACCTGCAACTCCAAGAATCTGTAGCATGCTCAGCATCCAAGCCTTGGTAAACCATCTCAGCAGATGGTCTAAGCCAGGTTAAGGGTAAACAACATGCCTGAACCCATTGGTGAGTTAGAGTGCTATCTTTTCCATGCATGTAAAGACTTCCTTCAGCAGAATGGGCAGATGAGAACAATTTCTTCCAACTTCCATGAAGGCAACTGTAGCAGACATTGTAAAGTCAGCACTTAGAGCTTGGTCAGACATGGAAGATGCTAAGGTCATCCACTGCATCCTGGATTCATAACCAGTCATCTTGAGTTTTCTCATATCATTAGATTTTGATGACTCTGGAAAAGAATATGAGGCTAATGACCTTGTACAACTTTACCTCACTTAAATCCAATTCACCTTGAGCCAAGACATTTACCCTGTCATTTCTCTACTTTAAAAGTGAAGGACACACAACAACTGGTCTTGATTAGGGACCAGGTTAAAATTTTGCTTTGTTTTTTGTTTTTGTTTTTTGTTTTTTTCTTTCATCAAAATAGGTTGTAGGAACAGGACTGTGAGAAGCTGCTGAGATTCTAGCCTAAGTCAAAAATGGAGGCTCAGTCTCAAAAAGGTACATCTAAATCCTTATTTTACAGTGTAGGAAATGCTCTACATGAGATCCACCCTTTCACATATCTTGGTGACCTGACTCTGAGATAACATCATTAATAATACTTCTATAATATTTCTCATCTGTTTAAATTAGAGGCCTAGGAGGCTTTCAATCTTTTCAGATAATGTGGATATAGGTCCTGGAGTGAATGACAAGTGTGTAATGTCATCAGAGGCTCTAATTTCACATGATCTAACTGCAAACAGATAGTCACCTCAGGTGACTAATTTGCAAGATTTTATCGTTGTTGTGGTAAGCAATGTAGAGATGCACTTCTAGAGTAAGATGGGCAAACTTGTCTGAATCAGTCTATTCCATGGTGTACAACAAGGAAAGATAATTTGTTGTTCATCTAGTAACTTTTGTTACTGATAAAATACAGCTAGTTCTCTAAAATCACTACTTCCTTTTCTACATATTCTCAAATTATTTCTTTAATGAGATGCTCTAGGCTTTTGCTGACAAACTAAATAAAGTTTGGTTTGTATGTTTTGCTTTCTTTATCTAAAGATTAGCATGTCAAGTGGGAGGAGCCAAGATGGAGGAGTAGAAAGACTCACTTATGCTAGCTCTGAATCCACAGCCCATAAATTTTCTGTAAAGAAAACTCCCCACAAATTCTGGAGCAGAGCAAGCGCGCACCAACGCAGTGGAAGAGATTTCCATTCTAGAGAGCCCTGGAGAGCCGTCCCCAGGGGTCCGTCACGCTGAGGACAGTGGAGCCCAAACCTGTGCTGCCCTGGCCACAGCCCCAGAGGAGCAGATCCCAGCAGGCTTCAGGAACGGAATCTCCAGTGGACCGCAAAGGTCCCTCCAACCACAGGTGCTACAGGTCAGTGAGAGAGACTTCTGGGCTGGCCGAGAGGGGAACAGGGTGTCTCCATGACTTTGGCCCCCTTGGGAGGCAGTGGCAGAGGCAGCAGCAGAGGCAGCGGTGGCCCAGACTCCCCAAGCAGACCGGGAGCTCCATTACCGAAGGTCTCTGCAAAAACCCCCTGAGGGAACTGAGCCTGGGAGGTGGCCCTGCCCCCACCTGAGCACCAGAATTTAAGCTCACATTGAATAGCAGCCCCACCTGCCGCGGAAAGCCCATTTGAATGGCAGACCCCAAGCACTGGCTGGGCAGATCTAGGCAGGGGTGGAGAGGAATCTCAAAAGTCAAGTAACTGGCTGGGAAAATGCCCAGAAAAAGGAAGCAAAATAAGACCATAGAGAGCTACGTTTTTCAGGAAGAGATGTTCCTTCCTCCCTTCATTTCTGATGAAGAAGTACAATGCTTGCCATCAGGGAAGGACGTGGAGGTCAGGGCCTTTCTATCCTAGATATCCGAGGTGGATGTCCAGTGGGCTCAGGCCATGGAAGAGCTCAAAAAGGATTTAGAAAATCAAGTTAGATAGGTGGAGGAAAAACTGGGAAGAGAAATGAGAGAGATGCAAGAAAAGCATGAAAAACGGGTCAATACCTTGCTAAAGGAGACCCAAAAAATGTTGAAGAAAATAACACCTTGAAAAATAGGCTCACTCAATTGGTAAAAGAGATTCAAAACCCACTGAGGTGAAGAATGCTTTCAAAAGCAGAATTAGCCAAATGGAAAAAGAGGTTCAAAAGCTCACTGAAGAAAATAGTTCTCTCAAGATAAGAATGGAAAAGATGGAGTCTAATGAATTTCTGAGAAACCATGAAATCCTAAAACAAAACCAAAAGAATGAAAAAATGGAAGAGAATGTGAAACATCTCATTGGAAAAACAACTGACCTGGAAAATAGATCCAGGAGAGACAATTTAAAAATTATGGGACTACCTGAAAGCCATGATCAAAAAAGTCTAGACATCATCTTTCATGAAATTATCAAGGAAAACTGCCCTGATATTCTAGAACCAGAGGGCAAAATAAGTATTGAAGGAATCCATCGATCATCACCTGCAAGAGATCCAAAAAGAGAAACTCCTAGGAACATTGTGGCCAAATTCCAGAGTTCCCAGTTCAAGGAGAAAATCTTGCAAGCAGCTAGAAAGAAACAATTGCAGTACTGGATAACACAAGATCTAGCAGCTTCTACATTAAGGGATCAAAGTGTGTGAAACAGGATATTCCAGAAGTCACAGGAACTAGGACTCAGACCAAGAATCACCTACCCAGCAAAACTGAGTATAATACTTCAGGGGAAAATATGGTCTTTCAATGAAACAGAGGACTTTCAAGCATTCTTGATGAAAAGACCAGAGCTGAAAAGAAAATTTGACTTTCAAACACAAGAATGAGAAGAAGCATGAAAAAGTAAACAGCAAAGAGAAGTCATATAAGGGACTTACCAAAGGTGAACTGTTTACATTCCTACATGGAAACACAATATTTGTAACTCCTAAAACTTTTCAGTATCTGGGTAGTTGGTGGGACCACACACAGACGTACACACACATACATGCACACAGACATGTACATGCGTGCACGCACACACACATGCATGCACACAGAGACACAGAGAGCACAGAGTGAATTGAATAAGATGGGACCATATCTTAAAAGAAATTAAGGTAAATGGTGAAAGAGAGATGTAGTGGGAGGAAAGAGGGTGAAATGGAATGGGGTAAATTATATCTCATTCAAGAGGCAAGCAGGAGACTTTTTAGTGGAGGGAAAAAGAGGAGAGTTGAGAAAAAACATGAAGTTTACCCTCATCACATTCGACTAAAGGAAGGAGTAAAATGCACACTCATTTTGTTATGAAAACCTATCTTACAGTACAGGAAAGTGGGGGAGAAGGAGATAAGCAGGGAGGGAGGGATGATGGAAGGGAGGGCAATGGAGAAGGGAACAATTTGAAGTCAACACTCAGGGAGGGACAGGATCAAAAGACAGAATAGAAACAATGGGGGGCAGAATAGGAAGGAGGGAAATACAGTTAGTCTTGCACAACACGACTGTTATCAAGGTCATTTGCAAAACTACACTGATATGGCCTATATTGAATTGCCTGCCTTCCCAAAGGGAATGGGTGGGGAGGGAGGAATGAAGAGAAGTTGGAACTCATAGTTTTAGGAACAATTGTCAAGTATTGTTCTTGCTACTAGGAAATAAGAAATACAGTTAATGGGGAATAGAAAGTCATCTGGCCCTACAGGACAAGAGAAGATGGGGAGATTAGAAGGGACGGATGATAGAAGAGAGGGCAGATTGGTGATAGGGGAAATTAGAATGTTCAGTGTATTGGGGTGGGGGGAGGAGATTAATGGGGAGAAAATTTGGAACCCATAATTTTGTGAAAATGAATGTAAAATATTAAATACATAAATTTGCATTTAAAGAAAAAGATTAGCCTGTCATTTGCCTTTATCCACTTAGCCTTTACACAAGTACCTTCTTATTTTCTATGTGCTAGGCATTGTGTTAAGTCCTGGGAATACAAAAAGCCAAAGACTGCATTTTGTGCAAGATGCTTATAGTGCAATGGGACACACACATTCATACACACACACACACACACACACACAACTATGAAGAAGCATGATTTGAAGATAATCAATCGAAGAAAGTTACTAAGATTAAGAGGATGGGGAAAGGCAACTTGTAGAAGGTCTGTATTAGGATCACATAAATCAGAGACGACAAGCATAGGTTAAACACTAGCATTAAGGGGAATCTGGAATGCTCCAGTCTTTGCTGTTCCCACAGTTTCTGAGCATCCCTTTAATTTTACTGGATATTGACTCAGCAGCCTTAAGATTGTCAATATCTTCCTCTTTTAAGGTTTACTTCACCAGAATATTTTGCGAAGAGAAGAATGAATAAGTGTATCAGTTCTTAGTGTTCTCACTCAGATATTCCTGAGAAAGTCCAAATTTATATACCATGTAATTGAGAAAATATCTTTATAACAATCTGCATAAATGTTTTTAAAATATGACATTTAAAATGAATTCTTTTCATTGGATTCCCACAGAAACTTTACTGCATGGAACAGATATATTTAAGATTAATTTTAAATAGATAGCAATATGTTTTTTTTAATTTAAATCATGTTACATTCTTATTCATGACATAAAAATTTGAAAAAAATGAACAGTATTGATTTTCTGTATTTATAGTTTTATAAAGTTTTAATAAACAATACCATTACTTAAATTGACTTATTTACATGACATTAAATAATTACTTCTCAGAAATATAACATTTTGTTTAAGATCCATTAAAAATACAAAGTAATGCAACTCACAATAATATAGCTAAGTCTTACTAAAATGTCTATTAGACAATATAATATACTATTTGTAGATATATAGTCATATCAACTGTTGATACACTTTGTATTAAGTATTTTGTCTCTAGTGTCCAGTAAATATGAAAGGTTTTGAAATAAGTCTTAAAAAACAGAATACAAGCTGCCTGATTATAATTGAGAGGTTAACAATTTTTTTATAATTAACAATACAGAAGAAAAATATTTTCTAATTTAAGAAAAATGAAATTTGCAAACAATGGACATTTGTATCATGCATATGTCACCCTTTCTCACCCTAGTATTTGTATGTTTATGCATATGTATGTGACTATATGTGTATATACATATAAACATGTACCTAATACATGATCTTAACACTTTCTAATGTTAAAGCAAATGCAACACTTAGTAAAGTAAAATTTAATGAACTATTTAAATAACAATGAGTACTTTTATTCTAGAATGTGATTTACAAACTTCTCAGATGACTGTGTGATGAATTTCCCCATATTTTATTTTGTACTGATCTACTTTACATATTAGGCCGTCTATAGATGATGAGTATTTTCCAACTATGTAGTGCATTGTTCAGATTGCTGAGCTCTTTTTTTTTGTTTTCTGTAAAAACTATACTTATTTTTGTATGACTAAAACAGAGCACATTTTTTTCAGTCTGATTTCACTGTTATATCTTTATCCTTCCTATCATTTTGTCTATCCAGAAACAAGGCAGGTAATTGGCATATATAAAACTTCTCCTGTCATAGAGAAGTCATCCAAGACCTTTGGAATGCTTGGTGTAGCTGATTGCCAAGAGCAGATTCATTCTGCTATAATGTTTGCAATTCAATTCAGGGACATTTTAGAGTCACATTTATTTTCTTATTTTCTTAATCATCATACTTTATTTCCTGAGCAATGAAATTTAATTCACTGAGTACCAATATTATATCTATGAAAATGTAAATCATCATTCTGGTCTTCCATTCAGGCCAGTATGTTGATTGTGTGTTTCTGTTTCATAAGTACTTGGGTATACAAAAACTGGAAGAGTGCAGAGGCCATTGAATCAAACATCCTCATTGTATTGATGAAGTTAAGTGACCCAGTTTTATAGTGCTAATGTCTAAATCATGATATGAAATCAACTGGAAAAGGAACGAGTATCTACATACACCCAATATGTACCAGGTACTGTGTAAATAATAACGTTTTGTTTATTTAATAATAACTTTTTATAAGTGTCATAGTTGATCCTCACATTAACCCTGGAAAGTAGATCCTGTTATAATGTCCATTTTACAACTGAAGAAACTGCAGCAAATAGACATGAAGTGATTGGCCTGGGTCATATAGCGCGTAAATTTCTGAGGCTGAATTTGAACTCTGGTCTTCCTAACTTTAGGTTCAACGCTATATACTGAACCACCTAGCTATTTTCTACATAATACTTTTGGATGTTTTGGGTACCTCCAAGGACCCCAAGTATTACTTAGCAAAATTAAGGAAGTATAACAGTACATATATACATATACAGACAAATACATATACATACACACAATAAATACAAATATGCATACACACATACTCACATGCATATAAGTGTCTGCATTTGTATGTGTATACATGTGTGCATACACATATACATACATGTATATACAAACATTAATTTATACATATGTGCATATTCACATATGCATAACATATATGCATATGTATGTGTGGAAGATGATATAAAGAGGGAACACTGTCCCTGCTCTCAATGTGCTTCCAGAATAATGATAGCAGAGAGAACAAGCAGGTACCTTTTATTTTATGTTTAAGCAAATTTAATATATTTCATTGATCACATTAACTGTTGTTCTTTTTTTAAAAAAATTATTTTTAATTTTCAACATTCACATCCTTACAATTTTTGAGTTCTAAATTTTCTCCCTCTCCTCTCCTTCCCCCCCCATAAGAAAGCCTAAAATCTGATGCAGCTTTTACATATACTTTTACATTAAACGTATTTTCACATTAGTCATGTGGGAGAGAAGAATGAATCAATTTGGGGAATCACAAGAAAAAAGAAGAAAAAAGAAACAAAAAAAGAAAGAGAGAAAAACTACTATGCTTTAATCTGCATTCAAAGTTCATAGTTCTTTCATCTGGATTTGTATAATATTTTTTATCATGAGTACAGCTAGGTACTTTTTGCCATTGACCACCACAAGACACCTATTTTAGTTTCAGCTAGTGAAGCTTTCAGCAAGTGTTCTTAATATGAACTAAAAAAGAAAAAAAAAGTTCAGAAAAATTTGTACAGATGGTTTAAAATGCTACATAGGAGGGATAATTCTTATGTTGCATTGACTGCAAGAGAGTAGATGGAAAATGTCCCAGAATATGCAAAAATGTGCCAGTTGCAAGGTATCTCTGTGGATGAGGTTGTGATTACAGAGTAACTTCCTTCTTCCTCTTTCCTTCATTCTTTCATTTTTCCTTTGAAAAATCCTGCCTCCTTAAGGGTACCTATTGCAAAAACAAGAGCAATTGGGCATAGATGAGTGAAGGAAGAAACTCTCCAAGTAAGACTTGCCTCACTGCAGTACTTTAGTAAAGAGCCTGGACCCATATCTACAGTCCCCTGTGCTTCACTTGACTTCTATGTAAAATCAGCACAATCCCTCTCAAAGGCAGCATAGATGTAAAGGAGTTCTCCAAAAAGAAAAAAAAAAACCTTATCACCAAAAAGTCATGGAAAAATATATTAGATTGGGGCTGGAGTTTTGTTTTGTTCTTCCTGAAAATTGCTTAGTAGAAATGTAAGGCATATCCCAAATTGGGGAGAAAAATAGAAGTGGCTGAAGCACAGGTGAACTGCTTTGAATTTCATTTTGTTCCTTGGAAAAATGTAGAGTTAATGAATTTTTGTGCAAATCCTATTTCAGAGGGCTTTGCCAAGTCATTAAAAAAAGCTGTATTTGTTTCTTCCCCCCTTTCTTCTTTTTTCTAATATCTTCCTGATTCTTAGCAGAGCTTCAACATAATTTACTTGATGGAACTTAGGAAGCCAAATAGAAACAGTTCAAGTTTTCACTCACAGAAAAAAAAGGGAACTAGTAGGAAATTCCAGTGACCTAGTGGTTGACTCACTGTCTACCTCCAGAAAGTAGAAAGAAGTCAGTGGAATTCAGTCACCTTCATTCATCCAGGAGTAAATGTAGGGGGTCTTCTATTGAAAAGGGAGATTTTGTACATCTTGTACTTTTCTAGAAGCCCTTTGGTGTACCAGCTAAAGGGAGCTGGGAATGTAATTAAAAATGACAAGAAATGTTAACAAGTCCTGAGGCATGACGTCACATTCGAAGAGTGATGATGCTGCCTCAAAGAAGAAGAATTAGGACAGTGCTTTGATAGATGACACTTACGGAAAGCAGGAAAAGAGAAACAGAACAAGGAATTTTGGATGATGGCAGCTCCAAGGACAGAGTACATAGCAGTGGTGGCAAACTTAGCAAGCTTAACAAGCTTCCAAGATTCTGCATGTACCAGTACAGTGTGGAGCAGTGCTTAAAGGAGACCATGTCTGTAACAGTAGGGGTAGAGAAAGAGATAAAACACGATTCATTCATTTATTTGCTTATTTGTTTTTTATTTGTTCATTTATTGTAATTTATTCTTAATATATAATAGGTGCATAATAGGGGCAATGAAGTGGGTTCATAATAAACGATTATAAATTGATTAACTCAAGACTGATTTCTCTGACTATAGTTGAATCTGTAGCCCAATCTATTTCTCACCTACGGGAGTGAATTCCTGAAAATCTACTCATAAAGGAGTACATAAATCTGTTGGATATTCTCATACTTTGTGTGGTGGTAGTGATCAAGGAGAGCTGAAAAATAATTCTGCTGCTTAACCTTTCTTAAGTTGATCTCTGTTTTCTCTACTCATACATTCATAAATATAGATTGGAACCTTATCACCTCTCACATGGACTTGTTCAATAGCCTCCTGATTCACCTCCGTGTGTTGTGTCTTCACCTTCCTCTTACTCTAATTCATCTTTCTTTCTATTTAAAGCCTTCCACAACCTGACTCTAACCCATCTTTCTATACTTATTACACATTACTCATTTTAATGTGTTCTATGTTACGATGAGACTGACCTTTTTATTTAATAACTCTGATCAAATAATAAACAATCACAACTCACAAATCACATGGAGATCAAATGAAACAAACTACCCACCCTCTAATGGAAAAGTGATAGATTCAGCATACACACTGAGGCAGATATTTTTTGAATGTGATCAATGCAGTTATTGACTTTGCTTTATTACGCAAATTTGTTGTATTTTTTTTTCTTTCTTTCTCATTGGGGAGAGAGAAGGTATAAGGTAGAATGAATGGGAAACACAGAAAGCTTTTATTTAGTATTTGAAAAAAATAATTAAAAAAGCTGACCTTCCTATTATTTCATTCATGACATTGTTTATCCCATTTAGGTGCCTTTCCTTTTCTTAGGTCTTGTGCTTGACATGCAGTCTTTCCTCACTTCTGCTCAATCACTATCCTATATGAAATCTTTCCACATTGCCCTGGCTTATAGTGCACTCCCTTGCCCTTTAAAAAGTCTTCTGTATTTATTTTGCATATACTTGCCCATGTTTGTTTTGTCTCTCATGTTACAATATAATCACTTTGAAAATACAGTTTCACTTTTTTCCTAATATTCCCCGATGCCCAGAACAATGTCTGGATATCATGGTCTATCAATAAATAATTGTAAATTGTTGATTATCAATTATATCATTTATTAATAATTAAGCATTTACTTTGGTTTCCTGCCTCTTCCCTACCCCCAAATTATCTTGCTATTTCATTTGATATTCTTGCATGATTAATTAGCAGAACAAGTCAAAGCCCATTTCAGAAAGGATACATGAAACTAGGTTTATCTCATTTTCTTTTTGCCATAGACCTTAGAGAAATCTGCAGGACTGCTTGGGCCTAGTTTACCTGAATTTAAAAACAAGGGGGTTTTGACAAATTTTCTTATGCTCTACCGGCGAACAAGTGATATATTGGTTAATACAGTACAGCTGAGTGGATTTAGAGCAGGTTGAATAATTGTATCCAAAGACTAGTCATGTCATAGTGGAGGCAGCTAGCAAACCAAAGGTCCTAAGGATTTTCTTTGGCTCTGTGCTGTTCAATATTTTACTCTTTCTGTGCATTTTTAAAGCTGTTACTTGAACGAAGGCATAAATGGTATATTTATTAAATTTCAAGTAGTTAGAAACTGACATCAATCTCCAAATACTTGTAAGACAGTGATGATCCAGACAGAAAAAAAAAAATGGTTGACTGAAGACAAGACGATAGAATAAAACTTGGCTTAAAATATCAGATACATATATACAGTGCAAAAGTGCAACTGAAAATGATGAAGTTTGAGACTTTGAATGATTTTTAAACTCAATGTTGCTCATCTGTTTGACACTGCAGGCAAAAAAAAAATTTCTGTTTTAGACTGAATTGAAAGTTGCAGTGTTCATATTGGGAGAGGTTAATATCTTCCTGTTTTGATGAGGTTAGAACCCATATAAAATAGCAATTTAACTTACTGAGACTAGAATTTAGGAATATGAATAAAATGGAGTACATCCAAAGCAGGTAAAAAACAATGTGTAGGACATTTGATATTCTCTGATAATAGTATTTGAAAGATGCTCATTGTGGACATTAAACAGCAGTGTTTCCATGATAACCATCTTTGAGTAATTATAGGGGTGTTAAGTAGAAGAACAGTTGGACTAGTTGAAATTGGAGTAAGTTTTGGCTTAATATAAAGAACAACTGCCTATAAACTGGAACTATTCACATATGGAATGAGTTATCTTAAGAAGAAATTAATTCCATATCACAAAAATTATCAATTAGAAACTGATTGATGTCTGCCAAAGATACTATATAAAGTATTACTATTTAGAAATCACTTGGATTTTGACCAATGAGTGTCCTTCACAATTTATAGAATGAGTGACACAATTATTTTCTGAGTCATTATATGAGGGTAAAAAAAAAACAACAAGTGCTTTGAAATCAAATTATTTTTCATAAATCAAGTGGAGAAATTGGCAAACATGGTTTCTGGGATACGTTCCCAAAATTTTATTTTGGGGGCATGTGCATTATTAAGGGAATATTAAACATGGAAATTTAATAGTTACTGAAGCACAAAATACAAAAGTAAGATATTATATTTTCCAGAAAATTTATAATTAAAGAATCAATTGGATGTTCAGCCATGATCTGATAATGTTTTGAAAGTTAATTTTAGTAACATATGGGATTGCATCACTAGAAATTGTTGCTAGTTAGAATCAAAGATGAACTGTGATAATTGGTTGTTTCATCTGATAAGAACGCTTCTTTTTTAAATATAAATTTATTTATTTAACGTTTTACATTAATTTTCACAAAATTTTCGGTTCCAAATTTTCTCCCCATTTTTCCCGCCCCCACCCCAATAAACTGAGCATTCTAGTTTCCCCTATCACCAATCTGCCCTCTCTTCTATCCTCCCTCCCTTCTCTTGTCCCAATCTTCTCTTTTGTCCTGTAGGGCCAGCTGACTTTCTATTCCCCATTAACTGTATTTCTTATTTCCTAGTAGCAAAAACAATACTCGACAGTTGTTCCTAAAACTTTGACTTCCAAATTGTCCCCATCCCTCCCTCCCCACCCATTCCATTTGGGAAGGCAGGAAATTCAATATGGGCCATATTTGTTTAGTTTTGCAAATGACATCGAGAATAGTCGTGTTGTGTAAGACTAACTATATTTCCCTCCATTCTATCCTGCCCCCCATTGTTTCTATTCTCTCTTTAGATTTCAAGTTGCTCCCTCCTCCCATTGCCTTCCCTTCCATCATTCCCCCCACCTTGCTTATCTCCTTCTCCCCCACTTTCCTGTATTGTAAGATAGGTTTTCATAGCAAAATAAGTGTGCATTTTATTCCTTCCTTTAGTCGAATGTGATGAGAGTAAACTTCATGTTTTTTTTTTCTCAGCTCTCCTCTTTTTCCCTCCACTAAAATGTATCCTGTTTACCTCTTGAATGAGAGATAATTTACCCCATTCCATTTCAGACTCTCTCCTCCCAATACATTTCTCTCTCACCGGTTACCTTAATTTCTCTTAAGATATGATCCCATCCTATTCAATTCCCTCTGTGCTCTCTGTCTCTGTGTGTGCATGCAGGTGTGTATGTGCATGTATGTGCATGCACACATATACACGTGTGTGTGGGTATGTGTATGTGTAGTCCCACCAACTACCCAGACACTGAAAAGTTTTAAGAGTTACAAATATTGTCTTTCCATGTAGAAATGTAAGCAGTTCACCTTTGGTAAGTCCCTTATGACTTCTCTTTGCTGTTTACTTTTTCATGATTCTTCTCATTCTTGTGTTTGAAGGTCAAATTTTCTTTTCAGCTCTGGTCTTCTCATCAAGAATGCTTGAAAGTCCCCTATTTCATTGAAAGACCATCTTTTCCCCTGAAGTATTATACTCAGTTTTGCTGGGTAGGTGATTCTTGGTTGTAGTCCTAGTTCCTTTGACTTCTGGAATATCCTATTCCATGCCCTTCAGTTCCTTAATGTAGAAGCTGTTAGATCTTGAGTTATCCTGATTGTATTTCCACAATACTGGAATTGTTTCTTTCTAGCTGCTTGCAATATTTTTTCCTTGACCTAGGAATTCTGGAATTTGGCCACAGTGTTCCTAGGAGTTTCTCTTTTTAGATCTCTTTCAGGCGGTGGTCTGTGGATTCCTTGAATACTTATTTTGTCCTCTGGTTCTAGAATATCAGGGCAGTTTTCCCTGATAATTTTATGAAAGGCTCTTTTTTTCTAGGCTCTTTTTTTGATCATGGCTTTCAGGTAGTTCCATAATTTTTAAATTGTCTCTCCTGGATCTATTTTCCAGGTCAGTTGTTTTTCCAATGAGATATTTCACATTCTCTTCTATTTTTTCATTCTTTGGCTTTGTTGTGTGATTTCTTGGTTTCTCAGAAAGTCATTAAGCCTCCATCTCTTCCATTCTAATTTTGAAAGAACTATTTTCTTCAGTGAGCTTTTGAACCTCTTTTTCCATTTGGCTAATTCTGCTTTTGAAAGCATTCTTCTCCTCATTGGCTTTTTGAACCTCTTTTGCCAATTGAGTGAGCTTATTTTTCAAGGAGTTATTTTCTTCAGCATTTTTTTGGGTCACCTTTAGCAAGGTATTGACCCATTGTTCATGCTTTTCTTGCATCTCTCTCATTTCTCATCCCAGTTTTTCCTCCACCTGTCTAACTTGATTTTCAAAATTCTTTTTTAGCTCTTCCATGGCCTGAGCCCATTGGATATCTATTTCTGATTTTCGGGATACAGAGACCTTGACTTTTATGTCTTTTCCTGATGGTAAGTATTGTTCTTTCTCATCAGAAAGGAAAGGAGGAAACATCCTCTCCCCAAGAAAGTAATCTTCTATGGTCTTTTTTTTTTTTTTTTTTTCCATTTTCTGGGCATTTTCCCAGCAAGTTACCTGAATTCTGAGATTCCTCTCCACCTCCACCTAGATGCACCCAGCTAGTGCTTGGCGTGTGAGATTCAAATGCTGCTCCCCGGACTCAGGCTTTCAGTGGATGGCAGGGCTGCTATTCAGGGTAAGATTAAATTTGCGTTGTCAGGTGGGGGCAGGGCCGCCTCTCAGGCTCAGTTCCCTCACGGGGTTATGTGGAGAGCTTCAGTAGTGGATCTGACGTCCTGCCTGCTCTGGGATCTCCTGGCTACCACTGCCTCCTGAGTGGGCCTGTGTTATGGAGACACCCCACTCCCCTCTCGGCCAGCCCAGAAGTCTCTTTCACTGACCTGTTGTGCCTGTGGGTGGAGGGACCTTCGCGGCTGCCGGAGGTTCTGTCCCTGATCCCTGCTCGGATCTGCTCCTCTCAGGGCCATGGGGCCAAGGCAGGGATGAGCTCTGCTGTCCAGTGCATGATGGACCTTTGGTGCTGGTTTTTCAGGGCTCTCTGGAATGGAAATCTCCTCCACTGCGTTGCTGTGCAGCTTCCACTGCTCCAGAATTTGTGGGGAGTTCTTTTTACAGGAAATTTATGAGTTGTGGGTTCAGGGCTAGCATATGTGAGTCTTTCTACTCCACCATCTTGGCTTCTCTCCTAAGTGCTAGCTTCAATGCTGGGGATATTTTATCATGTGCCCCAGCAGACTTGTGTTGGTGATAAGTTCTGCTGATTATCAAATTGGACAAGGACCCAGCTTCTCTCAACATAATTTTGAATGAACTTTTTGAGACCCTTAAAACTTTTTACTTCATAAGTTCTATTCCCCTCAGGCATTTAGTACACCTGCCATGTTGCATAGCAAGACAGAATTAGTTTATAAGTAGTTGGATACAAATAAGGTAAGAGCAGAAATTTGCCAAAATCACTCTTGGAGGAAGAATAGATTTGAGTTGCAGAACCAGAAATGCCACATTATTTAAGTGCAAGGAGAAGGGCTCCTAAGTGTCCCTGTGCTTTCTGAGACATCCATAAAGGTATGAATAGAATATCCTTGTTAACTCATCATGATTCACAGTTCATTCAATGCACTTAAGTGATGCAGCGCAGACAGCTCTGGACTTAAGAGTAAGGGATAACTGAGTTGAAAACCTATCTCATATACCTACTAGTTTTATGACTCTGGGAAAGTCACTGAATTTTTTTCAGTTTCCTTTTCTGTAAAATGGACATAATAACACCTACCTTGCACAACTGTTGTGAAGATCAGATGAAAATTTAAAGCACTGTGTAAATATAGACTACTTTGATGCTTATGATGGTAGTGGTAATGTAATTCCCAAACCTCAGAAACTGATTTATGGTGAATATGACAATTCTGTATTTTCTACTTTTGTGTGATTTTGTTTTATGTTACGAAATTGAATCTGTAATTGTGGAGAAAAAATGATGGTCTCATGATACTCCTATCAACTACCTAAAATCAATAAAGGTTATATGCTTATTGGGCTCTACATATCAAAGAGACATTATAGGCAAAAACAATTGCACACATGCACATGTACACACACACACACACACACACATACACACACATACACTTAGAGGAGCTAAGCCACACAGTGCTGGACCTGGAATCAGGAAGGTTCATCTTCCTTAGTTCAAATATGACCTGGGACACTTAATAGCTATATAATCCTGGGCAAGTCATTTAATCCCATTTGCATCAATTTTTCATCTATAAAATGAGCTAGAGAAGGAAACAGCAATTTTTTCCAGTATTTTTTCCAAGAAAATACTAAATGGGGTCACAAAAAGTTGAAAATTAATGAAATAACAGAACAACAAATACACACACATAACTGTACTTCATAGATTATATACCATTGTTATTATTTTTATATGGACTTTTCAAAAGGGAAACATTGGACATGTGTTATGCCAGATTAGATAACGTCATTCAGGAACAACTGTGATTGACCACAGGAGGGAAAAAAAAAAACAAAAAACAAAAAAACAACAGTATAAACATTATAGAAGGTAAATGGAGCCAAAACAAAAAATAGTAGGATAAAAGGAGCTGTCTATGTCTGGAATTTAATATGGATTCATAGAACCCTGAAGCAATTCAATGTTTGTCTTTGGTTTGGACACCAATATTAACCAGAGGCTCACTGAACAAGAAGAAAAATCATTTTATCATTTGACAGGATAAATTCTTTCTTATGGCTAGAAGGTTTTCCTGTTATATAACTGAAGTTACACTAATAAGCAAAGAATGTTTAATTTTCTAAAAAGAAAAATGCTATCCCTAATAGATAAATGGTCAAAGGATATGAACAGGCAATTTTCAGAGGAAGAAATTAAAGATATCTAAAATCCTATGAAAAAATACTCTAAATAACTTTTGATTAGGGAGATGCAAATCAAAACAACTCTGAGGTACCACTTCATACCTATGAGATTGGCAAACATGACAGAACAGGAAAATGATAAATGTTGGAGGAGATGTGGGAGAGTTAGAGCACTAACTCATTATTGGTGGAACTGTAAGCTCATCCAACCATTCTGGAGAGAGGTTTGGAACTCTACCCGAAGGGCTGCAAAAATGTGCATACCCTTTGGCCCCACAATATAGCTACTAGGACTGTATCCATAAGAGATCATAAAAATAGGAAAGGGTCTCATATATACAAAAATATTTATAGCAACACTCTTTGTAGTTGCCAAAAAACTGGAAATCCAGGGGATGCCCATCAATTGGGGAATGGTTGACTAAATTATGGTATATGAATGCAATGGTGTGCTATTGCACCATAAGAAATAATGAACAAGAAGACTTCAGAGAGGCCTGGAAGGACTTATATGACCTGATGCTGTGCAAAAGAAGCAGAACCAGGAGAACTTTGTGCACAGCAGCAATCACAAATTTTTTTTTTCTAGTAGACTTGGAACTTCATAATAACGCAAGAACTTAAAAAAAAAAAAATTCCCAATGGTTTTCTAAGGCAAAATGCCTTCCACTCTCAGAGGAAGAACTATGGAATTCATTTTCAGAATATAGCAGATCATGTTTGTGTGTGTGTGTATGTGTGTGTGTGTGTCTGTGTGGTGTTTTGATTTGTTTTGATTTGTTATATGATTTGTTTTGATTTGTTATATGATTACTTCCATTTATTTTTGTTCATCTACACAGCATGACTATAGTGAAAATGTATTGAATAGGAAAGTATATGTAGATTTTATATAGAATTGTATGCCATCTTGGGGAGAGAGAAGGGTGGGGGCGTAAGTTGTGGAGGGGTAAAAATCTAAGTTTTATGGTAGTGATTGTAGAACATTAAAAAAATAAATGAAATAATAAAAAACAAGCATGCTAAAATGTGCAAATGGCATGTTGTTTCGTCCTGTTCAACAACCTGAATGCAAATACCCTTTATGAACTTGCATCCCATTTATGAGAGTAGATAAATCTTAGAGAGTTGTTTGAGACACATAGAAACTGTGGCATTCTTCAATTTACACAGCAAATAAATTTCAGACATCTGTATGCAAGATCCCTGACTCATAGCACTCTCTCTTTTAGCACAGACTCTATTAATACTTATGCACATACCATACATAACACACACCATAGGACTCTCTATCCTTGAGCAACCATAATTTCCTTTATTCATCACAAAGAATGTTTGTTGATTTAGAAATACTTAGCAGCTTGACTTTTTAAAAATTTTGTTCATTATTTTAATAATTAGTCAACCAATAAACACTGATTAATTACCTACTGTGTGGTTCAGCCTTGTACTATGTGCCAGAGATGCAGAGGCAGAGATGAAATAGCCTTGACCCTCAGTGTGTTTAAATTTAATGAGACTCATTTGTGTATATATCAGAGTAAACTCAAGTTGTTTTTGAGCATGACACTAGCAGCTTATGGGATACTAAGTGATGGGATGATACTACTCACTCAGAAATGTGAGTTGGTGGGAAAATTAAAAATTAACCTCTTACTACATAGTCTAACTCCATCAAACCATGAGCTCCACCATTAGGTAAATATTACCTTTATCATTCTTTGTAATCTTAGATCTTAATGCAGTGACTGGCAGTACTTGATGCTTGGTAAGTGCTTCATGGTTGATTAGCATTCACTGAATCTAATTTATATATCACTGATATTTAATGAATTTAATGTGTCAGAAATATTGTTTTTAGTGTTGTTATAAGGAATAAAAAGTCATTAGTCATAAATTGACATCAATGACATCAATAAGATATTTTTACTCCAGAATGCATTATTTGGAATTTGGAGGCATTGGATTTAAAATTTCAAATTTAAGGATATTTTGGTAGCATAATTAAAATTATTTAAGGAATAGATATGACACAATATTGTCACTCTAAAAAAACAGAGTATATGAAGAACTATGTTAGGAAGATTTTAATACTTATATTGAATTTAAAAAAAAATTACCTTCCCCCTCCTCATTTCATTACCATAACCAATTTCTTGATTGTTTGATCAGGGGAGGGAGGTGAACAGTCTTAGTTAACAGATTAAGGTGTATAACCTCTAAAATTTGAGTCACACCACAGAAAATAGACAACATGCCGATTGAGTCTCACCCACTTTGCCCCGCTTCTTACTTCCTTTGTACAAAGAGAAGAATTTCGTATGACTGTTAGATTGACTTCAGAGTTTTAATTTTCACTAGCTTCCTCTTATTCTTTTCGGCATCTAATATTCATAATAATACCAACTTGTGCTAATATTTTACCATATACTCCTTGGCTTTATATTTTTTATTGGTAGTGATATTTTTAAGCATATTTCTTGCAAATGCCTTGATGGGCTTAGAAACTGATGTAAAATAAGTCACATCAAAGCAAACAAGGATAATAAAAATAATAATAATAATAATAATAAATAAAAGATTTTTAAGGAACTTGTTGAACATTGTTCATTGTGGGGAAGATTTGTTGACAATAAGTGTATAAATTGTATTAGTGGATTTATTTTATGCTATTTCATGTTTCTCTTTGAGAAACAGTACAATATTTGTATTTCCTCAACATTGCCATCTCTATCCCTGCTTTGACCTGCTTTGAGAAATAAATGGCCCATGCAGGAGGAAAAAGGGACCCGGACTACTCTTCCAAAGTATTCATTTTAGGGCAAGCAGATTAGATTAAGCACTAGTGTAGATGGATTTTCTTTAGCTGCAAAGCCTGGATTCATGCATAGAAGAAATCAGTCACTATGTTTTGTCTATGTATTCCACCCTTTAATCTAAGAAGAAGGACCTAATCTCATCAGCCTGAGTCCATACATATAGACTGAACTATATGGTCAAAATTTGATTGTGGATTTAGATGTTTCCTTGACTGTAATTTCTTGAGGTTCAACTTGAAACATTGGTAATAGATGTCTTAAGCACTTGGGAATCCTGTACAAGAATGGAAGCAGGAGGAAAATATGACAAAGGATAATGCTTTAGAATAAACTCCATTAGACTTATCAATTTCCTGTCACTTAGGAGAAATAGGACTTGAATCACTTCCTGCAGTAATCCACAACAGCAACCAACTTTTGGCAGGAAAATCCACATTACTGCAGCAAAAAGTCAGCTTCCTACATGCCAGGAAACGCTATGATAGTAGAGGTGGTAAAATTGGTCATAATTTCACACGACATGAAAGAGCTTGCAGATTTCATGTTGTGCAGCAATGATCACAGAAAATAGCAGTAGCTGCAAACAGAGTCTTCTTTCATTTTACAGACTTTAGTGCAATTTTTATGATAAAGGGGATATGACATTACACAGTAGTGACAGACATTATGTACCTTTCCAGTTTGTGAATTTCTTTGCCAGACACTGCAGGGTAGCCAGGAGTTGTTACAAATGTATTTCATTGTCTTTGTAATATAATATTATATCCTAGGGACAAAGGATACAATGTTTAAACATAACAATGACTTGGAGATTTTTCTTGGATGTCAGTTCAAATATACACAATTAAGAGATAAACTGCTTCTAAATCATGTGCTCTTCAGAACAAATAAAAACTAGCAACAACATACAAAATGCAGATCTTTGTATCATATTGATTATAGTTGCTTTAAGACTCTTTCTAAAAGGACTTTTATATTTTATCTCAGCTAATTAATCATTCTTTATAATTTGATGAATAAGGAAAAAAACGTCCATTTCATTTGATTTTTTTCCCTTAAAACACCTGCATTCCTTAATCTAACTACAATGACACTTTAATCTATTTACTTTTTCAGAGATGTTATGAATATATTTACTATTGTTCTTTAATTTAAAGTACAGGTGTTGTAGACATTTGCTTATAAACTATATTTCTGTAGATTTAGTGTTATTGTCCTTTTAAGGTTCAAATTTTTTGTGAGAATGAATTTTTTAAAATATAATTTAATTATTTTCATTTTTCAACATTCACTTCCACAAGATTTTGAATTACAAATTTTCTCTCCATCTCTCCTCTCCTCTCCTCCCAAGCAAACCAGCATGCATGCCAACCAACCCTTTCCCCAATCTGCCCTCCTTTTTATCACTACCTCTCCACAACCCATCCCCCTCCCTTCTATTTTCCTGGAGAGCAAGATAGATTTCTATACCCCATTGCCTGTAAAATATATTTCCCAATTGTATGCAAAAATAATTTTTAACATTCATTTAACATTCCTCCCTCCCCACCCACTCTTACTGAAAGAGCAAGAGATTTGATATAGGTCACAAAAGTGTAACCATGCAAAACACTTCCATAGCCATCATGTCATGAAAGACTAGCCTTATAGTATTTATGGTGTCCTGCCCTCCATTTAATACATTCTCTCCCTTGACCTGTCCCCACACAATAGTGTTTGCTTACAATTATGCCTTCCTCAAGTCTGCCATCTCTTCTAATATACTCATTCTCCTATACCCCGCCCTGTCTTCTCCCAGGGTAAGATAGATTTTTATATCCAACTGAGCGTGATTTATTCCCTCTTTAAGGCAAATCCTATGAATGTAAAGTTCACTTATTCCATCTCACCTCCACCCTCTTCTTCTCCATTATAAAAGGTCTCTCTTGCCTCTTTTATATGAGATGATTTACTGCATTCTATGCCTCTCCCTTTCTCTTTCTCCCAGGACATACATCTCAGCATTTAATTTTATTTTTTATGTATCTTCCTTTCATATTCAGCTCACCCTTTGAACTCTGTACACACACACACAGAGACACATATATGTACATATATACACAAATGCACACACATGCATCTACATATATAATATACACATAATACATGCATATATGTGGGTATGTGCATGAGTATGCATATGTTGGGGTGTGTGTGTGTGTGTGTGTGTGTGTGTGTGTGTGTGTACCCTCCAACCATCCTAATATGGAGAAAAATTTCATGAGTTACAAATACCCTCCTTCCATGTATGAATGTAAAAAGTTCAACTTTAATAAAACTTTTTTGGTTTCTGTTTTCTATTTACCTTTTCATACTTCTCTTGACTCATGTATTTGAAAGTCCTATTTTCTAATCAACTCTGGTCTTTTCATCAGGAATGCTTAAAAGTCCTCCATTTCCCCCCTTACTTATTATATTCAGTTTTGCTGGGTAGTTGACTCTTAGTTTTGATTCTAGCTCCTCTGAATTGCAGAATAATATCTGAAGACCTTCATTCCTTTTATGTAGAAGCTGCTAGATTTTGTGTTTTCCTGATTGTACTTCCACAATACTTGAATTGTTTCTTTCTGACTGCTTTCAATGTTTTCTCCTTAGCTTGTAAACTGTGGGATTTGACTACAATATTCCCAGGAGTTTTCTTTTTGGGATTTCTTTGAGGAGTTAATTGGTGGATTCTTTCCATTTCTACTTTACCCCCTGATTCTATCAGATAAAATACGGTAGAAAATCAGGGTAATTTTCCTTGATAATTTCTTGGAAGATGATATGCAGGCTCTTTTCTTCATCATCATTCCAGGCAGACCAAGAGTTTTAAAATTATCACTCTTGGAAATATTTTTCAAGTCAGTTGTTTTTCCAATGAGATATTTCACATTGTCTTCTATTTTTTCATTCTTTTTTTTTGGTTTTATAATTTCTTGATTTTTCGTAAGATCATTATCTTCCATTTGCTTGATTCTAATTTTGAAGGAATTATTTTCTTTAGTGAACTTTTGGACCTCCTTTTCCATTTGGTCAGTTCTACTTTTTATGAAATTCTTCTCCTCATTGGTATTTTGGATGTCTTTAGTCATTTCGGTTGGTCATTTTTAAAGCTGTTATTTTCTTCAGCATCTTTGATAGGTCTCCTTTAGCAAGCTTTTGACTCATGTTTCATGATTTTCTTGCATCCCCCTCATTTCAGTTCTCAACTTTTCCTCTACTTATTTACTTGATTTTCAAATCCTTTTTGAGCTCTTCCATGACCTGAGACCATAGGCCTGGACAAACGTTTCTGTCTTACCCAGGTGAGAGAATTATCCTGCTGATCTCTGAAGTTTTCTTTGGTGCTTGTGGGTTGAGAAGTCTGCAAACTGTTACAGCTGCCAGTGATTCATCACCCTGATGCCTGCTCCTGTCCTATCTCTATAGTAATAGCCAATGCTGGGCTGTGCTTCACTCCTGAAACTGGTGCAAATAGATTATTTCTGTCAGCTTTCCAGATTGTCTTCAGCTGGGAATTTGTTTTGCTTTGTTGTTTTGTAACTTCTCTACTCTTGAATTTGTTTAGAGTAAATTTTATAGTTGTTTGAGAGGGTGGAGGAGAGAGCTTAAGTAATTATCTGCTTCTACTCTGCCATCTTTGCTCTGCTCCTGAGAATGAAATAAAAAAAAAAAGTTTTATAAAAGTACTTTGGAAGTGCTAAAGTTTGAAAATATTGGTTATTAAAATATTTCACAAATGATTGCTAGGGTAATCTTTCTTTTAAACCAAATAGGACATAGTTTCTAGAGTACAGCAATGTGTATGAGAAATAAATGTTATTTATAACTAGATGGGATCTAAGATATAGTCAGACTCTTCATAATTTCAATATATTATTAATGTAGATGAAGAAGACAATGGTGGCTGTGATGGCAATGATGAGGATGATGATAATGATGATGACAATGATTTGTGGTTATAATCACTTTACATGTATTATTTAAGTTGCACTTGATGACAATTCTTTAAACAGTACTTGATTCCGTGGAATTATTATCTCTATTGTTGCAATTTAGAAACTGAAGTCCAGTGAGGTCGGATGACTGGTCAAGGTGATACCATGAGTGGGAGCATTGAGATGAGAATGTAGATTTAAAATCTAGTATTTAGTTTTATTTTCCCCACAAACTACATTGGCAGTGGGGACTTTGTTGGTACTGAAGATCACAGAAATAATAAATGAAAGAGCAAGGAATCAAAATTCCATTAATTAATTCCCATTCTAATGTCTTTTCTATTAAACGGTACAATTTCCAATAGGTGACCTAAATACTAGGGTCACCTACATTAGAATGGGAAAGAAATGGAAGATAATGGAATAAATGTACTAAATTAAAGACAAAACCCTATTAGATTTTTTTCATTTGTATTACTTTGATGAAATAAAAATTGAAGCAATTAATTTAATAATTCAGGCTTACTTTTGGCATAAATATCTAGATAATTGTATCAAAGGTCTGCCTATTTCCCATTTTCACCCAGTAGGATGGTTTAAAGTTATGGAATTCTATGAGATAGATTTGGAATGCACCTTAGAAATCACTTTGTATAAAATATTTTCTCATACGTCAGGTAACTCAATTCCAGAGATGTTTGAAATTCACTTTTTCAATACCTTGTTTATTCTCAATAAATATGAGATACCAAGAGTGAGAACATATACATCATTTCTGATTACATAAATACAGCATGAATAGTCTCAATGGCAAACAATGCGGATGTAGAAAGAATTGACTAGTGCAAAACATGCTTTTTCAGGACTAAAGACATATGAGTCAATTTGAATTTTCTTCTTTAGTACACATAGTTGGAATAGTTGTATTATTTTCTGGACCTTTATTTTTTCAGTAACACAATGATAGGAATATTATCAGAGGCTGAGGCTTAGCAGAGCACAATCAGTGGTATGATAAGAAGGTTAAGACCTCAAGAGAAGAGGAGACCATAGAATTTAAATGTTTCAAAGGAAGGTCAAGATGGGCATAAGAGGAGAAAGTAGTTGTTGTAAATCTGAGGACCCGGGAAAGAGTTGTAAATTTGGGCAATTTGAGAGCATAGTGTCGATGAAGATCAGGGTTTGCGATGAGGAGGCAGAGGAAGACGTGGAAGAACGCACAAAAAAAAATGGACAATTAAATTGTGCATTTGTGTATTATGGGTTCACTATTGATTATTCTTGATCTAAAATGGACCTTCAGTGCTGCTAAGCAAACCTCGTACACTTAGCTATATTTTTATTATCCCATTCTAGAAAACAACTTTCAAATCTTTTCATTTATGCTCAAACCTCCCATGGTTCTCTCTTCCTCACATCCTAGCTGGATCCCTGACTCATATTTTACTACAAACGTTCAATGCATTCACTAAGATATCCTTCTTTTCTTCTATTTATCTCATATCACTCAGATGTGCTATCTCCATCAACACTGTCTCATAATAAGAGGTATTTTTTTCTTCATTTTTAAAATTTTTATCATTTCATTTGTTTTCACTGTTCTACAATCTCTTCAATATAACTTAGATATTTTCTCCCCCTCCCTCCCCTTCCTTCTCCTCTCCCTTCCCCCCAAGTCGGCATAAAAAAGGTTCTACACATACATTCCTATTAAATACATTTTCACATCAGTAATATAGCATAGAGTAATTAAAAATTAGAGGGAAAAACCATAAAACAAACCAAAAGGTAATCCAAAAGAAAAATGATCTGCTACATTCTGGGATCGAATTCCATAGATATTTCTCTGGATGTGGAAGGCATTTTGCCTTAACAGACCACTGGGAATATTTTAAGTCCTTGCATTGCAATGAAGTTCTATATCTACCAGAAAAAAAAAAATCCTCACAAGCTCTGGTTGTTGCTGTGTATAAAGTTATCCTGGTTCTTCTCTTTTTGCTCAATATCACTTCGTATAAATCTTTGTAGGCTTCTCTGAAATCTTCCTGTTCATCATCTCCTATAGTGCAATAGTATTCCATTGCATTCATATACCACAATTTATTCAGCTATTTCCCAATTGATAGGCATCCCCTTGATGTCCAGTTTTTCATCACTACAATAAGTGCTGCTATAAATAATTTTGTACATATGGGACCCTTCCCCTTTTTATGATCTCTTGGGGATACGGTACTAGAAGTGGTATTGCTGGGTCAAAGGATATGCACATTTTTGTAGCCCTTTGGGAATAGTTCCAAACCGCTCTCCAGAATGGCTGGATCAACTCACAGCTCCACCAACAATAAATTAATGTTTCAATTCTCCCACATCTTCTCCAACATTTATCATTATCCTGTTGCATCATGTTAGCCAATCTGATAGGTGTGAAATGGTACCTCAGAATTGTTTTGATTTGCATCTCTTAAATAAGTGATATAGAGCATTTTTTTCATGTGACTATAGTTCATATCCTTTGACCATTTACCATTTGGAGAATGAAAGGTATTCTTGTATATTTGATGCAGTTCTTTATATATGTTAGAAATGATGACTATATTACCAACACTAGTTGAAAAATTTCTTTCCTACTTTTCTGCTTTCCTCCTAATCTTGGTTGCATTGGTTTTGCCAGTGCAAAAACTTTTCAATTTAATTTAAACAGAAGTATCCATTTTGCACTTTATAATGATTTCTATCTCTTCTTCAGACATTCTTCCCTTCTCCATAAATCTGACAAACACACTGTTCCTTGCTCCACTAACTTGTTTATTGTATCAGTCTCTATACCTAGATCATGTACCCATTTTCACTTTATTTTTGTGTATGGTGTCAGGCATTGGTCTATGTCGAGTTATCCAGTTTTCCCAACAATTTTTGTCGTCTGTGAGTTTTTTATCCCAGAAACTGTGGTATATGCGCTTATCAAACAGTAGACTGCTATATACATTTACTACTGTTTCATGGTTTCCTAATCTATTCCATTGATCCATCCTTCTGTTTATTAGCCAGTATGATAATTGCTGCTTTATAATACAATTTGAGATCTCATAGAACTGGGCCACCTTTCTTAGCATTTCTTTTCATTAGTTCCCTTGATATTCTGGATCTTTTGTTCTTCCAGATAAATTTTGACAATATTTTTTCTAGCTTTACAAAATAATTACCTGATATTTTGGTATAGCAATAAATAAGTAAATTAGGTAGAATTTTCATTTTTATTATATTAACTTGGTCCAACCAAGAAGAGTTGATGTTTTTACACTTACTTAGATCTGACTTTATTTGTGTGAGAAGTGTTTTGTAATTGTGTTCATATAGTCTCTGGGTTTGTTTTGGCGGGTAGACCCCCAAATATTTTATAGTGTCTACTATAGCTTTAAATGGGATTTCTCTTTCTAACTCTTGCTGTTGGACTTTGTTAGTAATATACAGAAACGCAGATTTGCGTGGGTTTGTTTTGTAACCTGTAACTTTGGTGAAGTTGTTTATTATTTCAAATAGCTTTTTTACTTGATTCTCTGGGATTCTCTAAGTATAACATCATATCATCTACAAAGAGTGATAACTTAGTTTCTTCTTTGCGTTTCTAATTGCTTCAATTTATTTTTCTTTTCTTATTGCTACAGTTAACATTTCTAGTACCATATTAAATACTAGTGGTGATAATGGTCATCCTTGCTTCACCCCTTATCTTATTGGAAATGCGTCTAGCTTATCCCCATTGCATCTAATGTTTGCTGAAGGTTTGAGGTAGATACTGCTTATTATTTAATGGAAATTTCCCTTTATTCCTATGCTTTTCAGTGTTTTCAATAGGAATGGGTGTTCTGTTTTGTCAAAAGCTTTTTCTGAATCTATTGAGATAATCATGGTTTTGTTGTTGATATGATCAATAACGTTAATAGTTCTCCTGATGTTGAACCAGCCCTGCATTTCTGGTATAAATCCTAGCTGATCATAAGGTACTATTCTCCTGATGAGGTGCTGTATTCTTTTTGCTAAAATCTTATTTAAATTTTTTTGCATCTTTACTCATTAGAAAAATTGGTCTATAATTTTCTTTCTCTGTTTTGCCTTTTCCTGGCTTTATGTATCAAAACCATATTTGTTTCAGAAAGAGAATTTAGGAAGATTTCTTCTTCCCCAATTTTCCCAAATGGTCTGTATAGTATTGGAATGAACCGTTCTTTAAATGTTTGATAAAATTCCCTTGTGAATCCATCTAGCCTTGGAGATTTTTTTCCCAAGGAGTTCATTGGGGGCTTGATCAATTTCTTTTTCTGAGATGTGGTTATTTAAGTATTCAACTTCCTCTTCTGTTAGTCTGGGCATTTTATGTCTTTTAAAATAACAATCCAACTCATTTGGATTGTAGAGTTTATGGGCATAGAGTTAGTCAAAGGAATTCTTTATTATTGTTTTTCTTTACCCCTCATGGGAGATGAGTTCCCTCTTTTTGTTTTTGATATTGGTAATTTGGTTTTCTTTCTTTTTTTTTAATCAAATTGACCAAAGGTTTACCAATTTTATTGTTATTTTCAGAAACCCAACTCCTAGTCTTATTAGTTCTATAGTTTTCTTAATTTCAATTTTACTAATCTGTCATTTGGTTTTCAGTATTTTTAATTTGGTATTTACTTCGGCATTTTTGGTATTTACTTCGGAATTTTCAATTTGTTCTTTTTCGAGTGTTTTCAGCTGCATGCTCTATTTGTTGTTCTCCTGTTTCTCTGTTTTGTTCATGTAGGCATTCAATGATACAAACGTCCCCTAAGAACTGCTTTTGCAATATCCGATAAAATTTGATAGATTGTCTCATTACTGTCATTATCTTGAATAAAGTAGTTGATTGTTTCTATTATTTGTTGTTTAACCCAGTCATTTTTTAGGATTAGGTTGTTTGGTTTCCAATTGGTATTTGGTCTATGTTTCCATAGCCTTTGATTTCATATATGTTTTATTGCAGTATTATCTGAGAAGGATGCATTGACTATCTCTGCCTTTCTCCACTTGATCATGAGGTTTTTATGGCCATGTACGTGGTCAATTTTTGTACATGTGCCATGTGCCACTTAGAAAAGGTTTTGTTCCTTTCTATCCTCATTCAATTTCCTCCAGAGATCTATCATATCTACCTAGATTTCTATTCACCTCCCTAACTTCTTTCTTGTTTATTTTGAGGTTAGATATATCAAGTTCAGAAAGGGAGAGGTTGAGGTCACCCACTAGTACAGTTTTGCTCTCTCTTTCTTCCTGTAACTCCCTTAACTTCTTCTCTAAGAATTTGGATACTATACCACTTGGAGCATATATGTTTAGTAATGAAAATGCTTCATTTCCTATTTTGCCATTGGGCAGAATATAGTTTCTCTCTTTATCTCTTTTCATTAGATCTATTTCTGCTTTTGCTTTTTCTGAGATTAGGATTGCTACCCCTGATTTTTTATTACATCAGCTGAAGCACAATAAGTTCTGCTCCAACATTTTACCTTTACCTTATGTGTGCATCCCATTTTCAAATGTGTTTTTTGTAAACAACATATTGTTGCATTATGCTTTTTAATCCATTCTACTATCTGTCTGTTTATGGGAGAGTTCCTCACATTCACATTCATGGTTTTGTGTCTTTCTCTCCATTCCCTTTCCCCTTGTTTATGCTTTTAGTTCTTCCTTCTCCCTTCCCCTCCCCAATAGAGTTTTAATTTTGGGCCACCTCCTCCCCCAGTCTTCCCTCTCTTCTTTCCTCCCTCCTCCTTTTTAATCCCCTTTTTGCTTACTATTTCTTCCCTCCCTTTTAGACTCCCCTTCATTTTCTTTACCACCTTCCCTTCCTATTGCCTATAGAGCTAATTGTATTTCTATACTTAATTGAGAATGTTGTATACTCCTTGAATCCAATTGGATGAGAATACCTCTCAAACAATACTCATCTCCCTCTCTTTTTTCCCTCTACTGTAATATATTTTTGTGCCTCTTCCTGTGATGGAATTTATTTTTTTCCTGCCTCCTCCTTCTAACATCTCCCATTACAATCCCTTCACATCCTTACATCACATTTGTTATCATCACATCATTTAATTTATAACCACTCCCTCTATCTCTTTTGCGTGTATATCTGTGATATGTGAATATCTCTTTTGCACTTTCTAATAAATATACAATTCTCAAGATTAACTGTTATCATCTTCTCTTATGGAGATGTAAACAGTTTGCCTATATTGTGTAATAATTTTACCCCTCTTTACCTTTTTTATGATCCTCTTGAGACCTGGGTTTGAAGATCAAATTTTCTGTTGAGTTCTGGCCTTTTCATCACGAAGGTCTGGAAATCCTTTATTTCACTGAATGTTCATCTCCTTGCCTGAAATATTATGAACAACTCTGCTGGGTAATTAATCATTGACTGTAGTTTCAGCTGTTTTGCCTTAAGGAATATCGTATTCCAACTCCTTTGCTCTTTTATTGTAGAAGCTGCAAGGTTCTGTGTGATTCTGATTGCAACTCCTCTATATATGAATTGTTTCTTTCTGACTACCTGCAGTATTTTCTACTTCACCTAATAGTTCTGGAATTTGGCAACGATATTCCCTGGTGTTTTTAGTTTGGGATCCCTTTCAGGCTATTAACGGTGGATTCTCTCGATGACTATTTTGCCCTCTGGATCTAGAATTCCTGGGCAATTTTCCTTGTTGATTTCTTGGATGACATTGTCCACGCTCTTTTTCTCATCATGAGTTTCTGGTAACCCAATCATCCTTACTTTTTCTCTCATGGATGCATTTTTCAGCTCAGTTGTTTTTTTTTTTTTTTTCAGTTAGATATTTTACATTTTTTTCTATCTTTCATTCTTTAGAGTCCATTTGACTGATTCTTGATATCTCATAGATTTATTAGCTTCCACTTCCCGTTCCTATTTTTTATCAAATTTTTTTCTTCAGTTAACTTTTTCATCTCTTTTTCCATCTTTTCAATTGTTCCTTTTAATGGGTTATTTTCGCCAGTTACATTTTGTATTTCCTTTTCCATTTGTCCAGTTTTCCTTTTTAAGAAGCTGTTCTCTTCGGTGAATTCTTTTTTCATATGTTTAACATCATTGGTCAGTTTTTCTTCTATTTCTCTAATTCACATTTTAAAACCCTTCCAGAGTTCTTCAAAGAAGATTCTCTGTGCTTCTGACTAGTACCTATTCCCTTCTGAAGTTTCAGATGTGTGTACAGTATCAATGCTGACCTCTTTTGTATTTGTGTTTTGGTCATTCTCCAGAAAGAAAGATTCTCTCATCTTTTCTTTTCTGCTTCGCTTTTTTCTCACAATAATGATCCTTTCCTGGCTTTTATGGTAGATCTCTGCATCTGTGGCACAGAGAGCTCTATCCTACAGCACTTGTGCCTAAAACTTGAGGTTTTGTGTGTTGTGGTCTCTTGTTTTTAAGGCTAGAAATTAAATGCTGCAGCTTACATGGTAATGAGCTGGCTGGCCTTTGAAAGCAGAGGCCAGTTAGATCTTTTTGGGTTTTCCTAGCAATTACCTTGGAAGCAGATTGTTAAGTGTGAGGGAGGGGTTGTCTGAATGCCAAAGGCTCCTCTGATGAGCTAGAGCATAGGCAAGTTCAGCTTTCTGTGCTAGTGTATTCCCAATTCCATTGGGATGCTGAGGCACACCTGTAGTCTTTGTGTTGGCAGTTGTTGGTTTCATCTTGCCTAGGTCCAGGATCTTCACCCAGTTTGTTGAGGTGAGACTGTCTGTGACAGCTCTGATCCGACTCTGATGTCTTTGGAAGGACTATTTGTTTGAGCTATCCCCAAAATCCTGCCAAATGCATTTTCAAAATTACTCTAAACAAATTGTAAAGCTATAGAATACACCAAATAACAGTGAAAATAATTTCCATCCCAAGAAAACCTGGAAGGTCAACACGAAGGATCTATCATGCAGGACTGGGAGTAAATTTCAGTCTAGCATTGGTTGTCCTGACACAGACAGGTTGGAGCACACCTTTGGGGACTGAATCATTGGCAGCTGTGGCAGTTTTTATGTTTCTAAAGGCACAGATACCAAAGGCAACTTCAAAGGTCAATTGGAAGATTCTATTAAACCTGGGGGAGAGAAGAGTAGGCTCTAGTCCCAGGTTCAGGATAGATAGAGGAGTCTGGTTAGACCTCAGTCCTAGTGAGGTGTCTGTGTTAGCAGCTGCTTCTTGAGCTTTCAGACCACAGATAGTGGGGATATCAAGTGACTGATCATATGGGGATTACAGGGATCTCTTTCCTGACACTGAGACAGGATTCTCTTCCTTTACCTTACCTGAATCTGGGTCACCATATGGGTCGTGGTCCTGAAGCAAGGAAGAGTTCTAGTGTGGCACAACTTGTGGCAGTTGTGGAGAGGGAATCTTCACAGTTCCAAGGCAGAAAAGAATACTCGTCATAAATCAAAGACCAGAGCATAGGCCAGTAAAGGAGTAAACACTTCTCTTTTTCTCATACAATCTTAGCAGAATTGAATTTGTAGTTTTCTAGAAATATCTCTGAAAACAGTTGTACAAAACCGGTGAAATTTAGGACAGTACACTCTCCATTTTGGAAGCAGAGTAGTACCTTAACAAAGAGCTCAAAAGTCAAGTAATTGGTTGGGGAAAATGAGAAAATGGAAAAAAAGTCAGACTATATAGAATCTTACTTTGGTGACAAGGAAGTTTAAAGCATCCAAGCAGAACAAGACAACAAAGTCAAAGGTCCTACATCTAAAGTCTCCAAGAAAAATATGAATTGGTCTCAGGCCATAGAACAAATAAAAAAAGATTTTGAAAATCATGTAAAATAATTAGAGGAAAAACAGATAATGCAGTGACAATGATGTGAGGAAATCATGAAAGATAAATACCTCTACCTACATGAATGATCCCATTCTATCTTATATTATCTACCAGATTGCAACATCAATCAACACTCTCTCACATGTTCAGTTCTTTCCCAGCAACACTTTCTATGTTGTGTACAAACATACTCACGTTTTTGCATCCTCAAAAATCCCTCATTTTATAATTCCAACTCCACATTGTCATACATTGTCATGACAAATGTCATACCACATTTTATTTACTTTTTTGAGAAAGTGTTCTGCATTGTGTGCCTTCATGTCCTCTCCTCTCATTTTCTTAACTTTCTATTATTGTTTCTGATCTTGTCAAACAACAGAAACAGCTGTCTCCAAAGTTGATGGGGGTTTATTAATTTTCATATCCAAAATATTTTATTTATACTCATCCTTTTTGACTTCTATGTACCATTTAAATATATGAGTCATTATCTTCCCATTGTTACTTTCTCTTTGAGTTTTCATGACCCTATTCATTCTTACCTTTTACAGCACTTTGTGAATCATGACACCTAACAACGAGTGTCCCCAAAGACTCTCTTCTCTTCTGCCTCAATATTATTTCATCTGGTAATCTCGTTAGTTCCCATGAATGTGTCTCTATGCTGATGATTCTCAAACCTCTTAATCCATATATAACCTCAAGACTCACATTTATTTTTGCACCTCCAGTTATTCGTCATTTTGAACTAGTTATCCAATAGACAACTTATACTCAACTTATTCAAACTTGATTTTTTTCTCTCTAAACAGTGTCTTCTTCCTGCTTTTCCTACTCCTAATGGGGTGGAGCAAAGGTAGCAAAGTTGAAACAGGGACCAGCTAGAGCTTTCTCCCCAAACCTTTAAAAATTCCTGTAAAACATGAATGTAAACAAATTTTAAAGCAACAGAAGTCACAAAATTACATACTGAAGCAAATTTCCAGTCCAAGACAATTTAGAAGGTTGAGAGGAACTGGGAGAGAGGTACAGTTTGACATGGGTCATGCCAGCAGGGAACAGGACTTAAGGGAATGAACTGTGGGAAGTTGCTGTGACTTCCAGATTTCTAAAGGCACCAATGCCAAAGATGGCTTCAAAGGTCAGTGAGAAGGATCTCTCACCTGGCTCAAAGAGGAGTATGGTCTACACCAGCCCCAGCCCTGGCCCTGAGCATGGGACAGCCACAGCAACTGCTGAAACAAAGGCTACTTTCAAAAACCTCCACTTAACAAAGCTCAAAAGTCAAATAATTGCCTGGGAATGTGAGCAAGCTGGAGAAATATACTGTAGATTCCTACTGTCTTGATGAAGAGGCATTTTCTTACATCAGTGGTGATGAGGAAGGTCAAAACATACAGCCAAAAGAACACAACAAAGCTAAAGTTCCTGAATCCAAAACCTCTAAGAAAAAAAAAAATATGAAGATCTCAGGTCATAGAAGAACACAAAAAGGATTTTGAAAATCAAGGTAGAGAAGTAGAGCAAAAATTGGAAAGAGAAAAGAGAGCGATGCAAGAAAATCATGGAAAATGAGACATCAGCCTGATAAAGGAAACTCAAATATTACTGAAGAAAATAACAGCTTTACAAGCAGAGCAACTCAAGTGGCAAAATAAGTACAAAAACCCAATAAGGAAAAGAATACCTTAAAAACCAGAATGGACCAAATGGAAAAAAAAAAGTGCTCCAAAAGTTCAATGAAGAAAATTGTTCTTTTTTTTTTTATGCTGACTAATATTTATTTAGAAATATTGTTTATGTCCAAATAAGTTTCTTGTTTTTGGTATATTGTATAAAATTATGTAACACAATTTCAATTCTTTTCTTACTCTATTTTATGCAAAATGCAAAGTATGTTTCTTAAGGAAATCTGTATAATTGAATTGTTCCAAAAAAGTAAGATGGCTTAAAGGGAGTTTTATGTTGTATTTTTAGCAAAACAAATAATAATCTTTGTATATTCATATTTTCAGTTAGCAAATATGTTTAAAGTGTGGTGTACCAGTACTATATATGCATTTGCTTAATAAGAAGTATCTTAAATAGCTTTTCCTTTTGATGTTTCTGGTTAATTTTTTACTTCCTATCTCTATGTGATCAGTCATGCAGAAAGTAGTATTCTTGTTTGTAGAGAACATTGCTTATAAAATATTGTGTAATTCCTTCTGTGGTGTTTTAACCTATGTATTTTTAGACCTTCCAGAATCTTAAAATTAGAAGAAACCTCAAAGGTGATCTAGTCCAAACCATACCTGCTCAAGAATGCCTTTGACAACATTTCAATTATTCTTTGTGAGTGGTGATTTTGGTAGCAGTGGTGGTTCTTTACAGATAAGATCAAAACAGAGTTCTTGTGACAGACGGGAGAGTCCATTTTTTCAGAAGCCGTTGGTAGTGTGCTGTTCCATGTTACTGGGCCATTATATTCTTATAGATGTCTTTTTTTAATTGATGCACCATTAGGGGATGCGCTTCAGTCAGGTATTTCAGGGTTTTCCAGAAGCTCCTGCAAAATAGGGAGAAGAATAGTTATGTCTTTCTACTCTGCCATCTTAAGAAAATGATTCTTTAAAAATTAGAATGGAGCAAATGCAAATTAAAGACTTTATGTGAAATCAAGTATAAAACAAAACCAAAGGACTGAACAAAATAGACATAATTTGAAGAATCTCATTGGAAAAGTAACTGAAACGGATTCAGGAGAGATAATTTTAAAATTATTGGACTACCTGAAAGTCATGGTCAAAAGAAGAGCCTATACATCATCTTTCAAGAACACTATTTCTAAATAAATACTAGCCAGCATAAAAAAAAGAATAATTTTCTTTATTGAGCTTTTGGAGCACTTTATTTTTCCATTTGGTCTATTCTGGTTTTTAAGGTATTCTTTTCCTTATTGGGTTTTTGTACCTATTTTTCCACTTGGGTTGCTCTGCTTTTAAAACTGTTATTTTCTTCAGTAATATTTGAGTTTCCTTTATCAGGCTGATGTCTCATTTTCCATGATTTTCTTGCATCGCTCTCTTTTTTCTTTCCAATTTTTGCTCTACTTCTCTACCTTGATTTTCAAAATCCTTTTTGTGTTCTTCTATGACCTGAGATCTTCATATTTTTTTTTTCTTAGAGGTTTTGGATTCAGGAACTTTAGCTTTGTTGTGTTCTTTTGGCTGTATGTTTTGACCTTCCTCATCACCACTGGTGTAAGAAAATGCCTCTTCATCAAGACAGTAGGAATCTACAGTATATTTCCCCAGCTTGCTCATGTTCCCAGGCAATTATTTGACTTTTGAGCTTTGTTAAGTGGAGGTTTCTAGAAGTAGCCTTTGTTTCAGCAGTTGCTTGGCTGTCCCATGCTCAGGGCCAGGGCTGGGGCTGGTGTAGACCATACTCCTCTTTGAGCCAGGTGAGAGATCCTTCTCATTGACCTTTGAAGCCATCTTTGGCATTGGTGCCTTAAGAAGTCTGGAAGTCACAGCAACTTCCCACAGTTCAGTCCTTTAAGTCCTGTTCCCTTATGGAATGATGCATGTCAAACTCTTCCTCTCTCCCAGTCTGATCTTCCTGTCAACCTTTCAAGGAGTTATCAAGGAAAACTGCCCTGATATTCTAGAAGCAGAGAATAAAACAGAAATGGAAAGAATTCACTGATCTCGTGCTGAAAGAGATTCCAAAACAAAAACTCCCAGGAATATTGCAACCAAATTCCAAGTTCCCAGGTCAAGGAAAAAATATCATAAATAGCCAGAAAGAAACAATTCAAGTGTTGGGGAAACACAATTAGAATAACATAAGTTCTAGCAACTTCTACAGTAAGAGACTGATAGTTTCAGAATATGATGTTTGAGAGGTCAAAGGAGATAGGATTAAAACAAAGAATCACCTACCCAGCAAAACTGAATATAATATTTAAGGATACAAAAGAGGAACTTCAGTGAAATAGAGGATTCCAAGCATTCTTCTTGAAGTGAACAGACTTGAACAGAAAATTTTGCTTTGAAATACAACAATCAAGAGAAGCAAGAAAAGGTAAAGAGGAAAGAGAAACCAAAATTGACTTGTTAAAGTTGAATTGCTTACATTCCTACATGTAAAGATGATATGTTAACACAGTATTAGGATAGCTGGAGGGAATATGTGCTTGTGATTGAGTTTATATATGCATATGTGTGTGCATATATATCTATTAGTATAAATATATATATATATATTTATTTGTGAGTGTGTGTATATATATGTATACAGAGAGAAGAGAGAGAGAGAGAGAGAGAGAGAGAGAGAGAGAGAGAGAGAGAGAGAGAGAGAGAGAGAGAGAGAGAGAGAGAGAAAGCACACAGTGAGCTGAAAGGATGATATCTAAAAGGGAAAATTAAGGGTTGGGAGGCCTGTGCTAGGAGAAAGAGAAAGGGAGAGATACAATGTTGTAAATTATCTCACATAAAAGAGGCAAGAAAGAACTTTTACAATAGAGGAGAGCAAGAGAAAGGTGAGAAGGAATCAGTGAGCCTTCCTTTCATTGGGTTTAGCTTCAGGAGGGAATAATATGCACATTCAATTTGGTGTGGAAGTTTATCTTATCTTACAGGAAAATGGGGGTGAAGGGGATAAGACCCCGGGGGATAATAGATAGGATGGCAGATTGGAGTTAGAGGTAATCAGATGCTAACACTTTTGCTGAAGGACAAGTCAAAGGAGAGAATAGAATAATTGGAGGGTGGGACAGGGTAGAAGGAAATGCATTTAGTCTTTTATAGCATGACTGTTATGGCTGTGTTTTGCATAGCCATACATGTAAAACTTATATCGAATTGTTTGCTGTATCAATGAGGGTGTGTGAAGAGGGGGAAGGGAGAGAATGTGGAGCTCAAAGCTTTAACATGAATATAAAATATTGTTTTCAACCTGAAACTGCAAAACAAGATATATAGGCAATGGAGTATAGAAATCATCTTAGCCTACAGGAAAATAGAAGGAAAGGCATAATATGGGAGTGGAGTGAAAGAAGGGAGGAAAGACTGAAGAAAAGAGCAATCAGTATGCACATTCGATGAGAAAATTTGAAATTTAAAATTTTGTGCAAGTGAGTGTTGAAAACTGAAAATAAATACATTTACTAATTTTCCTATTTTCCACCGTTAAAGATGCCATCATTCTTTGGAGTTACTCAGGCTCCTCAGTGTCATCCTTGATTCTTCACAACCTCATTAACCTATCTCTAATCTCTTCCAAATACTTATCAATTTTTTTCCTAATATTTCTACCACTCTGGTAAAGATTCTCATCTTCTCATGCCTGTACTATTGCAATAATTTGCTGATAGATTTGCTTGCCACAAGTATTTCCCCAGTCCATTCTCCATTCAGTTAGCAAATTGGTTTTCCTAAAGCACAAATTCAACTATGTCATCCATTCACTCATTTAACTCCAGTGGTTCCCTATCATCTCCAGAATTAAATAGAAAATCTGTTTTGCATTCAAACTTCTTCAATAAGTTACTATCCCTCTAAGCTTTCTGATACCTTACCAATTTATACTCTTCAATCCAGTGACACTGGCCACTTTCCATTCCCCTTAACAAAGTAGTGATTTTCTTAGCTCTGGGCATTTTTTTTTCTGGTTGCCCCTATTTTTAGGCTGGTCTCTATCCTCCTGTCTGCCTATTAGATCCCTTTGCTTCCTTCAAGAACAAGATAAAATCATATTATTTCAAACAAAAAGGCTCTCTAAAATCCTTTTTAAACCCAATGCTTCTCAATTGCTCATTAATTCGTTTTTATCTTGCATTTAGGTTGTTTGCACATTTATTTGCATATTTTGTCCCCCATTAGTTTTTGAACTCCTTTCTTGAGAGTAGGGATTCTCTTTTACCTTGCTTTGCATCCCCAGGACAGTCTAGGGATTCATAATAAATGTTGACTGACTCTTTTATGGTCTCAGTAAAATAAACCAATTAATATTAGTCTGAACTTTCTCTATGAAGAAGTAGAGTAGTCAATAACTACAAAGTATAACTTGAAGAGTGTTGAAATATTTGCTTTATAAATTCAAATATTAGCATCAGTTCTTTACTCCAAAAGCCAGTGAAGTGATCAAATTTCCTTGTTTTTTGTTGAGTGTTTCAGGTACTGTAGAGAAAGGTTCAAACAAATGATTTCATGAGCAATGTGAATTTATGCTAAGGAATTTCCTTCCATTATTGTAGACTATCAGTATTCTCTTAATTCTTATCTTAAGTGAATGTACTGAGAGGTTAAGTGACTAGTCCAAAACCACAAAGGCAGTATGTGTCAGAGGAAGAACTTAAATCTAAATGTTCATGAATACCAGGTTGGTTCTCTACCCAGCACTCTGTGTTTGTTATCATTCACAATAACATAAATTAATTCATCAAACAATGTATTTATGAATGGGTACACTGAAAGATCTTTAAACAGTGGGGTACAGGATAATCCATTTTTTACAAGGGATTAGGATGGTGTAAGTAAAAGAGAAAGGGGAAGAATGCTAAAATTCAGAAGTGTTAGAAAATATATGAAGTCACTCAGGAGAGAGGAAACAAAGCATAAGAGAGGAAATAACAGATGGTCATTAAATATTTTCCAGATTTGCTTACATCAACGTTGATATCAATTTCTTATCAATACTTGACTTCTTATAAGATTTATTTACTAACAAGATATGAAGAAAATATTACCATATTGCCTTTTTTCATTTTGTTAAGGCTAAGTAGGCTCTGCCTATATACAGAGTATAATTTTTATAGGCGAATCTAAAAAAAAAAGATGTTTTAGAAATAGCTGGTTATACATTGAGTAGTTGCTTTGTAAAATTTTTACCAATTAGCTATAAAAAATTTTGCTTGACAAATTTAGACAATTAGTTTTGTTGTTTTGTTGTTAAGTCATTTTTAGCCACGTCCAACTCTCTGTGACTTTTTTCTTGTCAAATATCCTGGAGTGTTTTGCCATTTCCTTCTCTAGCCCATTATATAGATAAGGAAATTGAGGTAAACTAGTTCAAGTGACTTGCTCAGCATCAAACAATTAAGAAATGTCTGGGGCCAAATTTGAATTCAGAAAATTGAGTCTTCCTTACTTTAGGTATTGCACTCTCTCCACTGAGTCCTTTAGCGGCTTCTACTTAGTTGTTCAAATACATTTTATTGATAACTTGGTTTCACATTATAGACATTTCTTGATATATCACCTTCTTACTTACCTTCCTTCCCTCCATTAAAACCTCAATTGTAAAAAAGGACACTTTATACATCTGAGATTACAAAAAAATGTTACTTTAGTCCCTCACCTCCTTACCAATAAGAAGAAGAGATTCTTCATTATATTTTCTCACACAAGTATTGCTTTTTTCAGTTGTCCTGAACTGAGTTCCTTTGGGTGAGTCCTTGATTTACACATCAGCTAGAACTTTAAAGAATATTATCTGTATGTGTGCAAACATAACTATAGATTTTTTTCAACAGAGAGGGTATCTTCAACGAGGAACATATTTTGTAGCATTCCAGAAATGCCTTCAAACTGTAAGCCATAGTAATTCTGATCCAATAACTTATAGTAATGAGTTATCCTTTGCTTCAGTTAGAATGTGTTTGTCTGCTCAAGATAGTGTGCAATATTTTATTTAATCAGTAAAGTTCAGTCTGGTCACAAAGCTTGATGTAAAAAAAAAAAAATAGTCCGGAAAGCAGATACTAGAACCACATCTATACTAGCAAAATCATGGCAAATATTTAATGTGCAAAACATGTATGATATAATGAAGACAGCTTGAATAATTAACCAAGTACTAATAGCTTTTTTTATTCAAGAGGTATCATTTGGTGAAAATGAGCCTGCATATACAAAATAATCAAGAGGCTTTTGTTCACAAGCAATGATGTGCTTTCTCTATTAAAGTTCCGTGTAAGAAAACTTTTAATTTGTTTCCATACTTATCCCATCTTTCTCTGTTTAGAATGGAATTCATTTGCATTCTAGTCATAAGGTTACTCCAGTCTTGCCCCTGGAAGAGACTTTGTCAAGGTAAGTTAAGGGAGGAAGAAGGGATATTAATTTTATGAAAATGAAGAAATAAATTGAGATTACAATGCCACTTGGTAACACTTTTATTTCATGTTTTATGAAAGTTGATCTTTCTAATGATAACAAAATATGAAATTAAAGCAATCTACTCTTACATTAAAAAAAAAAAAAAGCTGATTTCTAATCTCCAGATGCCTCTTGTATTCACAGTTAGCTAAGGGAGTCAAATGAACAGTCAAACTGACTACGATATCAGAATATTAACAGCCTGAAATATAGAAGTTCTTTATTGGCAATATCATATTTTCTACCAAAATGTCATAATAGGGTCAAATAAAAGCTGGTTTCTGATTCATTTGGACATCATTTTTTAATAAAATTTTTAAAGCAAAAGTTCCAAAGGTCTTCAAATTACTGGGTAGGTAATGAGTATACTTTTTCCTTTCTTGATTATAGCATAAAGATTGTGTTGATAACTTGTTCCCCTAATTTGCAACTATGTTTATATAAATTGAATTTGAAATGACCAACTTAGAATGGTTTTGCTATTTTTCATCATTTCAATAAATTTTTGAAATAATTCAACCATAGTTTCCCCTCATTCAAAAAAATAATGTACTTTGATTTTTCAGAAGAGAAATCAGCATGGAGATCAATTTCATTTGCTCCTTTTTAGCACTAATATTATTCCAAACATTTATGATTAAGAACAATTCCACATCAGAAGAGCTCTGAAGCATCAACAGAATAAGCTCCTTTATGGTAGGAACTATTTATACTTTAACATTTCTAAACCTACTCAAATGACATATTTATAAAGGGAGACATGCAGAAATCACTTAATAAATGCTTATTTCTTCTGACCTTACAGTATAAATAGTTGATTAATAAATGTTTGCTAAATTGGATTTCCAAAGGAATAAAACTGAAGGAAACCCATAGGTTGACAGAGAGATACCAGGTGGGGACTTGTAAGTGGCCAGTAGCATAATACCAAAGATAACTTGAATCTTGTTTTTTGTCTAAATGACTGAGTAGACTGAACACATCATAATGGATCACACGACATAGAAACTAGAGGATTAGAAGACAAAATGAAATGCCTATGAGTTTTTCTATGTTGGCCTCAGAGGCAGGGTTTAACATTATCAAAAGAGCTGAAATAGACACAAAGCTTTGATCTGAATGCATGAACTATGATATAAGTCCCTGTGGTGTCCTCCCTCACCATAATTATTGACTAAATAACTACAATTTCAATGAAGAAAAATGATTTTCATCAGATACTCCCCAGGATATTTGAAAATTATGGAGAATACAGTGCTTCAACAACTAAATAAATATTTTCATTAAATGTTATGTAAGCAATATTTAAATCAAATATAAAATTAATATTTAAATTGGATTTTTACTTAAATGATAAAATGGCATGAATAAGAAGCTTTGTGTAGCTGAGATGCTAAATCAAGGGTCATGGACTTTTGTTACTGTTCTATTTTATCGTTTTGATTTTCAGATTATCACGTGTCTCATTTTATGGGTTTAGAAGGCCTTAATTTTGCAGCAAAGAATAATATCCACAATGAAGTTTGTATAAAATAAAAATAATTTTAATGCTTATCCTTTGATGAATTGGATTATGCCCTAAACATATAAATGCATCTATTATTAAAAATATGCTTATTCAGCAATATGACCAAACAATTCAATTTCACTCATACACTTCCAAATTTGTTGACTTTGTATCATTTATTGTAGTTGGAATGGTTTTAGAAGTACAGACCAGATTTAGAATACACTTCTTAAAAAATCACATGCGGTATCATGTTTCAAAATTGTTTGACCTTGTCTTTTTATTAATTTAGAAACAGATAGGAAGGAGACTGCATGAATCAAGTGTGCAAAACGCACAATTCTATGAGTCACCAGCATTTGTTACATCAAATGTGGTATTCATATATTATTGTGAAAATATCCGGACATAAGAAGATCATATGGAGTCAGAGGAAGTTGAAATAAGAGTTGTTTCCAGTGTTGAAACCAACAGCAAAAATAACAAAAACTGGTAGAACGAAGAGAAACTCGTGTCAAGGCCAATTAGGGCAAAGATCATGATGAAATGTGAACCTAAGTTTAGCATAATATTAACGAGTCAATAGGGTTTTTAACTCATATTAGTGAAACAAAAAAAAAATTGCTACTTTGTGCTTTTATGCAATGATGATGAATGGGTTATAACATGGTAGTGAAGTCAGTGGAAAAGTAAGTAAAAATAGGTATAATAAAATCTAAACCTTTAATAACACTTTGGAGAATTGCACCTCTCTAAATAAAAACCACCAAGCTATTTTAATTGTTATGTATACCTCTTGCCAATTATCAGCAAGTAGGAGTAACTAAAAGGACTACATTAGGGGTGGGTATAAGAACCTTTCCCTCTAAGCCCTGTCAGTGACTTATCCAATACTTAGTTGACAAAAAGTCCTGTACTGTGCTTTTTCTGATCCTTTCCACTAACTTTCAGAGTTCCCAACTACTTTTCACCTTAATTCTTAACAATATTTCATGAGATTAACTATCAAAAACAAATGATTACTTACCTATATAACAAGAAAGGAGTAATCAAGGAAATCTTTACAATTTCTTTTATCTTTGTGCCAGTAGAGAAAACATTTATTGTGTAGAATTTGTGCCTCATATATACATATGAGGCAAAATATCACCTAGATTGAATTTAGATTTTCTTGTGAAAATAAAGGTTTTGACAATTTTACAAGCTTTCTTCTCTATTATTTTCCCTTTCTTTAAATTATTGAATAAATAAGATTATTTTTTATAATAATAATTTGAATAAATTTAATTTACTTTGGCTCAATTGATAGTCAAAAATTATTAACTATTGTGGTATATTGCCATAGAAATGTGGAAAGTGGGGAGAACTAGCAATCAGAAGATTTGATTTGAGTCTCAGTTCTGTGATCACTTACTGTGATCTTTGGTAATCAGTCCACTTAAAATCTCTAAGTTTGGTGTAAACTTTGTATTTGTTAAATAGGAGAAAAACCTAGGGTAAAGCCAATGTAGTACAGTGAAAGGTAGAACTGCTTCCAAGTTCCTCTCTCACAAATTGTCCAAACAGAACAAGAAATTTATTTAGACCTAATCTCAATGAGGAAATCCAGAAAAAGCCAGTGATTCATTTATCTACCCCAGTTCAGCATTATGAGTCAGGCAGATCTTTGTTCATTATACTAATGATCAAGGAACAAGCAGTGCAAGAAGCACTCCAGTGTTCAGGAAGAGGCTGTGTCCTCAAGCAATAAAAGCCTAAGAACATGATGAAGAAGATGAAAATTGCAAGCTTTGTTATAAGCTACCTAGTCTTGAGTCACAGAATAAGGGAAGAATTGAAATAGGCCTGCTCAGGCATGTAGTGTTCCTGAGTCTTGAGACCTTGCATGATGTATTAGGAAAGGGATAGTAAGTAGCAAAAGTCAGTAACAACAATAGAAGTATAGCTCAAAACTTAGGCACAAAGCAGTCTCACTTCCAGCATCTAGAACAGATCTATTCATCTATTCCTACAGAGGAATAACCGGGATAGAAATACCAGACCAAAGGTAGCCGTACAGGTTTGTCACTGTGAGCCAACAGAACTTTCTGGATTGCTAACATGGCATCTTAATCTTTCAGTATACTATTGTTGCTCATACCCAAACAAGTGATGCAAAACTTTGCCCAAACAACACATATACGGAAAATTAAGATTGACCAAATAGAAGCCAATAACTCCGTGAAACAATCAGAAATATGAAAACAGCATAAAAAAAAGTTTAAGATTTTTATTAATATAAACAATTGACTTGGAAAAACAGATCAAAGAAAAAAAAGTAAGAATCATTGAGCAATATGCATGTCATGAAAAAAGGGCCTATATGTTGTATTTCAAGAAATCATTTTAAAAAGCTGTCCAAATTTGTTATAACCAGAGGATAAAGTCAAAAATAGAAAGGGTACACTTGTCACTCACTGATAGGAATCTTCAAATGAAAACTTCAAGAATCATCATAGCCAAAATATAAAGATTCCATTTCAAACGAAAAAAAAAGTATTTCAAGCAGCCAGAAATAAAGAATTCAAATATCAGAGTTATAGCCAGGATTACATAATTTAGCAGCTACCACTATAAAAGAAGTCAAAGACCCTAAGACTCTGAAAGTTCTGAGAAAATGCCCTGCTTTTTGCATGACCTGTAAAAGTGAACTTATTTTCAAAATTAGCAAATAAGTGAGAAATATGAAACTAGTAAGACAGAATGAGTACTATGACAGTAGAGAACCTAGCACTAACTGTATCATCCCAACAAGACGCTGAAAAGGATTGATGCCCAGTCTCTAGGTTTATTAATCTTGATATATTGTCTTATCTTGTTGGGCTGAGGCTCTACTAGTTGACTCAGCTTTTTATCAATTGATATATGTAAAAAAAAACTACTTTGGAAAATTTGAATGCAATGGTGTACAAATAAAAGAAAGATTATTATAACATCAACCCTTTGCTTTGAGTGGATCCATTTCTTTCTCCTTAAAAAATGTCACCTTCCATTAATTAAATATAATTTGCTGTTGTCCTTTTTCAGCTATCTCTCACTTTTCAGGATCCAATTTGGAGTTTTCCTGACAAAGATTCTGCATTTATTTGCCATTTCCTTCTCTAGCTCATTTTACAAATGAGCAGCTAGGCACAAAGGGTTAAGTGATGTGCATAGACTCACATAGGTAGTATCTGAGGCTAGATTTGAACTCAGGAAGATGAATGTTCCAGACTTCAGGGATGATACTCTTATCTACTGTCCCACCTAATGACACACTAGCTGCCCCACTTAATTAATTCCTTTGCAATCCAAATTAAAACTAAATACCTCCAGGAAAATACCTTTTAATGATACCTGTAAAGATGAATTACTGCTTTTGTTATTTTCCTTCAGCATGTTAAACTTCTAATAATTTTATATTTTGAAGAGCATTGTCATTTATTTAAATTCCTATCATATGATAAATTTGTTCATATTTATTTCAATTAATTCCTACTCTGACAATTAATTATGATGTATATGTGATGCTGTGCTTCCTGAAGTTATAAAAAAACCACAATTTTGGTAGGTTATAGCAATTCAATAATAATAGAATTATTGTAGAACTCTGACAATACCTCCCTCCCCCAATTTAAACTAGCAGAGTAGATCTTCTAAAATGCAGCTCTTCTATGTGCCTAAAGCTATAACTCATAAGCCTCCAACCAATGTTACCAGTTCCTTAGGCTCTCAAAGTTACTAAACATAGTATGTCAAACCCCAGAACATTATAATGTCAACCAGAGGGCATTATTAGCATGAAATAAGCAAAACTAATTTTAGCAATATAATTTAAAAAATATTCTAGAAAGAAAATTTACAATAAAATATTTCTCCCTACAAACTTAGGACAATAGCTCCCACAAATGTCTTTCCCACTCATGGGACAATTAAGCAAGTAGAGAGAGAGAATATATGGTTCCACATGTGAAGAATAAATAGAAGGTCTACTTATATATACTTTGAAATCTTAAAGGCTTCTCATATCCCCTTGCGCTAGCCCCTGAGCTGCTTCCTACAAAGCAAGCTATTCTTGCTAGAAAAGTGTTCCCTGGCACTCAAAGAAACTGATCTTTGTTGGTGTGTATTACCCTTCCAGCCTATCATAGATTTGTCCAACTCCAGCTTCTGACAAAGGAAAGATCCTTCACTAGGGTAGCTTCTTTCAGAAGGCCCCAGAAGACCCATAGGATAGGTGGAAAACGAATCCATTTTTTTCGGCCTCAAAATCAACTTAGAGATCTGGCTTCTCCCAGTTGGGAGGAATACTTTCTCTTTTACTCCTTTTCTACACGTTAATATTTAATAAACAACATTTTCAAATTCCTCTCTGAGGCTGTATGCTTCTTATCAAAACACAGCTGAGGATGGTAAAAATGAAAATTCAGGGGCTTTAGGGACTTTTTTTCATCTTTTTTTTTTAATGCTAGTGCTAAAATCATGTCCTGAAGAGCCACTTAATTCAATACTATTCCATCGAATTCAATTCTAACTGTTGGTTACTTTCAAAATAGGACCTGTTACTATTGATGTATTAAGTATTTGAGCTGATCAATATACTGCATGTCACAACCTAGACAACATAGATGCTTCCTTCACTTAAAAACATAACTATGTAAATGGATTAACCAATGTCATTATAATATTCTAGGAACACATGTTAAAAATGGACACATATATATATATATATAAACACATGTAAATGGATATGTGAATATCTATGTATATGTACACATTCATGCATACACACATTCATATGGACATACACATATATCTGTGGGTACACAATACATATACATGCATATACACATCATATATATATATATACATATATATGTGTGTATATATATATATATATATATATGAAATTGTATATGTGAATGTGTGTGTATGTGTTTATCCCTTCCTAAATGTTTCTTGACATAAAGTAAAGCAGTGGAAGAAGGTTTGGAGTGGATTGTAATTTACTCCTTTTTAATCAATTTTGTGATTTTACAAATAATACCATAATGGATTTAAAAATGGAAGGAATCTTAGAAGCTATTTTGCCTAACACCTTAATTTTGCCAATGAGAAATTAATGCCCAAAGAGAGAGGATGAATGACTTGACCATGGTCACCCAAGAGGTAAGTGACAGAACTAGGAATCTAATAGTTTAGAATAAATTGAGGTCTACCTCAGTTGCACCTGATATAAAATCAAATGCATTTTAAGTGAATGTATATGAGTCATCTTGTCTGAGGAAAGCATGAAAAACTACATTTCATTTTTTAATCAAATAATTATAATAATCATGGTAAGATTGCATATTCTCTAACTTCAAATAGTTTTGTGACTGTAAAGTTAAGACTGGTGTTTTAACTTTACTTAACTTGTGTCTTTACTGAGTAAAGTAAAGCACTCCTACTTTCATCTAGGTTACCTTTGATATACAGAATATTCTTAGAAATTTTATAGTGCTGAGGAAGTTAGCAGCATGATCTGGGTAGAATTCATTGGATGACTTGCCACCTGGTATCAGGAAGATCTGAGTTCAAATTCTACCTATGATACTTACTAACAAATCATGAACAAGTCACATTAACTCTTTGAATCTCAGACAGCCTTTTACGTCTGAGATATGTTAGAGAAAGACAGTTCCTGTTCTCTGTAAGCAGAAATTGTTCCCACATTCGCAAAATCACAAGTTTCTGATATATTGATAAAGCATGTGCACTGCAAAATAATTGATTGTATTTTCCTGGACATTTTTCTTAAAGTTCTTAAAAGCATTGTGAATATTTTTTTTATTCTTTTTTGACCTTTTATCTTTTAATGCTCTCTAGAAAATTAATCTCTTATTATTTCTAAAAATTGTGTCACCTTCACCACGTTTCTTCTGTATATGTCTGTAAAAGTTCAACTTTGCAAACTGTTTTTTCTAATTTCACTTAATGACACAAATGCAAAATGACTGCACATAAGAATACTATAATATCATACCTTATAAGATCTATATGGAGAATGTTGTCTTCCTTCTGATTCCATTCATCAGTGTTTCTTGGATGAACAAGTCTAACTCAATCTTACACCAATGTCTCTTTCTAATCCTTCACTTTTTTGTGACATAGCTCCATTTTTAATCTTTAGTCATCATTCTCTGTAGTGATTTAAATTAGTTTGTATTCAAAAGGAGTACTGTCCTTAGGTGCCACGTATTTTCACTTGATGCAGAGATTAAGTATTTGCCAGTACTGGCAGCTTGTCATATGGTCTAGCCTTCTCTTGTAGCAATAATTTTTTTATAAGCTTGGTATCTCTGAGAAACAGAATGAAGAGTTTTAATATCATCTATTGCAAAATCTTCAGCTTGTTTAAACTGGTGGAATTCGTAGGTGTTATGATTATACATATTAGCATCTTATTTTGATATATTCTAATTTGCTGTTCATTTTACTTTTCACCTCTATCAGTCAATGACCACACTGAATTCAGACAGCTGATTCTAAAGTGATAGTTATGTCAATAACTACTCAGTTTTATTAAGATATAGTCAATTTCATTTTATTATGCCATTAACTGTGTATCCAGTGCCTTCTGATTTTCTTAGAAAAAAAAATAAATAGCATTAGGGATATGACGATGAGAAATCTTAATAGTTTATGGTCGCTTACATTTTAAAAATATTTTAAATAATGGTTTTTACACAAATGCATATATATTTTTACATTCATTTAAAAAGCAATTCCAAATTTCATCCCTCCCTCACTCCCCCTTCCCTTCCTGATATGGAAAGCAATTTAACATAAATAATACATGTTTGATTATGCAAACTTACTACCATTTTAGTCATGTGATAAAAGAACACAAACTACATAGGGGAAAAATTAAAAATAGAGAAAGTGAAAAAATAGTATACTTTTATCTGCATTCAGACTCCATCAGTTCTTTCTTTGGAACTGGAGAGCATTTTTCATCATGAGTCTTTTGGAACTGTCTAGGATCTTTGTATTGCTGAGAAGAGTTAAGGCAGTCACAGCTGATCATTGTACAGAACCGTACAATGTTCTCTTGGAACTTTTCTCTTCACTTGGCATCAGTGTGTATACATGTTCATAGTTTTCCCCTCTGAAATCAACTTATTTATCATTTTTAATAGACAGCAGTATGCTATTGCAATCATATATAACAACTTGTTCAACCATTCCTCAGTTGATTGACATCCCCACAATTTCTAATTATTTGCCACTGCAAAAAGCTGCTCTAAATTTCTTTTGGTACAAAAATATCCTTTCCAACATATTTAAAGTGTCTTTGAGAAATAAACCTAATAATGATATTGCTGAGTCAGAGGGTATACACAGAATTATAGACCTTTGAGCATAAATCCAAATTGTTCTCCAGAATTATTGGTTTATATATTTTTGGTGGTTCACAAGTCTGCCAACAGTGAATCAGTGTCCCAATTTTCTGTACCATGTCTAACATTAATTATTTTCATTCTTTCCCATATTAGTAAATCTGATAGGTGTGAGAACAGAGTTGTTTTAACTTGCCATTTCTCTAAACAAAAGTGATTTGGAGCACTTTTTCATATGCCTATAGATGGCTTTGATTTTGTCACCTAAAAAGTGCCTATTCATAGAGTTTGACTATTTACCAATTAGAGAATGACTTATATTCTGATTAATTTACATCAGTTCTCTCTATATTTGAGAAATTAGGTTTTGATCAGAGATGCTGTAAAAAAAATGTTTCCCAGTTTTCAGTTTTCCTTCTAATATTAGTTGCATTGATTTTGATTATGCAAAAAAATCATTTTTACAAAAATTTAATATGATCAAAATTGCTTATTTTACATTTGAGGATGCTCTCCGTCACCTCTTGTTTCATCACGCATTATTCCCTTCTCCATAGATTTGGTAGATAAACTAGTCCTTGCCCTCCTAACTTGCTTATGGTTTCATGTTTTATGTTTAAATCATGTACTCATTTTGATGTTAAATTTGTATCCAGTATAAGATCTTGGTTATATCTAGTTTCTACCATATTGCTTTACAGTTTTCCTAATAGATATTTTTCAAACAGTGAGCTCTTGTCACAAAAGCGAGGGTCTTTGTGCTTAACAAACACTAGTTTACTATGGTCATTTACTATACTGCAATGCACACCTAACGCATTCCACTGACCTACCACTCTCTTGGCAGATAGTTTTGATGATCACCATTTTATAATATAGTTTGAGATCTGGGACAGTAGCTCATCTTCATCTGCATTTGTTTTCATTAATTCTCTTGATATTCTTGACCTTTTTTCTCATTCCAGATGAATTTTATTGTATTTTTTTCAAGTCTAAACATACTGCTTTGATAATTTATTTGGTATAACACTGAATAAATGAATTAGCTTGGTTAAAATCGTAATCTTTTTCATTGTTTTTACTCAGTCTAACAAAGAATAATGAATATTTTCCAAGTGTTTAAATCTAACTTTATTTGTGTGAAAAACTGTTTTATAATTGTTTTCATATTGAGAAGCTCTTTAAAGTTGTTTGGAGGGAAATGTGAAAGAGCTCAGGCTCTTCCCTCCATTTTCTTTACCTTCTCCTCTTCTTCTCTCCTTCCTTATCTTGACCTTGAACCAAATCTTCCAGATTAGCTTCCTCTATCCCTATCTGTTCTCAACTTGTGTGTGTGTATCGAAGTTGCTATCAATATCAATCTCCCCCTTCATATATATGTATATGTATACATGTATATATGTATATATGTGTATATGTGTATATATATATATACATACATATATATATATATATATATATATATATATATATATATATATATATACATATATATATATCTTGTCAAGTTCCTCTTAGTATACATCTAATTCTCTACTGAAACTAATGCTGGCAATAAGTTGAAGCTCTGCTAATGTTGACCTGAATATATTCATCATAAGTGCTAAACTGGGTGACGGGCAATTTCCCCATAATATTTACACAATATTCAGTTGTTCCATGAGAAGTAAACCAGCACTTAAACCTGGTATCTACAAAAATATTAATGCTTAACTGCGTCCAAACTTGGAGTTCAAAATTTCTTCACCAATACCAAGATGGGAAACATACTTTCTTCTCAAAAAAACTATCATCATCATAATCATCATCATCAATCTAGTCTCTTCATTGAATAGAGAAGTCATTAAAACGTTTCATGATAGCTGTCTCATCTGGTCACAGCGATGACTAAAAGCACTATTCCCTCTATTCATGAGAATTTATATATTCGAATACTCTAGCTCAAGCTTTCTTCTGCTCGATGCCTCCAGAATTAACAACTTCTAAACTATTTTCATCACATTGTCTTAGATACTGCTTTAATTGATATAATTATGTAAAATACATTAAGAATTTATAAACCTAACTCTTCCACTAAGTCCACCTCTGTCATGTATTTAAGGTGTAGAGATGGCTCTGGATGCATAATGCAAACTCTTTCAGTTCCTACAGAACAAGAAAAAATCAGTCCTTTGGATGCAGCCTAAAGACCACCATTTTTTTTTCTAAATCTAGCAAAACATCACCAGAAGTTTGATTAGCAAGGATTTTGTTTTTAAGTGAGAGTAACCAAAGAAGACCATCTACTGAAGTGAATAAATGTGATGTTCACTGGTAGAAGGAAATACCCTATCAATAGAATTTCAGCTCTTTGACGTACTAAAGGTCAAATATGACTACAATTTCATAGACTGACTCAGCAAAAGAAATAGTTTATTTTTCTCAATTCTTCTAAAATCTTGCATATATGACTTTTTTCTTTCAATAGTAGAAACTGATACCCTTCTACACCTCATCTTCCTTTATGACACTTATTCATGGCTCTCCATACTGCTTCATTGGGGGTCCCATCTCATGCCGAGAGCCTTATTATAAATGTCTTGAAATTGTGTCAGGACCAATGAGGAAATAAAATATGCATTGGTTTCTTTTCTTCTTGCTTCATGTATTATTCACCTCCTTTCAGGTCAGAAACTTCTTTGATGATATAGTTCACATTACTTTGTCTATGTAACTCTTCATGCATAAGACACTGTTGCCTATTCAAACTTAATTCTCTATAATACCTTTTAACTTCTTACTATTCTAATTCTTTAAAGAATTTTGGTATTTTCGGATTCAAAGACATTTAGTATCACTACAAGAATGAAAAAAAAGACAGACATTTATGTCATTGATAAATTTGAGTGTAGAAAAATCCCTCACCAATTTCCCCAATGAAACATATCATTTATTCCTATGAATTTCCAGACTCAGTCCATTGACTCTATGCAGTCTTTCTACATCACAAGCATTGATAAACCAACCATGTAGTCTATTGATAAAGTTGAATATGATAAATTAGAAAGTGTATATTCTTCATTCAGGAAAAAAAAGTACTACGGAATACAAAACAGTGCTTCATTAGAGACTTTCTTCCTGCCATTGGATTATGTGAGTCTCAGACACAGATACATTGAATAGTAAAAGAATGAACACCATTGCACATTGAGGTCACTGGGAATATGCGCCCATACTTCAGCGCACATTCCCTTCTTTAAAAAAAAAATCAGCTGAGAAAATTGATTCTATTGAAAATTCAAATAAGCCCCTAAATTAAAGCAGTAAAAGTTCAAAAACGTAGGCATACAGGAATTAGAGGTATTTAATAGGTACATCAATATAGAACAATAAAAAAAAATTAGAGATGACCTAGTCATTGTTTTACTTGTGACAAAATAATGACCTTTGAAAGTTATATAATTTGTCCACACAAGTTGTGAGTGAATAGCTTAATGAGGATAGTCCTCTCAAAAGGCATATTCCTAGGTCTTCTGTTTACTGATCCATAGCTCTGCTCAGAACTATATATTCACTGACTCTATTGGTAAAATAGGGACAAATTAAAAGAAAAATCCCTAAGGTTTGTGGGAAGATAGTGAAAGGATCTACATGAATATTTGAGTGGCATAGCATAGAAAGAAAATCTTTTCATGCTATCTAGGAATAATCTACAATGAAAACAACGAGCATAGATGAAGAGGATTCTGAGTTCTTAGAACGATGTATGGAGAACTAGAAAGGATTTAGAGGTTATTTATTTCTACCCTTACATCTCATTTTTACATAGAGAAACTAAAGTCTTGAGAAGTTCAATGACATAGTCATACATGGCAGAGTCAGAATTGATACCTAGTTCTTCTAATTCTAGGTTTCTTTTTTTTTTAAGTAATAATAAAAAGCATAAAGGGATATATGTATGGGATAGGGTATTCAGAAATTGCTCTAGTCGTGAACTTTATTTCCCTGTACTCCACAAATATTTTATAATATATAATAATTATGTTTGTTAGGCTCATTTTGTATTTAAGAAAAAGTAAGTCAATTCATTTTACAAAGTAATTCTACCCGTAATATTACCCTGCGTGGGAGTTTTGTGTCTCTTTTTTACGATTTTCTTCTTTCACTCTCATGTATTTCCCATGAGAAGTTCCATTATTTTTTTGTGCTCATTATTTTAAAATTTAATGAATTGCTAATCCTTCTGGATGTTTCAAAGTGGCAGCATTCCCAAGTGAGAGCTTGAACCAGACTAAAATATCTTTCTGGAATTGCTTAAATAAATAAAAATATATTGCCATGTAACCTTTGTTGATATGTAATATTTTTTTCAATCAATATGCAGTTGGCAGGAATATTTGAATGTGAATTAATATAATGACCTTTTTATTTGAATTTTACACAATTGTTTTTGAAGATTAACTGGGGTTGGTCAGGAGGGACACTAAGAAGTTAAATGACTTGCCTAGATTGTGAGTTCCTCAACAGTGGGATCTCTGTCTCTTTCTCTGTCCCTCTCTGTCTTTCTTTCTGTCTTTCACACACACAGAGAAAGATAGAGAGACATATAGATAATAAAGAAATTTGAATTAATCCCAGATGACTTTTTTCATGAAGTGTTCCTGGGAATCATACTTTAAATTGGTTTTAATGATCTTCTGATTGCTGAAAGGGAAGTTTGCTATCTCATGGCACCCATAATAAGTAGAAACTGGACTATAAGTTGATGGAAAGGTTAAGTCTTTGTTGATATGTATTAATTTTAGCACCAACAATTTAAAAAAATAGTTCTGCCTGAAATTAACATGACATTAAAATGGAGCTTAAATAAGAGGAGTACTTTGGAAGAATTGGCTAAATATATGTTATATAAGACTAATTTCTATCTCTTACAATTAGGAAGGTGTTAAAGTTTGCATTTCTACCACCTAGAAAAGCAATGCAGTGTTGGAATATCTTTAGGACTAACTGACATAAAAAAGCTTATTAGTTCATATCTTTCTCCGTTGCTTTTAGCACTTCCTTTGATTGCTGCAAGTGCCTGAGCTAATTAAAAAACTTTATGCTGCAAAAAGTATTGAAACAAGCCAAATATCAGGCAATTTGTTTTAATAAGAGTAACATGATGACTTATCATTATCACAGTAAAATGTCCAATTTCTTGCTTTTCAAGTAGTCCTGGTTAAGTCATCAGATGAACTTCTTGCAAAGGAAAAAAGACTGACGAAAAAATGGCAATAAAAATAATTGTGAACCTCACCCTGCCAAAATTGTTTTTCATTTTATTTCATTTTGTGTGTAAGCAACAGAGTGTTTCTAGAAAAAGTGCTCCACCAGCAGGGTTCCTGAGAGAAAAATAATAATCAGTCTTTAATGGTGAGATAAAAAGTAATAGCTCTTCCAAATATTACACTACTATTGCCTTGTCACTTATTTGGCATTTTTAAATAGACAATGTGAAAACATATGAATAAGTCTTCTGCCCTTGGCATTTCTCTCTTTCATCAATTCACTTTCTATCTTGATTTCTTACAAACCATTTTTGCATTTATTTCTGTCCAAGCTGCATCACTCATTTACCTGAACTTCAGCATAATTGGATTTCTCCTTGACAAAGGATTGTCTGGCAAGATAAAACAATGGAACATACAGCATGATTCACAAGTTCCAACAAGCAGATATCACAATATACCTTTTACTTTGAATGAATTCATTTTACAAATTGGAACTGGGTAAAATAAATTCTTCCTCTGTTTGGTTGAACCCAACTCAAAACATCTCTCCCTTCATCTAAATCAATCCCATTCTTCTCTACCATTGTATCCCATTTTTAAAATGTATTTTAGATAACTTTATACTCTCTCCTATGGAATTCAAAATCTCATTTTAAGAACACTGTGCTTTTTCTCATTTTTAGTGCATGTATGTAAGGATATTTTAGAATGTGTGAACTTAAATTTTAAACTTCTATAATAAATCCATATAATCTATTTAACTGCCCAAAACACTCTCAAAACAATGCTAAAGGAATTATGGTAACAAATACTATTTACCTCCAGAGATAGAAATGCTGAACACTGAGTGCAGATTGAAAACTATTTTTCCACTTTATTTTCTTGCTTTTCTTCAACATGGTTGACATAGAAATACATTTTGAAAACTACCAATGTGTAACAGATTTCATATCACACCATCTCAGTTGTTAGGGGAGAGGCTGGAGGGAGGGAATGAATTTAGAATTCAAAATTTTAAAAAAATAAATCAATTACAACACACTAATTAATGGGGAAATATCATTAAAATAATGTCGAGAAATACATTGGTAGGAAGGGAGTGACAAGTGAAGATAGCACCTTTCTAAGTGATTACTCAAGGAGTCACTAGCCCAGTAGGTTCAATAGAATTTACATGATTTGCAACAGTCAGCACTCTTCAAAATGTACTTTTGGGAAAAAGAATGAATGCTATCTTTGTTGTAATGCAAAAATGGCTTCTTAGACATTCACCAAAGCTGGCTCTTACTATTAACTGCTTTGTTGGAAAAGCACACAATGCTTCTTCTTCATGCCTTAGAAGCTTCCTGCAGTATTCTGAAAAATGACTCTTCGCTGAAATATTATATGCTGCCAGATATATTCATTTGGAAGATCCTACAGGAGATGTGAGTTTGAAGCTTCTTGGGCTCAAATAAAAATAAAAAGGTATTGTCTTAGAGGTAGTAAAATAACAGCAATAATTCAATTTTTGTTACTCCTAGTAGCAAACTCCAAGGAGTTAGTCTAGTCCAGGAAGTTTCAAACTCAAATAGATCATTAAGCTAATATATATGTATATAATATATATATATACATATATACACACATATATACACACACATACACACATATACACACATACATAATATGTTATACTACACATATATGTATATATACATAATATTTTATATTATGCATATAATATATGTATATATAATGCTTTCTGCATGCCTTATTTCGATATGTTTTGAAATGTTTTCTTATTGTATTTTTATTTGTTTTGATAAATATTTCTAAAATTTATTTTAATGTAGTCCAGAACATGCTAGAGAATGTTTCAGACCAGAGTTAATGTTAGGTAATCTGCTAAATACCCATGATATAGTCAAAAAGCTTTTATATAATGCCTACATAAGTAAAACCAATATGCTAAGTGCTAAGGAATCAAAGAAAAGATTATATAGTCCTTGCCTTAAAGGATCATATAATTAAAGATATAGTTTATAATGAAATTGGCATTTCTATTACATTGTAGTTCAAATTTTTAAAAATGGTGATATGCCCATTATTCCTAACTAAGATGGACACTCGGTATAGAAGATATATTAGCAAAATATTCATAGCACATTTTTCTAAGCCACAGTAGTTTAGAATGAATATCTTAACCTTATAAATAATTGTATTTTGCTTGTAAAAAGGCAAATTGCAAATGGGGCAATCACAAGATACTCACATAATAGGTATGCCTGAAACTAGATACATACTATCAGTCTGAGACACAGTCTTTACTGTATAAAAACATTGACATAGATGAATGCTTGACACCAGTTTGATGTAGAGTACATCAGTTATGTACTTGCTAACATTTAAAATATTATACTAGGTAAAATCTGAGAAATATAAAGAAAAATAAATCTATAAAATAGGGATGGAACATCATGGAGCCACCAAATAAAGAGTTTAGTAAATTGGGCCAGTGGCATTGTATATGTGTGTGCTTAATAGGATGACAATTCTTACAAAGGACTGACTACTTTTCTGATTTCAAAGTGCGATTCTATTTTATTTCTAATATACTAGGGAATTCAAAAAGATGGGATTTTACACACTGAATATAATCCAGAAAATATAATCCAACAACCTATTATTTATCTTTTACTTTTAGTAGAATACTTTGCTAGCACTCATAAAAATATGATGTATCGACAAGACGAGGTTCCTACACTTGCATAATATATTCAAGTTTGTAAGACAAAAATTATTGTAAATAAATAATAGCCAAATTAAAACAAAGCATAATTAGATACCTTTTTGTAGAAGGCCCTAACATGAAATAAGACTTGAGATAATTGGGAATGTAAATGAATTCAATTCAATTTGAATTTATTAGTACTAAGTTTTAAGATAGGTATATGTTGGGCAATGATACTGTGATAGATTAAAAATGCCTGGAAAAAAGTTGCATTTAGGAAAATAAATTCAAATTTAGAAATATGCAAGCTAAATCATTGGGAATGATGTTGCAGAATAAACACAACTATACTTATAGGGCAAATAGAGTGACTCTTCAAAGATACTCTAGGAAATATTCAATCATTTCTTAGCAGGCTATCAAATTGCTCTACCCAGAAAACTCACAGAAGCATTCTTTAAAGGGTAAATAATATGTGGTTATATGAATGTATTGATCAAATTTTTTGAAGTATTTTATCTTTATTGATGAACCAAATCAAATCCTTCTTTCTTTTAGACTTTAGCAATGCTACTTATTAGTAGAGCAACCCATAAGGCATCCGAAGTAGATATATTTTTTCTGTACTAACCAAAACAAATTGAGATAAGATAAGTACCTGGATTTTTAAATCAATAATGTCCTGGATACTTTAATTTTATTCATTTCTTAGAAATGGTTCCTCCATCAAATTTATCATGTGTACACTATTTCTTTCATAAGTGTATTTTGTATTTTAAATCACTTTATGCAGTGTTACTCACCTTTTCCCATGACATAAGTATCATAAGTTTCCTACATGTAGAGGCAGGCACAGTATAACTTCCGTGGTTTTGGCCTGCCTCTCTTTCCCCAAAAGAGGCAGAATCAAAACTAGCAAGTCCTAAATCTGAAACTTTAAACGTATAAGAGAAATAATTTTCAAGACATCTTAAAGGGATGGTGATTTCACAAGGAAGAAATAGGGAAGGGAAGGGAAGGGAGGAAGGAAAAATAAAGGAATGAAAGGAGGAAAATAGGGAGAGAAGAATGGAGAAGGAAGAGAAAAAAAGAAGGAAAGAAGAAAAGAAGGAGGCAAGCAAGGAAGAAAGGAAGTTGAGACAACTAGGAAATTATTATTAAATACTAATATATACTATATTCTCATTCCCTATAAAATATTAAATAAATAAAATATTAAAAATATATGAAATAAATTTGAGTATCAATGATAGTAAAAATTTTTAACAGGCAATCCTCTCTCTATATAAGAAAATTTCTGTTATAATCACATAATTAAAAGTATTGTTTGCTGTTAAATACAGCAAGAAAAAGAATAATAACACTATACTCAGTGAAGTAAACTTTAACACAAGCATATTTTCCAAAAGTTTATCTGGAATAGTGAATATATTAAGAGTATAAAATATTCATAGTATCACAAATTTAAAGCTGGAAGGAGTATTAGCATTCAAGATGTCAAACATTCCCATTATACAGATGAGGAAATCTCATCTTAGAAAAGTTAAATCAAATTTCCATGATTACAGAGGTATTAAATAGCAGAATAAAGGCTATATTAATTGATAGCTATATCCATAAGTATAAGTATACTTAAAAATTCTGTATCAATAACGAGAGAAAAAGGAAAAACCTATCTCTAATGTTTACCACCACTGTTGACTCATGTCATGGAGGATTTTCTATGAAAAGTCCAAATGGTGGAGGATTCGCTACAGATAGTGAAAGTTTTGAACTGTTCCTCTATTTAGATAATGAAGTAAAAACTGAATTAGTGGAGAATATATATAATTTAGATTATAACTTCAGTGAAAGTATTTATTAAGCACTATTTTTCCAGGCACTATTCTTTTAGACTCTGGTGATTCAAATTAACAAATAAAAGTGTTTCTTTCACCAAGGGACTTACAATTATTCCAAGCAAAAAAAATATACACATCATATCATATGATACACTATATTGTGGGATATCATGTGATACTGTAATATAGTACAATGTCTGATATTCTAACATGAATACACAGACATGAAATGATACACATGTGTATGCATATTTTAATATGTATACACAGACATGAAATACAAAGAGATTTAAAGAGGAAACAGCAGCAATTTATAAAATTTAAAAGATTATACACAGGAAATGACATCTAACCTTTGAAGGAAAATAAGGATTCTAAGAATCAGAAGTGATAAGGGAATGAATTGTGGTCATGGAGACTAAAGCTAGATCATTATTTATGAGGAACAGAAACTGTTGCATATTTTGAAGAATCATGGGGAATGTAAAGTGAGAAAGATATAATAATTTTGGAAAAGTAGGTGGAAAATAGGTTATGTACAGCTTTAAATTCTAGAATGAATGTTTTATTTTTACTGTTGCTGCTGCTGTAACTGTTGATGATTCTAGAGGTATAAGGTAGCTAACAGAGTTTATTGATCAGGAAGTGGTTGGAACCAACCTGTGCTTTAGAATGATCTCTTTGGCGACCATGTAATGGATGGCTTAAGGTGAGGGAAGGGGGATAAATGGGTGGAAAAACAGAGAATCTAGAAACTAACAATCCATGTGAGAGGACACTAGAGTCTAACCTTTGGTGCTTGACATGCAATAACAAAACTGATTTAAAATTTGTTGTGGTGATAGAATTGGGAAAACTTGGAAAAGATTTGAATATGTATCATGAGGGAGAGTGAGGAGTCAAAGATAACTGTGAGACTGTGAAAGAGAAAGAATGAACTCCTCTCAACTGAGATAGGAGAGATTCAAAAGATAAGTAGGTATCATGGCAAAGACAAGGAGTTATTTTTGGTAAACTAAATGATTTTCAGTAACCTGAAGCTCTCTTTTCAGGGAAAATTCATTTGTTTTTTTTTTTTCTAGTTTGTTTTTTTTTAACATTCAAAATTTATTTTTATCTGCAAATTTTGGCACATTTTTCCATTTGTCAAATGATGGGTTTTTTTAAAAAAAAATTATTTATTTAACTTTTTACATTCATTTTCACAAAATTTTGGGTTCCAAATTTTCTCCCCTTTTATCCCCTCCTCCCACCCCAATACACTGAGCATTCTAATTTTCCCTATCACCAATCTGCCCTCTCATCTATCATCCCTCCCTTCTCTTCTCCCCATCTTCTCTTTTGTCCTGTAGGGCCAGATGATTTTCTATTCCCCATTAACTGTATTTCTTATTTCCTAGTAGCAAGAACAATACTCAACAGTTGTTCCTCAAACTTTGAGTTCCAAATTCTCCCCATCCCTCCCTCTCCACCCATTCCCTTTGAGAAGGCAGGCAATTCAATATAGGCCACATCTGTGTAGTTTTGCAAATGACTTCGATAGCAGTCATGTTGTATAAGACTAAATGTATTTCCTTCCATCCTATTCTGCCCCCCATTGTTTCTATTCTGTCTTTTGATCCTGTCCCTCCCCAAGAGAGTGGACCTCAAATTGCTCCCTTCTTCCATTGCCCTCCCTTCCATCATCCCTCCCTCCCTGCTTATCTCCTTCTCCCCCATTTTCCTGTACGGTAAGATAGATTTTCATACCAAAATGAGTGTGCATTTTACTCCTTCCTTTAGTCGAATGTGATGAGGGTAAACTTCATGTTTTTTTCTCAGCTCTCCTCTTTTTCCCTTCACTAAAAAGTTTCCTGCTTGCCTCTTGAATGAGATATAATTAACCCCATTCCGTTTCACCCTCTCCCCTCCCACTACATTTCTCTCTCACCATTTGCCTTAATTTCTTTTAAGATATGGTCCCATCCTATTCAATTCCCTCTGTGCTCTTTGTCTCTGTGTGTGTATGTTTGTGTGTATGTGTGTGTGCGTGCACACATGTACATGTGTGTGTGCATGTGTGTGTGTGTGTGTACATCTTTGTGTGGTCCCACCAACTACCCAGATGCTGAAACATTTTAAGAATTACAAATATTGTCTTTCCATGTAGAATATAAAGAGTTAACCTTTGGTAAGTCTCTTATGAGTTCTCTTTGCTGTTTACTATTTCATGCTTCTTCTCATTCTTGTGTTAGAAAGTCACATTTTCTTTTCAGCTCTGGTCTTTTCATCAAGAATGTTTGAAAGTCCTCGATTTCATTGATAGACCATATTTTCCCCTGAAGTGTTATACTCAGTTTTGCTGGGTAGGTGATTCTTGGTTTTGAGTCCTAGTTCCTTTGACTTCTCGAATATCCTATTCCACACCCTTTGATCCCTTAATGTAGAAGCTGCTAGATCTTGTGTTATTCTGATTGTATTTCCATAATACTGGAATTGTTTCTTTCTAGATGCTTGCAATATTTTCTCCTTGACCTGGGAACTCTGGAATTTGGCCACAGTGTTCCTAGGAGTTTCTCTTTTTGATCTCTTTCAGGCGGTGTTCGATGGATTGCTTCAATACTTATTTTGCCCTCTGGTTCTAGAATTTCAAGGCAGTTTTCCTTGATAATTTCATGAAAAATGATGTCTAGGCTCTTTTTCTGATCATGGCTTTCAGGTAGTCCCATAATTTTTAAATTGTCTCTCCTGGATCTATTTTTGAGGTCAGTTGTTTTTCCAATGAGATATTTCAAATTATCTTCCATTTTTTATTCTTTTGGTTTTGTTTTATGATTTCTTGGTTTCTCAAAAAGTCATTAGACTCCATCTGTTCCATTCTAATCTTGAGAGAAGTATTTTCTTCAGTGAGCTTTTGAACCTCTTTTTCCATTTGGCTAATTTTGCTTTTGAAAGCCTTCTTCTCCTCATTGGCTTTTTGAACCTCTTTTACCAATTGAGTGAGCCTATTTTTCAAGGTGTTATTTTCTTCAGCATTTTTTGGGGTCTCCTTTACCAAGGTATTGACCCGTTTTTCATGCTTTTCTTGCATCTCTCTTATTTCTCTTTCCAGTTTTTCCTCCACCTGTTTAACTTGATTTTCAAAATCCTTTTTGAGCTCTTCCATGGCCTGAGCCCACCTGACGTCCACCTCGGATGTCTGGGATAGAGAGGCCCCGACGTCCCTGTCTTTCTCCGATGGCAGGTATTGTACTTCGTCATTAGAAATGAAGGGTGGGGAACATCTCTTCCCCAAGAAAGTAGCTCTCTACTGTCTTATTTTTCTTTCTTTTTCTGGGCATTTTCCCAGCCAGTTACCTGACTTCTGAGATTCCTCTTCACCCCCTACCTAGATCCGCCCAGCTAGTGCTTGGGGTCTGAGATTCAAATGGGCTTCCCACAGTAGGCAGGGCTACTATTTAATGTGATCTTAAGTTCTGGTGCTCGGTGGGGGCCAGGCTGCCTCCCAGTCTCAATTCCCTCAGGGGCTTTACGCAGACACCTTCAGTAATGGGGCCGGTGGGGGCAGGGCCGTCTCCCAGGCTCAGTTCCCTCAAGGGCTTTATGCAGAGACCTGAACTTCTGCCTGCTGCTCCTGCAGTTCCAGGCCACCACAGCTGCTCTGCTGCTGCCTCTGCCACTGCCTCTGCCCCTCGCTCTGCCACTGCCTCCCGAGGGGGCCTGAGCCACAGACACACCCCACCCTCTCTGCCAGCCCAGATGTCTCTCTCACTGACCTGGAGCGTCTGTGGGTGGAGGGACCTTCCCGGCCACCGGAGATTCCATCCCTAAAGCCTGCTCGGATCTGTTCCTCTGGGGCCGTGGGCAAGGCAGTGCTGGGGTGGGCTCCGCTTTCCGGAGTGCAACGGACCCCTGGGGATGGCTCTCCAGGGATCTCTGGAATGGAAATCTCTTCCCCTGTGTTTCTGCGTGACTTGCAGTGATCCGGAATTTGTGGGAAGTTCTTCTTACAGGAAATTTATGGGCTGTGGATTCGGAGCTAGCATACATGAGTTTTTCTACTCCGCCATCTTGGCTCCTCCCCCGAAAAACTCATTTCTTTAACATTAGTATTCTCTTAGCGATATTGTATGACTAAATCATGAAATACTAAAATCACAGAAGAATCTAAATGCCAGATGAAACTAAGGGTAGCATGGACTAGAACATAGTAGGATTGGTGATTGGAGCAAATATGAGGTGTATTTAAGATACATATGAACAGGAATGTTTGTAGGACTAGACAGATTGTGAGGAAAGATTATGTTGAAATGACATACATTAAACATTCAAATTCAAGGGTGAAGGACTCTAGTGTTTTTGGTAGATATGCTATGAATGGTTAACTAACATTAATTGCCTCGTTTTCTCAGCAGCAATATGACCTGTGGAAAAAAATGAAAAACTACTTCAGTATCTTTGCCAAGAAAACCCCAAATGAAGTGTCATGTGTGCTTTATTGAGTGAACAAGAACATTAACAAGTGTTTTCTTTTGTTTCGCCTTTCTGTTCCTGGAAAGGTTGATTTAATAGTCATACCTTTGGGAACTATCATAAAGATGAGGGGTGAAACCTATGGTTGGTTAGGTCTAAGCAGGACTTTGTATGACTGTTACATTACCATTTATGTTGATTTTTATAGAATTGCAAATATTACGAATAACATACTTTTTAGCACGTCTTCAATTTAATTTAATTCTTCAATTAGAAAAGAATGGGATTAACAAAAATGTATTAAGCACCCACAATGCAACAGATATTATGGAAAACTCTTTATCATTACCTCATAAAAATCTTCCTAATATATCTGGGAGATGGGTTTATTATTATCTCCACAAATATATATATATATATACATATATATATATATGTGTATATATATATATATATATACACATATATATATATGTATATATATATATGAGGAAATTTAGGTCAATACTGGTTAAATGATTCACTGAGGGTCACAAAGCTAGAAAAGGTTTTGAGGTCGCATTTGAACTTGGATCCTTCTGATTCCAGGGCTAATTCTCTATCCACTGGGGCACCTAGTTACAAGTATTAGAAATCTAAGAATTCAGGGAAAATAAATAAATAAATTAGGTTTTTCTCTTGCTAAAGTGAGAACATTGTAGCAACATCAATGTAGAATTGTAAGAGACCTTAGGGACTTTTATGTCTAATTTCTCACTTAAGAGTTAAGGAAACTGAGGTACCAAGAGGCTAAATTTCACAATGAACTCAACCTAAGTCCTCATGAATAAAATATCACCACCTAATTTAATATAACCTTCTTGCCATATACGTATATACATTATAGTATATTCATAAATACAGTGCACACATATATATTTATGTGTATATAAGCTATGAGCATATATTGCATACATATCACTACCACATGTACATATATACACATATGCACATAACATATGAATACATGCACACTATATAATTTTATTTATACATACATTTCTAATTATATGCATGTGTTTATTCAAACAGATAGGATTATTAACCAGTAAAACATAAGCTCCTTTAATACAGAATAAGGTAATTCATTTCTGTCCTAGCATCTGTATTGCTAAGCAGAGTTCCTTGCACAGATTAAGTATTTAATAAGAGGAAACTAAGGGAGTACTCATCAAATGAGGAATGATCTACAGAATTTTGGTATATGAATATAATGTAATGCGATAGTGAGTTAAAAAACAAAAAAAGAAAAAATGTCAGAAAAAATGTGGGAAGACTCAAGAACTTTAATCAAAGCAATAAGGAGCCATGTTTCAAGAGGTCCAGTCATGGAAAATGTTGATGCCCAGATTCTAACAGAGAGTTATGTATTAAATATACAGATCACAAAATACATTTTTGGATAGAGCTGAGGTGCACATTTGTTTTGCATGATTAAAATATTTATTATATGCCACTCATTCCAGTTGGTTTGTAAGATAGGAGGGAACAAATGATTATTTTTAAATAGCCATGAATACACTTAATGAATGAATCATTGAGGGAAAAAAAACTATTTCTTGCACTCTTACAATGTGCTGTGCATTGTGCTAAGTAAATGCTGGGGTAAAAGCACACAGTTGAGAAAGTCACAGCTGCCCAAAAGTTTACAATCCTGAAAGGAGTGTATTTTGATCTAAGGAGTTAGAGAGTTGAAAACTGGATCCATGGAATACCATCCAATTGACATATCCATTCTAATAGCAGTGAAAGTATTCACCTGATTATCATTAGAGAAGGTTAATATATGTAGCAGATGAAAAGTCAAAAGAAGATAACTTACTAAGACAGTTGGATATTTTCAGGATAAAATTAAATAAATGACAATAATAATCAATTCATCCTCTACTGTATTATTGTTACAGTGATTTATCAATATATTGGGAAAATCTGCTTTTTTGAAGTCTGTGTAAAAGGCAAAAAAGTATTCTGGAAATTCTAAGAAGCTGAAAAACCACTGAGTCCATAATTGTAATAAAATATGTGTATATAAACTGAAAACTAAAAAATAAACCATCATGATCAAAAATTCTCATCCTCATGATAATTTACTTTTTGATGGAGCAATTCATGATTTTTTTTTTACTAAGGCACAGAGGGAGTTATTAAGAAACCTCCTTCCCACTGACTCAAAACATAAATCTTTTGAAGCATTTATGGATTGTAAGATATATTTCCCACAATAACACCTTAAGTAGGCATTGTAGATAAAATAAATGCTACCTATTTTATAAGGAATAAAAGGAGGGAGGAGCCAAGATGGCGGAGTAGAAAGATTCACAAGTGCTAGCTCCAAACCCACAGCCCATAAATTACCTGTAAAAAGAACTCCCAACAAATTCTGGAGAAGTGGAAGCCACGGAGCAACGGAGTGGAAAAGATTTCTGTTCCAGAGAGCCCTGAAACACCGGCACCAAAGGTCCATAGCACACCAAACCCGGAGCAGAGCTCAGCCCTGCCTTGGATACGGGGTCCCAAGAGGAGAGGAACTGAGCAGGCGTCAGGGACGGAATCTCCAGCAGCCACAAAGGTCCCTCAAACCCACAGGCACTACAGGTCAGGGAGAGAGACTATCAGGCTGGCCGAGAGGGGAGCAGGGTGTCTTCATAACTCAGGCCCCCTATGAAGGAAGCAGCGGGGGAAGCAGAGGCCAGGAGCTCCCAAAGCAGGCAGGACCTCAGGTCCATTAGTGAAGATCTAAGCATAAACCATACCCTGAGGGAACACAGCCCTGTGAGGTGGCCCTGCCCCCACCTGACAACCTGAATTTAATCTCACACTGAATTGCAATAGTGCCCCTTGCTGAAATCCCTGAGGCTAGGAAGCAGCATTTGAATCTCAGACCCCAAGAAGTAGTGAGGCAAGGGTGGAGAGGAATCTCAGCAGTCAAGTAACTGGATGGGAAAATGCCCAGAAAAGGGGAAAAAAAAAAAAGACTATAGAAGGTTACTTTCTTGGTGAACAAATATTTCCTCCTTTTTTTTCTCATGAGGAAGAACAATGCTTACCATAAGGAAAAGACATAGAAGTCAAGGCCTCTGTATCCCAAACGTCCGAAATAGATATCCAATGGGCTCAGACCATGGAAGACACTCAAAAAGGATTTTGAAAATCAAATTAAAGAGGTGAAGGAAAAAGTGGGAAGAGAAATGAGAGAGATACCAGGAAAGCATGAAAAACGGGTCAATACTACCTTAAAGCCATGATCAAAAAAAGAGCCTAGAAATCATCTTTCATGAAATTCAAGGAATTTCAAGTCAAGAAAAACTGCCCTGAGATTCTAGAACCAGAGGGCAAAATAAGTATTCAAGGAATCCATCGGTCACCACCCGAAAGAGATCCAAAAAGAGAAACTCCTAGGAACATTGTGGCCAAATTCCAGAGTTCCCAGGTCAAGGAGAAAATATTGCAAGGAGCTAGAAAGAAACAATTCCAGTATTGTGGAAATACAATCAGGATAACCCAAGATCTAGCAGCTTCTACATTAAGGGATCGAAGGGCGTGGAACAGGATATTCCAGAAGTCAAAGGAACTAGGACTCAAACCAAGAATCACTTACCCAGCAAAACTGAGTATAATACTTCAGGGGAAAATATGGTCTTTCAATGAAACAGAGGACTTTCAAGCATTCTTGATGAAAAGACCAGAGCTGAAAAGAAAATTTGACTTTCAAACACAAGAATGAGAAGAAGCATGAAAAAGTAAACAGCAAAGAGAAGTCATATAAGGGACTTACCAAAGGTGAACTGTTTACGTTCCTACATGGAAAGACAATATTTGTAACTCTTAAAACATTTTAGTATCTGGGTAGATGGTGGGACCACACACAGACGTACACATACACACATGCACACACACATGTACATGCGTGCACACACATACACATATGCATGCACACACAGAGACAGAGAGCACAGAGTGAATTAAATAGGATGGGATCATATCTTAAAAGAAATTAAGGTAAACGGTGAGAGAGAAATGTAATGGGAGGAGAGAGGGTGAAATGGAATAGGGTAAATTATATCTCATTCAAGAGGCAAGCAAGAGACTTTTTAGTGGAGGGAAAAAGAGGAGAGCTGATAAAAACCATGAAGTTTACCCTCATCACATTCGACTAAAGGAAGGAGTAAAATGCACACTCATTTTGGTATGAAAACCTATCTTACCGTACAAGAAAATGGGGGAGAAGGAGATAAGCAGGGAGGGAGGGATGATAGAAGGGAGGGAAATTGGAGAAGGGAGCAATTTGAAGTCAACACTCAGAGAGGGACAGGATCAAAAGACAATAGGAACAATGGGGGGCAGAACAGGAGGGAGGGAAATACATTTAGTCTTACACAACATGACTGCTATCGAAGTCATTTGCAAAACTGCACAGATATGGCCTATATTGAATTGCCTGCTTTCCCAAAGGGAATGGGTGGGGAGGGAGGGATGGGGAGAATTTGGAACTCAGAGTTTTAGGAACAACTGCTGAGTATTGTTGTTGCTACTAGGAAATAAGAAATACAGTTAATGGGGAATAGAAAGTCATCTGGCCCTACAGGACAAAAGAGAAGATGGGGAGAAGAGAAGGGAGGAATGATAGAAGAGAAGGCAGATTGGTGATAGGGGAAATTAGAATGCTCAGTGTACTGGGGTGGGGGAAGGGGAGAAAAGGGGAGAAAATTTGGAACCAAAAATTTTGTGAAAATGCATGTAAAAAGTTAAATTAATAAATTTATATTAAAAAAAGAGGCCACCAGGAGACTTTTTAGTGGAGGGAAAAAGAGGAGAGCTGAGAGAAAACATGAAGTGTACTCTCATCATATTTGACTAAAGGAAGGAATAAAATGCACACTCATTTTGATATGAAAATCTATCTTACAATACAGGAAAGTGGGGGAGAAGGGGATAAGCAGGGTGGGGGGATGGTGGAAGGGAGTACAATAGGAGAAGGGAGCAATTTGAAGTCAACACTCTTGGGGAGGGACAGGATCAAAATAGAGAATAGAAGCGATGGGGGGGCAGGATAGGATGGAGGGAAGTAGAGTTAGTCTTACATAACATGACTATTACTGAAGTCATTTGCAAAACCACACAGATATGGCCTATATTGAATTGCCTCCCTTCCCAAAGGTAATGGGTGCAGAGAGAGGGATGGGGAGAAGTTGGAACTCAAAGTTTTAGGAACAACTGTTGAATATTGTCCTTGCTACTAGGAAATAAGAAATACAGGTAATGGGGAATAGAAAGTTTTCTCGCCCTACAAGACAAAAGAGAAGATGGGGTCAAGGGAAGGAAGGGATGATAGAAGAGATGGCAAATTGGTGATAGGGGAAATTAGAATGATCAGTGAATTGGGGTGGGGGAAGGGGACAAGTGGGGAGATAATTTGGCACCCAAAATTTTGTGAAAATGAATGTATAAAGTTTAACAAATAAATTTTTAAATATATATATATATATAGAGAGAGAGAGAGGAATAAAACAGTCTCAGAAAGATTGTCAGTTACTTAAGGGTCGTATGACTACTGAATGTCATAGTTAAGATTGGATTACAGGAGGAGTTATGATGAAACGAACTCTTAACACTTCACAAGAGATAATAGTTAATATTCGTTTTGAACTTTTATTTATACTTTGGAAATTGTTATACATGAGAAATTGTTTTACTGTCATAATATTATCTAGATTTAAGAAAGTCATGGATAATGTATTAAGAAGGCAGACTACACTTAAAAGCATGTCATCTCCTCCCCCTTTTTTCTAGAGAACTGGACTGTTTATCATTTACAACATACCAATTATCCCAGATCCTCTAACTATATGTCATGTTCTTTCCATTATATCATACAATCTACCATCAATGGCAAAAGACTATGAAGATAATTAGATTTAATTATGGCTGAAAAGGTAATATTTTATATGTCTAGCTGAATAGGTAAAGTGGATGAAATTAATTGTGAATCACTCATAAACTTTAAGGCAACATACCAATAAACCCATTATCACCAAACACTGTCTCTTTAAACATCACTGTCATAATACTGATTTGTATCAGAAAGTGAGGTACAGAAGACAAAATGTTTTCCAAACATGCATCCCTTCAGCTAACCAGTTTTAAGCTCTTAAGGGCTAAAAATCTTTGGAATCAGTTTGGAAGAATATATTAAACAGACTCAACCAAGTCAGCAGTTAATGAGAATACTCCAGGATTTAATGTTTAATTATAAGTGCAAATGAAAACCTGGAACAAACCGAGAAATAGTCTACTGAAATCACATTCCATTTATGCAGGAATTGCTAATGTGGGATGTTTTATGAACCATATGAGCATCTATGGCAGACAGAGCTCACATTCCAACTGGGACAGTGTTGAGCAATATAGGTACACTCAGGCAATATGATCAGATGGCTTTTATTTTGCTTTTTGTTCTATATTATCACACTTTGACTGGGTTTTCATTATTGTTGGAAGAGAGTTTTACATCTTCCAATCACCCTATCAAAACTGAAAGCATTTGAAGACTTTTCTATAAAGTTTCAATATCATGATCAGGATGTGAAAATCCAATAAAGAATGTAAATTCAGAGAAGAAGTATAGCTAATGCAAAGGAACAGAAGACATCAAGACAGGACCACAATAATACAACAATATTTAATTAAGCACCTATTTTGTGCAGGAGTGTGTAATCCAGAAAGTGGTCATATATGTGTGTCCCTTAATTTAACAATTTGACAAATGATTGTTCATCTGCAACATCAGAGATTAATTGCTACAAAGTAGCAGAAGCCATATTGTGATCCAAATTAGGCATTCAGTTGAAAAAAGATAGATTGAACAATTTAGTTTTATAGATGCAAGCAGAGACTAGAAACACAGTCACAGTAGACACAGTAAATATGCAGGCAGTTTCCACTTTTCATCATAATGAATTCCTGGAAGCAGCATCATTAAGCAGACTGTGGAAGGAAAAAGAAAAGAAATGATATTTTACCAGAGGAATTATTCTATAATTATGAGAGAGTGGGCCTCCCCAAACTCTTGATTCAAGTAAGTCACAGATATGACACTTTAAAAATAGAGGTTGAATAATTATACAGTACAAAAATCTGTTAAAATACTTTAAAATATGCTTGAAGTCTTGTAAAATGGAAGCAAATATGTTCTAAAATTCATCATGCAAGAGAATGAAAAATAAAGTACATGGCATATAAAAAAATCTAGATCAGAAATATGACGTAAAAAAATCAATATACAACCTGAAAAGTAACTGAAGAGACAATCAGAAAACTCAGCCTAGTTAATAAACCAGAATTTTTTATGTACCTATATTGCCCACACCTAGTAAACACCAACATTCAGTTCAATTTTATATCTAATTTAAGAAATGTTCTGTGCACAGCACTGAATTATTTCCTGGAGTTACCAATAATAAAATAGTTCCTACCCTCAAGATAATGGAACCTCATATTAGACTACTTACATTCATTAACTTAATAAACTTTTTATTAACATAGCAGTCCTGCTTACATCTTTTGTAATTATTTAAATCAGTTTTCGCCTTCCGTAATATCAATCTTCATATATTTGAAGAGAATTAGAATATGTAGTTCACAATTTGCATAAAGCTGTCATATGTCGAATCAAGATTTGAAAAGAATGCTATAAACATTGATTTTATTCTTAAGCAAATTTATTTAATAATAATGATCATTATTATTATTACACATATTTTGCTCTTGAGGAACTGAACCTTAACTTACAGGATAGGTAAAAAAGAGTGGAGTCTGATTAACAAAGAATATTTATGCAAGTAGTGTAGTCAATGGTAGGATGGCTGGATGAATAATATTTGGGAAAATGTCAACCAAACGACAAATAAAAGCAAGTTTGTCATTGATATATGAGATTACTGGGTGATGATGTGAAAAAAAAAAAATTGACCTTTTCTTCTCCTTTGTTTGTTCTTTTCCTTTGGTAGAGTTGCAAGTCATTCAATTGTCTTCATCATGTCCATTTTCCTTTCTTACACCAAAGGTGGGAGATTTAATTCATCCCACCATATTAAAATGATTTGCTCACTTTCATCTTAGGGGCTATATGATGACCCCCAGATCATGATTAAAAAATAAAACAATACCTGTGTTTTCTCAATTAACAACATAAAGGTTATTGATACAATCACAATACATCAGAGTCCTCATTTAGGAAAACCCCTAACAGTCAGAAATTAGTGTCCTAATTTATATTTCGTGTACTTTCAATTAATCTCTGACTTATTTATAATCAAGGCAAACACAGGATATAGGAAATATTTAGGCAAATAAAAGGAAACTGTATTTTTGATACCGTATCTAACCAAGGAAAAGGAAAGAAACTTGAGGGGGTGTAAACTATAACTTTCCTTAGTCTTTTGAGATACAATTACAACTGACAACTTCAGGTTTATTTTCTATTCAAAGATAAATACGGAAGTCTATTCTAATGGTCCATCTCCAATTTTGTCTTCATTGTCACATCTATTCTCTCTTTTCAGATTATAGTTGTCCTCTTTATTGTTTACCATCATCCTCCTCACACTCATTTTTCCCATTGTTGCTGTTCAGCTACTGGATTCCCTGCTTCTTCTATTCAGTCTATTTTCTCAAAGGTGATGATAATTCGAAATATCAGCGTGAAGAGGTTATGCTTATTCCTTTGTATTACTAATCCATGGATGTCAAATAACTTTTTAGAACCCTATTGCTGTGTATATCACACACATTCACATGCAAATATATATATATATATATATAAAATGTTTCACATATATATATACATATATGTATGTATGTATATATGAATATGTGTATACAGAAAGAAAATACTTTAGTTTCTCTGTGAAGCATGTAGAGGGTATTAAAATGAGATGAGGCTAGAAAAGGAAGGTGTCATAAGCTTAAGAGAGGAATGGAAATACCCTTTGGTTTGACTTCATAGGACACAAATTTGAGTATTGACTCTGACATGTAGTTTCACTGTAACTTGGATAAGTAACTATATCTTTCTGTGTGTCAATTTTCATATCTGAAAAAGAAGAGGATGGCATAGAGAGTCTGAAATTCATACCTAATTCTAGCAATCATTTGTCTGTGGTCTGAATATATTGGGATTGAATCTTCCCATTGTGACTTAAGTTCCCATTTGTATTTTTACCAAGCAACATCTTACTCTTACGAGTTTACGTTAGACAAAAATACAACTATCAATGGTATATTTGGATACATCCCATGCTCTTATCTTCTGCATTTGATTTTGAAAAAATAATCATAAATATTGCACTTTATGTCAATACTTAGAAAATATATTCATTGGTTTATAGGAAATATTTTTTATTTCTCAAAATTACACTGAATTTTGACTATTTGATCCTTTTTGTTAGTTATTTATTTTCACTGACAACTGCATATTTAACACATATGTCTTCATCCAGGTCCCCAATGAATTGTTTAACAAATATAGAGCCCATGGAAATATATCCAAAGATAACTGTCAAGGTGACACAAAGCATTGATCAACACTTTTCATATAGTATTTAATAGTTGAAGAAACAGGCTTAAATATGTGCACACATAGACACATATAGTCATTGTTGTTATAGTTATATGCATAGCTATAACTTGGAAAATAATACAAATCTGCTAATCTGACACTTATTGTCCTTCCACCAGATTTGTTTTTCAACAAAAAATTATCACATGTGTCACTACTCTCTGCAAAGCATAGTAGTATGTTTACTCAATTGCTTGAAAGCCTTTTATCAAAGAAAAATCAGCTTCTTTCCTTTGTTGTAGGATATGACAATATATTCCCATTATCAGGTCACAGAAACAATAATGTTAATGCAAACACAAATAAGTATATAAATAATATTTACTACATTTACCCTTGTGGAAGAAGAGATCACATAATTACTGACATGAGAGTTTGGATAGGGAATACCCTTCAAAAAATTTTAAGCGTTTATTGTACACATATAATCTTTTTATCCATATTAATAGTAGTAATGATGGTGATAGTTGCAATAGGAGCATCATTAGTATTACTAGGTGTTGTGCTAAACATTGGAAAGGTATAGGAATCATATAGTCAGATCAGTAGGAAATGAAAGACTTCTTTGTGGCCCATTTGTATAGAGTAACCAGATAGGAATTCAAAAAGTCTGAAGTTCAAATCTGGTCTGCAATATTTAGCTGTTTAACCCTAGTGAATTCACTTAGCCTCTGTTAGTTTCAGTTTAATTATCTGTAAAATGAAGATATTAATAGCACCTATCTCCCAAGATTGTTGTGAAGATAAAAAAGTTATAATCATAAAGTATGTAACTCAATGCTTGGCACACAGTACTATATAAATATTATTGTTGTGTTTTTGGTGAGAGTGTTTTTGGTGATGGTGGTGGTGGTCTAAGAAGGGATGCTATTATTACTCTAATAGGAGATTTAGGAAAGTTCCAAAAGCACCAGGAAAATGCCCAAGAGAGAAAGGAGCAGCAGTTGTGTCATTAGATAGAGACCACAGAACAAATGATACAGAGAACTAAACAGGGACAAATAAAATAAAAGTTTTGTCCTAACAGAACTGGGATATAAAGTAGATACAAAAATGGAGAACCATGTATGATTGAAGTCAGCTGCAGTGTATTCGGGGAATCAGAAAATATTTTTTTCATAAAGGATAAGGAATTAGTGAAATTATTGGAATCATGAACAAATTCAGAGAAAGGACTATAGGGAAACTGACTTACTAGTGAAGAACTAATCTATGGAGAAGAGAGGAAAACTTTATATTTCCCCTCTGCCTAGAGGCCAGACCATTCACCAAAAAACTGCTTCCAGACTTTGCCTGCCAGTGAAAAAGAAATACATTAGAAATGAAAAAACAAAACAAAACAAAAGAAAAAAAGCAAGTAGGTCACTTAGAATTTTGAGTGTTTGAACTTCCTTTAAATATTATTATTTTCTTTATTTAAATAGAGATTTCAGTAGTAACTTTTGCTTCACATTTCTCTGGTTTCTGTTACTGACAACCTTTTCCATTTTGAGTCATAATCAACAGTCTAATTAAAAACATTCTGACTTATAGTCATTTAATTTTATTACAACAATCATGATGTTACATCAATTAAATTATGTGTGCTCAATTTTTTAGCAAATGCTAGTTATAAGAAATCAACTGATCATAGCAGTCACACATATCATTGGTAAAGGAAATGGTCCTACCTTGTCATGTGGTATAGACACAATTTATTCATTTCATTGATTCTTGATATTTCTTTTGACCCAGTAAATATTTCCTGCATAGCAAAATCAAAAGAATGACAAATTGCCTAAATATGTCACTTGCTCACAGAAGGGGGACATACTTTCATTCTCATTTTTACATTTCAAATCCAAGGAATTTCAAAGAAGCAGGGAATAGTTTATATGGAAGCTCCTTGATTTTACCTTGTAATTTTGATGAAATGTTATTCTTTTGAAGCAAAAATATTACATAGGACTAAACAAAGATTAATTACATATGAAATACTTCTTTTTTCCATAATTTTCCTATTCTAACTCCCATAAGATTTCTTTCAAATAACTGAAGAGCTATGTGGTATAGTGCCTGCAGAGATTCCACAAGTGTATGCAATATTTAAGGTCATCTACTCAGTTTGATACATACTGCATACGTAAACTTTTGTAAATTTTGTAACTCCTTAATACTATGAACTGTTGATCTACATAAGTGAAGGGAGTTTTCAAATTAAAACTTCCTCATATTGATGTTTTAGATGAACTAATGCAAAGTAAAATTAGAAGAACAAGGAGATCATTGCACACAGTAAAAGTAATATTGTAATAATAATCAATTGATGCAATACAAATTGAGTGAAATCATGATGAAAAATGCTATCTCCCTGAAGAGAGAGAACTGATGAACTCTAAATATAAATTTAAGTGTGCTTTTTTCATTTACTTTACTTTTCTTGCATTTTATATTATGACTAATATGGAAGTTCATTTTGCATGTCTTCATATGTATAATTGATATCAAATTGTTTGCCTTCAAAATGGGAGGAGGAGGATAGAGGAAGGAAAAAAAAAAATCTGTAACTCAAAATTTTTAAAAATAATGTTTAAAATAAATGAATGAATCATTACATTAAAAAACAGGTTTCCAATGCCAGTGGAATAGTAAATCTGGGCAAATAAGAAAAACAAATGAAAAATAAAAGAGGGAAAGAAAGGGGGATTGACATAATAAAATATAAAAAAGGCAGTTGCAAACCATATAGCCCTGAAACAGAAAAGGAAATGGTGCTATATTGAAGAAAGGCAATGTCTTTAGAGTCAAAACACCTTGACTGAAATCTTGCTTCTGCCACTCTGATCCCTGTTTTGCTATGAACTTGAATCAGTTGGTTTCTTTATTGTCTTGTGTATTTGTTTAGTATGGAATTAGTATTTGGTCGGAAGAAAACTAAGTCTTTTATATAGAGCTTGGAGTCTACAGTGGAAATGTAAATGGGAAAACCTTTCCCATTCATTAATAAGAAAATGTAACCTGCTTAAATCACATGGAAGTCTAAATCAGATGTAGTGGAAGCAGCTTGCTGAATGAGTGGAACAGGAAGGCTGGAGCAGAGGTAGGATAAAGTTGGTCAGGCTAGTCAGAGATGGGAAGGACATAAGCATGCGCACAGCTATTCTCGTGAGTGTTTGTGGGAAGGTCCCCAACGGGTGTAAGAAGAAAAGGTTTAGAAATGCTTTTGTCCCCTGCAGGGCTGATGTGTATTGATTTCTTGGCTAATATGACTAATTTGGTTTTCTGATTTGGGGATTTGTCTTATTGGTATCTGAATAAATGTTTTTCTTCTGCTTTCTGTATGGAAAGTCTGTTATACTTTGTGATAGAGAACTATGCTGGAATATCATAGTGCTATAAATATCGTATCAGCAATACATTTGGTGAACAGGAACACATGATATAAAATACCTCTTTAGAGGCAGAAAGGACTTAAAGGAAAAAGTGGATATCCCAGGATGAGACTGTTTAGAGTATTCCTCCCTCAGAAGAGAATGGGCTAAAAGCACTGTACCCTGTGAAGTCTGGGAATTGAGGTTCCAGGAGGGGGAAGGTAGAGATTTGGAAATGCATTTGCAAAGAATACCAATAAGACCAGGGAAAGAGCTAAAGGGTAAGCTGCTGAAGGGGAAAAAATCAGATGGAAAAAGCATTAGTTTGCATAGGAATTCTCAGTATTTGGGCTGTCATTTAAAAGAGGATTCTGAGGAGTCTCAGGTGGAAGAAAAGGCTTCTTATTTAGCTAAGAAGAAGTAAAAGACTGGCAAAAGAAGGGTGCACAGAACCTTTGTACAAATCCAGTCTACTTGCCATGAGAACTGCCACGAAAGTGCATGGGCAGAAAATGTAACTAAGTCAGATTTGAAAAATAAAACCATGTAGTAGGAGACTTCTCAGGCTGAAGCTAGACCCATATTAAGGCAAAAATTTGACAAACAAGCAAGGAATAGTGTACGGGGGGATTAATGAGGATGACACTCAGCATGAAGTCACAGATATTTTGAGGCGGTTCACTCAAATGATAGGGCAATCATTAATATCCTGGATGGTGAAAATCAGTGATAAAGGGGTTGGAGGAGTATCCATAAATGACATTGATTGCTTGAAATTTAGAGGCATCAGAATCATTTTGTACAGCAAACCTTTAGAGGTTACAATATGCAAGGAGATAACCATACAGCTAATTTGTTAACTTTGGCTGTAGAAGGATGCCGTAAGAAGTATCCTGCTTACTGTAATGTAGACCCTGATATTCACTTAGGGACGGTATATGAAAGTTAAAGGAATAGGTAATGAATACTGTCAAAATGATTAGAAATGCAGATGCATACTATGATAATACCCTTAGCAGTTTTTTCATAGGAATATGAGAGTGAAGATGGCTTCTTCTGCTCAGAAACATTTAGTTTTAACTCTAATAATTGAGAAATGAGGGGACTCTCTTTCAGAGGTGCTGGACAAGGTTTCACAGTTAAGTGACTTAGGGGACTAGGGTAAAGATAAATTTACTTAAGAGAGAAGAGTAAATAGCTAGCAGATTCAAAATCAAAATAGATTGACAAGAAAAGAAATATTTACTGTTCTACTGAGAGCAGTGGCAGATTTTGGAATCATAGATGGTATTGCAACTCATGAACCATACAGAATGTACCAAGAAAAGGGATTTGGTACTAGATGGAATAAAAAGGTAAGGACTGTCCCTACAGATCCTCCTGAAACATCTGATCCAAGTTTTTCATACATTCAGGGAAAATAGGAAATTGGCCAAGCACCAACTTATATTAACAAATACACGGATGGGATTAGAAACCCCTATAAATTTGACCATATATTGGAAAAGTGGACCAAATAGTATAAAAATGGAATTAATAGTTACTGGGGCAGAGATCTCCCTTATATATGGAAACCTTGATAAGTTTAAACATGGAAATCTTCTACCACCACCACAGGACTAGGAGAGGCTGAAATATCAGCCAGACAAGTCAACTTAATGATGAAAATTTGAGTTACCTAAGAGAGAATATATTGAGGTAATTGCACCCATTCCTGAATGCATGATTGTAATAGATATACTGAAAGGTATGACTTTACAGTTACCTGTGGGGAGATACCAATTTGAAATACAGAATAGGAATTAATACAGTTTAGTGGGTAAAATAAAAATGCATCCAATCACTTTATCTGAACCTTCTAAAGTAATCAAAAAGTGCCAGATGGGCAAGATGAAATTACCAATACTATAAAGCAATATATTGAGGCAGGAGTGTTAGTCTCTATAACCACTGGATGGAATAGTCCTGACTGATGAGTATGAGTCAGATGGGACATGGAGGATGACAGTGCATTATATACAAATGAGTAAAGTGACTCCTGCTGTATGCTGCTCTTCCAGATAGCATTACCATAATAGAAAGAACCCGAACTATGATGGGAATCCATATGCATTTATTGATTTAGCCAATGATTTCTTTACTACTCCAATAGTTTCTAAACAATGCAACTGGGGAGGAGTGAAGATGGCGGAGCAGAAAGTCTCACGTATACTAGCTCCGAATCCACAGCCCATAAATTTCCTGTAAGAAGAACTTCCCACAAATTCTGCCTCACGGCAAAGTGCACAGAAGCACAGTGGAAGAGATTTCCATTCCAGAGAGCCCTAGAGAGCTGTCCCCAGGGGTCCGTCGCACCCCAGAAATCGGAGCCCACCCTTGCGCTGCCCTGACTGCAGCCCCAGAGGAGCAGATCCAAGCAGGCTTCAGGGACAGAACCTCCGGCGGCCGGGAAGGCCCCTCCACCCACAGGCGCTACAGGTTAGTGAGAGAGACGTCTGAACTGGTTGAGAGGGGAGCAGGGTGTCTCCGTGACTGGGGCCCCCTCGGGAGGCAGCTGCAGAGGGAGTTGCAGAGGCAGCGGCCCGGGACAGCAGGCAGCAGCAGGCAGAAGTTCAGGGCCATTATCAAAGGTCTCTGCATAAACCTACTGAGGGAACTGAGCCTGGGAGACCACCCTGCCCCCACCCCAGCACCAGAACATAAGCTCAAATTGAATAGCAGCCGCTCCCTCCACGGATAGCCCTGAGACTGGGAAGCAGCATTTGAATCTCACACCCCAAACACTAGCTGGGCAGATCTAGGCAGGGGTGGAGAGGAATCTCAGAAGTCAAGTAACTGGCTGGGAAAATGCCCAGAAAGAGGAAGACAAATAAGACCATAGAGAGCTACTTTATTGAGGAAGAGATGTTCCTTCCTCTTTTCATTGCTGATGACGAAGTACAACGCTTGCCATTAGAGAAAGACGTGGAGGTCGGGGCCTCTCTATCCCAGACATCAGAGGTGGCTGTTTGGTGGGCTCAGGCCATGGAAGAGCTCAAAAAGGATTTTGAAAATCAAGTTAGACAGGTGGAGGAAAAATTGGGAAGAGAAATGAGAGAGATGCAAGAAAAGCATGAAAAACGGGTCAATACCTTGGTAAAGGAGACCCAAAAAAATGCTGAAGAAAATAACACCTTGAAGAATAGGCTCACTCAATTGGCAAAAGAGGTTCAAAAAGCCAATGAGGAGAAGAATGCTTTCAAAAGCAAAATTAGCCAAATGGAAAAAGAGGTTCAAAAGCTCACTGAAGAAAATAGTTCTCTCAAGATTAGAATGGAACAGATGGAGTCTAATGACTTTCTGAGAAACCAAGAAATCATAAAACAAAACCAAAAGAATAAAAAATGGAAGATAATTTGAAATATCTCATTGAATAAACAACTGATCTCAAAAATACATCCAGGAGAGACAATTTAAAAATTATGGGACTACCTGAAAGCCATGATCAGAAAAAGAACCTAGACATCATCTTTCATGAAATTATCAAGGAAAACTGCCCTGAGATTCTAGAACCAGAGGGCAAAATAAGTAGTGAAGGAATCCATCAATCACTGCCTGAAAGAGATCCAAAAAGAGAAACTCCTAGGAACATTGTGGCCAAATTCCAGAGTTCCCAGGTCAGGGAGAAAATATTGCAAGCAGCTAGAAAGAAACAATTCCAGTACTGTGGAAATGCAATCAGGATAACACAAGATCTAGCAGGTTCTACATTAAGGGACCGAAGTGTGTGAAATAGGATATTCCAGAAGTCAAAGGAACTAGGACTCAAACCAAAAATCACCTACCCAGAAAAACTGAGTATAATACTTCGGGGGAAAAATATGGTCTTTCAATGAAATCGAAGACTTTCAAGCATTCTTGATGAAAAGACCAGAGCTGAAAAGAAAATTTGACTTTCCAACACAAGAATGAGAAGAAGCATGAAAAAGTAAACAGCAAAGAGAGGTCATAGGGGACTTACTAAAGTTGAACTGTTTACATTCCTCTATGGAAAGACAATATATGTAACTCTTGAAACTTTTCAGTATCTAGGTAGTTGGTGGGATTACACACACACACACACACACACATGCACGTACATATGTGCACGCACACACACATATACCCATGCACGCACATACAGAGACAGAGAGCGCAGAGTGAATTGTACAGGATGGGACCATATCTCAAAAGAAATTAAGGTAAATGGTGAGAGAGAAATGTAGTGGGAGGAAAGATGCTGAAATGGAATGGGGTAAATTATCTCTCATTCAAGAGGCAAGCAGGAGATTTTTAGTGGAGGGAAAAAGAGGAGAGCTGAGAAAAAAACAAGAAGTTTACCCTCATCACATTCAACTAAAGGAAGGAATAAAATGCACACTCATTTTGGTATGAAAACCTATCTTACAATACAGGAAAGTGGGGGAGAAGGAGATAATCAGGGTGGGAGGGATGATGGAAGGAGGGCAATGGGAGGAGGGAGCAATTGGAAGTCAACACTCGGAGAGGGACAGGATCAAAAGACAGAAAAGAAACAACGGGGAGAAGGGTAGGATGGAGGGAAATACAGTTAGTCTTACACATCACGACTATTATCGAAGTCATTTGCAAAACTACATAGATATGGCCTATATTGAACTGCCTGTCTTCCCAAAGGGAATGGGTGGGGAGGGAGGGATGTGGAGAATTTGGAACAACTGTTGAGTATTGTTCTTGCTACCAGGAAATAAGAAATACAGGTAATGGGGAATAGAAAGTCATCTGGCCCTACAGGACAAAAGAGAAGATGGGGAGAAGAGACGAGAGGGATGATAGAAGAGAGGTCAGATTGCCGATAGGGAAAATTAGTTTGCTCAGTGTATTGGGGTGGTGGAGGGGATAAAAGGGGAGAAAATTTGGAACCCCAAATTTTGTGAAAATGAATGTAAAAAGTTAAATAAATAAATACATTAAAAAAAATAAATCAAATCCACAACAGCAACAACAACAACAAAAAAAAACAACAATGCAACCAATTTCCTTCCACTTGGCAGGGCTGACAGTGTACTTTTACACACTTGGCACAAGGATGTCTGCATAGTAGCACAATTGATTGTGGCTGAATATTTAGATGAAATACAGGTACGTGGTGTACAGCTTACCCATTACATAGATGATACTGTGATACAGGAGAAAAAATGTAAAAGAAGTGGAGAAAAGTTTGATGCTTGTAATTGAGTATGTGAGAAGCAAAGTGTTGGAAATTAACACAGCAAAGATTCAAAGGCCATCTCAAACACTAAAATTTTGTGGTATGCAATGGAATAAGGGACTGAAAGAGATTCTCAAAGCAGCACACAAGATTCATGATTTTCCTATTCCCACAATAAGAAAAAGGCCAAAATGTTTATAGGATTATTGGGATATTGGTGACTCTGCATATCGCATCTAAGATAAATTTTGAAACCCTTATAAAAATTAATAGAATACAAATTTGATTGGGGAAATGAGCAGAGTAATGCCTTTGAAGAAGCAAATGCCACTTAAAGATTGGTCATAGATTTATGGCCTTTGCAAAGCGACCTGGTGGAATTAGAAGTGACTGTACACGATGAATAAGCAAACTGGACTTTACGGCAAAAACAACAAAGCCAAAATGCACCCTTAGGATTTTTGTCTAGCAACCTCCTTTCAATTGAAATTCAATATACCCCTTTTAAAACGTATTTGTTAGCTGCATATTGGATTTTGATAGAGATTGAACACTTGATTTTGGGCCATGAGGTAATATTAAGACCTGAAATCCCAAACATGACCTTGGTAATGAATATCTCAGTTTCTCGTAGAATTAGACATGTTTAAGAAGTTAGCATAATTAGATGGAAATAGTATATTCAAAATAGAGCCAAAGCTGGCTAAAGTGGAGTTTCTGTTTTACATGAATCTAGAGCAAAAGTAGTTACTGAGGGAAATAATACACTTTCTGAACCACAGCAACAGTTTGTACAGTCCTTGGTAAAATGGAATAAGGGGTATGATGGATTACCTGAAGAACAAAAGAGATATACATGGTTTACTGATGGAACAGCAAAATATTTGAACTGCAAAAGACACTGGAAAGTGATAGTCTATAACCTCTGCACTAAGCATACTTTGGAAACTAGTGGGATAGGTGGAAGTAGCCAATATGGTGAATTTATGGTAGTAGCTCAAGCTATCAAAGCAAAACAAGGAGGACAGTGTCATATATTCACTGATACATGTGCAATACCTAACAGGTTAGCTACATGAGGAGTAGCAAAAATTGCTACTCACCATGTTTTCCCTACTCTGATGCCATGTGATCTTCTAGTACTAGCAAAATGGGTACATAAAATGGATGGACATTTAGGGGCCAGGCCACACACTAGTGGGCACAAGACCAAGGTATTAGTATATTTCATTAATCGTTAAAAACAAGTAGCAGAGGAATATTATACATGTCAGTTGGAAAAGGAACAAACTATTCTTCAGATAGTAACTGGAGAGACAACAAGTGGAAAAGTAGCACCTCAAATTTGGCAAATATTGACACCTACCCCAAGATGAAGGATGCCAATTTATATGTATTGTGTTGACACATATTCTGGTGTATTAGTGCCTTGTTCCGATAAGAATGAAACCCAGAAAAACACCTATAGAACTTTAGATATCATTATACAATTTCAATGCAGATCCAAAGTGGTAATGGGTCACATTTGAAAGGTAACTAAACATAAAATGGATATATTATATCCCATACTATCCACAAGTGTCTGGGTTAATTGAAAGAATGAATCATTTGAAGAACTGTTATGGAAGTTAAGTTCTAATGATTCTTATCAACATTGGAAATATAATTTGTTCGTTGCTTTGCATAATTTGAATAATATACCATGAGGAGCAACTATATTTCTAATCAAAATCATGACCACAAATCTGCAAATTAGAAACAACAAACACATAAGACCCAAAACATTGAGTATTGGACTATGAGACCATATATTCCAGAACACTATCCAGGGACTTCTGGTTCAGAAGTATATGATTTACATTGTTTTAAAGGACTTTATGTTGACAAAGAAATAAGAAAAATATCTACTGAAATATATATGAGGATTCCAAAAAGTCATTTTGGATGGATATTACTTAACTCTAGATTAGTAGATCAAGGAATACACATATTGACTGGAATGATAGATTATAATAATCAAGGAGAAATTATTGTGACATTCCAAAATTTAGGTAAAGTATCAATAATTTTTTTTTAAAAATCATAAAACATTTCAAGTGATTATCACTCCTTGTGAAACAATATCCCTTGGGAGGTGGAGCCACGGTGGTGGAGTAGGAAGATACATTTACTTTAGTACTTCCCCCACAGTCCACAAAATACGTCTAAAAATGACTCAACAAATTCTAGAGCAGCAGAAGCCACAGAATATTAGAATGAAAGAGATTTATAGCCAAAGGTAACCTGTAAGGCCGACAGGAAAAGTCTGCCCCATGGGATGCTGAGAGGAGTGAAGCTGAGCCTTGGCCATATGGCATGGGGAGGAACAGGACCTGAACAGGCCTCTAGGACAGAATCCCTAGGAGAGAGAGTCCCAGATCCCTCAACCTACAAATGACAAAGAAACTTTCAAAAGTCATTGTGGGAGGGCTTTCCCAGCTGGGTGAGAGGGGAGCGAATTCCTCCCTGCACAAGTCCCAGGTGGTCATAGAGGTGGTGGCAGGAGATGGTGGCAGCTGCAGTGCTCATGGCAGCAGCCTGCATCCATTGTCCAAGTGGCTCTGCTTAAAGCTCCTGGGGTAATTGAGCAGCTGATGTGAATCTCAACCCTGAGCATTTTTCTAGGGGAAGAGGAACACTAGAACCCTCCTCTTGACAAACGAATCAGAAGTCAAGTAACTGGCTAGAAATACACCCCAAAATGGGAAAAAATAACAGCTATTTCTTTCCATCCTTTCGGGTGAGGAAGAACAATGTATATTGTTAGAGGAAGTCAAGACCTTCTGCCACTACCTCAAAAATGAATATGCAATGGGCTCAGGCCACAAAAGAGCTTGAAAAGTGAATCAGCAGCTTGTTAAAGGAGAATCAGAGAGAAAAAAATGCTCAGGAAAATAACACCTTTAAAAATAGGCAAACTCAATTGCAAAAAGAAGTCCAAAAAGCCAATGAGGAGAAGGCTTTAAAAAGCAGAATTAGTCAAATGGAAAAGGAGGTTCAAAAGCATACTGAACAATATAGTTTTTTAAAAAATGCCAGTGGCGTTTAGAGAAGCTAATGACTATGCAATAATCCAAAAAGTTAAAAAATGAAAGCAAAAGATTGAAAAAGTAGAAGGTAATGTGAAACATCTCAATGGAAAAAGAACGGACCTGGAAAATAGATCCAGGAGAGAAAATTTAAAAATTATGGAACTATACAAAAGTCATGTTCAAAAAAAGAGCATAGACATTATCTTTCATGAAATTATCAAGGAAAACTATGCTGACATTCTAGAACCAAAGGGCAAAATAAATATTGAAAGAATCCACCAATCACCTCCTGAAATAGACCAAAAAAGAGAAACTCCTAGGAATATTGTGGTTAAATGTCAGAGTTCTCAGGTCAAGGAGAAAATATTGCAAGTAGCTAGGAAGAAACAATTCAAATATTGTAGAAATGCAATCAGGATAACACAGAATCTGGCAGCTTCTATATTAAGGGATCAAAGGACTTCCAATAGCATATTCAAGATGTAAAAGGAACTTGGATTAAATGCAAGCATCACTTACCCAGCAAAACTGAGTATAATACTTCAAGGGAAAAAATGGTCATTCAATGATATAGAGGAGTTCCAAGCATTCATGATGAAAATACTAGAACTGAATGGAAAATTTGACATTCAAACACAAGAATCAAGAGAAGAATGAGAAGGTGAACAGGAAAGAGAAATCACAAAGGACTTTCCAAAGCTGAACTGTTCACATACATATATAGTAAGATAATAATTGTATCTCTCGAGACTTTTCTCAGTATTTGGGTAGGTGGGGCGATTACAGACACACACACACACACACACAGACACACAGTGCACATTGAGTGGAATTATAAGAGACAATATACATGAAAAATTAAAATAACATTAAGGAGTGAGAGAGGAAAATATTGGGAGGAGAAAGGGAGAAGTGGAATGGAGCAGACTATCACTGGCAAAAGAGATAAAAAAAAATATTTTTCAGTGGAGGAGAAAAAGGAGGAGGTGAGAGGGGAAAAGTGAAGCTTACTCTCTTCATATATGACTTAAGGAGAGAATAACATGTTTACTCAATTTAGCATAAAAATCTAGCTTACACTACAGGAAAGTTGGGAGAAGGGGACAGGTGAAGTGAGGGGGATGATAGAAGGAAGGGCAAATGGGAGAAGGGTGTAACTAGAAGTAAACCCATTTGGGAAGGGACAAGGTCAAATAAGAGAATAGAAAGAAAAGGGGGGCAGGGTAGGATGGAGGGCAATATAGTTAGTCGTACACAATATGACTATTATGGAAGTCTTTTGCAGAACGACACGTGTGTAGCCTGTATTGAATTGCTTGCCTTCACATTGGGTATGGGTGAGGAGGAAGGGAAGACAAGAAGTTGGAATTCAAAGTGTTAAAAATGAATGTTGCAAATTGTTATTGCACATAACTGGGAAATAAGAAATACAGGTAATGGGATATAGAAATTTTTCTTACCTTGCAGGACCAAAGAGAAGATGGGGAAAAAGAAAGGGAGAGATATGATAGAAGAGAGTGCCCACTAAGGGAAGAGATAATCAGAATTCAAGGTGTTATGGGGTGGGGGGAGGGAAGAGATCAGAAGAAAAACTGGAATTCAAAATTTTGGGTAAATGAATGTTGAAATGTAAAAATAAATAAATAAAACTGTAAAAAAAAAAAAAAAAAAAAAAGGAACACTATCCCTTGTGGAAACCAACCCTCCTTATGAAATTACTAGCAGAGAATCTGAGTGATTAGGTTCTACTCTTGGAATAAAATTTGAAACTAAAATATGGGTAAAAGGGAAGCCTGATTATGTTACACAGGTTGCAGAAATCATTGCACATGGGAAAAATAAAACTACAACTGTTGTATGATCAGGAAATGATGATTACCATACTGTACCTTTTTCTCATGTATTCTACCATGAATGAGGCTATGATTCTGGGTTCATTGATTCCAGAAGTGTGACTGACCCTATATCTACCCTGATTCTGGCTGTTGTGCCCTTGGTTCCTTTTTTTTTCCTGCTAACCTTCTTTGCTAGATTTATTTTCTGCAGCCTTCATACCCATGAAAAGCTGGGATAATTTTATAATTTTATTTCTCTGTACATTGTTTTCTGAATAGTGCTACTGGAACATAGTATTTTCCCCTGCCACCACCACTGTTTCCTTGAAAAACATATAAGGCTTTTAATGAGTGTCATTAGAACTTCCAATCTTAAAACCTATAAGGCCTCATTGTTATAGGTTTTCTTATAATTTTTGTGACATGGAATGACTGCCAATTGACATTGTTTTCTACCAAGAGCTTAATTTATATTTTTTTAATTTCTAAATTAAAAATATTTTTAAGGAACTTTGGAAGTAGTTCTACATACTCTCCCCCCCCCCCCATTTCTGTGTGTGTGTGTGTGTGAGATAGTGAATCATCAAATTCTCTCTTTTGCTTCATTTCCTAGCTAGTATTTTGATATGAATGAGAATAGCCATCAACTTGGACAAATGGATTTCTTTAGTTGTTTAAAGTGTTGTTCAATATGGAACTGGTATTTACTATGAAGGAGGCCAAATTTTCAGTCTGGAAGTGGGAGTTCACCATTCTCCATTAATAAATGGTGATGAAAAGTTCAACTTGAACATAAGCACATGTTAGACTAATAAGGTCTTCGGGAGGAGACAGATAGGATTCTGGCAGAGGGAAGAGTGCTTAAACTTCTGTCTCTTATTTCCTGATTCCCTTTTTGGCACTAATATTTCCATTGAAGAAATGTGAGGGTGGGGGGTGGAAGAGAATAGAATTGTCTATTCTCCCTCTCCATGTGGCACATAATGACCTCCTCATGTAATATATGGGGGACAACTCATTATAGTTGTCTTTAAAATATGTTTGAGACTAGTAAGCACACAGTTTAAGAGCCATTAAATTAAGATGTCAAAAGTCGACGGAGGAGTAAAAACAGGGACTTTCTAGAGCTCTCCACCCAAACACAACTAAATGCCTGTAAAAAATCACTCTAGAAAATTCTGGGGATTCAGAACACATAGAAAGATGGAATGAAGAAAATCTCCAGTCTAAGACAGCCTGGAAGGTGGATGGGAAGTGATGGGAAGCATCTGACATGCTGTGCTGAGAGCAAAGCACAGTCCAGTGTGGGTCCCAGGGGCATAGAAGGGAATGCAGTAGATCTGGAGAGTACTGAATCTCTGGCACTTGTGATGATTTCCGGACTATACAACCCCAAAATGCAGAGGATATATTGGAAGTTCAGTGCAAAAAAACCTATCAGACCTGTGTGAGAGTAGAGTGGTCCAGCCCATGTCCTAAGACAGTGGAGGGATGGAGGAGCCCATGGAAGCAACAGGAGCAGCAGGGGCAGTGGCATAGGCTATTTCTGGAGCTCAAGGATCACAGATTGTGGGGAATCAAGCTGCTGACAGTACACCCCCCAGCCCTACTAGAAGCAGAGAATTACCTTGACAAAGCTCAAAAGTCAAGTGAATACCTGGGGAAATGAGTAAAAACCAGAAAAAAATCAGACTATAAAATCTTATTTTAGTGACCAGAAAGACCAAAATATAAAGAGAAGACAACAAAATTAAAACTCCTATATCTAAAGCCTCTGGAAAAAATATGAATTGGTCTCAGGCCATGGAAGATCTCAAAAAGGAACTGGAAAATCAAGTAAGACATGTAGAGGAAAAATTGAAAAGTGAAATGAGAGTGAAGGAAGAAAATCATGAAAACTGAGTCAATACCTTACTAAAAGGGACCCAAAAATATGTGTAAAAATGACTCTAATCCAATTCTAGGGCATCAGAAGTCGCAAAATAACAGGGTGAAGCAAATTATATCCCAAGACAATCTGGAAGATCAATGGAAAGGGTCTATTGCATTAGACTGGGAGCAGAGCACAGTTCAGTGTAGGCAACACCAGCACCAGACTAAGCCAGAACAGATGTTAGAGGACTGAATCGTTTCTATCAGCTGTAAATTCCAGACTTCACAATCTACAAACATTAAAGACAACTTGAAAGGTCAGTGGGAAGGGTCTCTCACCTTGCTGCAAGGGGAACATGGTCTCAGTAGAGATCCAGACCTGCCCTGGATCCTGCCCCATTCCCAGGGTATCTACAGTCACTTCTAAAGTGGAGACTACTTTTGGAACCCTTCACTATACTGAGCTCAAAAGTCAAGAATTGACTAGGAAAATGAATAAATTGGGGGGGTTGGGAAGAAATAGACTATTGATTCTTACTATCTCAGTGAAGAGGTATTTTCTTACATTACTGATAAGAAAGATCAAAATATTCATCCAGAAGAACACAACAAAGTCAAAGCTCCTGCATCAAAAGCCTCTGAGAAAATATGAACTGGTCTCAGGCCATGGAAGAATTCAAAAAGATTTTGAAAATCAAGCAAGAAAAATAGAAGAAAATTTGAGGAGACAAAGGAGAGCGATGTGAAAAAATCATAAAAATGAGTCAACAGCTTGCTTAAGGACTTAAGGAAACCCCCCAACAAATGTTGAAGAAAATGATAGCTTTAATATTAGAATAACCCAAGTGGCGAAAGAGAATGCATTATAAAGCAGAATGAGTCAAATGTAAAAAGAGATACACACGCTCACTGAAACAAACAATTCTTTAAGAATTAGAATGGAGCAAATGGAAACAAATTACTTCATGAGAAATGAAGAAACAAAATAAAAGGAAAGAAAAAAAAACAGAAGACAAAAATGAAGTATCTCATTAGATAAAAAACTGACCTGGAAAATGGATCCAGGAAAGATAATTTTACAATTGTTGGACTACCTGAAAACCAGAATCAAAAAAAAAAAACAAAAAAAACAAAAAAAACAGACCAGACATTATCTTTCAAGAAATTATCAAGGAAAACTGTCCTGATAGTCCAGAATCAGAGGATAAAATAGAAATGTAAAGAATCCTCCTGAAAAAAGATCCCAAAGGAAACCTCCTAGGAAAATTGCAGCCAAATTCCAGAGTTCTCACGTCAAGGAGAAAGTATTGCAAGCAGCCAGAAAGAAACAATTCAAGTAATGTAAAAATACAATCAGGATAATACAGTATTTAGCAGATTCTACACTAACTGATTGGAGGGCTTGGACTATGATACTCCAGAGATCAAAGGAGCTAGAATTGAAACCAAGAATCACCTACCCAGCAAAACTGGGTATAAAGCTTCAGGGGGAAAAATGGAATTTCCATGAGAGGACTTCCAAATACTCTTGTTGAAAAGACCAGTACTGAATAGAAAATTTGACTTTCAAATACAAGAATCAAGAGAAGCATGAAAAGCTAAACAGGAAAGAGAAATGATAAGGGACTTACTAACTTATTAAATTTGAATTGTTTATATTTCTACATGGAAAGATTATATTTGTAACTCACGAAACCTTTCTCAGTATTAAGATAGCTGGAGGGGATATATATGTACACACACACTCACATCTATCTATATAAGTATATACATATGTATAAATATATATATATATATATATGTACATATATAGAGACAGATGTGTAGATATGTGTAGATATAGCTAGATATACATATTGATATGTGTCTGTGCATATGTGTATGTATGTTTGTGTTTATATGTGTGTATATATGTGAGTGTGTATATATATGGGTGTGTATGTGTGTGAGTGTACAGAAAAACAGAGACAGTGGGCACAGGGTGAGCTGAATATGAAGATATGTTATCTATAAAAGAAAATTATGGTTTGAGAGGAATTTACTAGGAGAAAGAGAAAGGGAGAGGTAGAAGTAGTAAATCATGTCACAAAAAAGAGGTAAGAAAAAGTTTTTACAATAAAGGGGGAAAGGGGCAAAGTAAGTGGGAATAAGAGAGCTTTCCTTTCATTAGATTTTGATTCAGGAAGGTATAACATTCTCACTCTACTGGCTGTGGAAATCTATCTTACTCTATAGGAAAGCAAGGGGGAATGAGATCAGATTAGAGAATGGGGATATTAGAAGGGACAGCAGATTGGAGGAAGTGGCAATCAGAAGCAAACTCTTTGGTACAGGCACAGGGTCAAAAAAGAGAATAGAATAAATGGAGGGCAGGGAGGTCTAGAGAGAATTAGAGTTTTTCACAACATGACTGTTATGGAAGTATTTTTCAGTTCGATATAACTTTTATCGAATTGCTTGAATTCTGAATGGGGGGTTAAGGGGGAGAATGTGGAACTCAATGCTTTAAAAATGCATGTTAGAAGTTGATTTTACATGCAACTGGGAAATAAAATACATTGGCAACAGGGTATAGAAATTTATCATACAGGAAAAGGGAAAGGGAAAGGAGGGGAGGCTGATGGAAGGGAGAACAGATTGGAGGAAAGGGCAATAAGAATACACACTGTCCCTGGTAGGAGGTAGGGGAGACATCAGGAGAAAATTTTAAATTCAAAATGTTTTGGAAGTCAATGGTGAAAACAAATAAATTTAAATAAAAATAGGTGTACTCAAACGATGTAAGAAATCCAAAAAATCAATGAAAAGAAGAACACCTTAAAAAGCAGAATTGGCCAGATGGAACAGGAGATCCAAACGCTCACTGAAGAAAATAAATCCTTAAACATTACAATGGAATAGATGGAAGCTAATGACTTTATGAAAAATCAAAGGAATGAAAAAAAAAAGATAATAGACAGTATGAAATAGCTCATTGGAGAAACAACTGACCTGAAAAATAGTTTCAGGAGAGACAAGTTAAAAATTATTGGAGTGCCTGAAAGTCATTGTCAAAAAGAGCCTATATATCATCTTTCAAGAAACTGTCAAGCAAAACTGCATCAACATTCTAGAATCAGAGGATCAAATAGAAACTGAAAAATCAAATAGAAAATCCACCAATCAACTCCTGAGAGAGATCCCTAAAGGAAAACTCCTAGCAATATTGTAGCCAAATTCCAGAGGTCAAGGAGAAAATATTGCAAGCAGCCAGAATGAAGTAATTCAAGTATTGTGAAAACACAACAGGATAACACAAGATCTAGCAGTTTCAATGTTAAAGGATTAGAGGACTTGGAGTATGATATTCCAGAGGTCAAAGGAGCTCGAATCAACTACACAGCAAAACTAAGTATAATACTTCAGGCAAAAGAATGTTTATTCAATGAAATACAGGATTTTCAAGAATTCTTGATGAAAAGACCTGGAGAACAAGAAAAGTAATAATCACCCACTACCTCAATTACTTTTGATGTCTTTTTTTCATTTTGAATTAATTTTAAGTTTTCAACATTCACTTCCACAAGATTTTATGTTCCAAGTTTTCACCCCATCTCTCCCTTCCTCCCACAAAAGACAGCATGCATTCTTAGTGCCCTTTCCCCTAATCTGCCCTCCCTTCTATCCCTCCTCAAAAATGATTACTTCCACTTGACCCCTTTTCGTGTTTGCCCTCCCTTCTATCATGTCCTACTTCCCTTATCCTCTTCCCCAACTTTCTTGTAGTGTAAGATAGATTTTCATTCCAAATTGAGTATGCATGTTATTCTCTCTAAGTCAAATCGAATGAGAGTAAGGTTCATTCTTTCTATCTTACTTCCCCCTTCTTTCCTTGCACTGAAAAAGCATTTTATGTAAGATATAATTTAATCTATTTTATTTTTGGCAACTACAAAGAGTGCTGCTATAAATATTTTTGTACATGTGGGACCCTTTCCCATTTTTATGATCTCTTGGGGATGCAGTCCTAGTAGTGATATTCCTGGGTCAAAGGGTATGCACATTTTTGTGTGCCTTTGGGCATAGTTCCAAATTGCTCTCCAGAATGGTTGGATGAGCTCACAGCTCCACCAACAATGAATTAGTGTTCCAACTCTCCCACATCCTCTCCAGAACTTATCTTTTTCATGTTGTGTCATGTTTGCCAAACTTATACGTATGATGTGGTACCTCAGAGTTGTTTTGATTTGCATCTCTCTAATCAGTAGTGATTTAGAACACTTTTCCATGAGATTATATATATCTTTAATTTCTTCCGATGAAAATTGCCTGTTCATATCATTTGATCATTTATCAATTGAGGAATGACTTGTATGGTTATACATTTGAGTCAGTTCTCTATATATTCTAGAAATGAGGACTTTATCCCTGAGATTAGTTGTAAAAACTCTTTCCCAATTTACTACATCCCTCCAAATTTTGGTTGCATTGGGTTTGGTTGTGCAAAAACTTTTCAGTTTAATGTAATCAAAATTATCCATCTTGTATTTCATAATGCTTTCTATCACTTCTTTAGAAAAAAATTCTTCCCTTCTCCATAAATCTGATTCCTTGCTCTTCCAGTTCATTCATGGTATAAATTTTTTACACCTAAATCATATACCCATTTGGACTTTATTCTTGTGTATGGTGTCAGGCATGGGTCTATGCCTAATTTCCGCCAGACAGTTAACCAGTTTTCCCAGAAATTTTGTCCAATAGTGAGTTCTTATCCCAGAAGCTGGGGTCTTTGGGTTTATCAAACAGAGGTTGTTATATTCCTTTCCTACTGTGCCTTGAGTGCCAAGTCTATTCCATTTGTCTACCCCTCTGTTTCTTAGCCAATACCAAGTGCTTTTGATAATTGCTGCTTTATAATACAATTTGAGGATTGGTAGCACTAGGCCACTTTCCCAAGCATTTCTTTTCATTAGTCCCTTTGATATTCTGGACCTTTTGCTCTTCCAAATGAATTTTGATATTATTTTATCCAGCTCTAGAAAATAATTATCTGATAGTTTAATTGCTATGGCACTAAATAAGTAGATTAATTTAGGTAGAATTGTCATTTTTATTATATTAGCTCGGCCTACCCATGAACAACTGATGTTTTTCCACTTACTTAAATCTGACTTTGTTTGTGCAAAGAGTTTCTTGTAATTCGGTTCGTATAATCCTTGGGTTTGTTTTGGCAGGTAAACTCCTAAGTATTTTATAGTGTCTACCCTAGCTTTAAATGAGATTTCTCTTTATGTCTCTTGCTGTTGGACTTTGTTGCTAATATATAGGAATGCAGAAGATTTGTGTGGGTTTATTTTGTAACCTGCAACTTTGACAAAGTTTTTTATTATTTCAAGTAGTTTCTTACTTGAATCTCCGGGATTTTCTAAGTATATCATCATATCATCTGCAAAGAGTGATAATTTAGTTTCTTCTTTGGCTATTTTTATTCCTTTGATTTCTTCATCTTGTCTAATTGCTACAGCTAACATTTCTAGCACTATATTGAATAATAGCGGTGATAATGGACATTCTTGTTTCACCCCTAATCTTATTGGAAATGCATCTAGCTTATCTCCATTGGCTATAATGCTGGCTGAAGATTTTAGGTAGACACTGCTTATTATTTTATGGAAAGTTCCCTTTATTCCTATGTTGTCCAGTGTTTTTAATAAGAATGGGTGTTGGATTTTGTCGAAAGCTTTTTCTGCATCGATTGAAATGATCATGCGTTTTTTGTTAGTTTTGTTGTCGATATGATCAATAATGCTAATAGTTTTCCTAATATTGAGCCAGCCGTGCATTCCTGGTATGAATCCTACCTGATCATAATGTATTATTTTCGTGATGAGATGCTGTATTTGTTTTGCTAGAATCTAATTAAAATTTTTGCATCTATATTCATTAGAGAAATTGGTCAGTAATTTTCTTTCTCTGTTTTTCCTCTTCCTGGTTTGGGTATCAAAACCATATTTGTATCATAGAAAGAATTTGGGAGGACTCTTTCTTCCCCAATTTTCAAAAATAGTCTATATAGTATTAGAATTAACTGTTCTTTAAATGTTTGATAGAATTCACTAGTGAATCCATCTGGTCGTGGAGATTTTCTTCCCTAGGGAGTTCATTGATGGCTTGTTCAATTTCTTTTTCTGAGATGGTGTTGTTTAAGTTTTCAACTTCCTCTTCTGTTAATTTAGGCAATTTGTATTTCTTAAAATATTCATCCATCTCGTTTAGATTATCAAATTTGTGGCCATAAAGTTGGGCAAAGTAATTTCTAATTATTGTTTTAATTTCCTCCTCATTGGAGGTGAGTTCACCCCTTTCATATTTAATATTAGTAATTTGATTTTCTGTTTTCTTTTTTTAATCAAATTGACCAAAGGTTTCTCAATTTTATCAGTTTTCTCATAAAACCAACTATTGGTTTTATTTATTAATTCAATAGTTTTCTTAATTTTAATTTTATTAAACTCTCCTTTGGTTTTCAGTATTTCCAATTTGGTATTTTCTTGGGGATTTTCAATTTGTTTTTTTCTAGCTTTATCAGCTGCATGCCCAAGTCATTGATCTCTTCTTTCTCTATCTTATTTATGTAGGCATTCAAAGATATGAAACTTTGCCCATGAACTGCTTTTACAATATCTTATTAAGATTTGGTAGGTTGTCTCGTTATTGTGATTCTCTTGAATGAAGTTGTTGATTGTTTCTGTGATTTCTTCTTTAACCCATTCCTTCTTTAGGATTAGATTTTTAGTTTCCAATTGATTATTGTTTTATCTTTCCATGGCCTTTATTACATATAATTTTCATTGCATTATGATTTGAGAAGGATGCATTGATTATCTCTGCCTTTCTGCACTGGATTGTGAGATTTTTATGTCCTGGTATATGGTCAATTTTTGTTAATGTTCCATGTACTGCTGAGAAAAAAGTATATTCCTTTCTATTCCCATTCAATTTTCTCCAAAGAAATATCACATCTGCCTTATCCAGAGTTTTATTTGCCTCCTTAACCTCTTTCTTCTTTATTTTGAGGTTAGATTTATCGAATTCAGAAAGGGGGAAGTTGAAGTCCCCCAGTAGTATAGTTTTCCTGTCAATTTCTTCCTTCAACTCCCCCAAATTCTCCTCTAAGAATATGGATGCTATACCACTTGGAGCATACATATTTAGTAATGGTATTGCTATATTGTCTATGGTGCCTTTTAGCAGGATATATTTTCCATGCTTATCCCTTTTGATTATCTGCTTTTGCTTTGTCTGAGATTAGGATTTCTACTCCTGCCTTTCTTACATCAGCTGAAGTACAATATATTCTACTCCATCCTTTGACCTTTATCCTATGTGTGTCCCCCCGTTTCAAATACGTTTCTTGTAAGCAGCATATTGTTGGATTCTGACTTTTAATCCATTCTGCTATCCGTCTCCGTCTTGTGGGAGAATTCATTCCATTCACATTCACAGTTACGATTACAATCTGTGTATTTCCCTCCATCTTCTTTCCCACCATTTGTGCTTTTTGCTCTCTTGTCTCTCTTCCCCTTCTCAATACTATTCCCTTTTCACCAACTCCTCCTGCCACCTTCCCCTCCTTCTTTTAGCCCCCCTCCCTTTAACTCCCCTTTACTCTTATTGCTTCTTCCCTCCCTTTTAGCCTCCCTCCCATTTCTTCCCCCGTCCTCGCATACTGCTTATAGAGCTAGTTAGGATTATCTACTTAAGTTTATTGTTTCTTCCTTTAAACAAATCAGTTGAGAGTACATCTCAAACAATGCTCATCTCCCTCTCTTCTTTCCCTCTACTATGATTTTGTACTTCTTCTTGTGATGTAATTTGCCATTTTCTGCTTCCTCCTTTTCACACCTCCTATTACAATCTCTTCTCATACTTAAATCATATTTTTATAATGATATCATTTACTTTATACCCATTCCCTCTATGCATATCCCTTTTGTATTTCTTACTAGATGCACAGTTCTCAAGATAAACAGATATCATCTTCCCTTATATGGAGGTAAACAATTTGCCCTAATTGAGTAGCAAGTTGTTCCCCCCCCCCCACTATTTACCTTTTTATGATTCTCTTGAGACCTGCATTTGAAGATCCAATTGTCTATTAAGTTCTGGCGTTTTGGTCAGGTAACTCTGGAAATCCCTTACTTCGTTGAATGACTTTCTCCTTGCCTGAAAAGTAATGCTGAACTTTGCTGGGTAGTTGATCCTTGGTTGTAGTCCCAACTCCTTTGTCTTATGGAATATTCGGTTCCAATTCTTTCGATCTTTTAATGTAGAAGCTCCAAGGTCCTGTGTCATCCTGATTGTATCTCCTTGATATTTGATTTTTTATTCTTTCTGGCTGCTTGTAATATTTTCTCCTTCACTTGTTAGCTCTGCAATTTGGCAACGATATTCTTTGGGGTTTTGAGTTTGGAATTCTTTTCAGGAGGGGAATGGTGGATTCTTTCAATGACTATTTTGCCCTCTGAATCTAGCACTTCTGGGCAGTTTTCCTTAATGATTTCCTGGAAGATATTGTCCAGACTCTATTCTCCATCATGGGTTTCTGGCAGCCCAATAATTCTTAAATTTTCTCTCCTGGATCTATTTTCCAGGTGAGTTGTTTTTCCAATTAGATATTTTACATTATCTTCCATCTTTTAATTCTTTAGATTTTGTTTGACTGATTCTAGCTGTCTCATTGAGTCATTAGTTTCTAATTGCCCTATTCTAATCTTTATTAAATTGTTTTCTTCCATTAACTTTTGCATCTCCTTTTCCATCTGTCCAATTTTTACTTTTAAGGAGCTATTTTCTCCAGTGAATTTTTGTACTTCCTTTTCCATTCGACCACTTTTCCCAGTTAGGTTTGTTTTTTTTTTTTTTTTTTTTCCATTTGACCTTTTAGGGCGTTATTTTCTCCAGTTGATTTTGAAGTTCCTTTTCTGTTTGTTCAATTTTTCCTTTTCAAAGAGATGTTCTCATCAGTGAATTCTTTTTTCATTATGTTAAAATCATTGGCCAGTTTATCTTCTGTTTCCTTCTTCAACTGTTCCAGGAGAGCTGTTTGTGCTTGGAAGCAGTTCGTAGTCCCTTCTGAAATTTCACATGGAAATACAGTATCAGCTCTGACCTCTTTGGTGTTTGTGTTTTGGTCCTTATCCCCATAGAGAGATTCTATGGATTTTTCGCCCCTGTGCCTTTTCTTTTTCATGATGTTGATTCAGTGTTGTGACTTCTGCTTTTTTAATCAGAAGCTGCAGAACTTTGTGTTAGGGTGATGTGTGAAACACCTAAAAGCAGGTTTTTGTTTTTTGTTTCCCTGATCAGCCCTGGGGTTAGCTTATAAAGTGTGGGAAAGGGGTGGTCTGGTCACAGGAGATCTCCTCAGCTGAACTGAGGCAAAGACAAACTCAATGGCTGATGATCCCAGCTTCCTTATTGTCATTCTGATTCCCCTGGAGTGCTGAGGCATGCCTAGATGTGGGGCAGAGCCAAGATGGCAGAGTAAGAGCAACGACTCACCTAAGCTCTTGGAGAAACTCCCTAGGATACCCCTGAAAGGAGAATCTTACCAAATTTTGGGGGTGTGGAATCCAGCGAGAGACAGACTGTGATGGATTCAGAGCCCAGGTTAGACTGGAAGGTCGCTGGGAAGGATCTGTTCCTCAGGAATGAATACCCAGGGCACAGTGCAGCCAGCCAGGACAGTGGAGTGGAAGGGACCTGAGAAAACTGAGAGGTACAGACAGAAGTAGCGGTTCTGCACCGAGGGTGGGAGACAAGCTGAATGGAGCCAGTGAGAGCCACTGAGCGCCAGATATCAGCACAGCAGCTCCTGAGACCTTCAGCCCATAGATTAAACTCCAGCAAATCACCCACTTGAATTTCCGGGAGCCAGGATAGTGGAATGATCAGTAAATTCTCTCTCCTCCCCCCCCCTTGATGACAGTGAAAAAACCATAAAATATTTCCCCAGAAAAACCCTGGATCAGCAGGAACAGTAGAAGGGGAACAATAGTCTCATAACACCTGAGGCTAGGAAAATAGCTAAGGGAGATTCCTCCTATGGTGGCAGAGGCAAACCTGAAGGCCAGAGGACACAGGGCAGAGAAAACTCGCACTAGGCCCAGGCAAGCCTTGGCTCCAGGAGAGGATCCCCAGGAGGGGTGGGAACATGCATTAGCATCTAGGCGTTATTACAATATTTTTTTGTTCCCAGCAAGCAAGGAAATAGCTATCTGAGTGTTTGAAGTGGTGAATTTATTTGAAGTATTCAAAAGATCAAATAGAAAGTGTTAAAAATAGTTGTTTTTATGTGAATTTATTTTATTTTTTTAAATATAAATTTATTTATTTAACTTTTTACATTCATTTTCACAAAATTGTGGGTTCCAAATTTTCTCCCCACTTGTCCCCTCCCCCCACCCCAATAAACCGAGCATTCTAATTTTCCCTATCACCAGTCTGCCCTCTCTTGTATCATCCCTCCCTTCTCTTGACCCGATCTTCTCTTTTCTCCTGTAGGGCCAGATGACTTCCTGTTCCCCATTACCTGTATTTCTTATTTCCTAGTAGCAAGAACAATACTAAAGAGTTGTTACTTAAAACTTTGAGTTCCAAATTCTCCCCATCCCTCCCCTCCACCCATTCCCTTTGTGAAGGCAGGCAGTTCAGTATAGGCCATATCTGTTAGGCTTTGCAAATGACTTTGATAATAGTCGTGTTGTGTAAGACTAACTCTATTTCTGTTCATCTTATCCGGCCCCCCATTGTTTCTGTTCTCTCTTTCGATTTCAAATTGCTCCCTCCTCCCATTGCCCTCCCTTCCATCATCCCCCGCACCCTGCTTCTCTCCTTCTCCCCCACGTTCCTGTATTGTAAGATAGGTTTTCATACGAAAATGAGTGTGCATTTTATTCCTTCCTTTAGTCGAATGTGATGAGGGTAAACTTCATATTTTTTTTTCTCAGGTCTCCTCTTTTTCCCTCCACTAAAAAGTCTCCTGCTTGCTTCTTGAATGAGATATAATTTACCCCATTCCATTTCACCCTCTCTCCTCCCACTACATTTCTCTCTCACCATTTACCTTAATTTCGTTTAAGATATAGTCCCATCCTATTCAATTCACTCTGTGCTCTCTGTCTCTGTATGTGGGTGCATGGGTGTATGTGTGTGCGGGCACATGTGTACATGTTTGTGTGTGTGTGTGTATGTGTGTGTGTGTGGTCCCACCAACTACCCAGATACTGAAAAGTTTTAAGAGTTACAAATATTGTCTATCCATGTAGGAATGTAAACAGTTCAACTTTGGTAAGTCCCTTATGACTTGTCTTTGCCATTTACTTTTTTGTGCTTCTTCTCATTCTTGGGTTTGAAAGTCACATTTTCTTTTCAGCTCTGGTCTTTCCATCAAGAATGCTTAAAAGTCCTCTGTTTCGTTGAAAGACCATATTTTCCCCTGAAGTATTTTACTCAGTTTTGCTGGGAAGGTGATTCTTGGTTTTAGTCCTAGTTTCTTTGACTTCTGGAATATCCTATTCCACGCCCTTCAATCTCTTAATGTAGAAGCTGCTAGATCTTCTGTTATCCTGATTGTATTTCCACAATACTGGAAGTGTTTCTTTCCAGCTGCTTGCAATATTTTCCCCTTGACCTGGGAATTCTGGAATTTGACCACAATGTTCCTAGAAGTTTCTCTTTCTGTTTCTCTTTCAGGTGGTGATCAATGGATTCTTGAATACTTACTTTGCCCTCTGGTTCTAGAATATCAGGGCAGTTTTCCTTGATAATTTCGTGAAAGATGATGTCTAGGCTCTTTTTTTGATCATGGCTTTCAGGTAGTCCCATAATTTTTAAATTGTTTCTCCTAGATCGATTTTCCAGGTCAGTTGTTTTTCCAATGAGATATTTCACATTCTCTTCCATTTTTTCATTCTTTTGATTTTGTTTTGTGATTTCTTGGTTTCTAATAAAGTCATTAGCCTCCATCTGTTCCATTCTAATTTTGAGAGAACTATTTTTTTCAGTGAGCTTTTGAACTTCTGTTTCCATTTGGCTAATACTGCTTTTGAAAGGATTCTTCTCCTCATTGGCTTTTTGAACCTCTTTTGCCAATTGAGGTAGCCTAATTTTCAAGGTGTTATTTTCTTCAGCATTTTTTTGGGTCTCCTTTACCAAGGTATTGACCCGTTTTTCATGCCTTTATTGCATCTCTCTCATTTCTCTTCCAAGTTTTTCCTCCACCTGTCTAACTTGATTTTCAAAATCCTTTTTGAGCTCTTCCATGGCCTGAGCCCCCAGACATCCACCTCTGATGTCTGGGATAGAGAGGCCCCGACCTCCGTGTCTTTCCCTGATGGCAAACCTTGTTCCTCCCCGTCAGAAATTAAAGGAAGAAACATCATCTCTTCCCCAAGAAAGTATCTTTCTATTGTCTTATTTTTCTTCTCTTTTCTTTGCATCTTCCCAGCCAGTTACTTGACTTCTGAGATTCCTCTCCACGTCTGCCTAGATCTGCCCAACTAGTGCTTGGGGTCTGAGATTCAAATGCTGCTCCCCAGTCTGAGGGTTTTCAGTGGTGGACAGGGCTGCTATTCAATGTAAGCTTAGGTTCTGGTGCTCAAGTAGGGACAGGGCCTCCTCCCAGTCTCAGTTCCCTCAGGGGGTTTATGCGGAGACCTTCAGTAATGGAGTGGAGCTCCTGTCTCCTCTGGGAGTCCTGGGTCGCCACTGCCTTTACTGCTGCCTCCTGAGGGAACCCGAGTCACGAAAACACCCGTCTCCCCTCTTGGCCAGTCCAGAAGTCTTTCTCACTGACCTGTAGTGCCTGTGGGTGGAGGGACGTTCGCGGCCCCCAGAGATTCCGTCCCTGAAGCCTGCTCGGATCTGCTCTTCTGGGGCCACGTGGCCAGGGCAGTGCAGGGGTGGGATCCATGGTCTGGTGCATGATGGACCTTTGGGGTCAGTTTTTCAGGGCTCGCTGGAATGGAAATCTCTTCCACTGTGTTTCTGCATGGGTTCCTCTGCTCCAGAATTTGTGGGAAGTTCTTTTTACAGGAAATTTATGGGCTGTGGGTTCAGAGCTAGCATATGTGAATCTTTCTACTCTACTATCTTGGCTTCTCCCCTGTTATGTGAATTTTAGAAATCTATTTTGAGTTTCTTGATCTATCAAAAAAGTACGGAGTTGCATGATTAATGGTCTTCAGATATCTCAGTAAATAAATACTGTATTACACAAAACTTTTCCACTGTTTATGTGGATTTTATATTTTAATAATCGTGAAGTTTCCAATTTGATATTTGTTTCACTTGAAAATAAAATATTTTTTTGTTTGTCTGACCATTTTTTTTCATATTCGTTGTGGAAAGCTATATGAAACAACATCAGTGGATCCTGAAATATGTGCTTTGTGAGCAATAAATGACTGAGTTGCTTCATTTCCTCTTTTGGATATATTCATTTTAAGAAACTACAAAAGTTTTATTTTTATTTTCTATGTGATACAGTAACTTACTGTAACTGCTTCTGAAGGTTGTTCCATTTTGTGTAGATAGGTCCCAGATGTCCTGGGGAAAACATATATGTGAATAAAAAGAACAAGGGCTTCTTTTTTTCCTATGAAGTCTTCGTTAAATATCACAATTTTCTTTCCTGCCTGCTGTTTAGGTTATATTATGTGGTCATTTTCATTCCCTATGCCTTTTTTTCCAAATGACTTTGGGTAAAGCTACCTGACATTCACAATACTCATAAGTAATTCACAAATCTTTTACTGGTGCTTTGATTACTTTTACTAATCATTTCTTTTCATTTTTCTTAGTATGAAAAATACAGGTATCAGAAGAGTAAAAAAAAGTAAAAAATCCATAATTTTATCAATATATAAGCTCTCTGAGCTGAAGTGATTTAATAATTATCCATATATACTAATTTTCTGAGATTCTTGGCTATGTACTCTGATAGATCTTTCAAAATATCTAAGCTATTAGTGCAGCAGTTGCCGTATGTATTTTACTATTTTGTGGAAGTGTATCAGTGCAGAACATAGATCTTTAAATGTTATATCAAGATCTCACTACATGCCCAATTCACTTCCTCATCTAAGCATGTACTTTTGATGTTCTTTTATATCATTTCATGTGGGCAATTCATCACTGATAATGTATTATATCATTTAACCATCATTTCTTATTACATACTTATTGCCAAGATGTGTTGATCTACTATATCATGATTTACTCACAATTATGTGGAGAGTGCAGTGAAGTCACAAAGTGAAATATTTAGGTCATGGGTGGGAAACCTGCAGCCTTGAGACCACATGTACCTTTGAGATCCTTATTTTAATGTGTGTGTATCTATCTATCTATCTATCTATCTATCTATCTATCTATCTATCTATCTATCTACCTATAGATAGATATATTTAGTGTGTGTGTATACACATATATGCATTAGTGTGTCTATAAATATTTATTGTGTATATATGTATGTGTGGGTGTATAATTTAGCTATTTTTCAGACCCATACATTCACTTCTATGAGAAATTGAATTCTAAATTTTCTCCCCATCTCACCCCACCCCACAATATAAGATAGCATGCATGCACTCCATCCACCTCTTCCTCCATTCTGTCCTCTTTTCTATTATGCAGTCATGCTGAATATGCTGCCTGCTCTGCTTCAAAATGGCCATATCAGTAAATTTGACTTTTATAGTTATGGAGGGAGCTTGGAAGTACAATGGATAGAATTGTGGACTTAACGTGAGGAAGAGCTAAGTTCAAATCTAATTGCAGACAATAGCTGTGGAACCTAAAACAGTCTTTTAAACTCTTTCAGTTTCAATTTTATTATCTATAACACGGGGATATTGATAGCTCCTACATTCAATATTGTAATGTATTTTGCAAATTTTAAAACACTGTATAAATGCTATTATTAGTACAGTCACACTGATTAATATTTATTAATTAAATAAGTATAACACTACTGTCAATACAGATTTAGGAAGGGAAAAAACAATAAATATTTTATAACTGATTACAGATAAATTTTCTGAGTATTGTAGAAATCAGTAATGGTATAGAAGAAATACTAAGATATACAGTAATTGTTTAATTTTTAGCAAAAGATAATCTACTTTGATGAACTCTGAGCAGTTTGACATATGCAAAGTATTAAATTCCTTTATTTTTCTGTCTCAAATACATACTTCTTTCAAAATATGTTAAAACTCTTAGTCTTCTTGCTATCATGCAAGTTTTCTTTTTCTCTATATCTAAGAGCAACCGAAAACCTTTTCTTATGAAATGTATTCCTTTACAAAAGTGCCTTTTTGATTGGCAGTGCTGAGTTTATAATCACCACTCTGGCACTGTGAAGAGTGATGTCAGAATAAAACATTTAAGTAGTTAATCAAGAAAAGTTTTTACTTTGAACGTAGTGCCATGTGCCTTTTTTTCCACTTGCATGTTGCCTTTGGAAAATGTAGGTTTCACCCATGTGATCTGGCATAAATACTGGGTAGATAAATAACAACCGGATGGACTAGGACAGGTATGGCAATGGAATACTTGGCAATAGCTTTTTTTTTTTTTTGGTTTGTTTGTTTTGTTTTGTTTTTAATTTTTAGTAATTCTATGGCAAGTGCCATATGAGTGGCACTATTTTACCTTTTATTCTATTTGTTCTAATTCTCATAAAAAAATAAACATTTTTTCCAATATAGGCACTGAACCATAATTTTATATCTTCCATATCTAGGTCACATTTCTCCCTAAACATATTGTGGCCTGTTTATGTTCTTAAAGAAAGCACAAATTCTTCTATTTCAGTATTCTTGAATTACAAAGCTTTGGAACTTGACTCTTATCTAGACATAGAGTACACCTTCGAAATTCTGTCTTCTGAATACATTGAAGGTAATAAAAAACATTAGATAGTTTTGTTCTAGGAGTTTTCAAGACAGGGTGTCATGAGAGTGCAGGGAAAATTTACCCTACAATGAGCTAGAGTGAAATAATCACTCAAAAATACTAAATCAAGGAAGATTGCCTAGGCTCTTAGTAGCTTCAACATCTTGGACTAGAAATTGAGTGTTTAGAAGTTTTAGACATCATAAGGATATGTAGCCAATGAGTGGCACTCTGGAGCATAACATAAATGAAGGAAGTACATAAACCTTTGGATTAGAGGAGTTGCTACATGATAGATTCATTCCTGAGGGGGGGAGTGACATTTCTGGGTGATTATTCTTAGAAGATTGTCCAGAGTTGGCAATGAATTTCCAAAATTATGGAGGTCTGTTTCCAGACAGGATTACTCAAGATCATCCTGTTTATGTCATAAGGAGTTTGATAAGGTAGTAGCCTTTTATTTACATGACTACATCACTTTATGTCTTTGGTCTCTTAGGTTATTCTATTCTGGAGTGGATTGATTGGTTTTTTTTTCAATTTCACTTTTTTTTTTCATGTTAAGCCACCCCCTCCTCATCATCTTATTCAATTCTCATATTTTATAGAAACAAATACGGCCTAGAGAAATTTATCTAGTTTTGTTAAGCTACAGAATTAGTGGATAAGTCAGTACTGGAATCAAGTTCATAGATTTCCAGTACAATATACATTCCAACGTGAAAAATGTAATGAATTTTTTCTGACAAGTTACAGACTCAACATTTGAAAAGTAAGGTATTCTTTTTAGATGTCCTGATTCCTTTCTTATTAAAAAAGAATTGCAACAAACTGCAGTAATAAATCTTCTGTAACTTAATGATATTCTATTTGAATGGCACTATTGAGCTGCACTTTTACCAAGTGAGACCACTTCCCTTAAACGTCCAGGGACATTAGGCAAAATAGCTAGATGGAAATAAATAACTAGCATTTTTCCTTCTCCTCTATTAATATGACTGCAAAATGATAGCTGTCAAGTGACCAAGTCACTGTAAAAATGAATTTTGAATATGTGTAAATTTATGTACACATCTTGATTTAAGGCTCTAGTATATTCCATGAATTGAAAAGTTTTCTTGGAATATAACTAATTTATTCCCTGATAATTTACAATTCAAAATAATTTTAAATACTTTCGTAAAGTTAATTAAATAATATGCTTTTAAAACGTTTGTAAAATAAAGAAGCAAATTAAACCAAAATATGTATATGTGATGGTGGGAGTATTGGTTAAATCTGTATATTTTACTAGTTGAACCGTGCCAAAGTACTGTATAAGGACATATTGATCCATTCACATAGATTTAGAAATAAAGGATATAAATATAGACATCATATTATTGATACAGTGTTGGACATGGAAATAATAGGGTTAGAGTTACAGATGTTAGAGATAGAGAAAGAGATTGATATAGCTGTAGATGGATACAGATATAAAAAAGTTAGAAATAATGGTCAGATAAAAATAAAGACAAATATAAATTTAGACAGATATTAATATAGAAAAAACAACTAAAAATGCAAACAAAGGTAAGATATAGATATAAATGAGATAGACATACATAGGCAGATAGATATAGATGCTAAATCTTCAGATAATACTCATATACAAATACATGGATATATGCTCATTACTTAAAGTATATCTGAGGATTTATGTTATAATTATATGCATATAAAAAGGTCAGAAATTTGGCAGAGCAAATGGATAATATAATGAACTTCCCCCTTGGTTTCTTGTTGTGCCTGAAAACTTACACACTTATCTAAATGGAAGCATTTTAGCTTCTACCTAAGAGGTAAAGACATGTTAGCAACAATGTTGACAATAAATTTTTGTTACTAATGAGCAAAATAAAATACAACCTGAGTATTTCTATTCACATAATTCCACAGTGGTTTATCACCAGTAGACTAGGCCATAGGAGGTAGAGCCAAGATGGCAGGGAAAAGTCAGGAAGTTGTCCTAGATCTGCCCAGTTTCCCTCAGAAACAACATAAAATCAAGTCTCTAAAAGAATTCTAGAACTAGAGAATACGTGAAAAGATGGAATTAAAAAAAAATCTAGCTTAAAATGACTTAGAAAACCTTCAAAAAAGTCTGCCTCACATAGGTAAAAGGGGAGCATAGCCCAGTGCAGGTGGTATCCAGGTAAGTCAGTGAGAGGCTCTTAGCAAAAGCACAGAGAAGCAACCAAGACCCCATGATCCTGGCACAGTAGGCCTGTGGCAAAACTAACCAGATGTGAGGCTTCCAGCTCAAGGAAAGTAGGCAAACATCTAGCTCTGGAACTTAGCATGATATAGGCATGATTAGGTAGGGACACAGTAGCACAATGAGCAAGTCAACCACCTCAGAGATCCTGCACAGAAAAGTAGTCACTAGAGCACAAGCCCCCAGGGCAAGAAGTTTGGGAAGATACCCCATTTATGTAAGGAGTAGTGCTCAAATTTGAAAGTCAAAAATTTTACTAAAATGAGCACAAAACAAAGCCCTAACCATCAAAAACTTTTATGACCACAGGGAGGATCAAAATCAAAACTGAGAAATGGACAACAATGTCAAAAATGCCTACATGTAAAGAAGTCTCAAAGGGGAATATGAATTGGTCTCAAGCCACAAAAGTACTCTTGGAAGAACTAAAAGGGACGTAAAAAATAAAATAAGAGAGATAGAAAAAACTGGTAACAGAAACGACATTTAAACAAAAAAAGAACCAACATCTTGGGAAAGGAAGCATAAAAATTGGCTGAAGAAAATAATTCCTTAAAAAGCAGAATTTACCACATCTCATGCTGCCTAACATTTTCATAAGAGGGGAGGGAAAGCAAGGAGGGTCAAAAATTCAGAACTCAAAATCTTGTGGAAAAAAATGTTAGAAATTTTCTTGACATATAACTTGGGGGGGAAATGAAATACTAGAAAAGTGAAGAGTTACCCAAATCAGTCAAATAGAATTAGGTGATATAAAGGCCCATGGAGGAGGTGGAGTCAAAATACTGGAGGACAGATCTGCTCTAGTTCTCCCCAAAGAACCCATAAAAACCTGTAAAAATGACTCTAAACATATTCTAGAGTAGCAGGAGCCAGAAAACAACAGAGTGAAAGAGATTTCCAGCCTAAGACATCCTGGAAGGCCAATAGGAAAGCTCTATTGCTGTGAGCACAGTCCAGCCTTGACAGCACTGCACAGTGAGGACAGGACTGGGGCAGGTTTAAGGGCAGAGTATCACAAGTAGAACCTGTGGTTCCCAGATTTCTCAACCCACAAATGCCAAAGACAGCTTCAAAGGTCAGTAAGACAGTTCTATCATCTGGGTAAGAGGGGATTCTGACCTCAGACCCAGTCTAGAGTAGCAGCAGCATCCACTTTTTGAGCACTCTGCCTAAAGACCCTGGGGGAATCAAGTTATAGACGTGAGTTTGAGTTTGTGTGCCAGTCCTGTGATGAGGAGGAGTGCAGGCATGATGGAATTGGTTCTGGCTATAGAGAAGGAATTCTACTCGCACATCCTGGGCAGAAAAGAGTATTTGTGGTTGCTCACAGACCAGACTGCAGGCCAAGAGAGGAGTATACTCCTCTTCCATGATTGTGTCACTTTGGAGGGAATGAAAACTTACAGATTCCTATACTCCCCACTTGACAAAGATCTCAAAAGTCAAGTAATAGACTAGGAAATTTTCCCCCAAAAGGAATAAAAAAAAAATACGACTATAGAAGGTTACTTTCTTGGTGAAAAGATATTTTTCTTCCATTCTTTTGAATGAGTAAGAAAAAAGTAAAACGTCAGAGGAAGACATCAAAGTCAGGATTTCTACACTCAAAACCTCCAAAAGAATATTCATTAGTCCCAGGACATGGAACAGCTCAAAAAGGATTTTGAAAATCAAGTAAGAGAGGTGGAGGAAATGTTGTGAAGAAAAATGAGCTTGATACAAGAAAATCATGAAAAGCAAGTCAAAAACTTGGGAAAGGAGACACACAAAATAATTCTGAAGAAACACCTTTAAAATAGACTAGTGCCAACAGCAAAAGAGGTCCAAAAAGCCAATTAGGAGAAGAATGCTTCAAAAAAAAGGAATTGGCCAAATAGAAAAGGAGAGAACTTCAAAAGCTCACTGAAGTCAATAATTCTTCAAAAGACAGAATGGACCAAAAGAAGCTGATGACTTTATGAGAAAACAAGAAATTATGAAAAAAAAAAACCCAAAAGAATAAAAAATAGAAGAAAATGTGAAATATATTTTTGGAAAAAAGAAAAAAAATAACAACTGACATGGAAAAAAAGATTCAAAAGAAATAACTTAACAATTATTGTTATATTTGAAAACCAATACCAGAAGAGGAGCCTAGACATCATCTTCCAAGAAATTATCAAGGAAAACTGTTCTTTAGCCAGAGGGTAAAATAGAAATGAAAAGAATTCACTGGTCGCCTCCTGAAAGAGTTCCCAAAAGGAAAACTCCTAAGAGTATTGTAGCCAAATTCCAGTGTTCCTAGGTCAAGGAGAAAATATTACAAGCAGCCAGAAATAAGTAATTCATGGATTGTGGAAATGCAATCAGCTTACCACAGGATTTAGCAGCTTCTCCAATAAGGGTTCAAAAGGCTTGGGATATGATATTCTAGAGGTCAAAGGATATAGGATTAAACCCAAGAATCATCTATCCAACAAAAGTGAATATAATACTTCAGTAGAAAAAAAACGAAATTTCAATGAGAAAGAGGACTTCCAAGCATTCTTGTTGAAAAGATCAGTGCTGAATAGAAAATCTGATTTTAAACACAGGAATCAAGAGAAATATGAAAAGGTAAAGAGGAAAGAGAAGCATTAAGGAACTCATTAAAGTCAAACTGTTTACATTCCTTCATGGAAAGATGCTATTTATAACTCCTGAGACCATTTCCAGTATTAGGGAAGTTAGAGGGAATGCAAACACACACACGCACCCACGAACACATACATATGTGTGTAGGTATATGTATATGGATCTATGCATGGTGTGTCTGTACTTGAATGCGTATATAAATGTGTGTGTGTATATGTGTGTGTATATGTGTGTGTGTGTGTGTGTGTGTGTGTGTGGACAGGAGGTCCCAAATCGGGCAGGAGCTCGGATCCATTATTGAAACTCTTTGAATAAACCCCCTGAGGGAACTGAGCTCTGTATGGTGGCCTTGTCCCCACCTGAGCAGCTGATCTTAATCTCACATTAAATAGCAGCCCCTACCTCCACTGAAAGCCTAAGGCTGGGAAGAAGCATTTGAATCTCAGACCCCAAGCACTAGACGAGCTGATTTGGAGGCAAGCTGGGTATGGAGAGGAATCTCAGAAGTCAAGTAACTGGCTGGGGAAATGCCCAGAAAAAGGGGAAAAAAAATAAGAACATAGACGGTTACTTTCTTGGTGAACAGATATCTCCTCTCATCCTTTCTGATGAGGAAGAACAATACTTACCATCAGGGAAAGACATAAAAGTCAAAGTTCCTGTATCCCAAACATCAAAAATAAATATTCAATGGGCTCAGGCCATGGAAGAGCTGAAAAAGGATTTTGAAAATCAAGTTAGACAGGTGGAGGAAAAACTGGGAAGAGAAATGAGAGAGATGCAAGGAAAGCATGAAAAGCAGGTCAGCAACTTGCTCAAGGAGACCCAAAAAAATGCTGAAGAAAATAACATCTCGAAAAATAGCCTCATTCAATGGGCAAAAGAGGTTCAAAAACTCAAATGATGAGAATAATGTTTATAAAGCAGAATTAGCCAAATGGAAAAGGAGGTTCAAAAGCTCACTGAAGAAAATAGCTCTTTAAAAATTAGAATGGAAGAGATGGAGGCTAATGACTTTATGAGAAACCAAGAAATCACAAAACAAAACCAAAAGAATGAAAAGATGGAAGATAATGTGAAATATGTCATTGGAAAAACGACTGACCTAGAAGATAGATCCAGAAGAGACAATTTAAAAATTATGGGACTACCTGAAAGCCATGATCAAAAAAAGAGCCTAGACATTATCTGTCATGAAACTATCAAGGAAAATTGCCCTTATATTCTAGAACCAGAGGGCAAGATAAGTATTCAAGGAATCCACCAATCACTGCCTGAAAGAGAACCAAAAAGAGAAACTCCTAGGAACATTGTGGCCAAATTTCAGACTTCCCAGGTCCAGGAGAAAATATTGCAAGCAGCTAGAAAGAATCAATTCCAGTATTCTGGAAATACAACCAGGATAACACAAAATCTAGCAACTTCTACATTAAGGGATCAAAGGACATGGACTAGGATATTCCAAAAGTCAAAGGAACTAGGACTCAAACCAAGAATCATCTACCCAGCAAAACTGAGTATAATACTTATAAAACTGAGTATAATACAAAAAATATGGTCTTTCAATTAAATTGAGGACTTTCAAGCATGCTTGATGAAAAGACCAGAACTGAAAAGAAAATTTGACTTTCAAACACAAGAATGAAGAGGAGCATGAAAAGGTAAGCAGCAAAGAGAAGTCATAAGGGACTTACCAAAGGTGAACTATTTACATTCCTACATGGAAAGACAATATTTGTAACTGTTAAAACTTTTCAGTATCTGGATAGTGGGGGGGATTTTACACACACACACACACAAACTCACACGCACACACACATATACATGCATGCTCGTACATGCAGAGACAGAGCACAGAGTGAATTGAATAGGATAGGATCATATCTTTAAAAAATGAAGTTACGCGGTGAGAGAGAAATGGAATGGGGCAAATTATCTCTCATAGAAGAGGCAAGCAGGAGACTTTTTAGTGGAGGGAAAAAGAGGAGAGCTGAGAGAAAAACATGAAGTTTACTCTCATCACATCCAACTAAAGGAAGGAATAAAATGCACACACATTCTGGTATGGAAACCTATCTTGCAATACAGGAAAGTGGGGGAGAAAAGGATAAGCAGGGTGGGGGGATGATGGAAGGGAGGACAATGGGAGGAGGGAGCAATTTTAAATCAACAGTCTTGGGAGGGCCAGGATCAAAAAAGAGAATAGAAGCAATGGGGAGTAGGATAGGATAGAGGGAAATATAATTAGTCTTACACAACACGACTATTATGGAAATCATTTGCAAAACTACACAGATATGGCTGTCTTCCCAAAGGGAATGGGTGGGGAGGGAGGGATGGGGATAAATTGGAACTCAACGTTTTAAGAACAACTGTAGAGTACTGTTCTTGCTACTAGAAATTAAGAAATACAGTTAATGGGGAGTAGAAAGTTATCTGGCCCTAGAGGACAAAAGAGAAGGTGGGGACAAGGGAAGGGAGAGATGATGGAAGAAAGGGCAGAATGCTTGGCGTTTTGGGGTGGGGGGAGGGGACAAATGGGGAGAAAATTTGGAACCCAAAATTTTGTGAAAATGAATGTAAAAAGTTAAACAAATAAATTTACAAAAAAGAAATTCCAAAATGAACATTTCAAGAAAAACCGTAGCTACATTTCAGAGCTCCCAAATCAAGGAGAAGAGAATGTACCAAGAAAAAAATAAATAATGCAAATATCAACCGTCACAGTCAGGATTATATACTTTCTACTTTAAAGTATCTAAAGGCTTGTAAAATTACATTTCTGAAGACAAAGGGGTTTGGATTGAAACCAACAATCAAATACCCCGCAAACTGAGCATAATCTTTCAGGGGAAAAGACGGATATTAAACGAAATAAGGTACTTTCGAACTTTCTTGATGAAAAGACCAGAGTTGAACAAGAAATTGGATATCCAAATACAAAACTTAAGAGAAGCATAAAAAGTTAAACAGTAAGGAAAACAACAGGAATAATTACAACAAAAACATGTTATTCAATTAGCTTAAGTTTTTCCATCCCTGCATGCAGAGATATCCCTTGTAACTTTTAAAAACGTATCTCTTTTGGGACAGTAAGGAGATATGTACACATACATAATAGACTTGTGGAGGAACCAGAATGGGTATGCAAAGGAATATACCTTTTTTTCCAGTGTTACAAGGCACCTACAAAAAACATATTATATCTCTAAATGTTTATGTGAACAGAATAGAGAAATAACAGATCAATGACTTGGACAGACAACCAAAAAAAGTAATATAAGGAGCAAATTTTAAAAATCCACAATCAAACAATAAAAAAGAAATTTTGAAAATCAAGGGAGAGATTAATAATACTGACAGTAAGAAAGCTTTCAAACTAGAAAACTAAAAACTGCTTTAGTAAAAATAAACAAATATATCTTTGGTTAACTTGATGTAGAAAAGAGTAAAATCAAATAACCAATATCAAAAATGAAAAAGGTGAAATCAATGCCAATGAAGAAGAAATGAAAGAATAATTAGGAGATATTTTATCCAACTCTATGTTGATAAATCTGACAGTATAAATGAAATGGATATTTACAAAACTATTAATTTCCCAAGATTAACAGAAAAAGAGATAAAATATTTACATAACTCAGTTTTAGGGGGGGAAAGGAATAGAAAAAGTCATCGGGGAACTTCTCTAAAAATAAATTGCCAGGAGAAGATAGCTATACACAAGTGAATTCTATTCTTGCCATTTCTTTTTTACCCTCCGATTTTCGAATTTCAGGGTAGTTTTTCTTGAGAATTTCTTGGAAGATTATGTCTAGTCCTTTTTTTTTTTTTTGATCATGGTTTTCAGGTAGACCAATAATTTTTAAATTATCTCTCCTGGATCTTTTTTCCAGGTCAACTGTTCTTCCAATTGGATATTTCACATTGTCTTCTATTTCTTATTCTTTTCGTTTTGTTTTATAATTTCTTAATTTCCCATAAAATCATTAACTTCCATTTACTCCATTCTAATTTTGTAAGAACTATTTTCTTCAGAGAGCTTTTGAACATCCTTTTCCATTTGGCCAATTCTGATTTTGAAGGCATTCTTCTCATTGGCTTTTTGGACCCATTTGGGTTACTTTAATTTGAAAGGCGTTATTTTCTTCAGAAATTTTTTGGTTCTCCTTTAGAAAGTTGTTGACTCACTTTTCATAATTTTCTTGCATTGCCCTCATTTCTCTCCTCAATTTTTCCTTCACTTCTCTTACTTGATTTTCAAAATCCTTTTTGAGCTGTTCCATGTCCTGGGACCATTATGTATTTTTTTAGAGATTTGGAATGTAGAAGCCTTGACTTTGACTTTTTTCTCTGATTGCATGCTTTGCTCTTCCTCATCCAAAAGGATGAGAGAAAATATCTTTTCATCAAGAAAGTAACCTTCTATAGTCTTATTTTGTTTCCTTTTTTGGGTATTTTCCCAATCAGTTACTTGAATTTTGAGTCCTTTGTCAAGTGGAGGGTATACTACCATAGGCTTTAGCGGTTTCATCCAACTGATCCCTGATATATCACTAGTGACCTGTAAGTCCGCAGTTCTTCCAAGGTGACACAATCAAGGAACAGGTATTTATTCCTCTCCTTGCCTGCGCTCTGGTCTGATAGCAACCCAAAGCACTCTTTTCTGTCCTCGAAATGCAATTGGGATTCCCTCTCCACAGCCACCAGCAGCTCTGACACTCCAGTGTTCTTCCTCAACCCAAGACTGCCATTCACTGCTGAGACCCAAATCAGCTGCTCAATTCCCCCAGGGTCTTTATGTCAAGGGCTCAAAAAGTGGCTGCTATAACCCTGGGGCCAGGAACAGGGCCTGACCAAGTTATGCTCCCCTCTCACCCTGGTGAAAGAACTTTCATACTGACCTGTGAAGCTCTCTTTGGCATTTGTGGATTGAGAAATCTGGGAAGCACAGTTGCTACCCATAATTCCATGCCTTGAAGCATGCATCCAGTCCTGTCTGTGCTGTTGTTCATGCTGGACTACACTCTGCTCTGAGCCTGGTGCAATAGCCCTTTCCTGGTGGCCTTCCAGGATGTTTTGGGCTGGAAATATGCATCACCCTATCATGTTGTGACTTCTGCTGTTCTAGAACTTGTTTACAGTCATTTTTAAAGGTATTTTATGGACTATGGGGGGAGATCTAAAGAGGTCCATCCTTCTACTCTACTATCTTTGCTCTGTCCCCCTACAAAAGTAAATCTAACAAACATTTAAAGAACAATTGATTCCAATACTATATAAATTAATTGGAAAAACAGGTAATGAAGGGCTCCCATCAAATTCATTTTATGACACAAATATGATGCTGATTTCTAAACCAGGAAGGATAAAAATAAGAAGGGAAAATAATAAACCAATTTCCACATTTTTTAAAAATTTAAACAGATACTAAAACTAAAATACAAAGAAGAAGATACTATAAGTTTAAACATTGTACTTAAATATAAAAAATAGGTAAATATGTCATGTGCAGAGTAGAACATGGGAGATGATTCAGAATATATAGCAATAAATTTCCATTTCAAGAAAGCCTATATTTTAACTACTGAGTCTTATTTTGAAAGCTGTCCATCTTCTTTTTTTATTGCTTCCTTGTAGGTTTTCTTTTGTTTTCTGCTGTACACTTTTGACTTCTTTTTTACATTTTTGACCCTTCCTGCCTGTCTTCTCCCCTCTGGGCAGATCATGGATATATTCATACATGGGCATTAATATTCAGTACATGTACATACACATATGTGCACATGGGCACATGCACACACATATGCGAATATGTATATACATATGTGCCCACATACATGCATGTATATATTTATCTATGTATATGGTGTGCAAATATATATCTATATCTATATCTATATATATATGTAATTTTCTAAACAAACATACATGCACATATTCTTTTCCTAAGAGATTCTGGTCCTAATCTTTGTTTTTATATTTGTGGGAATAACTTTTTTCCATTCCTTTGAATTCCTCTACTTTACTTCTATTGACTGTTTTGCCTTCCTGTTCCTTAACATATACCCCATCAGTGTGCTCTCTCTCACCCTCCCATTCCTTTAAATCTAAATAGCCCTTTGTTCATCACTTTGACTTATTGCCTCACCCTTCCTTCTAAAGATCCCTTCCTTATCCCCCCCCAGAATTCCTTCCTTGTCTTCTCATTCCTGAGGATCTAACCTCCCTTCTATATCCTCTTTTTAAATTTATTCCCTCATCCTCCTTTATCCTCTATCCCTCCTTATACCCTCAGAGTTTTATTTCTTTCCAAATATAGACATTATACACTTCTATATGTAGATGTGTATTTTCCCCTCTTGGACCCAGTCCAGATTAAAGTAAGTTTCCATAGAAGGCCACATCCCCCATCTAATTCTTCTATGTTTCTTCTTCCTCTTCAACCTCATTTGTATAAGATAATTACTATTTTAACTGTTCTTGAATGATGTTACTTTCAGAAATTATATCATACTCAGGTCTACCAAATCTTTCTTAGAAGCTACCTAATTAACAATTATAGACATAAATTTTACACTTCACTTATATAAAAGGTAAATATTATATCCTTATTGCATCCCTTGCAGTTGGTCATTGATACATACATTATATTTATCTAGGCTCTTGAATATCAAATATTCAATTGAGTTCAGGTTATCTTGTTTGTTTGTTTTAATAAATTACTGGCAGCCTGAGAATTCATTAAATGTTTTTATTTTTTTCATCCAGGAGTATGCTAAGATTTGCCAGGCATGATATTTTCAACAAGAAGACCAGTTATTTTGATCTTTGATAAAGACCTTTCAGTGCTGCTATTGCTAAGTCTTGGGTCATTCTTATGGTGCTACTGCCACTACTTGAAAAAAAATATTTGAAATAATAAATAACATTAGCAAAGTTGCAGGATACAAAATTAATCCAAATAAGTCATCTGCCTTTCTATATTTTACTAACAAAGACCCACAACAAGACATAGTAAGGTAAGTCCCATTTAAAGTTCCTCTAGACACTATGGAATATTTGGGAGACTACCTGCCAAAACAAACCCAAGGACTGTATGAAAACAACTACAAAACACTTCTTGCTCAAATAAAGTCAGATCTAAATATGGCTCAGTCAAACTAATATAATAAAATTGACAATTCCAGCTAAATTAATTTACTTATTTACTGCCTTGCCAATCAAACTACCAAAAATTATTTTATAGAGCTGGAAGAAATAATATCACAATTCTTCAGAAGGAATAAAAGGTGTAGAATATCAAGGGAATTAAGGAAAAGAAATGCTAGGGAAAGATCACCTAGCCATACCAGATCTTAAGTTGTATTATAAAGCAAAACTCATCGAAAACACTTGGTACTGACTAAGAAATAGAGGGGTAGATCAGTGGAATAGCTAGGTATACAAGACTAAAGTCAATGATTATAGCACTCTACTGTTTGATAGAGCCAAGGACCCCAGCTTCTGGGATAATAACTGTCAGGTCAAGGAAAATAGAATCTTTTGCTGTTTTTGTTTTAGTGTAATCCAGACTTACATTGCCTCTGTTTTTTCTAGGATCCATGACCATTTAGGTTGCAAGACCAAGGATTTTAAAAAGGTGTATTTTAGGGCAAAAATAGGATTTTTGCTGTTTTGTTTTGTTATAATCAAGAGGTGTAATGCATCTGATTGAATAATATGATTGAGGAGGATAGTTCCCTCCCATTGAAGGGACTGGAATTATTTAAAGGAAGGCCCACACCTTTTGTTAATGAGGCACTGGGTCTCAAATGATGTGATACCTCTGGCTCTACAAAGACTCTGAGGTATGGTTTTACTTTAGGTCTTATCTTTATGAAGAAGGTTTATGTGCCAGAAGAGAATCTGGTAAGCAGCCCCACAGCTTTGAAAACTCAGTTTGTTGGTGCTCCCCTCTCTGGTAGCTTTACATGCTTGTAATGGTTAGACAATTGGATTTGTCTCTGGAATTTAGATGTATGTATTTCTTATGTTAGACAGTTCGGAAGTGCTGTCTGTTAATTTATATTTCTATGTATTTTTTTCTGAAGTTCAGCGTGCTGACTTTTCCCCCTGAATTAAGTGAATGATACATTGCACGGGGCTACCCCCCAGCTATCCTGGTCGAGCTGCCCCTGACTGTTCCACTCCGGGCCATCCCCGGCCCTAGCTTATACTTACCCTATCCTGGGTCTTCGGAGGTCTCTGGCCCCTACCATGTGGCAGGGGAATCCCCTCCTGTGGGGGAGGAGAAATGACTACACATAGCACCCGAGAAGGCCAGTGCACTTCACTTTATTGCTTACATCACCCCCCCACCCCGTTCCCTCCCTGACAGCTCCTTATATCCCCAGCCAGAGCCCCTCCCATGTTGCTCCCTGAGGGCAGAGCCAGCTCCCAAGGGGCAGTCCCAGCACCCGAAGGAGGTCCAGAGTTTGGCCCCTAACAATACATGTACTTTATTAAAGGAGATTGTTAAACCTTCGAAAGTAGATTTTTGTTTATGAATGCAGATCTAAAAACCTGTTATAGAAACCCCCACCCCCATGTACGTTGGGGTGTTTCTTGATACAAAAACTCACTTGTGTGAAAAAAAAGTACTAAAAAAACTGGAAAACAGTGTGATGGATGCCAAGCATAGACCAACACCTGACATCATAAATCTGAAAAAAGTCAAAAATGGGTACACAATTGAGGTATAAAGACTGACACGTTAAACATATTAGGGGAGCAAGGGACAATTTATTTGTCTGATTCATGGAGAATGGAAGAATTTATTATCAAACAACAGATAGAGAACATTATGAAATGCAAAATGGATAATTTTGATTACATTAAATTGAAAAGACTTTTGCACAGTCAATGCAACCAAGATTATGAGAGAAGCAGAACGCTAGGAAAGAATTTTTACAACTGCTGTCTCTAATGAAGACCTCATTTCAAAAATATGTAGAAAATAGAGTCAAATTCTTAAGACTACAAGCCTTTCTCCAATTGATAAGTGGTCATAGGACATAAACAAGAAATTTTCATAGGAAGAAATTATGACTTTCTATAATCATATGAAAAAATGCTCTAAATCACTATGACTTAGAGAGATGTAAATCAAAACAACTCTGAGGTACCATATCTGATGTATATGACATATCTGATGTATATGACAAAACAGGGAAATGATAAATACTGCAGACAATGTGGGACAGTTGGAACAGTAATGCATTGTTGGTGGAGCTGTGAGCTGATTCAGCCATTCTGGAGAGCAGTTTGCAACTATACCCAAAAGACTAGAAAAATATGCATTTTCTTTTACCCAACAATACAACTTCTTGGACTGTATCTCAAAGAGATTATTAATAAAGGGAAAATATCACACATATAAAAAATATTGATAGCAACTCCTTTTGTAGTGGTCAATAACTGGAAATTTAGGTGATGGCCATCACTTGATGAATAGTTGAAGAAGAAGTTAATATGTGAAAATATCAAATACTATTGAGCCACTACTATTAGTGAGAGTTAACCATTGAAATAAAAATATATTCATTGTCCCACAATAAATAATAAATTTAGAACATCTACCAAATAAATGCTTTAAATTAATAATTGAAATAACTCCAAGGGGGGACAGAATCAAGATGGCGGAGTGAGAGCAACTACTCCTATAAGCTCTTAACAAACTCCTTCAGATTGCTCTAAAAAAAAGAATCTGACCAAATTTTGGAGGTGTAGAAACTAATAGCAGATTCATATCCCAGGACAGACTGGAAGATTGACAAGAAGAATCCCTTACACGGGGGTGGAGGAATGCACAGCACAGTGGATTCCGGCCAAGGCAGGGTCAAGAAGAAAACCCAGGGGTGGTCTCAGGAAGCGGCAGCACTGCAGTGCAACTCAGAGTGGGACTCCAGCTGAGCCCAGCAAGTGAGAGGCGTGGAAGGAGCCCCAGGTATCTGCAGCAGCTGTCAGCCCACAGATGAATTGTCTGTAAATTGCCTACCTGAACTTCCAGGAGCCAAAATGACAGAGTGATCAGAAATACTCTCTCTCCCTCCCTTTGTTAACTTTGAAAGAATCACAAAATATTTCCCCAGAAAAATCCTGGATCAGTGGAATCAGTAGAAGGCATAAACAGTCTCATAGCATGTGAAGTTAGTAAAATCCCTAAGGTCAATTCCTTTTGCTGTTGTAAAGGACTGGAGCTCCGGGGGGTGGAGACTCAGAGACTAGCAACCATCAACAGGACCCCAGGCCTGGCTAAGCAATCCAGGGTAAATGGGAAGGTACTAGGACAGCCAGGGATCACCAAGCACTGAGAATGCCTTTGCTCTAGTTCAGCTGAGGAGATCTCCTGTGACCAGAACACCCCTCTCCCACACTTAACAAGCTAGCTCTGGGGCCCATGCAGGGAAAAACAAACAGAATTCACCAGGGCTTTGATTTCTTACTGGAGCCAGATCAGCATTTGGTTCTTTAACTTCTAGCTGAAAGAACCAGAAGTCACAGCACACAAAGTCTCACCACCATAAGTAAGAAGCAAAGGAGGAAGGAAAAGAGCATAGAATCTTTCTACTGGGACAAGAACCAAAGCATAAATACAAAAGAGGTAAGAACTGAGAATGTACTGCCATCTGAAACTTCAGAAGGGACTATGAACTGCTCGCATGCATAAAGAGCAGTTTTGGAAGAGCTGAAGAAAGAAATAGAAGAAAAACTGATGAATGATTTTAAAAATATGAAAAAATAATTCCTTGAAGAAAACAGCTCTTTAAAAATGAAAATTGAACAAATGGAAAAGGAAGCACAAAACCTAACTGGGAAAATTGAATAGATGGAAAAGGAAGTACAATAACTAATTGGAGAAAATAATCCCTTAAAAGGAATCATTGAACAGATGGAAAAGGAGATGCAAAATTAACTGAAGAATACGATTTGATGAAAACTAAAATTGGGCAAGTAGAAGCTAATGAGATACTATGAGACATCAAGAATCAGACGAACAAAACTTAAAATGAAAAGATAGAAGAAAATGTAAACTATCTAATTGGAAAAACGACTGACCTGGAAAATAGATCCAGAAGAGAAAATTTAAGAATAATATTGACCTACCAGAAAGTCATGATGAAAAAAGAGCCTGGACAATGCCTTCCAAGAAATCATCAAGGAAAATTGCCCAGAAGTGCTAGATCCAGTGGACAAAATAGTAATTGAAAGAATCCACAGTTCACCTCCTGAAAGGGATACCAAACTTAGTGTTTTTACACTAAGAAATATTGTGGTTAAATGCCAGAACTATCAAGTGAAGGAGAAAATACTACAGGTAGCTAGAAAGAAACCATTCAAATATTTAGGAGCTACAGACAGAATCACAAGGACCTTGAAGCTTCTACATTAAGAGATTGACTTCTCTTGATGTGGGTATTCTGGAATTTGGCTCCAGTATTCCTAGAAATTTTCCCTTCCATATCTCATTCCAGTGGCAATCGCTGGATTCTTTCAATTTCTATTCTATCCTCTGGTTCTAGAATGTCAAGGCAGTTTTCCTTGGTAATTTCTTGAAAGATTATGGTTAGACTCTTGTTTTGATTATGTCTTTCAGGCATTCCAGTAAGTTTTATATTATCTCTCCTGAATCTATTTTCCAGGTCAAAAGTTTTTCAGTGAGATATTTCACATTGTCTTCTTTTTTAAAAAAAATTCTTTTGCTTTTGTTTTATAGTTTCTCGATTTCTCATAAAGTCATTACCTTGTATTTGCTCCATTCTAATTTTGAAATAATTATTTTCTTTAGTGAGCCTTTGGACCTTCTTTATTATTTGATCAATTCTAATATTTAATTAATCAATTCTACTTATCGGCATTTTGGGCTTCTTTTGCCATTTTGTTTAATCTATTTTAAGGTATTATTTTCTTAAATAGTTTTTTTGTGTCTCCATTAAAAAGTCGTTGACTTGATTTTCATGATTTTCTTGCATCACTGTCATTTTTCTTCCAAACTTTTCCTGTACATCTCCTACTTGACTTTCAAAATCCTTTTTTGGTGCCTCCATGGCCTGTGACCAATTCATAATACTCTTAGAGGCTTTTGATATAAATGTTTTGACTCTGTAATCCTCTTCTCGTTATTTGCCCTGATATTCCTTGTCACCCAAGTAAGATTCTACAGTCTGAAGGTTGTTTTTACAATGTTTATTCATCTTCCCAGCCAAACACTTGATTTTCTAACTCTTTTTCAAGGCAAAAATATGATTGCAGTGGGAGTGAACATGAATGTACTGTCCCAGGTTTTAGGAAATTTGTAGCAGTTGCTTGATCCCACATAATCTGGGGGCACAGTGCTCCTGAAACAGCGTATGTCACTATTACTGCTACTGCCTCCACCACCACCAGCAGAAGCCACTGCCACCACCACCATTACTCAGGTGATAGGGCCATACCTGATCAGACTTGTGAACTCCCCCTTCCCCCAGGTTATACAGAGTTTTTCCACTGACTATTCTGGAGTTTACATTTTGAGAGGTCTGGAAACTGCCCCATTTGCCAATGATTCAGTCCCCTCATGCCTGGTGTGGCAGGTCTGTGCTATTGCAGCCCATGCTGAACTGATCTCCCCTCCCTGCTCAGTGTGAAAGACCCTTCTGGCCCACATTCTAGGTTATCTTAGATTGGGAATTCGTTTCACTCTGTCATTTTGTTGGTCCTGTAACTCTAAAATTTGTTTAGAGTTATTTTGACAAGAATTTGGAGGGTTTTGGGGGGAGAGCTCAGGGATGTCCCAGCTTTTGTTCTTCTATCTTGGCTGTTCCCAACAGCAGTATTTTTTAAGCATAACTTTGAGTGAATAAGATGTTTTCACAAGTATAGATACCCAAAGTAACTACTAAGGATATATGAAGAAATATTCTACCTGTATTCTGAAAAAGAAGTGATAAATAGAAATATATACATAGATATTTATATCTATGAATATATATACGCACACAGAGATACATACATACATGTGTATGTACATATTTACGCAATTTTGTAGTGTATTTGAAAGAAATTTCAAGTTGTATGTAGTAGATTTATAGTTTCATCTGCAATCATATTTTCATTGTATTATTTCACGGAAATATTTGGTTTATTTCGTAAATTAAAAATAAAATGAAAATAATGTAATTACATATTCATATTTAATTGAAAAAGTCAGTCTTTTCCAAAGAACTATTATAACTGAAACGAATTGAATATGATGAAAATAATTTCAATGTAATATAAGAAGAATGATACTGATAATATTTTAAAATATCCAAATAATTATATGAGGACTATTCTTAAACTCATCAGTATCACTAGTGCTTACTCTCATAAGTAAATTTTGTATTCTATCATATTCTTTGTATCACTTATTATTTGTTTATATTAGTTGTATTGGTTCATTTTTATTTGTATCATATATGTAGTTGTTTTCTTCTGCATTAGAATGTAAAATTCTTATAGGTATGGATTATTTCATTTTTTTTACTTTTATTTCTCAAACCCTATTTCAGTATCTGGCACATAACATATACTTAGTCAATAACAGCTGATTGATGGATTTATGAAAATATAACTCAGTACTGCTCTCTGACTTAGAATACTTCGTATTGGGACGTAAAAAGAGACCAACACAAAGGAAAGCAGAGGAAGTCAGAGAGATAGAAACAGAATAAAGACAGAAAGAGAGAGATACAAACAGATACAAAAAGAAAGCTAAATAATGAGATAAAGACAGAGACAAAGAGAGATTAAAAGAAAGAGACAAAGACTTGCAGACAGAAAGATATAACAAAATTGAAAAGGATAGAAAGAAACATACACACAGAGGAAGAGAGAGACAGAGAGAGATATGGAGAGAGCAGTAAGATACAATGCATTAAACTTACATAGAATTTTAATTTTCACAAAAGCATTTTATTTTTCGCAAAACAAAAAACTTTATTGTTGATAGTGCAACATACAAGAAAATTGAGATATGAAGAGAATAAATAAGTTGTTCAGGTTCATATGGGTAGTAAACAGCAGAATAAAGATTTGTCAGGGGGAGAGGAGCCAAGATGGTGGAATGGAAAGACTCATGTATACTAGATGGAAAAACCCAGCCCATAAATTTTCCGTAAAAAGAACTCCCAACAAATTCTGGAGCAGTGGAACCCGTGCAGAAACGCAGTGGAAAAGATTTCCATTCCAGAGAGCCCTGGAATGCCATCCCCAGGGGTACATCGTGCTCTGGACAGAGGAGCAGATCAGAGCAGGCTTCAGGGATGGAATCTCCGGCGGCCGCAAAGGTCCCTCCACCCACAGGCACTACAGGTCTGTGAGAGAGACTTCTGGGCTGGCCGAGAGGGGAGAGGGGTGTCTCCGTGACTCGGGTCCCCTCGGGAGGCAGCAGCAGAGGCAGCAGCAGAGGGAGCGGAAGCCCGGGATGCCCAGAGCAGGCAGGAGCTAAGGGCCATTACCTAAGGTCTCCACACAAAGCCCCTGAGGAAAATGAGACTGGGAGGCAGGCTGTCCCCACCTGAGCACCAGAACTTAAGCTTACATTGATTAGCAGCCGTGCCCACCACGGAAAGCCCTGAGGCTGGGGAGCAGCTTTTGAATCTCAGACCCCAAGCACTAGCTGGGCAGATCTAGGCGGGGGTGGAGAGGAATCTCAGAAGTCAAGTAACTGGCTGGGAAAATGCCCAGAAAAGGGAAGAAAAATACGACCATAGAAACCTTCTTTCTTTGAGAACAGATGATGTTTCCTCCTTTCATTTCCGATGGAGAGGAACAATGTTTGCCATCAGGGAAAGACATGGAGGTCGGGGCCTCTCTATCCCAGACACCCCAGGTGGATGTCCAGTGGACTCAGGCCATGGAATAGCTCAAAAAGGATTTTGAAAAGCAAGTTAGACAGGTGGAGGAAAACCTGGGAAGAGAAATGAGAGAGATGCAAGAACAGCATGAAAAACGGGTCAATACCTTGCTAAAGGAGACCCAAAAAAATGCTGAAGAAAATGACACCTTGAAAAATAGGCTCACTCAACTGGCAAAAAAGGTTCAAAAAGTCAATGAGGAGAAGGATGCTTTCAAAAGCAGAATTAGCCAAACGGAAAAAGAGGTACAAAAGTTCACTGAAGAAAATAATTCTCTCAAAATTAGAATGGAACAGATGGAGGCTAATGACATTTGGAGAAACCAGGAAATCACCAAACAAAACAAAAAGAATGAAAAAATGGAAGATCATGTGAAATATCTCATTGGAAAAACAACTGACCTGGAAAATTGATCCAGGAGAGACAATTTAAAAATTATGGGACTACCTGAAAACCATGATCAAAAAAAGAGCCTAGACATCATCTTTCATGAAATTATCAAGGAAAACTGCCCTGATATTCTAGAACCAGAGGGCAAAATAAGTATTCAAGGAATCCACTGATCACCGCCTGAAAGAGATCCAAAAAAAGAGAAACTCCTAGGAACATTGTGGCCAAATTCCAGAATTCCCAGGCCGGGGAGAAAATATTGCAAGCAGCTAGAAAGAAACAATTCCAGTATTGTGGAAATACAATCAGGATAATACAAGATCTAGCAGCTTCTACATTAAGGGATCAAAGGGCATGGAATAGCATATTCCAGAAGTCAAAGGAACTAGGACTCAAACCAAGAATCACCCACCCAGCAAAACTGAGTATAATGCTTCAGGGGAAAATATGATCTTTCAATGAAACAGAGGACTTTCTAGCATTCTTGATGAAAAGACCAGAGCTGAAAAGAAAATGTGACTTTCAAACCCAAGAATGAGAAGAAGCATGAAAAAGTAAACAGCAAATAGAAGTCATAAGAGACTTACCAAAGGTGAACTGTTTCCATTCCTACATGGAAAAACAATATTTGTAACTCTTAAAACTTTTCAGTATCTGGGTAGTTGGTGAGACCACACACACATGCATGCACACACATGTACATGCGTGCACACATACACACATGCATGCACATACAGAGACAGAGAGCACAGAGTGAATTGAATAGGATGGGACCATATCTTAAAAGAAATTAAGATAAACGGTGACAGAGAAATGTAGTGGGAGGAGAGAGGATGAAATGGAATGGGGTAAATTATATCTCATTCCAGAGGCAAGCAGGAGACTTTTCAGTGGAGGGAAAAAGTTGAGCTGAAAAAAAAAAAAAAACATGAAGTTTACCCTCATCACATTCGACTAAAGGAAGGCATAAAATGCACACTCATTTTGGTATGAAAACCTATCTTACAATACAGGAAAGTGGGGGAGAAGGAGATAAGCAGTATGGGGGGGATGATGGAAGGGAGGGCAATGGGAGGAGGGAACGATTTGAAATCAACACTCTTGGGGAGGTACAGATTTATTTTTATGTTTAATAATAGTAATGTGTTTTTCTTCTTTTTTCCCCCAAAGAAATAATGCATTGGTTTATCTACTTTTAAATTTACTACCTATTTATATTTATTCAATTTTTTAACTTTCAATTTTGTTAATCTCACATTTGATTTTAAGGATTTTCATTCAGTTGTTTTACTTGGGTAGGTCGATTATTTTTTGGTTTTCTAGGATTTTCTTGTTCTTGTTGTTTGTTTTTGCCTAATTTATTAGTGAGCTTTGCTTACTTTCTTTTATTGATGAAAACATCTAGACAACCACATTTTCACCTAAGTATTATATTGGCTAGGCTGGAAATTTTAGTGTTTTCTCTGTACTGCTATTACCTGTAATGAAATTACAGATCTCCATTAAGATTGGTTCTTGAAGAATAAATTTTTTAGACCTCTCATTTAGTTCCCAGTTAATTTAATCTTTGCTTCAAAGACCCTTTATTTAATATTTTTATTTAATTACTTCTGGCAAAAGAAGCATTTAATAGTTTTCTTTTCTAAATGTGTTTATGAGGTTTTCTTATCCTAATAAATGATTGATTTTCATGAAAATATCATTTACATATGAGAAATAGAAATACTCCTTTGTGTTCTTCTTCAATATCCTTCAGATATTTGCTGTAATTTTCTAAAATTACATTCAGTTCTTTAACTTACTTTTATTTTCTTTTTGAGAGGTGTTATGGGTTTTTGTGGGCAGAGGAAATAAATTGAGGTTCCCGTTATAATGCTGTTTATTTCTTTTTCTAACTCATTTAACTTTTCTTTTAAGAATTTAGATTTTAGGGACAGAACATATGCAATGCAATGCAGGAGGGTTGGAGAACAGCTTGACATGACAGGGACAGGACCCTGAACAGGCTTCAAGGAGCCATCAGCAGCAGTAGTTCCCAGATTGCTCAATCCACAAATGCCACAGAGCTTCAAAAGTCAGATGGATGACTCCACGCAGGAGAGAGGAGCATGGTGTGGACACCCAGCAGAAGCCTGCAGAGGGGGAGCTGCCATTTTTGGAGCACTCTGCCTAGAGTTCCTGGGGCAATTGAGCAGCTTATCTGAATCTCAGTCCTGAGTGGCAGCCTTGGGAGACCTCCTGCTAAAGCCACTGAAAGAATTCAGCCATTGATCTGAATCTTAGCCCTGAGCTTGGCCCTGATAAAGTACTTAAAAGTCAAGTAACTGACTGGGAAAATGCCCCAAAAGGGAAAAAACAGTAAGACAATAGAAGATAATTTTCTTGGTGAGCATGTATTTTCTTCCATTCTTTCAGATGAGGAGTAACAAGTAAGATTTTCCAAGGAAGATTTAAAAGTCAAGGCTTCTGCATGCAAAACCTCCAAAATAAGTATGCAATGGCCTCAGGCTATGTAAGAGCTCAAAGAGGATTTTGAAAATCAAGTAAGAGAGACAGAAGGAAACTTGGGAAGAGAAATGAGAGCAGTGCAATAAAAACATGAAAAGGAAGTCAACAGCTTGCTAAAGGAGATTTTAAAAAATGCTGAAGAAATTAACACCTTCAAAAATACACAAACTCAAATGACAAAAGAGGCCCAAAAATCCAGCAAGGAGAAGAATGCTTTAAAGAACAGAATTAGTGAAATGGAAAAGGAGGTTCAAAAATTCACTGAAGAAAATAGTTCTTTAAAAATTAGAATGGAGCAGATGGAAATTAATGACTTTATGAGAAACCAGGAAATTACAAAATAAAAGCAAAAGAATGAAAAAAAATAGAAGATAATGTGAAATAGCTCATTGGAAAACAACTGACAAGAAAATAAATTCAAGAGAGACAATTTAAATATTATGGGACTACTTGAAAGCCATGATCAAAAAAAGAGCACAGGTATCATCTTTCATGATTAAGAAAAACTGCCCTGATATTCTACAGCCAGAGGGCAAAAGTAATATTGAAAGAATCCACCAATCACCTCCTGAAAGATATTCAAAGAAAAAGAAACTCCTAGGAATATTGAAGCCAAATTCCAGAGTTCCCAGGTCAAGGAGAAAATATTGCAAACAGCTAGAAAGAAACAATTCGAGTATTGTGGAAATACAATCAGGATAATACAGGATCTGGCAGCTTCTACATTAAGCCATCAAAGGGCTTGCAATTTGATATTCCAGAAATCAAAGGAACTAGGATTAGAACCAAGAATCTTCTACCCAGCAAAACTAGTATAATACTTAGAAGGATTTGTAGCATTCTTGATGAAAAGACCAGACCTGAAAAGAAAATTTGATTTTCAAACACAAGAATCAAGAGAAGCATGAAGAGGTAAACAGGAAAGAGAAATCATAAAGGTCTTTCTAAAGTTTAACTGTTTACATTCCTACAAGGAAAGATAATATTTGTAACACTTGAGACTTTTCTCAGTATTTGGAGGCATTATACACACACACACACGTATGTGTGTGTGTATATATAAATGTACATATGTATGTATATATGTATGTATATAGACAGAGAGTGCAGAGTGCGTTGAGTAAGAAGGAATGTTATCTAAAAAATAAAATTAAGTATTGAGAGAGGAGTATATTGGGAGGAGAAAGGGAGAAATAGAATGGGGCAAATTATCACTCATAAATGAGGCAAGAGTAAGCTTATTCAGTAAAATAGAAAAGGGAAGAGGTGAGAGGGCAAAAGTGAAGCTTACTCTCTTCACATTTGGCTTAAGCAGGGAATAACATGCTCACTCAATTTGGTATGAAAATTTATCTAACACTACAGGAAAGTAGGGGAAAAGGGGACAAGTAAGATGAGGGGAATGAAAGAAGGGAGGGCAAATGGGAGAAGGTTGTAATTAGAGGTAAACACTTATGGGGAGGGACAAAGTCATGAGAGAGGAACGAGTAAATGGGGGACATGATAAGATAGAGGGAAATATAATGAGTTTTCCCGGAGATGACTCTTATGGAAATCTTTTGCAAAACTGCATATATGTAGCCTATATTGAATTGCTTGCCTTCTCAGTGGGGATGGGTGGGGAGGGAAGAAGATAGCGCAGTTGGAACTCAAAGTTTTAAGAATGAGTGTTGAGAATTGGTTTTGCATACAACTGGGAAATGAGAAACACACGTAATGGAGTATAAAAATCTATCTTGTCCTACAAGAAAAGAGAGAAGATGGGGAGAAGGGAATGGAACAGAGGGGTGTGGTAGAAGGGGGGGCATATTGAGGGAAAGTATAATCATAATGAAGGCATTATGCAATGGGGGAAGGGAGAGATGGGTAGAAAATATGGAACTCAAAATTTTGTGCAAATGAATGCTGAAAACTAAATACAATTAAATAAACATTAAAAATAAGAAAAGAATTTAGATTTTGTGCTCTTTGCTTCATATAATTTTAATATGGATATCGATTCATTTTCTATGATACCTTTTGTCAAACTTTAGTTTCCCTCTTTATTTTCTTGAGTTATTAGTTTCATTTTTCCTTTCACTTTGTCTGAGACCATAATTGTTATCCTTCATGTTTTTTTACTTCAGTTTAAGCACGGCAGATCCAAATCCTTTACTTTAAGTCAGTGCAAATCTTTCTTTTTCAAGTGTTTGGGTAAACAATGGATTACTGGATTCTGGTTTCTAATCCATTCTGTTATCATGTTCCATTTTTATGATTGTGTTCACCCCATATTCATTTTTAGTTATGATTGATACCTGAATATTTCTCTCAATTATATTATCATACTTTTTCTTCTATTTTCTCTAAACCTATTTAACATGTTTCAATTCTGACTAATGTCTCCCTTAACCTACCTTTCCTCTTATTGCCTTCCTTTTCCTTTTTCCTTCTATTTCCCTATGGTATAAGATATAATTCAGAATCAAACTTTATGTAAGTATATTCTTCCATTCTTTAACTAAGTCAGATGAGTGTTAAAACTTCTGCCTCCACAGGACTTGGAGTGGCATGATCCCCCACCTACTTCACCTTCATTTTATAAACTTTTAATTATGTCCTTTTTTTAAGATACATATTCTCACTCATCATATACATTCCGTCTTACATTCCTCTTCTTCACCTTTACTTCTTTTCAGATTATCCATCCCAACTGTGTCACATAATGTTCTGAGGGAGATACATATATCATATCCCTACATGGAAATATAAACAGCTTGTTTTCTTTCTTCTTGTGTTTTCATGGTTCAGATATAGTAGGGAGTTAGCATTGTAAAGGTTCAGTACTCCCAAAGTAGTGTAATACAAAATGAGATTTGTTCACTGACCTACTTTTCTGAATTCTACAAATCACAAATGTTGATCAATCATCTTATAATCAGATGTGAGTTTTACAAGAGTATTATTAAATCAGATACTATTAGCCTTCTGAGGGGTTCTGTAGTTTCAGAGAAACATCACTCAACTCCTTTTTTATATGGTTATTTACTTTCGTTATTCCACTACAGGTAACATAGTGGGATCAGTGCCACACAGGTACATTTACAGAACTTTCTCGTTGCTCAGTACACAGGTAGGACCCATACTTGGAATGACTCCCCTCTACCCTAGCCCTGTGACCCAGTTTTTGGTATTAGGTAATAGAGAAACCAAAAGGCACTATTTTATGTATCCTGGAGTAATTCAAAGAAACCCTAATATTTCTTTCTGCTCTGGTACTTTCTGTCCTTTTTCACTCTCTTGGCCTTTTTTGAGTCCCTTGGTAATGGAATATTTTGTGTCAGGTACATTCATGTACACATCTCATTCTCAATGATGGCATACCTACCTCCAGAATAAATTGTGATATAGAAAGAAATATTCTCTGTGAACTTTTCATAGCAATGAAAATGCAAACCACATTAAGAGACATCTGGATTCTAATCCTTTCAATGATCAGTTTTGATTTTTTTGAGTAACTAAGATGAAATATCCTTTCCTTCATTAGCTAGAGGGAGTACACACTAAGTGTGGAATATGATGTGCTCTATCTGCATGTTTGGTTGCATTATGCTCCTTTGGTAAAACATATACTGTCTTGAGAGTGAGTTTTGAGAAATGGCAATAGTATTTTTGAAAAGTTTCAAAAAGCATTTTAAAGAAAAGAAAAGAAGAAAAGCAATCCTTTTCTACTTTGTATTTTCCTAAAATTGAATAGATAGATCATAACAATCCACGTTCAGTTATAAGTTAGATAGAGAAAATGAATTATACAAGTGATCAGAAAGAAGGCATCAGGTAGGGAATGGACACAATAGATTCTAAGAAATGAATTAAGATTTTTGTTGAATGCAGAGAAAGTAAAACGAAAAATTAATGTGTTATTAGCTTGTAATAATGCCTCCATTTACTGAGTCATGATGATTTTCTTCATCTAGAAATCAAGCAGCAAGTATTTATTGAATCATTGCTATGATCTCAATACATTGACAAACATTATCTAGACAGTGACCTAACTAGAAAATTTTGATCTCAGCACATTTAGGAAAAAGTCAAATCTCTTGACCTTTAACTATACAGATGAATTACTTGACCCCACAAATAGAAATATGTGAAAGTGATGGAAAACAACGTATTTATTCAAACCTTCATTTGTACCTTAATATGTGTGTGTATGTATGTATGTATATATATATATATAAAATACCTCATCCTCAACCCCTCAAAATTTGCTTCAACAAATATAGACTAGAGACATGAAGGAAATCGCTTATCTTAAAAAATAATCATAATCCTTGCAAGTTTATAAATGTTAGTGTCACTATACATTTATTTGCAGTGCTTTAAAGACTATCATATCTTGAAATATACACTATTGGTTCAGCAGAATAATGGATATGGAAGAAATAACTGTCTAATATGATTAAATTCATAGAAGTTACCTTGGATACAGTTGGATCCCAATAAGGTTTAAAAGTATTCTCTGCAATGTTCAAATTTCTCCTAAGGACAGAAATCTCTGTTTAAATTTTTACATTTTCCTCTTCAGGGAAGAAAACTACATAGGGGAGGAAACTCTAATTAGAGTCCTCAGAACACTGCTTTTTTCTGAAGAGTTAAAGTGAGTTTGTGATACGGAACTCATCTGATATCCCTCAATGCACAATGGGAAAGTGTCAAAGGTATGTTGAGACTTACTATTTCCTTAAAAGTGTGCTCAGTCTCCTCATCCTTTTTTAACCCACTGACAGGAAAATTAGCCATATAAACTCACTCTCACACAGCTGGCCTTGTCAATGATCCAGTAACGAAATGTTACCTTTTCATTAAGTCTAACTCTCCTTCTAATGCTTTGGCTCATTGTATAATTGAATGCTGAGGATATTTGCCTGAGAAACTTTCCTGATTTTTTTTTTCATGATACTGAAAGTACTATACATTGTTTCCATTATCCTTCCTTTGTTTTTTTTTCTATTATAATCATATTATATATTTTTCTTTATAATTAGACACTAAAACTTGGAATATTCCATCTCCATGTATTAGAATAACTTCAAAATCCCACTTTCATTTATTTAATGAAATGAGTTCAACAAGCACTTTAATCAAGCACATGTATCATTTACTTAGTTCCAGGGGATAAGTCAGTACCCTGAACTTCAGAGAAAATACACAGTAATCTAAATCAACTGTCTGACAGTAAGCGATATGTGCATCAAATATCAACAGACAGATGCAACTGCCTGACCATACTTACATAGTTACCAGAGAAGTAAGCACCAGCTTCGGGGTTTTTAAAGCCAAGGGACTTCTTACAGACTTCTCAGAGACTCATTTGGCTAAACAAAATACGTCCAGTCAGTAAGCCCCTCGTTTAATGATTTAAAAAAGCAAAAAACATTGGTATGAGAAGGGGGAGATTTCCATGTTCTCTTTTTTGAGGGGAGGAAGAATAAAGATAAGAGACTGATTAAGGAAGAGATACTTATCCACAAAATAATGTTTTATTCATCCTTACTATTCCTTTAATGAAGAAAGAATGAGGGGATTCCAGTAATTAAAAAATGACCACTAAATTTCAAGTGGTATTGGATTTGCCAAATTGCCAAAAGCAATTTAGGATTGAAAATTTTTGTTTTCTCATAGTTACTTGAGCACTTATGTGAGCTTATATGTGCCCAGTTTAAGAACTAGACTACACATGATTCAGGTGATACATTACTTTGTCTAAAATGTACCCTGAAGTATGATGCAATTCATTTCTATATATTAGACATATTTTGACTCCATGGTTATTGAAGTGAAAATATAAAAATCTAGGAATACTCCTTTCCCATCTTTGGGAACAATTTTAGGAACCAAATCCTCCCAGTGAATAAATTTATTCCAACACATATGTAAATTTGAATTATTCTTTCATAAGAAACCCTGGTTTGAAAATAGTACCTATGTCTTCTTCAACTCATATGCAGGGTGTTATTGTAAGTAGTATGAATTCAATTTGATTCAGTGTTTAAAAAGGGTGTTTGTTATAACAAACTATATAAATAATTGAAAAGAATTTCAGTATTCTAACTGTAAAATGTGCCAAAGTTAAATTAAATAACTTAGTATGTTTATTTTTAGGAGGTTAGTGCAACAAAATGAACAGTAATAAAGATTTTTCTCATTAACAATGGTTACTGGCATTGCAAGATGTATGGGAAAATTCAGTTGGTCTGATTAGGTGATAGGTACTTAGTTCTGCAACTCTAATGCAGAATTAATTCCTCCAGTCTATTTACAAGCTATAGTCAGCAAGTTATACTGACTAGACACTTGGAACTTCTGAGTCTTTTCATATAATTAACACTACAAATATACCTAAATTGTCATTTTATAATCTCAGTTATCCACTCTAAGTGACATGGAAAAAATTGAAATTGAAAATTATATGTTATCTACTAATATTTTTATTTTCACCTAAATACATAATAACTCTATCTTATGTCAGAGAATATCATCGTAGCTAATATATACTGTTGAATGATTTTTAATATTTTACCCAGATACTACTAGAAGCTAAATAATTGAACTTGTAGATAAGTGCATAATATCTTTTGTACATGTATTTCTTTGATTCTCACTTTGACTCTTTGTCAGGTAGTTATGCCAAACACTATTATTTTCATTTTAAAAATAAGAGGATGCCTGGAGACAAGATGTTGGAGTAAAAAGCAAGGACTTCCTTAAGCTCTCCACAAAACCCCTCCAAATAACTATAGAAAATATCTCTAAACAAATTCTAGAGCAGCAGAATCCATTAGATGATAGAATGAAACAAATTTCTAGCGCCAAACAATCATGAAGTTTTAGAGGAAAGGTCTGTTGCACCAGACTGAGACAGGAGTGCAGTCCAGCATGGACCACATCAGGACAGACAGGGCTCCAGCAACACGTGGTGTAAGATTCAAGGGAATGAATCACTGGACGCTGTGGTGGTTTCTAGACTCCACAATCCACAAACACTAAAGTCAACTTAGCAGTTCAGTAGGAAAGTTCTGCAGGACCTGGTTGAGAGAGGAGACTGATACAGACCCAGACCCGGACAAAAGGCAAGAGTGGTAGCAGTAGCAGTGCCTCCTCCTAGAGCTCTCAGCTCACAGGGGATTGTAAGGATCTCCTTGTCGGCTCTGAGACAAGATTCAATTATTTTTCCTGTGCTTTGATCTCGGTCACAGTCCTGGTTGGTGGTCCTAAGGTAGAGAGGAGTGCTGGGATAGTGGAGCTCTTTCCTGCAGTAAAGAGGGAATCCATCTCATGATTAGAAGGCAGAAAAGAGAGAGGTGTGGTCAGTCATGGAGCAGAGCACACACCAGAAGAGGAGCAAACACCTCTCAATTGATCATTCCACCTCAGAAGAATGGAAAATGCACAGGTCTCTAGAACTATCTCTGAAGAATGCGTACTCTCCACTCTGAAAGCAGAATCCTACCTTAACAAAGAGATAAATAGTGAAGTAATTAACTGGGAAAATGAGCAAACAGTAGGGAAAATACAGACTACAGAATTTTACTTTAGTGACAAGGAAGACCAAAACATACAACCAGAAGAAGACAACAAAGTCAAAGCAGATACATCCGAACCTTCCAAGAAATATATATGAATTCGTCTCAGAGCATAGAAGAGCTCATAAAAGATTTTTTAAATCAAGTAAGTTGAACAGAGGAAAAATAGTGAAGAGAAATTATATTTATGCAAGAAAATCATGAAATTTGAGCCAACAGCCTGCTAAAGGAACACCCCTCCCCAAATGCTGAAGAAAATAAGACCCTAAAAATCAACTAATTCAAATGACAAAAGAGTTCCAAAAAACCATTAAGGAGAAGAATGCCTTAAAATGCAGAATGGAAAGCCCAGTGGAAAAGGTGGTCCAAAAGCCCTCTAAAGAAACTAATTTCTTGAAAATTAGAATGGAGCAAATGGAAGCTAATGACTCTATCAGAAATCAAGAAATTATAAAACAAAACCAAAAGAATGAAACAAATAAGGCAATGTAAAATAGCTGGGTGGAGTTTTTCCATTTCCAAGAGCCAAGATTGTGGAGAGGTTGGCAATTGCTATCTCTCTCCCCTTGCTGTCCTTGACAAGTCCAGAGAATATCTCACCGGGAAAAAGCTTGAAAGAGTGGGAGCAGCAGAAGGGGGAAACAGTCTCTTAGTCTGTGAGGCTAGGAAAATCACTAAGAGTCCCTCTTGCTTTGAGTGAAGGGGACCAGTGCAGGAACAGAACTGTCCCAGACAGCCCCACGTCAGCAAACCGAGAGAAGGTACTAAGCCCCAGGAGAGTGAAGCTATGCAACCATCTAAACGAGGACCCCAGCCATGCCTCAACATGCTAGGGGAATTGAGAAGACATTAGTGCAGTCGATACCACAAACCACTAATCTCAGCAGCTCTAGCTCAGCAGAAGAGATCTCCTGTGGCCAGACTACCCCTCCCCCACACTTAATGAGCTAGCTCCAGGGTAATTGCGAGGAAACATAAAAAAGACCTCACTTGACCTCTGCTTTCCAACACCAGTAGCTCAGTAACAGGTAAGGTGCAGCATTTTAGCTTTGAACTGAAAGAACTAGAGGCCACAATACACAAAGCCTCAAATTGTGCACAAACTATGGGACAGAGCCCCTGTGCAAAGTAGACAGAAATCTACTTTAAAAGCCAGGAAAAGTGTGATTATCATGAGTAAGATGCAAAGCAGAAAAGAAAGGACCTTTCTAAGATTCTAAGAATCTTTCTATGGGGACAAGGATCAAAGTACAAATACCAAAGAAGCCAGTATTGAGACAGTAGTTGCATCTGAAACTTCAGAAGGGAATATGCACTGGTCTGAAGCACAAAGAGCCTTCTTGGAAGAGCTCAGTAAGGATCTTAAAAGCCAAACTAGAGAAATTGAAGAAAAACTGACCAATGACTTTTAAAATATGAAAAAAGCAATCACAGAAGAATTTTTTTATTAACAATTAACCACCTGAGACACAAATAATAACTATGTATGCTAACTTCATAATCCCTTGACCTAATTGTCTCCCCACCATCACTAAGAATTAAAGGATCATGAATTACTGTTGCTGATCTAAAGTCCTAAGGCTAAGCTGAGTTTAAGACTTAAGTGGCTTACATGCCTTTCTATACCTATTCTAGTTCCTGCTTAAACAACAATTATAAAATCTAATTTACCATTAGAACCTAAACTTTTCCACTAATGCCAAATTTTACTCAAAATTACTTGCCTCTAGGAGACTTGGACAAAAATTCATTTTCCCAAACTAAAGATGTCTCTGACTTAGTATCAGTAATGAATCCAGTGAATTGTTTTAATACTAATTGCTTTGACATCATTTTGTAACATGTCCAATTTTCCTCCCCATCTCTCCCCTCCCCCACCCCTAATACCTTGCATTCTGATTACTCCTTCACTCAATGAGCCTTCCCTTCTGTCACACCCCACCCTTCCATTATCCCCATCTTCTCTCTTGTAGGGCAAGATAAATTTTATACCCCATTACCTCTGTTTCTTACTTCTCGGTTATATGCAATAATAATTCTCAACAATTCTCAACATTAGTTTATAATACTTTGAATTCCACTTTTCCCTCCCTTCCTCCCTCCCTATCTATTTCCACTGAGGCAAGCAATTCAATACAGACTATATATGTGTTGCTTTTCAAAAGACTTCCATAATAATCATGCTGTGTAATACTAGTTATATTGGCCTCTATTCTACTCTATCCCCCCTTATTGTTTTCTTCCCTCATTTGACCTTGTCCCTTCCCAAAAGTGTTTATTTCTAGTTACTCCCTTCTCCCATTTGCCCTCCCTTCTCTCATTCCTCTTACCCAACTTGTTGCCTCCTCCCCTACTTTCCTGTAGCATAAGATAGATTTTCATACCAAATTAAGTGAGCATCTTATTCCCTCCTTAGTCCATATGAGGAGAGAGTAGCTTCACTTTCCCCCTCTCTCTTTCTCCCTTCTCTCTTCCATTGAACAAGATTTTTCTTTATCTCTTTTATGACTTATAGCCTGCCTCATTTCATTTCTCCCTTTCTCCCCCAATATTTTCCTCCTTCACTCCTTAATTTTTATTTTATATCCTTTTTTTGTGGATATCATCTCTTCTGATTCAACACAGTACTCTCTGTTTGTGTGTGTGTGTGTGTGTATAAACCCTCCACCGATACAAATACTGAGAAAAGTCTCAAGAATTATAAATATTTTCTTTCCGTGTAGCAATGTAAATAGTTCAGCTTTAGAAAGTCCTTTACAGAGGGGCAGAGCCACAATGGTGGAATGAGAGCAAAAACTCACCTAAGCTCTTAGACAATCTCCTTCAGATACCTCTAAAAAGAGAATGTGACCAAATTTTGGAGGTGCAGGATCCAATAAGAGACAGATTAAGGCAGATTCAAAGTCCAGGACAGACTGAAAGGTCCATGGGAAGGCTCTGTTCCAAGGTGGTGAGCCCATAGCACACAGTGCAGCAACTTCAGCACAGAGGAGTGGGAGGGCTCCAGGAAACCTGATACAGCAGCAGGTAAAACCAGCGGAGTGGCAGCCCAGGGTGAGAGATCAGCAGAACCCAGTGAGTGACAGCCGCTGAGCACCAGATATCAGCCACAGCAGCTCCTGAGGCTTTCAGCCCACAGATCAAATGTCTGTAAGTCACCTACTTGAACTTCCAAGAGCCAGGAAGGTGGAGTGATCAGTAAATTCTCTCCCCCACCTTGATGACCTGGAAAGAACCATAAAATATTTCCCTAGAAAAATCCTGGATCAGTGGGAACAGAAGAGAAGGCAAACAGCCTCATACCACCTGAGGCCAGGAAAATACCTAAGGGGGATTCCTCCTGTTGTGTCAGAGGCAAACAAGAAGGACAGGGGACATAGGGCAGTAGAAACTGGCACTAGGACCCAGGCAAGCCTCAGTGCCAGGAGAGGAGGCCCAGGAGAGGTGGAAACCCGTATTATGATCTAGGAGTGACTCAGCACTCTAGGGGAAATGGGAAGAGAATAAGGCAGCTAGGATCACCATCCCTGGAGCTTGTCTTTGCCTCAGTTCAGATGAGATCTCCTGTGACCAGACCACCAGTCCTCCTCACTTAACAAGCTAACCCCAGGGCAGATCAGGGAAACACAAAACAAAAAGATAAAAAGACAGGTGCTCTTAGCCTTGTCATAAAGTCAGCTCAACACCAATTCTGTAACTTCTAGCTGAAAGAACTAGAAGCCATAACACACAATCACCATCATAAACAAGAAGAAGCAAATTAAGAGTAAAAAGACATAGAATCTTTTTATGGAGATAAGGACCAAATCACAAATACCAAAGACATCAGTACTGAGACAGTACTTCCATCGGAAACTTCACAAGGGACTATGAACTGCTCAAAAGCACAAACAGTTCTCCTGGAACACCTGGAGAAGGAAATAGAAGAAAAACTGGCCAATGATTTTAAAATTATGAAAAAAGAATTCACTGATGAGAATATCTCTTTAAGAAGGAAAACTGAACAAATGGAAAAGGAAGTACAAAAATTAACTGGAGAAAATAACTCCTTAAAAAGAAACATTGGACAGACAGAAAAGGAGATGCAAAAGTTAACTGAAGAAAATTATTTGATAAAAATTAAAATTGGGAAACCAGAAACTACTAACTCTATGAGACAGCAAGAATCAGTCAAACAAAATCTAAAGAATGAAAACAGAGAAGAAAATGTAAACTATCTAACTGGAAAAAAAACAACTAACCTGGAAAATAGATCCAGGAGAGAAAATTTAAGAATTATTGGCCTGCCAGAAAGTCACGATGAAAAAAAAAGAGTCTGGACAATATCTTCCAGGAAATCATCAAGGAGAACTGCAGAAGTGCTAGATCCAGAGGGCAAAATAATCATTGAAAGAATCCACCGTTCCCCTCCTGAAAGGGATCCCAAATTCAAAACCCCAAGAAATATCGTTGCCAAATTCCAGAACTATCAAGTAAAGGAGAAAAAACTACAGGAAGCCTGAAAGAAACAATTCAAATATTATTTACATGAAGTGATGATGCTGAATTCTAAACTGTTTTTGTTACCAAAAATTTGGATTATGTTTACAGCAAATTAAAATATTTGATAATTTACTGCTACTATAACGATCTGGTTGCTTTGAACCTTGATAATTAATCACTAGAATGCATAGAAATCATATACAGCTCAGTAATTAAGAATACACCAGAGTTGCATTTACTCAGTCACAACCTTCAGAAGAACATTTGGGTAGAAAATGAAACAAGAGTTGTAGAGGAGCATAGGTTTATTTCATTTACAACTACACACTACTGGGCAATGAATGAATGAATACCTATAAGAACATGTCCAGAAATAAAAAAAAAATCCTATTTTGCTGCCCACAGTGATATATACCTCAGAATAACGATGAGAGATCAGGAATTTGGAGTAACCTATAGCTCAATAGAAAATACAATATGCATACTTTTGAAACATATGCCAAATGAAAAGCTCTCTAGAACATGGGAGGGTCGTATTTAATGTATTATTTATCCCATAAAAAGAAGTTCAGACAGGTCACTGACAAAGAGCGCTAGAGAGCAGATAGAACATGCAACTTACAGAATGAATCTCATTAGACTGAAAAACAAAGAAACAAACTTTAAAAAGTGAAGACTGAGAGCAAGAAAGTGGTCTAATGAACCAATATCTTGACTGTTTTGGCAAATCAAATCACTGAGTGCAAACTATGTGCATTGGTATTTAACAAGAATAAAGTTAAATGTACTTCTAGTCATTTTAACTTATTTTTGTTATTTTGTCTTATTATTTGTTGGAATGCATTTTGTATGTGCTTTGCTGTGTGCCTCTGATTGCATTAGATTACTATGTCAAAAAAGTAAAATAAAATTGAGTATCTGATAAACTGTGTTCTTATGAGGATCGGCAATGATGAAGCTAAATGTGAATATGAGACATTGATTCTATTTGCACTGTGTCATTTTTTTCCAGGCTCTTTCACAGCAGCGATCTCACTTCACTTATCAAAAGAAAGCTTTTAGATAGGTAGAAAAATATTTTACTCAATACTATGAAAATGAAATAATTTAAACAGAAATGTGTTAAATGATTTGCCAGACTGGTTTTGGAGTATTTTATTCAGTTTGATGCATCACACATTAAGACAATCATTGGCATAGTTTAGAATTCAGAGTAGGATCATAGTGAATGATATACATCTAGAAAATATAGTGATAACTGCCATAGAATATATAAATTTGGCATGAGAATAAGTCTGCATTGCTTCACAGCAGAATAAGGTCAGTGAATGAAAGTTATAATGAGAAAGTTCTTGGTTCAAGATGGAAATTACCATTATAATAATTAGAAGTATCTAATAATACCAAGGGCTCTCTCAGAAAAAAAAAAAAACGTGAAATCCATTTTAAGTGAGGCTTTGAGTGAAGGCCAGATGAATATGTAATGCAAAAAGTTCAACTTTAATAAGTACATTATGATTGATTTCTCTTTCATATTTTCTTCCTTATGCTTCACTTGAAATGTGTATCTTAAAGAAAAGTTTCATATTCATCTCTAGGCTTTCCAGCAAGAATGCATCAAATCCTCTGTTTCATTGAATGTCCATGCTTTTTCCCCTTGAAGTGTTATACTCAGTTTTTCTTGATAGGTGGTTCTTGGTTTGAGCACTAGCTCCTTTGACTTCCAGAGTAACACATTGCAAGCCCTCAGATTCTTTAATGTAGAATCTGATAAATTTTGTGATTTTCTGATTTGTTTCCACAGTATTTGAATTGTTTCTTTCTGGATGCTTACAACATTTTCTCCTTTTCCTGGGAATTCAAGAACTTGCCTACAATATTCTTAGGAGTGTTCCTTTGGGGATCTTTTTCAGGAGGTGATGAGTGGATTCTTTTCATTTATATTTTCCCCTCTAGTTCTAAAATATCAGAATAGTTTTCCTTGATAATTTCTTTAAAGATGATGTTTAGGCTCTTTCTTTGATCATGACTTTCAGATAGTCCAATATTTTTAAAATTATCTTTCCTTGATTTATTTTCCAGCTCAGTTATCTTTCCACTAAGATATTCTAATGTTTTTTTGAACATAGCCTTCCTCAGTCTTCCCTCCCTTCTTTCAATCCCCTTCCTCTTTAATCCCCTCTTCCCTTACTGCTTCTTCCCTCCCTTTCAGCCTCCCCCCTTTTTTTCCCCTTTCCCCTGCTACTGCCTATAGAGCTGGTTTTATTTCTATGCTTAGCTAAGTTTGTTGTTCTCTCCTTGAATCCAATCAGAAGAGAGTATCTCTCAAACAATGCTCATCTTCCTCCCCTCTATTCCTCTACTGTAATGCATTATTATGCCTCTTCCTGTGAAGTAATTTATTTTTTTCTGTCTCTTCCTTTTCACATCTCCCATTAAAATCCTTTCGGACCCTTAAATCACATTTGTTATCACATCATTTAATTTGTACCCACTCCCTCTATCCATGTATATCCCTTTTATATATCACAATAAATATACAATTCCCTAGATTAACAAGTATCAACTTCCCGTATAGAGATGTAAACAGTTTGCTCATAGTGAATAACAAGTTTGCTTCCCCTGTTTGACCTTTTATGCTTCTGGAAGTCCATTACTTCATTGAAAATCCATCTCATGCCTGCAATATTATGCAAAACTTTTCTGGATAATTAATCCATGGTCGGAGTCCCAGCTCTTCGCTTTACAGAATATCATTTTCCAATTCCTTTGATATTTTAGGGTAGAACCTGCAAGGTCCTGAGTGATCCTTACTGTAGGCCCTCGATATTTGAATTGTTTCTTTCTGGCTATCTGCAGTACTTTCTTCTGCACTTGATAGTTCTGGGATTTGGCAACGACATTCCTTGGTGTTTTCAGTTTGGGATTCGTTTCAGCAGGTGAATGGTGGATTGTTTTGATGACTATTTTGCACTCTGCATCTAGGATTTCTGGAAAACTTTTCTTGATTGTTTCTTGAATGATATCGTCCAGCCTCTTTTTTTCATCATGGCTTTCTGGTGGACCAATAAACCTTAGATTCTCTCTCCTTGATCTGTTTTCTAGGTCAGTTGTTTTTTTTCCAATTAGATATTTTAATTTTTTTTTGTATCTTTTCATTCTTTAGATTTTCTGTGACTCATTCTTTTTTTTTATTTCTAATAGATTCTTTTTTTAAACAAAAAATTATTAATTGAACTTTTTACATTTATTTGCACAAAATTTTGGGGTTCCAAATTTTCTCCTCTTTTATCCCCATCCCCTACCCCAATACACCGAGCAATCTAATTTTCCCTATCACCAATCTGCCCTCTCTTCTATCATCCCTCCCTTCTCTTGTCCCTATCTTCTCTTTTGTCCTGTAGGGCAAGATGACTTTCTATTCCCCATTCACTGAATTTCTTATTTCCTAGTGCAGCAACAATACTTAACAGTTGTTCCTAAAACTTTGAGTTCCAAATTTTCTCCATCCCTCCCTCCCCACCCATTCCCTTTGGGAAGGCAGGCCATTCAATATAGGCCATATCTGTGTAGTTTTGCAAATGACTTCGATAATAGTCGTGATGTGTAAGACTAATTGTATTTCCCTCCATCCTATCCTGCCCCCCATTGTTTCTATTATGTCTTTTGATCCTGTCCCTCCCCGAATGTTGACTTCAAATTGATCCCTCCTCCCATTGCCCTCCCTTCCATCATCCCCCACCCCTTGCTTATCTCCTTCTCCCCCACTTTCCTGTACTGTAAGATAGGTTTTCATACCAAAATGAGTGTGCATTTTATTCCTTCCTTCAGTCAAATGTGATGAGGGTAAACTTCTTGTTTTTTTTTTTCCTCAGCTCTCCTCTTTTTCCCTCCACTAAAAAGTCTCCTGCTTGCCTCTTGAATGAGATATAATTTACCCCATTCCATTTCATCCTCTCTCCTCCCACTGCATTTCCCTCTCACTGTTTACCTTAATTTCTTTTTAAGATATGGTCCCATCCTATTCAATTCACTCTGTGCTATCTGTCTCTGTATGTGCGTGGATGTGTGGATGTGTGTGTGTGCACATATGTACATGTGTTTGTGTGTGTATGTGTGTGTGGTCCCACCAACTATCCAGATACTGAAACGTTTTAAGAGTTACAAATATTGTCTTTCCATGTAGGAATGTAAACAGTTCACTCTTGATAAGTCCCTTATGACTTCTCTTTGCTGTTTCCTTTTTCATGCTTTTTATTCTTGTGTTTGAAACTCAAATTTTCTTTTCAGCTCTGGTCTTTTCATCAAGAATGCTTGAAAGTCCTCTGTTTCATTGAAAGGCCATATTTTCCCCTGAAGTATTATACTCAATTTTTCTGGGTAGGTGATTCTTAGTTTGAGTCCTAGTTCCTTCGACTTCTGGAATATCCTATTCCATGCCCTTTGATCCCTTAATATAGAAGCTGCTAGATCTTGAGTTATCCTGATTGTATTTCCACAATACTGAAATTGTTTCTTTCTAGCTGCTTGCAAGATTTTCTCCTTGACCTGGGAGTTCTGGAATTTGGCCACAATGTTCCTAGGAGTTTCTCTTTTTGGATCTCTTTCAGGCGGTGATCAATCGATTCTTTCAATACTTATTTTGCCCACTCGTTGGAGAATATCAGGACAGTTTTCCTTCATAATTGCATGGAAGACGATGTCTAGGCTCTTTTTTTGATCTTGACTTTCAGGTAGTCCCATAATTTTTAAATTTTCTTTTCTAGATCTATTTTCCAGGCCAATTGTTTTTCCAAGGAGATATTTCACATTCTCTTCCATTTTTTCATTCTTTTGGTTTTGTTTTGTGATTTCTTGGTTTCTCAGAAAGTCATTAGACGCCATCTGTTCCATTCTAATTTTGAGAGAATTATTTTCTTCAGTGAGCTTTTGAACCTCTATTTCCATTTGACTGATTCTGCTTTTGAAAGCATTCTTCTCCTCATTGACTTTTTGAACCTCTTTTGCCAATTGAGTTAGCCTATTTTTCAAGGTGTTATTTTCTTCCGCATTTTTTTGGGTCTCCTTTACCAAGGTATTGACCCGTTTTTCATGCTTTTTTGCATCTCTCTCATTTCTCTTCCCAGTTTTCCTCCATCTGTCTAACTTGATTTTCAAAATCCTTTTTGAACTCTCCATAGCCTGAGCCCATCAGACATCTAAATGGGATGTCTGGGATACAGAGACCCCGACCTCCACGTCTTTCCCTGATGGTAAAAATAGTTCCTCGTCATCAGAATTGAAAGGGGGGGACATCTGTACCCCCTCAAAGTAGCTTTCTATCGTCTTATTTTTCTTCCCTTTTCTGGGCATTTTCTCAGCCATTTCTGAGATTCCTGTTCAGCCCTGCCTAGATCCACCCAGCTAGTGCTTGGGGTCTGAGATTCAAATGGGCTTTCCAGGGCAGGTGCGGCTGCTATTCAATGTGAGCTTAAGTTCTGGTGCTCAGGTGGGGGCAGGGCTGCCTCTCAGGCTCAGTTCCCTCAGGGGCTTTATGCAGAGACCTTCACCAATGGGGTAGGTCGGGGCAGGGCCGTCTCTCAGGCTCAGTTCCCTCAGGGGGTTTATGCAGAGACCTTCCATAACGGAGCTTCTGCCTGCTCGGGGAGTCCCGGCCACCACTGCCTCTGCCGCTGTCTCTGCCGCTGCCTCCCAAGGGGGCCCAAGTCACGGAGACACCCTGCTCCCCTCTCGGGCAGCTCAGAAGTCTCTCTCACTGACCTGTAGTGTCTGTGGGCAGAGGGACCTTCCCGGCCGCCCAAGATTCCGTTCCTGAAGCCAGCTCGGATCTGCTCCTCTGGGGCCATGCATCCAGGGCAGCTCAGGGGTGGGCTCCGCTTTTTGGGGCGCAATGGACCCCTGGCGAACGGCTCTCCAGGGCTCTCTGGAATGGAAATCTTTTCCACTGTGTTTCTGTGCACCTTGCAGTGCTCCAGAATTTGTGGGGAGTTCTTCTTGCAGTAAATATATGGGCTGTGAGTTCGGAGCTAACAAACGTTAGTCTTTCTACTCTGCCATCTTGGCTCCACCCCCTCTGTGACTCATTCTTAACGTCTCATAGATTCATTAGCTTCTACTTGCCTGATTCTAATTTATATCAAATTGCTTTCTTCATTTAACTTTTGCATTTCCTTTTCCTCTATCCAATTGTTCCATTTAAGGAGTTATCTTGTCCAATTAGATTTTGTGCTTCCTTTTTCCATTTGTACAATTGTCCTTTTAAATTCTTCTCTGATTTCTTTTTCATACTTTTAAAGTCATAGGACAGTTTTTCTTCTATTTCTCTCATTTGAGTTTTAAAATTCTTTAAAATCCTCTTCCAAGTTCCCAGGTCAAGGAGAAAATACTACAAGCAGCTAGAAGGAAACAATTCAAGTATTGTGGAAATGCAATCAGGATTACACAGGATCTGAGAGTTTAAACATTAAGGGACTGAAGGGCTTGGAATAAGATATTCTGGAAGTCAAAGGAACTGGGATTAAAACCAAGAATCACCTACCCAGAAAAAGTGAATATAATACTTCAACATAATAAATGGTCATTCAATGATATAGAGGACTTTCAAGCATTCATGTTGAAAAGACCAGAATTATATAGAAAATGTGACTTTCAAACACGTGAATCAAGAGAAACTTGAAAAGGTAAACAGGAAAGAGAAATCATAAAATACTTTCTTTTTTTTAAAGTTATAGACAATTATTTTATGTGAATATTTTTGGTGATATGGTACCAATTACACATTTACATTATTTCCTATGGGAAAATTCACTTTGTAATATGAACAAATTGCATGATGAACAGAATCTTGGGGCAAATTAAATACCTAAACCAATGTTCTACTTTACATAGATTCACACATATGTACATATATATGTAACAAACACATATATATGCATACACATATGTGTATACATAAACACACATATGTGTACAAATATACCCATATATGCATATATGCACATATTTGGTTTTCAAGACCCGAATAAGGAGATACATACATAAGTTTCATATATATATGTATACATAAATATACACCAGAGCATATTTTTTAATATATATATGTATGTGTATATATGTATGTACATGTATATACCCATGTATGTACATATATATGACACTTTAAAGACCAATCTGAATTATTTATTTTTCCCCCTAACTTTTTCTTCAATATATTCATTTATTTATTTTTAATACTCTACAATCACTACACTAACACTTAGATATTTTTACCCCTACCAAGCCCCCACCATCCCCCTTCATCCCCAAGACTGCATAAAATTCTATATAGGATCTACACATATGTTTCTATTGAATACATTTTCATTATACTCATGCTGTGTAGAAGAATTAAAATATATGGGAGAAATCATATGACAAACCAAAACATAATACACACACACACACACACACAAAATCACAAAATGATCCGCTACATTCTGCTATTGAATTCCATAGTTCTTTCTCTCAATACGGAAAGTTTATTTCCTTGAAAGACCATCGGGAATTTTTTTTTTTTTTTTTACTGTCCTTGCATTGTTTTGAAGAGCCAAAGCCTACCACAAAAAACTCTCACACTCAGTGGTTGTTACTATGCACAATGTTTTCCTGGTTAGGCTCATTTCACTCAGCATCAGATAATATAAGTATTTCCAGGCCTTTCTGAAGTCTTCTCCTTCATCATCTCTCATGATGCAATAGTATTCCATTACATTCATATATCATAATTTATTCAGCCATTCCCCAATTGATAGGCAATCCCTTGATTTCCAGTTTTGGGCCACTATAAAAAGTGCTACTATAAATATTTTTGTACATGTGGGACCCTTTCACATTTTTTAGATCTCTTGGGGGTACAGTCCTAGAAGCAATATTGATGGGTCAAAGGGTATGCACATTTTTGTAGCCCTTTGGGCATAGTTCCAAACCCTTCTCCAGAATGATTGGATGAGCTACAGCTCCAGCCACACTGAATCAATGCACCAACTCTCCCACATCCTCTCCAATATTTATTATTTTCCTGTCTTGTCATGTTTGCCTATCTAAGTGATGTGATATGGTACCTCAGAGTTGTTTTGACTTGCATCTCTCTAATCAAAAGTGATTTAGAGCATTTTATAATATGATTATAGATATCTTTAATTTCTTCCTCTGAAAATTGTCTGTTCATACCCTTTAGCCATTTATCAATTGTAGAATGACTTTTATTGTTGTACATTTGACTCAGTTCTCTATATATTCTAGAAATGAGACCTTTATCCCCTAGATTGGGTATACATTTTTTCCCCAATAAATTATGTCCTTCCGAATTTTGGTTGCATTGTATTTGGTTGGGCAAAAACTTTTCAGTTTAGTGTATTCAAAATTATCGGACTTGCACTTTATAATGCTTTACATTTCTTCTTTAGTCAAAAATACTTCTCTTTTCCATAAACCTGGTAAATACAATATCCCTTGCTCCTCCAAAATTTGTCCATGATATCAATCTTTATACCTAGATCATGTACCCATTTAGACTTTATTCTTCTGTAGGGTATCAGGCATGGGTCTATGCCTAGTTACCACCACACTGTTACCCACTTTTTCCCAGCAACTTTTTTTTTAAACAGTGAGTTCTTAGGCCAGAAGCTGGGGTCCTAGAGTTTATCAAAGAGGAGACTGCTATATTCATTGTCTACTGTGTCTTGAGTTTCTAACATATTCCACTTGTCTACCCTACTCTTTTTTAGCCAGCACCAAGTGTTTTTGACAATTGCTCCTTTACAATACAACTTGAGATCTGGTAGCACTAGGCCACCTTCCCAATTACTTTTTTCATTAGTCCCATTGATATTCTGGACCTTTTGTTCTTCCAGAAGAATTTTGATATTATTTTATCTAGCTCTAGAAAATAATTATCTGATAGTTTAATTGGTATGGCACTAAATAAGTAAATTAATTTAGGTAGAATTGTCATTTTTCTTATATTGGCTCAGCCACAACATGAACAACTGATGTTTTTCCAAATACTTAGACTTGACTTTATTTGTGCAAAAAGTGTCATGTAATTGTGCCCATATAGCTTCTGGGTTTGTTTTGGCAGGTAAACTCCCAAATATTTTATACTGCCTATCCTAATTTTAAATGGGATTTCTCTTTCTATCTCTTGCTGTTGGACTTTGTTACTAATATATAGAAATGCAGAAGATTTCTGCGGGTTCATTTTGTAACCTGTAATTTTGCTGAAGTCCTTTATTATTTCAAGTAGTTTTTTACTTGAATCTCTGCGGTTCTCTAAGTGTATCATCATATCATCTGCAAAGAATGATAACTTAGTTTCTTCTTTACCTATTCTTACTCCTTCAATTTTTTTTATCTTGTCTAATTGCTACAGCTAACATTTCTAGTACCATATTGAATAATAGTGGTGACAATGAACATGCTTCTTTCACTCCTGATATTATTGGCAATGCATCTACCTTATTTCCATTGCATATAATACTTGCTGAAGGTTTTAGGTAGATACTGCTTACTATTTTATGGAAAGTTCCTTTTATTCTTATGTTCTCCACGATTTTTAATAGGATGTGTATTTTATCAAAAACTTTTTCTGCATCTATTGAGATAATCATGTGTTTTTTGTTAGTTTGGTTGTTAATGTGATCGATAATGCTAATATTTCTCCTAACATTGACCCAGCCCTGCATTCCTGGTATGGATCTTCCCTGATCATAATGTATTATTCTTGTGGTAAGGTGCTGTATTCCTTTTGCTAAAATCTAATTAAAATTTTTGCATCTATATTCATTAGAGAAATTGGTCTATAATTTTCTTTCTCTGTTTTGTCTCTTCCTTGTTTAACTATCAAAACTATATTTGCATCATAAAAAGAATTTGGGAGGACTCCTTCTCCAATTTTCGAAATCAGTCGATATAGTATTTGAATTAACTGTTCTTTAAATGTTTGATAGAATTCACTTGTAAATCCATCTGACCCTGGAGATTTTTTTCTAGGGACTATCTTGATGGCTTCTTCCATTTCTTTTTCTCAGATGGGGTTAAGTGTTTAACTTCCTCTTCTGTTAATGTGGGCAATTTGTGTTTTTTTAATTACTCATCCATCTCATTTGGATTGTTAAATTTGTGTGCATCAAGTTGAGTAAAGCAATTTCTAATTATTGTTTTAATTTCCTCTTTCTTGGAGGTATGTTCACCCCTTTCATTTTTGATATTACTAACTTGATTTTCTTCTTTCTTTTTGAAACCGAATTGATCAAAGATTTATCAATTTTATTATTTTTTTCATAAAACCAACTATTGTTTTTATTTATTAATTCGATAGTTTTCTTAATTTCAATTTTATTAATTTCTCCTTTGATTTTCACTATTCCTAATTTGGTATTTCAATTTGGGGAATTTCAATTTGTTTTTTTTCTAGCTTTTTCAATTTCATGACCAAGTCATTGATCTCCTCTTTCTCTATTTTAATGTAGGCATTCAAAGGTATAACATTTCCCCTAAGAAGTGTTTTTGCAGTATCCCATAAGATTTGGTAGGTTGCCTCATTATTGTCATTCTCTTGAATGAAGGTTTTGAATGTTTCTATGATTTGTTCTTTAACCTACTCCTTCTTTAGGATTAGATCATTTTCTTTCCAATTAATTTTTTGTTTATCTTTCCGTGGCCATTTATTACATACAGTTTTTATTGCATTATGATCTGAGAAGGACGCCTTCATTATTTCTGCCTTTTTGCCCTGGATTATGTACTCATGGTCAATTTTTGTGTATGTGCTATATACTGCTGAGAAAAAGGTGTATTCCTTTCTATTTCCATTTAATTTTCTCCAGAGAGCTATCATATCTACATTATCCAGAGTTTAATTTACCTCCTGAACATCTTTCTTGTTTATTTTGAAGTTAGACTTATCAAGTTCAGAGAAGGGGAAGTTGAGGTACCCCCCTAGTATAGTTTTGCTGTCTATTTCTTCTTTCAACTCCCCCAACCTCTCCTCTGAGAATCTGGATGATATATCACTTGGAGCATACATGTTTAGTAATGATAATTCTTCATTGTCTATTATGTCTTTTAGCTGGATATAGTTTTCTTCCTTATCTCTTTTGATTCGATCTATTTCTGCTTTTGCTTTGTCTGAGATTAGGATTGTTAGTCCTGCTGAAGCACAATATATTCTGCTCCAATCATTGACCTTTATCCTGTATTTATCACCCCATTTCAAATATGTTTCTTGTAAAGAACATATTGTTGGGTTATTACCTTTAATCCTTTCTACTATCCACCTCCATTTTTTGGGAGAGTTCACTGCATTGACATTCACAGTTATGCTAACAATCTGTGTATTTCCCTCCATCCTCTTTCTCACCACTTGTGCTTTTAGCTCTCCTGTCTCCCTTCCCCTCCTCAATAGTTTTGACTTTTTACCACCAACTCCTGCAGACTTCCTTTCCTTCTTTTAGTCCCCCTCATTTTTACTCCCCTTTACCCTTACTGCTTCTTACCTCCCTTTTAACTTCCCCTCCCCTTTCATAGGCTTCCCCTCCTCCTGCCTATGGAACTAGTTATGATTATATACTTAAGTTTATTTTTCCCTCCTTGAACTACATAAGATGAGAGTACCTCTCAAACTATGCTCATCTCCCTCCCCTCTTTCCCACTGCTATAACTTTGTACTTCTTCCTGTGATGTAATTTACCATTTTCTCCTTTCTCTTTTTCATATCTTCAGTTACAATCCCTTTGCATGATGAAATCATACTTTAATATCCCATTATTTAGTTTATACTTGTTCCCTCTGTGAATATCCCTTTTATATTTCATAATAGATGTACCATTTTCACGATTAACAGGCATCATCTTCCCTTATAGGGAGGTAAGCAGTTTGTACAAATTGAGTAACAAGTTTTTGTTTTTTTTTTTTATTTACCTTTTTATGCCTCTCTTGAGACCTGTATTTGAAAATCACATTATCTATTAAGTTCTGGTGTTTTTGTCAGGAATTCTGGAAGTCCCTTAATTTGTTGAATGACCATCTGCTTGCCTGAAATGTTACGCTGACCTCTGCTGGGTAGTTGATCCTTGGTTTTAGTCCCAGGTCCTTTGCCTTATGGAATATAGGATTCCAATTCCTTCTAGACTTTTAATGTAAAAACTTCATGGTCTTGTGATCCTGATTGTAGCTCCTGGATATTCCAATGGATTCTTTCTGACTGTCTGTAGTATTTTCTCCTTCCCTTGACTGGGATTTGGCATTTCTTGGGGTTTTGAGTTTGGGATCCCTTTCAGGAGGGGAATGATGGATTCTTTCCATGACTATTTTACCCTCTGGATTTAGCACTTCTGCACAGTTTTCCTTGATAATTTCCAGTAAGATATTGTCCATCTAATTTTTTTCATTGTGGCTTTCTGGCAGGTTAATACTTCTTAAATTTTCTCTCCTGGATCTATATTCCAGGTGAGTTGTTTTTCCAATTAGATATTTTACATTTTCTTCTCTGTTTTCATTTTTTAGATTTTGTTTGACTGATTCTTGCTGTCCCATAGAGTCATTAGTTTCTACTTGCCCAATTCTAATTTTTATCAAATCATTTTCTTCAGTTAACTTTTGCATCTCCTTTTCCATCTGTCCAATTTCTTCTTTTAAGGAGTTATTTTCCCCAGTTCATTTTTTTACTTCCTTTTCCATTTGTCCAATTTTCCTAGTTAGGTTTCGTGCTTCCTTTTCCATTTGTTCAATTTCCCTTTTTAAAGAGGTGTTCTCATCAGTGAATTCTCGCTTCATACTTTTAAAATCATTGGCCAATTTTTGCATTTCCTTCTTCAGCTGTTCCATGAGGTTTGTGCATTTGAGCAGTTATATTCCCTTCAGAAATTTCAGATGGATGTACAGTCTCACTACTGACCTGTTTGCTGTTCGTGTTTTGGTCTTTGCACCCATAGAAAACTTCTGTACTTTTTTTTTCGCTCTTATTTTGCTTTTTCTTGCTCATGATGATGATTGTGTGTTGTGGCTCCTGGTTCTTTCAGTTAGAAGCTGAAGAAGTTGGTGTTGAGCTGACTGGTGTGAAAAAACTAAGGACAAGTGTCTTTTGATCTTTTCTGCTTTGTGTTTGCCCTATGAGCCCTGGAGTTTGATTTTTAAGTGTGGGTGGAGGGTAATCTGGTCATGGGAGGTCTCCTCAGCTAAACTGAGGCAAAGGGAAGCTCATGGCATGGTGATCCCAGCTGCCCTATTGTCTGCCTGTTTCTCTTGGACTGCTGAGGCACTCCTAGATCATAATGTCAGTTTCCACCCCTCCTTGGGCTCATCTCCTAGCATTGAGCCTCGCCTGCATCCTAGTGTGAATTTCCACCACCCTGGGGCTCCTCTCCTTCTAGTTCTTCTCTACCACAGTGGGAGGAATCCTCCTTAGCTGTTTTCCTAGCCTAACGTGTTATGAGACTATTTGCCCCCTCTGCTGTTACCACTAATCCAGGATTTTTCTGGGGAAATATTTTGATTCCTTCCAGGTCATCAAGGGGGGAGGAGAGAACATTTACTAATCATTTCACCATCCTGACTCCTGGAAATTCAAGGAAGTGGTTTACAGACATTTAATCTGTGGGCTGAAAATCTCAGGAGCTGCTGTGGCTGATATCTAGGTCTCAGGGACTGTCACTCCCTCGGCTCTGTTAGTCTCCCTCCCTGGGCTGCCACTCCTATGGTTTTGCCTGCTGCTGTCTCAGGTTTTCCGGGGGCTCTCCAGCTCCACTGTGCTGGATGTGCTGCGCTGTGCGTTGTTGGCTCATGGCTGTGGAAGAGATCTTTTCCATGGACCTTTCAGTCTGTCCTGGGCTGTGAATCTGCCACAGGCTGTCTCCTATTGGATTCTGCACCTCCAAAGTTTGGTCAGATTTACTTTTTAGAGGTATCTGAAGGAGTTTGTCTAGGAGCTTAGGTGAGTAGTTGCTCTCACTCCACCATGTTGACTGCACCCCCTCAATTTACTATCTTAAAAAGTTACTTGGGGTATAGAGATTGGAGTGATTTGCTCAGGACCATAGAACAAAAACATTATCATGAACTGATGCGTACTATGGATGATGACAAAATTCAAGAAATAGAAACTAAGCAAATGAGCACTTTATGGAAAATTGTTAGATGTTCCACCTGTTATGAGCTATTATTCTTGATCTTTATCTGATGCAGTACAAGATAGGATTTGCTTGAAATCACCTGAGTGTGTTGATAAGACCTATCATTCCTCCACAGGAAAATAAGCTTTCTTCAGTCTAATAGATATCATTCAACTTATTGGAAGGGAACATAAAATACCATTTTAAACCCAGTTGAGTAAACCTTACACACACATTTCACCTATACATTATCTTATATGTTTTACCTTGTTAAGACCAAGTTCAAAGATTTGGGAGAGCATAAAAGAAACAGTTCTACCAGGCCTAGAATATATGCATTGGTATTACTTCTAAAAAGCAAGTTTACAACTGGGAATATAGTTGTTAATGAGACATACATAAAGCCTATTTCATTTTATACCATAATATCAGTTTTTAAAATCATTATTATTTTTAAACTCTTATTTTAAACTCACCATTTTTCATTCTTCTAAATGATATTTTCCTGTACACTTCAGTGAGGGACATTACTGCATCTAAAGAATCAAATGATTACAATAACTTAAAGTTTTTATAGGATCCACAAAAGTTTTGGAACTCTAGAAAATAATAAAAATTGATCATTAAATTAAAAGAAAAAAGAAACCACAAAGCATTTACCTAAAATATGGGCACAAATGAGAAATAAAGAGTACTGGTCTTAAAATTCCAGAAGTCACATAAAAGAGCTGAGTCTAAAGTCTATTCATATTTCTATTATATAAGACATGACTTTAATAGTCCACATTAAAAGACATTTCAAAAGGAGTAAAAATGTAATTCTAAAGGAAGTTTCATACTCCTATTGACATTTTTCTTCAAAAATCATTACAATAATCAAAGACAAAAACCACTCCTTAGAGCAGTTGGAAAAGCAAAGTGATTCTAAACTTACAGCTTCAAAATCTGGATTATAACTGCAAAAGTAAACTGTGTTAATAGAATCATGAGATATAACCAAAAATATGGAAATTTGAGGGCAAATAATTTTGAAAATTCCATAAAAATCAATCAAATACCAGAACTATAAACCTATTATTGTTACTGTTTAAATGTACCTTGAAACATTCAAGTATGAACTCTCCCATTTTTGTTGATAATTTTTAATATTTTATTTATTTTATTTTTTAATTTACAGAAAAAAATCATTTCCAAAACATAGTACAATGAAAAAAGATGATTCTACATGAAATTGCAAATCTGTTTTGTGCAACTAGATATTCTTTTTAAAAATAAAGTTATCATGCAAATTTCCTTTTTTTTCTTTTTTTCCCTCCTCATCCTCACCCTAGAGATGGCTACCACTGGACAAAAATATGTATATATAGGTAATATCATTCTATGTATATTATTATTTTTCAGTTCTTCATCTGGATGCAGATAGTGTCTTTCTTTGTAAGTCCTTTAGAGTTAATTTGCTATAACAATCAAAATGACTCATACACTCACAGTTGTTCTTAAAACATCATTACTGTTATTGTCTATTAAATTCTCTTGGTTCTGCTCATTTCACTCTTCATTATTTTGTGCAAAAAGTTGTTCTAAGATTATGGAACTCCTCATTTCTTCTTGCACAACAGTATTCCATCACAATCAGATAAACAGAATTTGTTCAGCTAATCCCAATTCATGGACATCCTTGAAATTTCCACTTCTTTGTCACCACAAAGATAGGTAATATAAATATTTTAGAGCACATAAATTATTTTCCTTTTTTCCTAATCATCATTGGAAATAGACCCAGGTTTTGCTGATATTTTCAATCAAGCATTTTTAAAATCTAAAGCACCTGTCATAATTTTTAGGGCGCCAATCTCATAATTAGAAAGATCTATCTTAAAATCCTACCTCTAAAATGTAGACATCACATGATTCTAGATTAGTCATTTAAGTTCTCTCATTTGAATTAAATAAATAAGACTTTAGTTGAGGGTATTTTAGTCCATAAATAAAGAGTAATATATTAACCACCTTCCCTGTTCTAAGGCATCATTTTATCTCTGAAGAACAAAAGAAAAAAAAAATAATAAAAGTTCCTATTCCTAAGGAAGTCAAAATCCGATGAAACTCTATTTTCTTGTAAGATTTCCATATTACATTGAAGTTGATAATTCAGAGCAATTTTAAAAATATTCAATTATATACTATAGTATTCCTTTTTTCCTCATTACAGTGACATGCTAAGCAGTTTTAAGCACGACTCTGTGCTTCCTCCAACTCTAGCTCACATTATGGCCTTAGGAAAGTTATTTCACTGCACTCTCTGACATGGGGTAAATATAAAGTTTGAACACATCCTATAAGATCTTTCCAAATTAAAATAAATTCTATAAAATTATGCAAATTATTTATTTCATGATCAAAACTATGAAGGCTTTTATTTTATACTATTATATAAATATATTTTCTATAGCATATGATATGTATGTTACCTAAACCCTTAGATGTAATTCAGAATTTAAATTTACCCATTTATTTCACAACAATATTTCATGCAAGAATAGATTACTATATGATGATTTGAGAAAATAAAATTTGCTTATTTACTAAGGAGACTTTTCTATTCCTACTTGTTTATTTTGGATTAAATCACATAAGGAGTCATTTGGATCCACTACAAATTTTTAGTCTTGGTCTCAACTAGGCCTGACATAGTTGAAATCCTTTAAAATCCCTTAAAATCTTCCCAAATTGATGCTGAATTCTTTTTAAAAAAATATTTTCAAACATCAGTCTTTGTCAATTTCCCTTACTTATCCCTCTCTGTAAAAGCCCTCATCTATGATTTTACTGTGAAATTTTGGATCATCCATCCTGAATGATGTATTCTTTCTTCTCACTTTATATAGCTTTAATTATCACTATCCATTTTCTTGTCATTTACTTCAGTCAGACAAAGAGGTGTTCCTTCTCTATAAAAAATAAAATCCTACTATTTAAGCTCTTGGTTCTTTCATCCTCTGTCTCCTCCAGCATTTCATCCATTCAGTGATCTACTCTCATGTCTGATTTTGATCTCTCTTCCCTATGTTTTCATTTCATGCTGTTTCTAATTGTATCTGTCCCTCCATCCTTAAAAGGTCATTTGACATAGAAATTGGATAAAGCTAATATTCCTTATTGTATTAAAACTTGTAATCTAGCTTGTGAAATCACCACTCAATTCACACTGTCACCTACAAGGTTACCAGTTATCTGTTTATAGATAAATCTTAGGTTCTGTTATCACTGTAGCATTTGGCAAGCTAGATGACTCTCTCTTGGTTATTTTATCTTCTCTGCATGACATTTAAAAAGTTCAAGTGACACAGTTTCTGGGTAATCTAATCATTTTTTTTTGTAAGACAAGTTGGTTATTTTGAAAAATAAAGGATGCCCATTTGGTCATCTCTCTTAGACCAAAGACACTTAATGGTGGTTTGATCACATTTTATATACCCTTCAAAAAGGAGGTGTTCCCAAAGTGTGCCTATTTAACTCTGATTTGTTAATCAAATGGGAAGTGGGCTACCTTGGGTTATTTGCCTTAGGTTACTTAAATCTAGGCCAAAGAGACATCAATCTTCGTATCAACTCTCTTGAGGAAAGGGAGAAATAAAACTTTCCCAGGACCTGTCTGAGTAAAGACAATGAGAAGGAATACACTCTCTAGCCCAAAATTAGAATTTGTTTTACAGTCTGATTTGATATTGAGCAAGGTTAATCTCTAAGAAAAATTCTCTGCACTGGTTAGTTTCAGGATGTGAAAGTATTAAAGGAAAACAACATAGGTGCTAATACAATAATTAGTTATTAAACACAAAAGAGGAATATTCATTTCTCACACCTGAGTTTTTATGACAATGATGTCTATTACATTTTTCACAATTGATTTTTCTTTCTTAGTATCATATGAGAAACAAAAGTAAGAATTCTGATGCCACATGATTAAAAACTACTCCCAGCTTTACATAAGTGATAACAGGATTTAAGTCTGAGATGACTGGTTCTAATCAGAGTTGTGACTTAGCAGAACCAGGTTTCTGATTAAGTAAAAGGTCAGAATATTGTAAGGATGCTTAAGGAGCTGCTTAAAATTATCCAACATTCCTTCCCCCCAGCATGGAGCAAGTTAATGTAAATATACCTGTGATGTATGATGAGGGAGAGGTAAGATACCAAGGAGATGAATATGAAGTGAATGGTTCAGAAGGTTGCAACTAGTCAATGGAAAGCAACAGGGTAATTTGAATCAGGAACAGGAAATAAATAGTCTTGCATTTGTTTGAGTAAATGTGTTTCCTTAGGGAGTTACAATTCACAAGAAATATAAAACAAATGTAAAATAGAATGAGAATATTCCTGACTTCACAATAAGTATTGTCTTTCTTGAACAAGTGTGTTTCTCACAATCATATGCTAGAGTATTATCCATATTCCATTCTACAACCACTGGTGAGACCCTGTGCAAGGTTCCTTTCTTTAGTCCCTTTCTCTTCTCTTTTGCTGTTGTTACCAACACACCTGTATTCAAGTGTCTTCTCTATCTTGCATCTCCAAATGTAAAGAACCTTTCCAAATCTTCATAAACCCTTAAAATATCTTGTAGATATCTTAAAATCTAAAAGTCTGTCCCTACTGGAACTTACTGTATTCCCCCTACATACACCTTACACTACAAATAAGCTTTCTTGTTATTGAGTCATGAACATCATTCCAGGTATGCCAGTTTGAAACTCTGATTCTACCTAACTTCAATACTTTCAATATTTCAATACTTATTCCCTCTAACCTTCAAATAAGATATGAATAGTTTACTAAATTAGTTGCCAGATCTTCTCAATCTTTTATTGATTAGCACATCATTTTCTCTTGCCTACATTCTTAAAAATATCTCTTAATCAAATAGTAGATTTCCATTTTACCTTCTCTCCATTAATCTGACACAATTCCTAATACCATACTAAACCCTAAAATTATTAGCAACATAATCAATGATATTCAGTGACTTCCTGTTACTGTTAGAATAAAATAGACTTCATAATGGCCTTTAAAATTGTTTACATTCCACTTCCAGCATTCCTTTTTAAGACTTTTGTGCATCATTTTATGTTATTTATTTTCAAAAATGAGCTATTTGTTATTCCTTGGATGTGCCATTTCATTGTCCACCTTTATGTTTTTTCTAGCATACAATGAAAAAATTAAAACAGAATTTCAATGTTTTTTATTGACTCAACTTCTTATTATTAATTACAACTAAATAATAGAGTGAAGAAAAATAATTGAATACACTTATAAAGTATTCTAGTTATTTTCAACAAGTTGGCTACAATTCCTCCTCCAAAAAAATTGGGGGCAAGCAGGAACTAAAGTCTCTGAGCTTCAAATATCTAGTTTAATTTTACAGACTCTGTTTTCAGAATCTTCAGATAGTATTTTAATATTCTGATTATTTATTGTTCAATAACATATAACCAGTAGTAATATATTTATTATATATGAGTTATTCTATCATATAATAAACTAATTCATATTAATACATACCTATCAATAGTAATAGAAATATTTATTTAAAGATAAATAAAAGCAAGATAAAAAGCTTAAAACTAATTTTAAAAAATTAATTTTATTTAAATGTTAACATTTTTATTTGTCACTTCTCCAACATTCTTAGACATTCCTTTACTTAAAGCTCTAGAGATTTCTAAAATATAAGGAATAGAAACCCTTCTTAATGCATCTCTCTCCTCTAAATATCATTCCATGCAGCCTTGTGTTTACCATATCATACAATGGCTTAGTTCAATTTTAAGTTAAAAAAGCTCAAATCATCCTACGTCTTTTGACATCTCCTTAATAGGTAACACTACTTAGGAGTACTTGAGTAACTAATTTTCTCCCTGCTCAAATAATTTTGTGTGGAGGTTTCCTTTATATTTCATTTAACTTCTCATTAATCTGACTAAAGATTGTCACATTATTGGAGAAGTGCAATTAAAACAATCAGCACTATTCAAATGTATATACATTAATAAGAAAAATAAACAAAATGGAAATTTACATGGTTCTTTAAATGGCATCAAAAGAAGGCTTCCAGCACCTCACAAGTTAGTCATATTTCAAAGTATCATTTCATGATCTTATATATCTCTTATTCCTATAGAATAATATTCAATAAAAGAAAAAATAAACATGAATCACTCTCTGTCATATGTGTAGATTCTTTTGAATTTTGTAAATCTTGGATGAGTAAATGGTTTACCTTCAAAACATTTATTCAGCATGATTACTATGATGAAGGTAATTTGGTAAAAAAAATTAAAAATGATTTCAACATACAGACAAATATAAGGTTCATAAAAATCACTAATTTATTATGACAAGGTTTTAAGAATTTGTAAGTACAGTAATTACTTTGAGAAGTGACAAATGTATTAAAATTACATAAGTGTTTATCATGAACTAGGAAAATCTAAATTAAAATTGAAATCTAAATTAAATTAGGTTAGCAATTACTTCATTTCATAAATGTGGTCCTAATTATTTACTTTAACTTGAATATTATGAGTAAAAATTAGCTTCTTTCATTGAAGAATATTTTGTAGAACCTGACTCCTTAAAGTGCATGATCATTTCATACTTAAAATATGTGTAAACTGCATCTTTGGTTCTAGGGAATTGAAAGAATTGAGCACCCTAGTGTCATTAGCATATATAAGCCTTCTAATCAGTTTTCCCACCCCCATGTTTTGCCACCTGTACATTACCCTTCATATGATTCTCAAAATATCCTTTTTCATGAAAAAAAATTCATGCTACTGTTGCCTATATAATTGAATGAAGAATTGAAATTCTTATATAAAATAAGTTCACTCTAATTGATATGAGGACTAGGAACTGAAATGCAGGCCCCTGAGAATTTAACCGCTCTGTGAACTTTATGACTTGGCTCAAGCTAACAGACCTAGATAGTGATTCTAGGAACTAGCCCCTCCTGGAATAGTTTATGTGAGGGCATCTGGCCACTCCCCTCCTGCATAATCTTGTCAAAACATCAAAGAGCAGTCTGTTTCTTGCACTTAGCCATAACACTCCACTCGTATAGTTGATTAATTGACTTATTTCCCATTTTAAGTCACGTATGCAGAATCCTATTGCTAAGACTAGTTGGCTGAATGCCTTCTTTGTTTAAAGACCTATATTAGCTAGCAAGTCTCAGAGCCTCTTTGGAATCTCACTCATGGAGATGACGATCTGCCTGGGACCTTCCCGTTCGGGACTCAAAGGCTGTGAACCAGGATTCCCCAGCCGTGACTGTTAGAGTTGGTGCTCCCCCGAATCGGTGATGTTTTCTTTACCTATTTCTATTATTCTTCTTATATTGTGTATACTTCTTGTTACTTGTGGTATTTGGTGTCTTTGTAAGCAACCTATTCCTTGTATAAAAAATGTAACTCATACCTTAAATGATTGTACCTGGCAGTTGGAGCCCTGCCTTCTCCCGCATTCTTCTAACCTTTGTATTTTCCTTTTTACTCTGGCAGGGTGATGATTTTTACTTTTTCCCCTGATACAGATGTTGTTCAGAATTTAGCATGGGTACCCAAAATGTTATCTCTCCCTCAGATTTCTCTATCTTTCCATTTTCTTAGTATTATATAATTGTACATAATTAAATTTTACTTTCATTTTTAACTGCTGTGTCCGAGTGTCATTTACAGGAGCGAATCCGAACCATAATAAATTCTCAAAACAATAATACAATTCAAACTACTTTACCTCTACCAATTAGTACTATGCCATTATTTTGGCCTTTCTGCTTCATATTTTCTATACAACAACCAAAGTGAACTATTTGATATTCCAAGGACACAAGTTAACTTTTGTGTTTTCTACTAAAGATCACCTAAATTTCACATCTTTTTCGGTGTCTCATAAAATTATAAATAAGCTATATAGATGAATAGTTTTGGAATTCATTTGAAGTGCACCAGAATTTTTCTTGTTAATGAAATCACTTTACAAACATAAATCACTTTAATAATTTCATAACTGATTATTCTCACATGGGACACAAGAGAAAATGAACATATCCACCATACTTGTTTATAGGAAATGCTATATTAGCTTTTCCATATTAGTAAATGAAGGTTGAGGTCATTTGAAATGTCATTAATGTGAGTAAATCAGTAATTTTTTTTGACTAATTGTTCACAAGTCCTCTAAAGAAGAATATTTCTCCCCATTTTTTCCTTCCTTCCATAGAACAGTGATTAAAAAAAGCTTGAAGAGCATAATATCAGACAATTTCAAATTATTGTCATGTTTAACCTAAGTGGACCATATATTTTCAAGGGAAAATATCATTTGGAAGCCAGAGAAAGAAAATATGTTATGGATGAATAGCAATTCCTTTGAAATATCAACACAACTTATTAAGACTTCCATTTATTCCCCCCCCCACACACACACACAGTGAAACTAGGAAAAAAATCAGGAAAGGTGGGAAGGAATTTTATTCAAAATGAGTGAAAAATTCCATAATGATTAGAGTTCTCTAAAAGAGTATAGGACTGTCTGATTGCACCGTGTATATCCCTTCAGGAATTGATAATCTGTTGGGGATATTGTAGAATATGTCTATTAACATACTAGTTCCCCTAGATGGCCTTTCCTATCCCTTCAGACTTTTTTTAAATTTTAAATTTAAGTGATTACTAAATCTTTTGGCAGACTAATGAGATGTTAAATGACATATAAATGAAACCTCCATACAAAATTACTTGACCATGGGAGAAAATTATTACTCAAGTACTTCTAAGTGGTATTACCTACTAAGGGAATCCCACAATTTAAAAAAAAAATTAAAAAAAATTAAAGAACTATAACACTGTATTGACCATAGTAGTGATAATTGAGCACTAGTCATGTTACTTAATGAGAGACAAGCTAAGATTATACTTGGAACTCTTTATAACTAATCAGATTATGACAAGGACAGTGGGATACTACTCTAGGATAATGGCAATAAGATTATGAATTTCAGTTGGGTAGAGATTACAAATTTGTGACACCAGGACTGGGTGATAGAAAAGGCAATTGCACACAAGAGTCAGCATGTTTTAAGTCTATTATTTATCTTTCAGGAGATATCTGGATACAAATATTACCTCTCAAAATTACTAGTTATTAAATTTTTCCTGGGCTCAATTATCCTATTAAGAAATGGTTTAAATGATATCTGTAGTAACCATATCACAACACTGACATATGTATAAAAGTAGATAATATATATGAAATTTGCTTCTCCAAACATAAAACACTCCACTTGTGAGAAAGAGGTAATCATTAGTATTATATGCTTTCTATTGCAGATTTCTGTTTAATTTAATAAATTGTGCATTGATTTAAAAGGATCCATTCTTGAACTCCATAAACCAATGGATTCAATACTTTGATTCTATTAATTTCAATCAAATTTTCGATGGAATGCATACATTATTTGATTGTTATTATGGCCAATCATAGAAAAAAAAAGGAGCTAAGCCAGTTTTCTGTAGCATGTGCAGTGGGCAAACTCTGAAGCAAATATCAGGAATCACTTCAAATTTCAGGAATCAAAATCAAATTTCATCTATGCATAAATGAGGAAGGCAAAGTTGAGTAAGTTACATCATAGACTTAGTTTCTTTCTCTGTAAGTTAAAGGAGATAACCTAGATGATTAATAAGTGGTTTTTTTTTCCTAGCCCTATAAATTGGAAAGGAAAACAGTGTAGTGAAAAGAACATGTCAAATAACAGTGTAGTGAAAAGAACATGTCAGATATAGATGATGTACAAAGATAGATAGAAAGTTAGTACACTTATAGTAGAGCTGGAATGAGATGAAGTGAGTCAAAGTGTATATGGATAAAGTATGACTAGTAATCGTGAAGCCCTCTTCTCAGTCCAGGAGTCACCAAGTCACAGGGTCCTCAAGGCAAAAAGAAAATCTTAGTCAAATGTTTATTAAGCAACTGCAATATTCTAGGCAGTGTAACAAATCCTGTAGATACACAGCAATATAAAAAGAACACTCTAGTATTATCAAAAATAAAAGGGGTTAAATCACTAAAAATGAAGAAGAAATTAAAGCAACCATTAGCAAATATTTTCCCAATTATATGAAAATAAGTCTCACAATTTAAGTAAAATGGATGAATATTTTCAAAATTATACAGTACCTAGATTAACAGATCAGGGAATAGAATGTCTAAATATCCCCATATTTTTTAAAAAAATAAATTGAACAAGTTGTCAATGAACTCCCTAGGGAAAAAATTCCCAGGACTAGATGGTTTCATAAATGAATTCTACCACATCTCTAAGGAACATGCAATTTAAATACTATATAAACTATTTGGACAAACAGACATAGGAATTCTACTAGATTCCATTTATGACATAAATATGGTGCTGATATCTAAACCAGGAAGAGCTAAATCAGAGAAAGGAAATTTTAGACCAATTTTCTTAACCAATATCAATGCAAAATTCTGTACAAAACGTTAACAAGATGATAACTGTGATATATCAAAGGGATTATATTCTATGAGAAGAAGGGATTTAGAACAGAAGATCAGAGTTCACTCAATATTAGGAAAATGATCAATATGATTGACCATATAGATAACAAAACCAACAGAAATACAAAAAAAAAAAAAACCCTTGACAGCACAGAATAAAAGGAGCATGGCTTAACATAATAAACAGTATCTATCTAAAACCCTTGACAAATATTATTTGTAATGGGGAAAGGTAGAAACCTCCTTAATAAGATCAGGGGTAAAACAAGGATTTCCATTATAATCATGAATATTCAATATAGTATCAGAGATGTTAACCCTAGCAAGAAAAAAAAATTGGAAGAATTAGAATAGGAATTGAGGAAACAAAATTATCACTCTGTGGAGATAATATGATGATATACTTAGAGAACTCTAGAGAGTCAACTAAAAAATTACTTGAAATAATTATCAACTTTGGCAAATTTAACAAATTAACAGGATATAATATAAGCCCACATAGATCATAACTATATCTTTATTTGACAAATAAAGCCCAGTAGTAAGAGATAGAAAGAGGAAATATGTTTAAAATAACTGCAAACAATATACAATATATAGTTTACCTCCCAAGACAAACTAGAAAAAAACTACATAAACACAACTGCAAAACGTTTTTCCCACAAATAGAGTTAAATCTAAACATTTGGGGGAAAAAATTTAGTTGCTCATGAGCAGGCCGAACCAATATAATAAAAATGAAAACCCTGCTAAAACTAATTTACTAGCCCAGTGCTATACCAACTAAACTACCATACATGTACACACACACACACACACACACACACACACACACATCTAGTTAGGAAACAATAATAAAATTCATCTGGAAGAATGGAGTGCAAAGAATATTAAGGGAATTAATCAAAAACAAAAACAAAGTAAGATGGACTCGCAATACCAAGGCTCAAACTGTATTATAAAGGAGCAGTCATCAAAACACTCTGCTACCAGGTAAGAAATAGAGTAGTGGAGTAATTTAGGTACACACGACGTAGTAGTCAATGACCATTGTAACCTAGTATCCAAGAAATCTAAAAATTCTAGCTTTTGTGATAAAACTCACTATTTGACAGAAACGGCTGGGAAAACTGTAAAACAATAGACCACAAACTAATTAGAGACCAGCATCTTATACTATCTACCAAGATAAGGTCAAAATGGGTGAATGATTTAGACATAAATGGTGACATCATAAGCAAAATAGAAGACCAAAGAATACTCCACCCGTCAGATCTATGGAAAATGGAAGAACTCATGATCAAGAAAGAGAGAGAGAACACTACAAAATGCAAAATATATCATTTAGATCATATTAAATTCAAACCAAAATTTTTGTACAATGCAACCAATATTACAAGGAAAGGAAAAAGCATGGAAAAAATCTTTACAACAAGTCTCTCATAAAGGCCTCATTTCTCGAAAATGTAGAGAAATAAGTCAAAAGTATAACAATACAAGCCATTCCCCAAATAATAAGTAGTCAAAGGATATTAACAGGCAGTTTTCAGATGAAGAAATCCAAGTTATCTACAGGCATAAGAAAAAGGGTTCTAAGAAACTTTTGATTAGAGAAATACAAGTTACAAACAATTCTGAGATACTGCCTCATAAACATAAGATTTTCTACGACAAAAAAAGGAAAATGACAAATGTTGGAGAGGATGTGGCAAAACTGGGACAGTGAAATGGTAAGCAAAGTAAGATCTTTTGCTTTTATTGTTTTACTAAAAGTGCCTCTAATTGAATAATGTGATCAAGGAAGATCTTTCCCACCCAATGGACCTGGGAAGATTTGTAGAACAGTCCACATAATTTCTTAATGAGGCACTGGTTCTCAAGGGATATGATGTCCTCTGGCTCTAAACAGTGTATAAAGACTCTGCGGTGCGATTTTCCTTTGGGGCTGACTTTGTGTGCCAGATGAGCTTCTGGGAAACCACAAAGCTGTTCCCTGGTTTTGAAAATCCAGATCTTGGTGCTTCTCTCTCTGGTAACTGTGTATGTATGGTCAGGCAGCCACATCTATCTATTGAATTGTCATGTATGTATTGCTTATTGTTAGACAGTTTGGAAACGTTTGCTGATTTAGATTTCTCTGCATTTTCTCTGAAGTTCACAGTGCTATTTCCCCTGAACTAACTGAATGATACGTGTGCTTGAGTAAAGTGATTATTAGCTCCTCAAAAGTTGTCTTTCCTTTTAAAAAATCAGACCACAGAACCTATGATAGCAGGTCCCCCTCTGTATGTTTCTCTCCTTACTGTCACGGGCAATAATGTATTGTTGGTGGAATTGTGTACTGATCCAACCACTCTGGAAAGCTGTTTGGAACTATGTCCAAAGATCAGCCAAACTCTTCAAGTCAGCAATGCCACTACTAAGTTGATGCCCCAAAGAGATCACAAAAAGGGAAAAGGACCTACCTGTGAAAAAATATTTATAGCAATCTTTTTTTTTCTTTTTTGCTGTGGCAAAATATTAAAAATTGAGAGAGTGATCATCTATTGGGAAATGGCTGTAAAAGCTGTAGTATAGGGGAAGAGCTAAGATGACAGAGTAGAAAGATTCACATATGCTAGCTCCAAACCCACAGCCCATAAATTACCTATAAAAAGAACTCCCAACGGGTTCTGGAGCAGTAGAAGCCACGTAGCAATGGAGTGGAGCAGATTTCTGTTCCACAGAGCCCTGAAAACCTGGCACCAAAGGTTCGTCGCCCACCGGACCCGAAGCATAACCCAGCACTGCATTGCTCGTGCCACACTGAGAGGAGCAGATCTGAGCAGGCTTCAGGAACGGAATCTCCGATGGCCATGAAGGTCCCTCCTCCCCCAGGCGCACAAGTCAGTGAGAGAGACTTCTGGACTGGCTGAGAGGGGAGCGTGGTGTCTCCATAACACAGGCCCCTCAGGAGGAAGTGGTGGGGGAAGGAGCTGACAGAGGCTCCCTGAACAGGCAGAAACTGGGATCTGTTAGTGAAGGTCCCTGCATAAACCCCCTGAGGGAACTGAGCCTGGGAGGTGGCCTTGCCCCCACCTGAGAACCCTGAATTTAATCTTGCCCTGAATAGCAGCCAGGCCTGCCACTGAAAGCCCTGAGGCTGGGGAGCAGCATTTGAATCTTGGACCCCGAGCACAAGCTGGGCAGATTTGGAGGTGAGGTGGGGGTGGAGAAGAATGTCAGAAGTCAAGTAACTGGCTGGAAAAATGTCCAGAAAAGGGAAAAAAATACAAGACCATAGAAGGTTACTTTCTTGGTGAACAGATATCTCCTCCCATCCTTTCAGATGAGAAAGAACAATGTTTACCATCAGGAAAAGACATAGAAATCAAGGCCTCTGTATCGCAAACATCTGACATAGATATCCAATGGGCTCAGGCGATGGAAGAGCTCAAAAAAGATTTTGAAAAACAAGTTAAACAGATGGAGGAAAAACTGGAAAGAGAAATGAGAGATGCAAGAAAATCATGAAAAACAGGTCAATACCTTGGTAAAGGAGACCCAAAAAAACACTGAAGAAAATAACACCTTGAAAAATAGGCTAACTCAATTGGCAAAAGAGGTTCAAAAAGCCAATGGGGAGAAGAATGCTTTCAAAAGCAGAATTAGCTAAGTGGAAAAAAAGAGGTTCAAAAGCTCACAGAAGAAAACAGTTCTCTCAAAATTAGAATCGAACAGATGGAGGCTCATGACTTTCTGAGAAACCAAGAAATCACAAAACAAAACCAAAAGAATTAAAAAATCAAAGATAATGTGAAATATGTCACTGGAAAAACAACTAACCGGGAAAATAGATCCAGGAGAGACAATTAAAAATTATGGGACTACCTGAAAGCCATGATCAAAAACAGAGCCTAGACATCATCTTTCACAAAATTATCAAGGAAAACTGATCTGAGATTCTAGAACCAGAGGGCAAAATAAGTATTGAAGGAATCCATCGATCATCACCTGAAAGAGATCCAAAAGAGAACCTCCTAGGAACATTGTGGCCAAATTCCAGAGTTCCCAGGTCAAGGAGAAAATATTGCAAGCAGCTAGAAAGAAACAATTCCAGTATTGTGGAAATACAATCAGGATAACTCAAGATCTAGCAGCTTCTACATTAAGGGATCGAAGGGCATGGAATAGGATATTCCAGAAGTCAAAGGAACTAGGACTCAAACAAGAATCACCTACCCAGCAAAACTGAGTATAATACTTAAGGAGGAAAATGGTTTGTAAATGAAATAGAGGACTTTCAAGCATTCCTGTTGAAAAGACCAAAGCCGAAAAAAAAATTTGACTTTCCCACACAAGAATGAGAAGCATGAAAAAGTAAACAACAAAGAGAAGTCATAAGGCACTTACCAAAGGTGAACTGTTTACATTCCTACATGGAAAGACAATATTTGTAACTCTTGAAAGTTTTCAGTATCTGGGTAATTGGTGGTATTACACACACACATACACACACACTCACACAATCACATGCATGCACACACACACACATGCTCATATGCACATGCACAGAGGCAGAGAGCACAGAGGGAATTGAATATGATGGGATCATACCTTAAAAAATTTAAGGTAAATGTGTAAGAGAAATGTATTGGGAGGAGAGAGGGTGAAATGGAATGGGCCAAATTATCTCTCTTAGAAGAGGCAAGCAGGAGACTTTTTAGTGGAGAGAAAAAGAGGAGAGCTGAGAAAAAACCATGGAGTTTACTCTAAACACATTCGACTAATGGAAGGAATAAAATGTACACTCATTTTGGTATGAAAACCTATCTTACAATACAGGAAAGTGGGGGAGAAGGAGATAAGCAGGGTGGGGGAGATGGTGGAAGGGAGGGCAATAGGATGAGGGAGCAATTTGAAGTCAACACTCGGGGTGGGACAGGATCAAAAAACAGAATACAAACAATGGGGCGAAGGATAGGATGGAGGGAAATATAATAAGTCTTACACAACATGACTAATATCGAAGTCATTTGCAAAACTACACAGATATGGCCTATATTGAATTGCTTGCCTTCCCAAAGGGAATTGGTGGGGAGGGAGGGATGGGGAGAATTTGGAACTCAAAGTTTTAGGAACATTTGTCTAGTATTGCTCTTTTTTCTTCCAATGGAAATAATTTTTATTTTATTTATTCATTTATTTATTTGTTTACTTATTTATTTATTCGTTTGTTTGTTTGGTTGGTTGGTTATTTATTTAACTTTGTACATTCCTTTTCACAAAATTTTGGGTTCCAATATTTTTCTCCCCTTTTATCCTCTCCACCCACACCTAACAATCTAATTTTCCCTATCTCCAATCTGCCCTCACTTCTGTCATCCCTCCCTTCTCCTGTCCCCATCTTCTCTTTTGTCCTGTAGGGCCAGATGACTTTCTATTCCCCATTAACTGTATTTCTTATTTCCTAGTAGCAAGCACAATACGAAACACTTGTTCATAAAACTTGGAGTTCCAAATTCTCCCCAACCCTCCCTCCCCACCCATTCCCTTTGGGAAGGCAGGCAATTTAATATAGGCCCTATCTGTGTAGTTTTGCAAATGACTTCAATAACAGTCGTGTTGTGTAAGACTAACTGAATTACCCTCCATCCTATCGTGCCCCTCATTGTTACTATTCTGTCTTTTGATCTTGTCCCTCCCTGAGTGTTGACTTCAAATTACTCCTTCCTCCCATTGCCCTCCCTTCCATCATGCCCCCCTCCTTGCTTATCTCCTTCTCCCCCACTTTCCTGTACTGTAAGGTAGGTTTTCATACCAAAATGAGTGTGCATTTTATTCCTTCCTTTAGTGAAATGTGATGAGGGTATACTTCTTGTTTTTTTTTTTTCTCAGCTCTCCTCTTTTTCCCTCCACTGAAAGGTTTCCTGCTTGCCTCTTAAATGACAGATAATTTACCCCATTCCATTTCACCCTCTTTCGTCCCCCTACCTTACTCTCTCACCATTTACCTTAATTTCTATTAAGATATGGTCCCATTCTATTCAATTCACTCTGTGCTCTCTGTCTCTGTATGTGCGTGCCTGTGTGTATGTGTGTGTGCATGCATGTGTGTACATGTGTGTGTGTGTGATCCCACCAACTACCCAGATACTGAAAAGTTTTAAGAGTTACAAATATTGTCTTTCCATGTAGGAATGTAAAAAGTTCACTTTTGGTAAGTCTTTTATGACTTCTCTTTCCTCTTTACTTTTTCATGCTTCTTCTCATTCTTGTGTGGGAAAGTCAAATTTTCTTTTCAGCTTTGGTCTTTTCAACAGGAATGCTTGAAAGTCCTCTATTTCATTTACAAACCATTTTTCTCCTTAAGTATTATACTCAGTTTTGATGGGTAGGTGATTCTTGGTTTGAGTCCTAGTTTCTTTGACTTCTGGAATATCCTATTCCACACCCTTCGATCCCTTAATGTAGAAGCTGCTAGATGTTGAGTTATCCTGATTTTATTTCCACAGTACTGGAATTGTTTCTTTCTAGCTGCTTGCAAGATTTCTGCTTGACCTGGGAGTTCTGGAATTGGGCCACAATGTTTTGGATCTCTTTCAGGTGGTGATCGATGGATTCCTTCAATACATATTTTGCCTTCTGGTTGTAGAATGTCAGGGCAGTTTTCATCAATAATTTCATGGAAGATTATGTCTAGGCTCTTTTTTTAATCATGACTTTCAGGTAGTCCCATAATTTTTAAATTGTCTCTCCTGGATCTATTTTCCAGGTCAGTTGTTTTTTCCATGAGATATTTCACATTCTCTTCCATTTTTTCATTCTTTTGCTGTTGTTTTGTGATTTCTCGGTTTCTCAGAAAGTCATTAGACTCCATCTGTTCCATTCTAATTTTGAGAGAACTATCCTCTTCAGTAAGCTTTTGAACCTCTTTTTCCATTTGGCTAATTCTGCTTTTGAAAGCATTCTTCTCCTAATTGGCTTTTTGAACCTCTTTTGCCAATTGAGTGAGTCTATTTTTCAAGGTGTTATTTTCTTCAGCATTTTTTTGGGTCTCCTTTACCGTTTTTCATACTTTTCTTGCATCTCTGTCATTTATCTTCCCAGTTTTTCCTCCACCTGTCTAACTTGCTTTTCAAAATCCTTTTTGAGCTCTTCCATGGCCTGAGCCCACCCGACATCCCCCTGGGATGTCTGGGGTACTGAAGCCCTGCCCTACACTTCTTTCCCTGATGGCAAGAATATTTCCTCATTGTCAGAACCAAATGGCGGGAACATTTGCACTTGCTCAAAAAAGCTCTCTATAGTCTTATTTTTCTTCCCTTTTCTGGGTATTTTCCCAGCCAGTGACTTTATTTCTGAGATTCCTCTCCACCACTGCCTATATCCGCCCAGCTAGTGCTTGGGGTCTGAGATTCAAATGGGCTTTCCGTGGCAGGCATGGCTGCTAATCAATGTGAGCTTTAGTTCTGGTGCTGGGGTGGGGGGGCAGGACCGCCTCCCAGGCTCAGTTCCCTCAGGGGCTTTATGCAGACGTCTTCAATGGTGGAGTGGGTGGGGCAGGGCCGCCTCCCACGCTCAGTTCCCTCAGGGGCTTTATGCAGAGGTCTTCAGTCATGGAGCGGTTGGGGCAGGGCCATCTCCCAGGATCAGCTCCCTCAGGGTGTTTATGCAGAGACCTGAAGTTCTGCCTGCCTGCTGCTTGGGGAGTCCCGGGCCTCCACCGCCTCTGCCTCCCCTGCTTCCTGCCCCTGCCTCTGCCTCTGCCACTTCCTCCCGAGGGGGCCCAAGCCACAGAGACACACGCTCCCCTCTCGACCAGCCCAGCCATCTTTCTCACTAACTTGTAGCATCTGTGGACGGAGGGACCTTCCCGGCTGCCGCAGGTTCCGTCCCTGAAGCCTGGTCGGATCTTCCCCTCTCGGCCACCTGGCCAGGGCAGGACAGGGTTGGATTCTGCTTTCCGGGGTGAGACAGATCCTGGGGATGGTTCTCCAGGGCTCTCTGGAATGGAAATCTCTTCCACTGTGTTTCTGCACACCCTGCAGTGATTCAGAACTTCTGGGGAGCTCTTCTTACATTAATTCCATGGGCTGTGTGTTCAGAGCTAGCATACATGAGTCTTTCTACTCCGCCATCTTGACCGGAAATCCTCTAGTATTGTTCTTGCTACTAGGATATAAGGAATTCAGTTAATGGGGAATAGAAAGTCATCTGGCCCTACAGGACAAAAGAGAAGATGTGGACAAGAGAAGAGAGGGAGCATAGAAGAGAGGGTAGATTGGTGATAGGGGAAATTAGAATGCTTGGTGTATTGGAGTGGAGGGGACAAATGGGGAGAAAATTTGGAACCCACAATTTTGTCAAAATGAATGTAAAAAGTTAAATAAATAAAAAAAGACATATCCTTTTTGCCTAAATGAATGGATAATTGAAAAGTATTTATTTAATGCTTACCATTTTCAAAGCTCTGTGCTAAGCTGAAGGGTTTCGCACAGAGAAGGAAGAGAGTGTTTGCTCTCATTGAGCTATTCTTCTAATAGGAAGAGATAAAAACTTATTGGAGTTATCTTCCGCAAGTCATATGGAATTGCACTAGAGTACCGCTTATGAGGCTGAGTCAAGCCAATGGTAATGTATTTTATCTTGAAGGAAACATTGATTTATGTTAACTCATAGAAGAAATTGTACCTTATGGGAAATTTTATATATACAGATCTTGATGTCATAATCATGTCAGATTTGAGGGGCAGAGTGTAAACGTTTTGAGGAACAAGACTTACATTATTTGTGTACAAAAGTTTTCTAGGCCTGATGGTTTATATCTAAATATGTAAAGAAATACCTTCAAATCATTTATAATGAGAATGCAGTGTCAACAAAATCTATGTCAAAAGTAGGCCATAATTTTGGTAAATCTTTCCATGAACACTGAGAACATAAAAGTAGCCTCTTCATAAATCTTAATACTCTGGATAATGTTGTTTGTTTTCCAAATTTAGGGAACATGTAATAGGATAATTATCTTGTCAGAAAGGAAATCAAGGTCCATTTATGTAAAGAAAAAAATAGTCTCAAACAAAAACAGCTGAAAAGTCAGCTTTTGTACTATGAAGATAAATAAAATGCAATGCAATTGGACATTGTGGAAAATAACAATTTAAGGGCATTTTAAGTGCTTAGATGTCTGTGTCAGTTTCCTTTAATAATTATAAAAGAATTAATATTTCAGAACCTGATATATTATTAGCTGGTCCAGGCCTGAATAAGGGCTATGCTTCATTATATTTGGTTAGGGGAAGACATCCACTATGCTGAGTGTTAGAGTCAGCTTAAATACTAATTATTCTCTATTTCAAGGTTTATGTAATTTCTGATGAGAAAGACAATATGCAAATTAAGTATAATTTTTTTTAAATTTCAAAAGAATCACTGATCATGCCTTCTGTGTGCTTGCTGAGAACAGTCAAAAGAGATTAGCCTAATAGCTGTCTGAAGTAACATTTCAACTTAGCATTCCAACACTATTGCCTTAAAAAATAGTGAGTACCATAATAAATAATTCTTCAAATGTGGCAACAAATGAAAAATAAAACAGAAGGTTGAGAAGTTGATCCACATTTATCAAAGCTGTAGAAATTTGGAATGAATTAGTCACTTAATGAAAATACTATGTGGTTTGTAATAGCTACAACATTTGTTTTTTTCTTTTTTGTTTTCCCTTAAAGAGTCAAGAAAGCTAACTGTCTTTGAGAATCAATTGGTCTGGATTACTAGGATTCTATCCTTTGATTTGGTGTTTTAATTGCCTGGGATATAATAAGTCTAATCTATGAAGAGTCTAAGCATCTCAGCCTTATCAGAAATGTCCCTGCCCTTAAAGGAAATCTATCTTTTTGAAAAGGTATGGTCACTATGACAAAAGTCAAAGAGAGAGGAACTATTTCTAACTGAATTCATTCTGTATCCTTATTTAAACAACTTTATATATTTAAACAATATTATTTTATTGGATTTTATATAGTTCACAAAATTTAACCCTGATACTTTATCTTGGAGCACAGTTAACTCTAGTGTCACAAAAAGATACCCAAGATTTTACAGATTCTACAAATCCGGAAAGATTTTGAGCTGTCCTGTCATAAGACTGGGTCCAGGGTTGAGGAATAATAGCCTGCTTGTTTGGAGAAGCTAACCACGAGATTGTTGGTGAGTCAAAAAACAGATGAAAACACAAAGAGACACTAAAATAAGAACTTTTTATTTCCACAAAAATCATAGTAAAATGGTAAAAATCTGGTCAGAATAACCTAAAAATAATGGTTCTTATGGTCTTATTCTCTTTAAGATAACTCTTTATTGTTTCCAGGTGTTTTAACCCATTTATTTAGAATCAGGTTATATACATGTATCTATAGAAAGAGAAGTCAATCCTTAGGGAAACTAACCTGAAATTTAACCAGCCTTTCATATTTAAGTATATATATATATATATATTACTTTGGTTTTCCCATTCTTAATATCCATTCCATGATGAGAAGGAAGGTTATTCAACCTTGTTATTTCCTCCTTTCTCCTGTTTGTCTGTCACTATACTGTTTTCTTTTGCAACTCTAACCTTGATCCTTGGTCTGTTGGTAAAGTTTCTATTTTTCAGACACTCAAAGTATTATTATTTTAATTTACTCTCAGTGGTTTCTGCATGTTGAGAGAAAAGGAAAAGATTCATGCCTTCCCATCCTGACAGTCAGCTTCTGACAAAGAAGCAAGCAATCCATCTCACCTTAAGTTCACCTGCTTAGCAAACTCGTGGCACCAAACACCATCACAGTATGATCCCTGCGATATTTATTTTTCTCATTATGTTCTAGAATAGCCATGACTATTTTTCTCAATGATTTCAGAATAACTGACAATACTTCAAACCACTGTCTAGTACCAAATATCAGAGTTGACCAATATTGCAGCCCAGGGTGGGCAGATCACCTTCTCTTTAAGTGTTCTGCTTTATCTTCCTTCACATATCCAATGGCACTATCCTAGGTCTAAGTGTACCTCTGAATCCATTCTGTTATCTTATGGACAAGTCAGCTAGTGCTTACGACTCAGTAATTTTGACTAGATGAGAGATGCATAGATAAAAAAAAACAAATTGAGTTTGGTAGAAACGATGATCAGACTAAAGGCTCAATAAGAGTTTTCATTTTCTGTTTGCAGACTTGGTGGACCTCAAATCATGCAGTTTAATGAGAAATACACTTAATCTGATCCACATACAGGACATCATAACTCATCTGTAATATGTATTGCTTTTTCTGCCTTGAATGTATTGACTAGCCAATCCATTCTCAATAAAATTATTGGAGGATATTCCTAATGCCATTTCCCAGGTCAAAAAATTCTAGTAGATCACAGTCATCTCAAATTACTAGTGTGTTTGGACCCTGTTTCCTTCAGGCTCTAACCTTATTTTTCAGGATTAGTGCAAATTATTCTTCCCACAGATATATGACATTACATCTAAACCATATTGCTTGCTCTTATCTGTACATCTCCTTTTTCCATGATTTGATATAAGTTATTTCTTCCATCCTTGGAGTGCATCCCTTAATATCCTGACAGTTTAGCTTCTTTCAAAGCTTAACCTAAATACCATCTGCTGCAAAATACTTATCCTGATTCCCTTAAATTTCTATTTCCTTCCTTACAAATGATTTTGTATATGTATGTATGTATATATATATTTATGTGTGTATGTAGGTATGCATATTTTTGTTTGTTCCTTTAGCTGAATATTCTGACTCTTTCTTCCAACAGATCTAAAGTTCTTGAAGGCAAGAAAAATGCTCATCTTTCATTTTTTAATCTTTGTTTTCCCATATTTTGGTATGTCTGGAAGAAAATATATTTTTAATAAATACATGTCAAATAATAAATTAATTACATGAAAAATTATCCCAGTGACCAAGATCTACAACAGAGCATTGACAGCATTTTAGGAGGGAAAAGTCATTACATATGTTCTTAGGACACAAGCATTTCAAATGTGCTATTTTATACATATGAATACCTGCATATCCCACCAGATACCATTACTTTCCTAACACCGTAAATTATATTTGGTTATTCAAATTTGTTATTTGCTTTTACTTTATAAGGGCAGTGTTATATACTGGCTAGTGGCTAAAGCTCTAGATTTAGGTTCCCATAGCTCAGGATAGGATATAATGAAGGACATGTGGTAATATGTGTGTTCCTCAATAATTTACCAGGTTTTGGACTCTGGTTTGCATATACCTGGTATTTTTATGATCTTAGTTGATCAGGAAAGATTGTCAAGGAAGTCAAGGACAACCAGTTGTTGGGAGAAGTCTTGTTAAAAAGTCTTTTTTTATGTTTTGGGTAAGATAAAAGATACTGCATGTTCAAATCAGCCTCTGGCATTTATGTTTTGTTGCACCTTAGGCAAGTTATTTAACTCCTATGCCTGATTCACACAATCAACTATGTTTTAATCATATGTTAAATCACAGATAGTTACACTGAAGGATACATAACTTATCACATGGCTTGTTGTCACCAGAAAAGTTTTGGAGGACCTGAATTATTTATGATGGTGAGAAGAGTAGAAATAAGAGAAAAAAGGAACACAATATGAGCAAGTACTATATAAGGTAAAATAGAATTGCTAAGTAACTAATAAAAGGGACAAAACAGAGCATCTCACTCATCCTCCTTCAGCATTCTCTTGCTTCATATTCATTTCTGAGATGAAACGAAGACTCCTAAGTTATTGAACAAAAGAAGGATACAGTGGCACATAGCTTTTCTGGACACAGTTCATATGTCTACATATAGACGTCATTATTTTGTCGGGATATGGAGAAGGCCAAATGATAATGTGCATGAACTTCAGGAATATGCAATGTATTAGGGCTTCAAATCCATATATCTAGAATTTTTTGACCTTAGATAACCAGGAGACTATGTCAAGGAAGCAAGGACCCATCAGGTCTTCAGTACAGCATTGTTTTCTTTTAGGAAAAGTCTCCCACTATTGTTATTGAGAAGAAAGATGCTGGACCATGGAAGCAGTGGTCCAATCACAGGGTGGAAAAGACCTGAAAGTTTTGGTTTTCAGATCTATGTAACAGATATAGCTATCAATGAAATACACAAAGAAGAGGTGGTGCCAATATTGCAGAGTACAAGCAGAGACTTGATAGCCTTACCCTCCCAAGCCTTTCCAAATATCTGTAAAAATGACTGTAAACAAATTCTGGAGCTGCAGAACCCACACAATGACTGACTGAAGCAAATCTCCAGCCCAAGACTGTCTACAGGTATCATCAATTGCACTAGATTTGGAGCAGAGTGCAGTGCAGTATGTGCTGCCCCAGCAAAGATGGGACCTGAGTAGGTCTCATGGGGGAACTGACTCCCTGGCACTTGTAACACTTTCTAGATTTCACAACCTCCAAAATCCGAAGACAAACTGAAAGGTCAGTGGAAAATACCTGATCAACATGTGTGGTAGAGTAGAGTGGTCTGGCACCAGCCACAGGACTGTGGAGGGAATGGAGGAGCATATAACAGCCACAGTAGGAGGAGCAGAGGCAGCTAGGCAGCTTTAGTAGCTGTTTCAGGAGCTCTACATCCAAAGATTTCGAGAGATTGAGCAGCTGACATGTCACACTCCCAGTCCCCACTAGAAGCAGAGAAATACTTTGACAAAATGCTCAAAAGTCAAACAAATGATGGGGGAAATCAATAAAAGTCGGAAAAATAATCAGACTACAAAACTTTACTTTGGTGTCAAGGAAGGTCAAAATATAGAAACAGAAGACAACTAAGTCAAAACTTCTATATCCAAAGTCACCAAGGGAATAATGAATTGCACTCAGGCCATGGAAGAGATCAAAAAAACATGTTGAAAATCAAGTAAGAGAAGTAGAGGAAAAATTGGGAAGAGAAATGAGAATGATGCAAGGAAATGATGAAACATGAGTCACCTGCTTGCTAAAGGGGATGCAAAAAAATGCTGAAGAAAATAACACCTTAAAGATGGACTAACCCAAATGACAAAAGTGATTCAAAAAGCCAATGAGGAAAAGAATGCTTTAACAAGCAGAGTTGGCAAGATAGAAAAGGAGGTCTCAATGGTCACTGAAAAAAATAACTCCTTAAAGATTAAAGAGGAGCAGACAGAAGCTAATGACTTCATGAGACATCAAGAAATCATCATATAAAATCAAAGAAATGAAAAAAGTAGCAGACAATGTGAAATATCTCATTAAAAAAACTGACCTGGAATACCTCTCCAGGAAAAACAATTTAAAAATAATAGGACTACCTGAAAATCATGACAAAAAAGAGCCTAGACATCACCTTTTAAGATATTATCAAGGAAAACTGGCCTGATATTCTAGAATCAGAAATTAAAATAGATATTGCAGGAATATACCAATCATCTCCTAAAAGATATTCAAAATAGATAATCCCTAGGAATATTGTAGCCAAGTTCCTGAGCTCCCAGGTCAAGGAGAAAATATTGCAAGCAGCCAGAAAGAAGCAGTTCAAGTATCACAGAAACACAATCAGGATAAAAGGAAGAGCAAGTTGAGCATAGTAGATTTAAAGTTTCATGTACAATTATCTTTTTTTTTAACCATATTATGGAAATGTCTGTTTTATCTTATAAATTAAAAGTAGAATTAAAATAATAATAGCATGAAAGAAAAAAAAAATGTTCTAATCCTTCTGGAAAGCATATGCTGGATAATGAGGGACAAGTCACCTAACCACTATGTCATCTGTCAAATGACAGTAACATTTTCTTTGATACCTCATAGGATTGTTGTTAGACTCAAAGTATACACACACAAAGTAAACACATGTATACACACTTATGTAAATTACCCCACAGGCTCCAGTTATTATTTATTTAAAAATTAAATATGACACAAAGAAACATCATGTGATTTCTTTCTTTGGAGTATAAACAAGAATAAATTACATTAATATAGCACTCAAAGTCTTCCAAAATTCTTTATATCTCATTTGATTCTCACAACACTGCAGAAATAGTGCTACAAGTATCATTATCATTATTTGAAATATGAAGTAAATCCAAAGAATATGTGCAACTCTAAGAGTTCACAAGCAATGTTCATGGTCAAATAGCTTGTGTGGGAAGGAAGATTTGAACTCTGGTAGCTGCCAATTTCAGTCAGCTACTCTTCTCATTCAACACACTCTCATCATACCAAACACCTCTTAATTTAGTGATCTCTGTTGATAGTCCATAACTATTATATTATAATCATACCATACTATAACAATTTCAAAATGGGTACTAGCAGAAATCTCTGTATAGACTAATTCACATACCTATAATATCATTAATGAATTGCATCTCTTACAACGGTATTATTTTCAGATTACCTTCAATTTGGGATGAAGAAAAAAGAGATGGATAGAAAAAGAACATTATGACAAAAATTCATACAGAAAAATAGTGTTTATGGTTCTCTGCATTTTTGTATTCAAATGTAGTTTCTGGGATTAGAGTGACTCTGTGAATCTTCTTCCTGACAACAGAAACTACTGAGAGAAAAGTGAAGGAAATTACAATATTCACCACATGAAAATAATAAAAGCTAGAGCCCAGTAAAAAGAAAAAGAAGGATAATAAAAAGGTATTAGTAAACTGGGAAAATCTAATCTGAGTAGAAAATTGTCTTTTCTTTTCCTCCCTTTCTGTGTCCTCTCCTCCTTTCCCCCCCTTAATTTTAACCATTGCTCTGGCTCTTTTCAAATGCATTACTTGTACTGAATTCAGATGTGGCCTGTTTTCATACACCCTCCCTTATATTACCATTATTGTTCTTACAGAGAAGTGCAATCTTTTAGAGATTTACACTAAGGTGGGACACATTCAGGAATTATATGGTTTGTAAGAATCCATTTCTATATTTCACTGGACTAGTTTGTTAATCCACCACTCCTGGGGGCGGAGTCAAGATGGCGGAGTAGAAAGACGCACGTTTGCGAGCTCCGAACCCACAGCCCATAGAATTAATGTAAAAAGAGATCCCCATAAATTCTGGATCACTGCAAGGTGTGCAGAAACAGAGTGGAAGAGATTTCCGTTCCAGAGAGCCCTGGAGAGCCGTCCCCCAGGGTCCATCGTGCCCCGGAAAGCGGACCCCACCCCAGCACTGCCCTGGCCACGGCCCCAGAGAAGCTGATCCAAGCAGACTTCAGGGACAGAAGCTCCAGTGGCCGGGAAGGTCCCTCTGCCCACAGAAGCTACAGATCAGTGAGAGAGAGGGCTGGCTGGCCGAGAGGGGCAGGGGGTGTCTCCGTGACTCGGGCCACCTTGGGAGGAAGTGGTGGCGGCAGAGGCAGGGGCGGCAGCAGAGGCAGTGGTGGCGGAGGCAGCTGTGGCGTGGTGGCGGCCCAGGACTCCCCCAGCAGCAGGCAGGATCTTCATTACTGAAAGTCTCTGTATAAACAACCTGAGGGAGCTGAACCTGGGAGACGGCCCTGCCGCACCGCGCTCCATCACTGAAGGTCTCTGCATAAAGCCCCTGAGGGAGCTGAGCCTGGGAGGCAGCCCTGCCCCCAACCCAGCACCAGAACTAAAGCTCACATTGATTAGCAGCCCAGCGGCGTGGAAAGCTTACTTGAATCTCAGATCCCAAGCACTAGCTGGGCAGATCTAGGCAGAGGTGGACAGGAATCTCAGAAGTCAAGTAATTGGCTGGGAAACTGCCTAGAAAGGGGAAGAAAAATAAGACTATAGAGAGTTTCCTCGAACAGATGCAAATGATCCCGATATTCGGATTTGATGACGAGGACATATCCTTGCCATCAGGAAAAGACGTGGAGGGTGGGGCCTCGGTGCACCAGACATCCCAGGGGGATGTCGGGTGGGCTCAGGCCATGGAAGAGCTCAAAAAGGATTTTGAAAAGCAAGTTAGACAGGTGGAGGAAAAACAGGGAAGAGAAATGACAGAGATGCAAGAAAAGTATGAAAAACGGGTCAATACCTTGGTAAAGGAGACCCAAAGAAATGCTGAAGAAAATATCACCTTGAAAAATAGGCTCACTCAATTGGCAAAAGAGGTTCAAAAAGCCAATGAGGAGAAGAATGCTTTCAAAAGCAGAATTAGCCAAATGGAAAAAGAGGTTCAAAAGCTCACTGAAGATAATAGTTCTCTCAAAATTAGAATGGAACAGATGGAGTCTAATGACTTTCTGAGAAACCAAGAAATCACAAAACAAAACCAAAAGAATGAAAAAATGGAAGAGAATGTGAAATATCTCATGGGAAAAACAACTGACCTGGAAAATAGATCCAGGAGAGACAATTTAAAAATTATGGGACTACCTGAAAGTCATCATCAAATAAAGAGCCTAGATATCATCTTCCATGAAATTATTGATGAAAACTGCCCTGATATTCTACAACCAGAGGGCAAAATAAGTATTGAAAGAATCCATCGATCACCACCTGAAAGAGATCCAAAAGAGAAACTCCTAGGAACATTGTGGCCAAATTCCAGAATTCCCAGCTCAAGGAGAAAATCTTACAAGCAGCTAGAAAGAAACAATTCCAGTATTGTGGAAATACAAACAGGATAACTCAAGATCTAGCAGCTTCTACATTAAGGGATCGAAGGGCGTGGAATAAGATATTCCAGAAGTCAAAGGAACTAGGACTCAAACCAAGAATCACCTACCCAGCAAAACTGAGTATAACACTTGAGGGGAAAATATGGTCTTTCAATGAAACAGAGGACTTTCAAGCATGCTTGATAAAAAGACCAGAGCTGAAAAGAAAATTTGACTTTCAAACACAAGAATGAGAAGAAGCATGAAAAAGTAAACAGCAAAGAGAAGTCTTAAGGGACTTACCAGAAGTGAACTGTTCCTATTCCTACATGGAAAGACAATATTTGTAACTCTTAAAACTTTTCAGTATCTGGGTAGTTGGTGGGTTCATACAAACACATGTACACGCATGCACACACACACATACACACATGCACACACATACAGAGACAGAGAGAACGGATTGAATTGAATAGGATGGAACCATATCTTAAAAGAAATTAAGGTAAATGGTGAGAGAGAAATGTAGTGGGAGGAAAGAGGGTGAAATGGAACAGAGTAATTATATGACATTTAAGAGGCAAGTAGGAGACTTTTTAGTGGAGGGATAAAGAGGAGAGCTGAGAAAAAAAACAAAAAAACAAAAAACAAAAAAAAAGAAGTTTACCCTCATCACATTTGACTAGAGGAAGGAATAAAATGCACACTCATTTTGTTATGAAAACCTGTCTTACAGTATAGGAAAGTGGGGGAGAAGGAGATAAAGAAGGGGGGGGATGATGGAAGAGAGGGCAAAGGGAAGAGGGAGCAATTTGAAGTCAACACTCGGGAAAGGACAGGATCAAAAGAGAGAAGAGAAACAATGAGGGGCAGGTTAGGATGGAGGGTAGTTCAGTTAGTCTTACACAACACGACTATCAGGGAAGTCATTTGCAAAACTACACACATATGGCCTATATTGAATTGCCTGCCTTCCCAAAGGGAATGGGTGGGGAGGGAGGGATGGGGAGAATTTGGAACTCAAAGTTTTAGGAACAACTGTTATTGTTGTTGCTACTAGGAAAGAAGACATATAGTTAGTGAGGAATAGAAAGTCATCTGGCCCTACAGGAGAAAAGAGAAGATGCAGACAAGAGAAGGGAGGGATGACAGAAGAGAGGGCAGATTGGTGATAGGGAAAGTTAGATTGCTTGGTGTATTGGGGTGGCGGGAGGGGATAAAAGGGAAGAAAATTTGGAATCCAAAATTTTGTGAAAATGAATGTAAAAAGTTAAATAAATAAATAAATATTTTTTAAAAAAATCCACCACTCCCTAATCAAATTAGACGCCTTAATCAGATAGCTTTGATCAATTTTTAAATTCATTTATTTAATTTAAGATTTCAACATTCGTTTCCACAAAATTTTGAGCTCCAAATTTTCTCCCCATCTCTCCCCTCCCATACCCCAAAACGCCAAGCATTCTAACTACCACTACCATCAATTCGCCCTCCCTTCTAACATCTCTAATTTCCTTATCCTTATCTTCTCTTTTGTCCTGTAGGGCAGATAAATTTCTATACCCCATTATCTCTATTTCTTATTTCTCAGTTGTACACAAGATCAGTACTCAACAGTGGCTCCTAAAATCTTGAGTTCCAACTTCTAATCCTTCCTCCTTCCCCATGATTCCCATTGGGAAGGCAAGCAATTCAATCTAGGCTATATTTGTGTAGTTTTGCAAATGACTTCCATAATGTTCACATTGTGCAAGGCTAACTATATTTTCCTCCATCTTATTCTGCTCTGCATTTCTTCTATTCTCTCTTTTGACCTTGTCCCTCCCCAAAAGTGTTGAATTCTAATTGCTCACTCCTCCCATTGCTCTCCTTTCCATCATCCCCCCCACACTCCTTGCACCCTTCTCCCCTACTTTCCTGAACTTTAAGATAGGTTTTGAGTGAAATGTGAGGAGAGTAAGCTTGACGTTTTCCTTCTCATCTCTCCTCTTTTTCCCTCCATTGAAAAGTCTTTATCTTGCCTCTTTAATAAGAAATCAATTGCCCCCTTCCATTTCACCCTTTCTCCTCCCAATACATTCATATCTCACTCCTTAATTTTATTTTTTTCAGATATGATCCTTTTCTATTCAACTCACCCTGTGCTATCTGTCTTTGTCTCTGTCTCCATCTCTGTCTGTCTCTCTGTCCCTGTCTCTCTCTCTCTGTCTCTGTCTCTCTCTCTGTCTCCCTAACTCTCTCTGTCTCTCTCTCTTCCTCTGTCTGTCTCTGTCTCTCTGTCTGTCTCTCTCTCTCTGAATGTGTGTGTGTGTGTGTTGTGTGTGTGTGTATGATCCCACCAATTACCCAGATACTACAGAAAGTTTCAAGAGTTACAAATATTGTCTTTCCATGTAGGAATGTAAACAGTTCAACTTTAATAAGTCCCTTATGATTTCTATTTCCTGTTTATCTTTTCATGCTTCTCTTGATTCTTGTGTTTGAAAATCACATTTTATTTCAGCTCTGGTCTTTTCTCCAAGAATGCTTGAAAGTTCTCTGTTTCACTGAAGGACCATTTTTTTCCCTTGAAGTATTATACTCAGTTTTTCTGGGTAAGTGATTCTTGGTTTGGGTCCTAGTTCCTTTCACTTCTGGAATACCACATTCCACACCCATCAGTCCCTTAAAGTAGAAGCTTCTGGATCTTGTGTTAGTCTGATTTTATTTCTACAACACTTAAATTATTTCTTTTCAGCTGCTTGCTATGTTTTCTCCTTGATCTGGTAACTCTAGAATTTGGCTAGAATATTCTAAAGAGTTTCTCTTTTTGGATCTCTTTCAGGAGGTGATTGATGTATTCTTTCAATATTTATTTTTCCTTCTGGTTCTAGAATATCAGGGCAGTTTTCCTCAATAATTTCATGAAAGATGATGTCAGCTCTTTTTTTGGTCACGGCTCTCAGGTAGTCCCATCATTTTTATATTGTCTCTCCTGGACCTATTTTCCAAGTCAGTTGTTTTTTCAATGAGATATTTCACATTTTCTTCCATTGTTTCATTCTTTTTGTTTTGTTTTGTAATTTCTTGCTTTCTCATAAAGTCATTCGTCTCCATCTGTTCCATTCTAATTAAAAAAAAAAATTTTCTTCAGTGAGCTTTTGAACCTCCTTTTCCATTTTGCTAATTTGCTTTCTAAAGTGTTCTTCTCCTCATTGATTCTTTGAACCTCTTTCACCAATTGAGTTAATCAATTTTTAAAGGTATTATTTCCTTCAGCACATTTTTTGAGTCTCATTTATCAAATTGTTGTGATTCACTTTTCATGATGTTCTTGCATCTCTCTCATTTCTCTTCCCAATTTTTCCTCCACCTCTCTTACTTGATTTTTCAAAGTCCTTTTTGAGCTCTTCCATGGCCTGAGATCGTTATATATTACTGTTGGATGTTTGGAATAGAGAAGCCGTGACTTTTATGTCTTTCCCTGATGGCAAGCATTGTTCTTCCTCATCCAAAAGGATAGAAGATATCTGTTCACCATGAAAGTCACCTTCTATAGTCTCATTTTTTCCCTTTTTGGGGCATTTTCCCAACTAGTCATTGACTTTTAGGTCCTTCGTCAAGAGTAGGGTATACTCTTGGGATGTGTAAGGTCTCAGTTCCTCCAAGTTGGCACAATCAAGCATGTACACTGGTCAGAACCAGAAACTTTTGTGTCCAGAATCTGTGAGTAGTACTTTCCTCTCTACAACCACCTTGCCTCCAGTTCCACCAAGTCAGCATGGGGGACTGAGATTCAGATAAGCTGCTCAATTCTGCCAGGGGCAAAGGCAGAGCAGTCATTCACTGTGGGATAAAGATCAGCTGCTTGCTTCTCCTAGTAGCATTAGGTTGGGATAGGGTGGCCATACAAGTCTGAGGTATGGATCAGCTCCTCTGTTTCCCCAGGGGCTTCATGATCCAACAACGGATGTGTACTGCTATGGGAGCTGCTGCAGTATGATGTGGCCTCTTCCACCCCTGCCTGGGACCAGAGCTATGGGAAGACCCTGCTCCCTTCTCAGCCAGCTGAAAAACCCTCTCAATGACCTTTGGCATCTGTTGGTTGAGGGATCTGCAAACCGTTGCTACAGCAGCTGGGAATTCTGCACCAAGGCCTGCTTGGGTCCTCTTCTCAAGGTTTTCCAGGCTCTGCTCCATGTCCTGTGAGACAGACCTTTCCTGTTGCCCTTTCCGATCACCCTGGGCTAAAAATCTCCTCCGTTCCATTGTTCTTTGGCTTCTGCTGCTCTCAATTTGTTGAGAGTCTTTCTTTACTACTTTTTATCTTTCACTCACCATCTTGGCTTTGCCTCCCTGATTAGTTTTTTGAAACAAGTCAGATAAATAGCTGGTTTGACTGATTTTAGGACTGCAATAATAGTTTGCAAACTGAAAGGAATCAACAAGTTCTTTTAACCTGAGACAGTCATTTTAAGCTCTGGGAGGATAAGAACCTTGCCCATGGTCAAACTATTATCAAAGTTAGAATTTAAACTTAAAACTGCAAGACAACCCAGCCTTTTATAGACTCAATTAAACTCTGGTTATAATAGTATCCAATCAATCCTTTATATTGCTAGCACATCAAATAGTTCACTTGAAAGGATTCCAATGAAACCAGAAGTATGTATAGGACATCGTCCATAGTGGTTTCAGCATTTGGAATGATTAAACCAAAGAAGTTGAAAGAAAATATTTGAATGGATATGTAAAAAGTTATTATTTTGCTCTTCTAAAATTACCTCATACAGCTGGGAAATTATTTTTTAAATTTAAAATACCAAATAAAACTATGCTAGTTCAATACTATGCATTTTCAAAGAATTATAACATTGCTTTGAACATTTCTTTAGTATGTTGCAGTTGTATACAACTAGCACAGGAATTTTAAAAATCTTTCCCCCCAAGACCTCAATAGCTGAGAAATAAATAAAAATCACTTAATCATGTCATACAAAAATATACCTTAAATGAAATAATTTTCATTCCTTACATAATGGGCATAAAAAAAACTTTATCTTGTTATAAGGAAAACATCTCCTTTCCTCCTCCTCCAAATTTGCCAGGGGCACTATCTTATAGGAGATTTCTCCCTGTCTTTCTGCAAATCTTTGTTATGGAAGAGGGCAATATTGTGTAATTCAATGACCTTTACTGAAACTAATAGATTCCCATGTGACCTCCACAAAATCCTTTTTGCTGGAAGGCAAACCAATGTGGAATGGGAAATTACAAAACAAAAGTGAATTCTGATGTAAAGAAAGGTGAGAGGTTATATGAAATTAATTTTTTTTTTAGTTTCATGGTTAACTATTATGTTTTACTATTGAACTTTCCCCGCAGAGAAATTTTTCCTTACGCTTTGGCATTAAGATAACACCCTAGGAAAAAATGCAAAACTTATCTTGGCATTGGTCACTGATATCTATATAAAAATAAGAGCTTTGCTACAGTTTAGAAAGGCTGAAGCTTGGATTTTCAAGGATATTCTTGTATTCTTTTCACATACACATGTGGGCACACACTAAGTATTACTTTCTTGTCAGGCTTCAGTAATCTGTGGACTAGACATAGAAAGAGTAACCAGCTTCTCTCAGCATTCTAAACTAATTTCATAAGCCCAAATCCTATTTATATCAAAACAATAAACTGCATTATCTTACATAAATTACTTCCAGCGTCTATATATGATGCTGATTTGTGTTCACAGAAACAATACTGTCCAAAGAGTATTGTTCTTGAATGATTTACACATTCTGAGCTTTAGAAAAACATTGGGTAATAAAAACTCAGCATTACATACAGAAACTTCACATGTGCACATGAACAGACTTTCAATGTCAATGTTTTGCATGGACACAGGAGTATAAATGTATACTTAGTTCTTAATTTGTCCTTCATTCTAAGTCACTGGAAATGTGACCTCTTAATATGTTTCCGAATATTTACAGTAAAATCAGAGTCCTGATGGGCACTTGTCAGTAGGTTCAATTGCACCAGATAATATGGAGTGTTAAAGTTTTGAAAATTGAGGTCCGTCTGACATATAATCACAGTCATTAAAAAAGTTGGTAAAACATCAACTTAAAGAGATGAGGGACTACTGATGCTCTTATATTATATTATATATATATATCAAATTTTATATTATATACCATAATATTTATAAATTCAAATGTAATATATATTATATAATATTATTTCTATATATGATCTCCTGGGCACTGACAGGACTTTTTTTTTTTTTTTTTACCACAGAGGCACAGAGAAGATTGCCATGATATCACTAATGCTATAGTTGGACAAAGGAATTAATCATAGGGAAAAAAATCACAGAAACAAAATTTAGAACCCAAAAGAACTTCAAAATTCACAGAATCAGACCATCTCCTTTCTAATCCAATTTTCTCATTTTTTGGGTGAGAAAAACAAGAATAAGAGACTTCAAGCGACTCATTCATAGTCCTTATTGAAAGTTTAAATTTAAATTCATGTCTTTTGGCTCCAAATTCAATATTCTTTCCATTGTAATATCCTGGGGGATTCCTAAGGAGTAAAATCCCCCTATTGTTTTGTGCATTAGAATTTAGCCTAGTTGCAGATGGCTTCATGCTTCTTATAAGTGTAATCTTTTATATCACTTCAAGATTCAACATGAAGGTATCTTTCACTGATTTTCACTAAAGTGTGAAGAAAATGCTAAACTAGGAAGAAATTTCCAAATCACTTATGCCTGCCTACATGAGAAATATTAGGAGAAGGAATTAGAATGCTGTTACCTCTCAGTGGCATTCAACCTGAACCAGTGTCAACTAAAATATCACCAGGAAAGTCATCTCCAGCAGTCTTTTCCGGAGTAAAACTTTGCAGGAACCTAAATCAGAGGTAAGCAAACCATTGCCTGAGAAAATAATAAGAATTCAGGAAAGAAGGGCTCATTGAACTCCAATAATGAAATGTATCATTAAAGTTAAAGAGCTCATATGATTGGTTGAAAATGTTTGAAAAGATATAAAAATGATAACCTGTACAACAAACACAAGATCATTACTTTTGTTATTCAGTGGATGTGCTATTCTCTATGTGGTAAACAATGATGAACTAATAGCAACAATTAGCACTTTTGTAGTGCTTAAAAGATTACAAAATGCTTTATACAGTGTCTCATTTGATTCTCTCAACAACTGTGGGAAGAAGGTATATTTACTTCATTTTACAGATCAAGAAACAGGCACAAATGAGTTAACTGACTTGTTCAGAGTCACAAGGCTAATAGTGTCTGAGGAAGGAATTAATTTCATGTCAGCCTGACTCCAAGTTTAGGACCATTCATGATGACACCTAGCTGCTCTAAATGTAGAGAGTATTTTATAGAGTACTTTTCTCATTAATAAATGGAAACAAAATGAAACAAAAATGCTTTTAAAGTAAATAGGGTACATATTATTATTCCTCTCTTACAAATAAAGAAACTGAGGTTCCTATAGGTTAAATGAATTGTGTCCAATTGCATCATAATTAAGCAGTTGACTTTTAATATTCTTTTCAGGATCTCATAATAACTTTTTCTCTATTCTTTATATAGGATATGTATTTCTAGTCTCCTATGCAAGGAGTAACATAGCTATCATTTTAACTATAACTTTTGCTGAGGTGTCAAACACCCACTCTGCAGATGCTAACTATTAAGCATGTTTTATGTTTCTTTTTTTTTGGTATTTTTGCTTCCTTTTTGTCCATAAGAATCTTCAGTCCAAAATGATATGATTTATAGACTATTTAGTAAGTTTCTACTATATTCCAGGCACTATGTTAAGTACCAGAAATTTAAAAAAGCAAAAGAAAGTCCCATCCTAACCTTAAGGGGTTTCAAATCTAATGGTGAAAGACCATACACAAAATGAAGCTGAAAAGTGTCTAGTGATGGGCAGAAGGCAGAGAGTGCCAGAAGTTACCTGCTGAGGGCAGAATGGTATAGTTATGATGAAGAAATTGGTAAATTTATAATCAAGCAGAATAGCTGGTAGCAAATAGGCAAAGGATTTTAAGCCTCCAATAAAAGAAGTCTAAGGGAAGAATTGTTTGTTCTTCCATCCCACCTGCAATTGGAGGAGACAAAGAACAGGGGGTACTCTTGAAGTGTGAGTAAGCAAAGTTGTAGGACTCTCCATGATAATTATTTTCCTGATGATGACCTTTTCCTGGGGCAGGATATCACAGAGTCTAAACCAAGCAGAGTAATATGGAAAATTATGAAAGGGGTGATGGAGAGACACACATGCATAGTAAGTAGACATCAAATGTGTAGAATAAAATTGGAGCAGGAGTAGTCCAGGGAAACATGACAAGGATTTTGAGCAAGAAACTAGCACCTTAACCCTGTGGGATGGGAATAGAGAGATAGATGTAGTGTCTCAACTGGGCCTTGAAGAGAAAGAGGGTTTTTATTTGTTTGTTTTAAAAAAGTAAAGGGGATACTATGGAAAAAATTACAGAGAAGAAAAAGCATAGCATGTGATGAGTAAGGGAATATGAGAAAGGGAGAGAGTAGTAAAGAAAAGTGAGAGTAGTTCAGTTTGGATATGGTCTAGACTATGGGAAATAGAATAAGTAGTAGACAGGTAGATTATGGAGAGGCTTGAATGCCAAGATATGTAGTTGACATTTAATACCAAAGAATGCAGAAGACAACACTGACGGATTTTGAGTAGAGGAGTGACAGGTTGTTCATGGCAGAATGTTAGGAATAATTTGGGAAATGATATATGATAAGTTAAAAAGCAGTCTATAAGGGGACTTAGGCGGCTATTATCATAGTGAAAATATATCAGTTTTGTTGTAGTAGGGTTTCAAGGGATGTCATATTAAAGAGATATGATAGAAGAAGAAACATTTCATTTCATTGATGAAGAACTTGATGCCAAGAAAATTGATAGGTTGAATCAGATTACAATATCTACGTAGACAAAGACTAGGTTGTACAGTAGTGAGGAGTGTTGGGCCTAAATTCAGGAAGACCAAGTTCACTTCTGGCCTCAGATACTTTCAAGCTATATGAACTTGGGCAATTAATTTAACTTGTTTTTGCCTCAAGTTCTTAATTTGTAAAGTGGAAATAATAGCAGGTTCTAAATAATGCTATTATTGATATCTTTATTATTATTATTGTTATTATTATATTAATAGTATTTTCTTTTCAGTACTAAGAAACATAACAGGATCAACAGTTGAAAGCATCTTCATCTTCTGAGGCCATATCCACTCATTTTACAAATGAGAGAATTTGGGCCCAAGAAAATCACACAGAGTATAAGCAACAAAAGCAAAAACTCAGGCAGTAAAAAAAAAATCAAGAAATTAGGTGAAGTAAATCAAAACTGTTTAAAGTCTCTCAGCAGCAGAGTTGTGCCTATAACCCCTGAGAAGTCAATGTTGCACCTTGGATATGGGTTAGAGACAGATTCAAGTTTCAGTGCATTATTATAACAAAAGAAGATATACCAATTTTACAGGCCTTCTTTCAGAGTATTTTCCAGTAAAACTTATGGGCATTTGATTTTATTTTAAACTGGACAGAAGTATTTCACAGTAAATCATCTGTATTCCATATGCTTATAAATCACAAGATCCTACATCCAGAGATTTCATGGTGTTTTGATTGAAAATTTCATAGCCTCTTTGGTGAGATATATTAGCTCTAATTATATCTATGTCCCACATGTTTGTCAGAGTGGTCATACTAGAAGAGAAATTGTACTAATGGGAGATATTACATATACATGTGGTAGGTAAGTGAGCAGAGCTACAGGATTGTACCAAGTGTCTTTGCTGGCTAGTTGGGATCATGTCACTTTAAAAATTCCAGCCATGGATCATAAAATATGACAAAATATAAAACATGGGAGACATAAAATATGTGCACAGAGTTTCCTGGAGAAAGGACTGTATATGTACTTGCCACAAAGCAGGGAAGAAGTGTGATGTTAGGGTAAAGGGCATATTTTAGGGATATAATTTTCAGATTTTAACAATGTTATATGGTCACTATTGCTGAGATCTAAAACAAAATGGAGCATAATTAGCTAAGATTCAGAAATTCATGATCAATTGTGTTAAATAGATAACTTTAAATGTCCAGTACCTTGGATATTTTAATTCTTTTGTAATTAAACTCTTTCTTTTCTTTTTAAAATTTATTTATTTATAGTTTTCAACATTCATTTCCACAGGATTTTGAGCTCCAAATTTTCTTCCCATCTCTTCCCTACCCCCACACCAAGACACCACGCATTCTGATTATCTCTTCCCCCAATCTGTCCTCTCTTCTATCACAACCACCCCTCCCTTCCCTTATCCCTAATTTCTCTCTTTTCTTGTAAGACAAGATGTATTTTTATACTCCATTACCTGTATCTCTTATTTTCAGTTGCAGGAAAAACCAATTCTCAACATTTGTTCCTACATATTTGAGTTCCAACTTCTCTCCCTTCCTCCCTCCCCACATATCCCCATTGTGAAGGCAGGGAATTCAATATAGGCTATACATGTGAAGTTATGCAAAAACTTCCAAAATAGTCATGTTGTGTAAGACGATCTATATTTCCCTCCATCCTGTCCGGCTCCTCATTTATTCTATTCTCTTTTTTGTCCTTGTCCTTCCCCAAAAATATTTACTTCGAGTTCCTCCCTCCTCCTATCTGTCCTGCCTTTAATTATCCCCCCACAGTCCACTTCTCTCCTTCTTCCCTACTTTCCTGTAGTGTAGGATAGATTTTCATACCAAATTAAGTGCACTTGCTATTTGCTCCTTAATCCAAATGTGAGGAGAGTAAGCTTACTTTTTATCTCTCACTTCTCCCTTTTTCCCCTCCATAGCAAAAGCTTTTTCTTGCCTCTTTTATGAGAGATAATTTGCCCCATTCCATTTCTCCTTTTCGCCTCCCAATTTATTCCTCTCTCATCCTATTCAATGCACCCTGCGCCCTCTGTCCATAAGTATAAAAACCCTCCAACTACCCAAATACTGAGAAAAGTCTCAAGAGTTATACATATTATCTTTCCATTTAGGAATGTAAACAGTTCACCTTTATTAATCCCTTATGATTTCTCTTTCCTGTATATTTTTTATGCTTCTCTTGATTCTTGTGTTTGAAAGTCAAATTTTCTATTCAGTTCTGGTCTTTCCATCAAGAATGCTTGAAAATCCTTTATTTCATTGAATGACCATTTTTCCTCTGAATGTAATTGACCTTTCGATGGGAAGCCAAATGTGACTCAAGTCTACAAGAGGAAAATAGGTAGTAGTCTAGATATATAGGACATCTCAATGTTAGAGTAAGGAAAAAGAGTAGAATGGAGCATTAGGCTCTAGTATTAGTTTGATTTCTAGTACTACATAAGAAGCACGTGGCAAAGGATACTTAGACCTAAGTTGAGTGGCAAAATATACCAGTCTGCTGTCCATGTGGAGTGCTGGTTTTGGGTTATGGAAGACTTGGGTTTGAAGCTTCAGTTGTTCACAAGTTGTTATTTTCTTTTTCCTACAGAAAACCAAAATCTTTCTCTTGGTAACTTTCATGACTTGTTCTTACTTTTTCCCCATTTCCAAGCCAAAAGAGAAAGTTAATTTCTTTTTCTATTTCCACATCAAAGAAGATTCTGACACTAAAATACTAAATAATAGATTTATTAATCTATTTCTTTATTTACATGGAGTACAGTGGATATGGGGATAGAGTCAAAAATGAGGCCAGAGCTAAATAATTTTCACTGATCATCATCCTTCATAACCAAAGATAGTAAGAAATGGTGTCAATTTAAATGATAATCTTATAGGAAACAGTAACATAGAGTGTCATTGAGCATGGGAATAGAGTACATATCAATTGGTTAATTACATTGCACTATATGAATTTAATGTGCCATTTTACTGTGCTATAAAAGATAATGACTTAAGAATTCAGAAAAATATGAGTTTCACATGAGTCAATTTAGAACAAAGGTAGTTGATTGAAGAAAATCATATTCCTTATGAATATGATAATGCAAATACCAAGAAGGAAAGTGTGAAGCTTAGAAGTTTATAAATATAATGAACTAGCTTGTCTTTGGAGAAAGGATAGAATCCCACCCCACTGCCCTTTTGATGATTCTGTCAGGGGTAAGACATGGAGGGGAGAAGTAATGCCACTAATATCATGATATCTTGTTGATGTCTAGGAGAAAAGATTTTTAAAATTCCATTCTAGATGTAATGGCAAGTAAACAGAATCTTTTGCTGTTTTTGTTTTACTAAAATTGCCTCTGATTGAATAATATGATTGGCCAGGATCTTTCAAATCCATTGGTTGGCCTGGACATCGTGAGAAGCTTGATTGGTTGAATTGTTTTGTAGGAGGGTCCCAAGTACTTTTTTGCTTTTATTCTATTGAGGCACTGGGTTATACCCTCTGGCTCTAAAAAGTATATAAATACTCTGAGGGGGAGGTTTCACCTTGGGGCTTACTGACTGGAAGTATGTCTTTGGTCACAGAGACTCTGTGAAGCTCCTAAGGAGCTCCCCAGCTAAAATCCAGAATTTTATGCTTCCCTCTCTGGTAATGGTGTATGTATATATTGGGCAGACATTTTGGAAGCATGTCTGCTTACTTCTTTTGATTTCTCTGTATTTTCTCTGATATTTTGGTTTTGATTTTTTCTGATATCTGTGCTTGATTAAAGTGATTTTTAACTCCTCAAAAGTTGCCTTACTTTTATGAATGCAGATCTAAGAAGTGTGGTTTCAGGTCTCCCTGTGTATGTTGGGTTGCTTACTGCTGCAATCTAAGAAAAGGTTGTGAACCTACAAAGTTTTTTACACCAGTGAAATTATGAACTTGACTCACTTCCTAGGTTTCAGAGGGTAGATGACATATGCTTAATAATGTGGTGGTAGAATGTCTCCTCTCAGGATCTAGGCTTACTACATTGTTTTCTGTAGCCATCAGCAATGCAAATATAAATTGGAAGGGAAGGAAGGAGGCAAACAGAAATCCTTATAACATCAGGTATTCCAAAGCTTCAACATTCAGCAAGGAGAAAAATAAGTAAGTCTTAAAAGTATTGAATTTGAAAAAAATAACAATTTAACTGGCTTAGTTTGGACTTTCTACTTTTAAAATAATTCAAAAAGTTTTGGACTAAGAAATATAACCTGAATCACATATCCAAACAATAACAGTCACTGAAATTTGCTGAACCATAAATCAAATCTTTTTCTCTGTCTTGATCTCTCTATTTCCATACTCTCTGTCTCTCTCTGTCTCTCTGTCTCTGTCTCTGTCTCTCTCTGTCTTTCTCTGTCTCTCTCTCTCTCTCTCTCTCTCTCTCCTCTCTCTCTCTCTCTCTCTCTCTCTCTCACACACACACACACACACACACACAAACATATTTATCCACATCAAAATATTGCTGAAATTATGATGGCATTACGTACTTCAACCGTCAATGTAGAATTGAAAATTTGGGTGTATATAATTTCAATATCGATGTCTCACCAAAGGATCCTTTCTTTATCTGAAATAACCTGATTATGAAGTTTCAGGTTAAAAAAAATCACCCCCAAGGGAATTTCTCACTGTTCAGTAACCTTGAGTTCTGTCATAGCCATCAGAGATTATTGAACCTGGATGAATGGAGTAAGAAATAAAAATTTTGTCCTTTCTCTGTTTTTGTTTCCCCATTTCTCCACTTCTCTTTTTCCTTAGTCCTTGTCTTATTTACTTTACTCTCCCTTATATATTTATTCTCTTTACTTATTTCTTTTTTTCTTTCTCTAGCTCTTATACCTTTTCTTATCTCAGTTTTCTTCTAGTTAAATTTTACCCCTTTCCCTTCTCTCAATTTTCTCTCTTTCCCTAAACCTGTATTTTTTTAATTTAGTCTTGTCCTTCATATTGTTTTTTCCTTTTCCATGTTTATGTCAAGTGTATGCTTTTATGGCTCATTTTCTATTTATTCCCTACTTCACCAGCATGTAAGGTTTTTCTCACTTTATGTTTTGGAGCCTTGACTATAGTGAAGAATGCACTAGTTTTGGAAACAGGTTTCATTTTTGAGTCAAACACAAATCAGCTGAATGACTCTGGACAAGTTGGTAGCTATTTCTAAGTCTCTCCTATGTTTCATCTGTAAAATTGAAATAGTAATATTTGTCCTATCTACTTGATGTGTGGAAAAAACTCTTGTAATACTTAAATCACTCGGCACATATGAATAATTATCATTCCTGGTTCTGGCATTGTGTATTAGTTGTTTTATTTACGGTTATGTTATTTACTGTTTCTGGTAAGGGAGAACATTAGCTACATTTTTGACAGATTTCTCAAAAATTTTTCTCAGACTAGAGAGTGAAAATGATTTTTCATGGAATATTATTCACATGTGGAGAAGTTTTAGCAATAGTATATGTAAATATTGGGTTCTCAGGTGAATATGTGACAATACAGGTTTTCTTGTATCTATATATAATAAAAATTAACAAACTCTTAAAAAATAATTTGATATTTTTAGTATTATTTTGATTCACATGATTTAAGTCAGCATTAGAGGCTTTTTTTTACTTATATAAGTTTAAGGAAGTAATATAGATAATACAAAAATATTAACTACTACTACAATTATAACTCAAAAATGTAAAATTTACTCATAATACAAGGCACAAAGTTATGGCACTAAATTATTACACATATTAAAAGACACATGAATCGGATCAATTAATTGGGAACAAGGAAAATGTTTTGTGTTAAAAGTATGCGTATTAACTTTAAAAAAATATATATTTAATTGATTCCTATGAAAGAAATAATTTTCATAACTTTGCCAGATCATTTTTGACACTTTTACCTTTTTAATATTTTTAAAAAGTTATTTGAAATAATCATGTTGATATATCTTTAAATATTGCAAGTTGATAAGATGGCTTTAGTCATATTTATAATTATTGTTTCATTTTCATTAAATTTTGATGTAACTCAGATAGGGTAGGCATCGAGTAAATGCTCTGTTATGACACTTCAATATTTAGTCTTAGGTGAAGAGGTGAATAAAATGTGTTTTTCTTAATGAAAATGTTAAGATGTACACTTATCTTTTTTAGCTTCAGTAAAAGCATCATTGAGATGATTTTTATAGATGACAAAATGAGGGGGAAAATATACCTCTTAGATCTCCACATGATATTCCTAGGTCTCTATATTCTGAAAGCTTTTAAAAATATATTTGACATAGCTTGTAGAATGTGAATATTTGGTAACATCTAATGAAAAGTTTCTTCTTAAATTTTTAAAAATCAAAATCCTTTCCTAGTACTTGGAGGTAACAGTTCTGTCTAGGATAATAGTCAAGTTCCAATACAGAATATATTTTGAATTCTCAAGGATATTTTGAAGTTTGTATTTTTAGTGAGAATTTAATGTGTTAGTTTTATAGAAGATATTGAGCTTCTAATATAAAATTCTAATGACCAGTGATCTCTTAATAGTCATACTTATGGATTCCCCCTGAATTTTCACTCTTCTTAGCCATTCTGAAGATTTGAAGCTGTTTACATCTTCATGTCAAAACAGGCAAAATTTTCCTCTTTGGTTGCTGATAATATTAGATATATGTCACCTATAAAAACTTCTGCCCTTGAATATTTTATAAAGAACTTGGAAACACTTTTTAACTAGTTTAAAATACTTCCAAGTGAAGTTTAAGTTTTTTTTTTTGTTGTTATTAATAATAATAAATAATTATTAATAAATAATAATAAATATAATACTTTTAAATTAGTTTAGGAGAATAAATGATGGAAAACAGGGAAAATTAAAAAAGTCAAAAATCAGCAAATAACTTTTAATAAACAACAGGGAAGATTTTTAAAAAGGATTATGGTAATATATGTAGTTAAATATGAAATATGTACTTAAATACTAAATTCTTCAATTCCTCTATCAAAATCATTAAAATAATGTCAGAATCAACTGATCTTGGAATAGCACAATTGAATCACCATATCTCAGTGTTAAGCAGTAGTTTTCAAATTTATTTATTTATTTTTAGTTTTCAAAATACATTTACACAAGGTTGTGAGTTCCAAGTGTTCTCCCCATCTCTCCTCTCCTATTGCCCCAAGTTACCATGCATTCTGATTACCCCTTACCCCAATCTCCTCTCCGTTCTGTCACACACTTCACTTCCCTTTTTGTCATCTCCTCTATTTTCCTGTAGGGCAAGATATATTTCTATACCCCATTACTTGTACTTTTTATTTCCCAGGTGCATGTAAAAACAATTTTTAACATTTAGTTTTAAAATTTTGAGATCCAACTTCTCTTCCATTCTCCCTCCCCACCCATCCCCACTGAGAAGGCAAGCAACTCCATATAGGTTGCACATGGATAGTTATGCAAAAGACTTCCATAAAAGTCATGTTGTGAAAGACTCACTCAACTTACCTCCACCCTATCCTGCCCCCCATTTATTTGATCCATTTTTTTGACCTTGTCCCTCCCCAGAAGTGTTTGTTTCTAATTACTGCTTCCCATTTGCCCTCCCTTCTATCATCCCCCATACCCCACTTCTCCCCTTCTCCTCTACTTTGCTGTAGTGTAAGACAAATTTTCATACTAAATTGAGTGCACATGTTATTAACTCCTTAAGCCAAATGTGATGAGAGTAAACTTCATTTTTTCCCCTCTCTTTCCCCCTTTTCCCCTCCATTGAAAAAGCTTTCTCTTGCCTCTTTTATGAGAGATAATTTGCCACATTCCATTTCTCCCATTCTACTCCCAATATATTCCTTTCTCATCCCTTAATTTTTTTTTAGATATTGTCCCTTCCTATTCAACCTACCCTGTTACCTCTGTCTATATGTATATAATTCCTACAACTCCCTAAATACTGAGAAAAGTCTGAAGAATCACAGATATTATCTATCCATTTCAGAATGTAAAGAGTTCAACTTAGTAAGTCCCTTAGGATGTATCTTTCCTGTTGACCTTTCCATGGTTCTCTTGATTTTTGTGTTTGAAAATCAGATTTTCTATTCAGCTCTGGTCTTTTCGTCAAGAATGCTTGACAGCCCTCTATTTCATTGAATGACCGTTGTTTAATTGAATTATTATATTTGTTTTCAGCATTGAACAATCACTTCCATATATCTTAGATTTTTTTCCACTCCTTTCCCCTTATTCCTCCCTTCCCATGCCCTGCCTGAGGAGGCATACAGTCTTATATAGGTTCAACACCTACATTCTTATTAAATGCACGTTGCATGGAAGATATAAAATTAATGGGGGAAACTGTAAAACAAAATAAAACTTGACATAATACAAAACAATTGGGTCTGTTTTTGTCTGCGCTCCAATTCAATTGTTCTTTCTCTGGTTGTGAAAGTTGTTTTACCTCAAGAGTTCATCAGATAGTTCCAAAGTCCATGTATTTCAATGAAGTATTAAGTCTATCTGAAAAATTCTTCACACACTGTTGTTGTTGCTGTGTACAAAGTTCTTTTGGTTCTGTTCCTTTCATTCAGCATCAGTTCAAATAAGTCTTTCCAGGTCTCTCCGAAGTCTTCCTGTTCATGGTTTCTCATAACACAATAGTATTCCACTATATTCATATACCACAATCTGTTCAGCCATTCCTCAAATGATGGGCATCCCTTGATGTCCAGTTTTTGACCACCACAAAGAGATCTACTATAAATATGTTTGTACATGTGGGACACTGTCCCGTTTCTATGATTTCTTTGGGAAAGAGTCCCAGGAGCACTGTTGCTGGGTAAAAGGATATGTATATTTTTTAGTCCTTTGGACACAGTTCCAAACTGCTCTCCAGAATGCTTGAATCAGCTCACAGCTCCACCAACAATGAATTAGTGTTCCAACTCTCCCACATCTTCTCCAACATTTATCATCTTCCTGTTTTTTTTAATATTAACCAATCTGATAGGTATGATGTGGTACCTTGAAGTTGTTATGATTTGCATCTCTCAAACTCATAGCGATTTAGAGAATTTTTCATACGAATGAAGCTATAAAGATATAGAAGCTATAAAGATAGCTTTAATTTCTGCCTCTGAAAATTCCCTGTTCATACCCTTTGATCATTTATCAGTTGGGGAATGATCTATATTCTTGTACATTTGCTCAGTTCTCTATATATATATTTAGAAATGAGGCCTTTATCACAGACACTAGAGGCAAAAAATTTCCCAGTTTTCTGTTTCCCTCCTAATCTTGGTGGCATTGGGTTTGGTTGTGCAAAAACCTTTCAATTCAATATAATCAAAATTATTCACTAATATTCTTCATAATATTATTTGTCTCTTGTTCAGTCATAATTTTTTTTATTCTTCACAAATTTCACAAATACACTATTCCTTGATTCCTAAGTTGTTTACAGTATCAATCTTTAAACCTAAATCATGTATTCCTTTTGATTTATTCTTGTGTATGTTGTCAGGCATTGGTCCATGCCCATTTTTTGCCACACTGTTATCCAGTTTTCCCAGTAATTTTTGAGAAACATTGAGTTCTTATTACAGAAGCTGGGATCCTTGAATTTATCAAAGAATAGATTGCTATATTCATTCACTCTTGCACCTTGAGTACCTAACTTATTTCACTGGACTACCCCTCTATTTATTAGCCAGTATCAAGTTTTGAGGATTGCTGCTGTATAATAAAATATGAGATCTGATAGGGCTAGGCCACCTTCCCTTGAATTTCTTTTCCTCAATTCCCTTGATGTTCTGGATCTTTTTTCTTCCAGATGAATTTTGATGTTATTTTTTCTAACTCTAGAAAATAATTATTGGGTACTTTGATTGGTATTACACTGAACAAGTAAATTAAGTAGAAATATCATTTTTATTATCGTAGCTGGGGCCTACTCATGAGCAACTGATGTTTTTTCCACTAAAGTAAATTTGACTATATTTGTTCAAATAGTGTTTTGTAACTGTGTTCATATACTCCCTGGGTTTGTTTTGGCAGATAGACTCCCAGATAATTTTTAGTGCCTACCCTAGCTTTAAATGGGCTTTTTCTTTCTATCTCATGCAGTTGGGATTTGTTAGTAGTATATAGAAATGCAGATGACTTAGTGTGTTTATTTTGTAACCTACAACTTTGCAAAAGTGGTTTATTATCTCAAGTAGTTTTTTACTTGATTCCCTGGGATTCTCTAAGGATATCATCATATCATCTGCAAGGAGTGATGACAGTTTCTTCTTTGCCTATTCTAATTACTTCAATTTCCTTTTCTTCTCATTGCTACAGCTAGCATTTCTAATACCATATTGAATAACAGTGTTAATAATGGATATCCCTCTTTCACCCCTCATCCTATTGGAAATGTATCTAATTTGTCCCTACTGGGTATAATGCTTAGAAAAGGTTTTAGGTAGATATTGCTTATTATTTTATAGAAAGGTCCATTTATTACTATGTTTTCCAGTGTCTTCAATGGGAATGGGTGTTGTATTTTCTACAAAGGTTTGTTTTGCATCTTTTAAGACAATCATGGGGGGAGGAGCCAAGATGGTGAAGTAGAAAGACTCATGTATGCTAGCTCTGAAGCCACAGCCAATAAATTTTCTGTAAAAAGAACTCGCCACAAATCCTGGAGCAGTTCAAGCTGCACAGCAATGCAGTGGAGGAGATTTCCATTCCACAGAGCCCTGAAAACCCGACCCCAAAGGTCCATTGTGCACCGGACAGTGGAGCCCAGGTCTGCCCTGCCCTGGCCATGCGGCCCAGAGAGGAGCAGATCTGAGCAGGCTTCAGGGACGGAATCTCTGGTGGCCACGAAGGTCCCTCCACCCACAGGCACTACAGGTCAGTGAGAGAGACTTCTGGGCAGGCCAAGAGGGGAGTGGGGTGTCTCCATAACTCAGGACCCCTATGGAGGCAGCAGCAGAGGCACTGGCAGAGGCAACAGCACTCCCGGACCAGGTAGGACCTCAGATCCATTACTGAAGATATCCACATAAACCCCCTGAGGGACTTGACCCTGGGAGGCGGCCCTGTCCCCACCTGAGCACCAGTACTTAAGCTCACATTGAATCCAGCTGAAAACCCTGAGGCTTTGGAGCAGCATTTGAATCTCAGACCCCAAGCACTAGCTGGGCAGATTTAGAGGTGAGGCGGGGGTGGAGAGGAATCTCAGAAGTCAAGTAACTGGCTGGGAAAATGCCCAGAAAAGGGAAGAAAAAAAAACCATAGAAGGTTACTTTCTTGGTGAACAGATGTTTCCCCTTTTCATTTCTGATGAGGAGGAACAATGCTTACCATCAGGGAAAGACACAGAAGTCAAGGCCTCTGTACCTCAAAAACGCGAAATAGATATCCAATGGGTTCAGGCCATGAAAGAGCTCAGAAAGGATTTTGAAAATCAAGTTAGACAGGTAGAAGAAAAACTGGGAAGAGAAATGAGAGAGATGCAAGAAAAGAATGAAAAATGGGTCAATACCTTGCTAAAGGAGACCCAAAAAAATGCTGAAGAAAATGACACCTTGAAAAATAGGCTCACTCAATTGACAAAAGAGGTTCAAAAAGCCAATGAAGAGAATAATGCTTCCAAAAGCAGAATTAGCCAAATGGAAAAAGAGGTTCAAAAGCTCACTGAAGAAAATAGGTCTCTCAAAATTAGAATGGAACAGATGGAGTCTACTGACTTTCTGAGAAACCAAGAAATCAAAAAAAAAAAACCAAAAGAATGAAAAAATGGAAGATCATGTGAAATATCTCAATGGAAAAACAACTGACCTGGAAAATAGATCCAGGAGAGACAATTTAAAAATTATGGGACTACCTGAAAGTCATGATCAAAAAAAGAGCCTAGACATCATCTTTCACGAAATTATCAAGGAAAACTGCCCTGATATTCTAGAACCAGAGGGTAAAATAAGTATTGAAAGAATTCATCGATCACCGCCTGAAAGAGATCCAAAAAGAGAAAGTCCTAGGAACATTATGGCCAAATTCCAGAATTCCCAGGTCAAGGAGAAAATATTTCAAGCGGCTAGAAAGAACTAATTCCAGTATTATGGAAATACAATCATGATAACACAAGATCTAGCACCTTCTACATTAAGGGATAGAAGGGTATGGAATAGGATATTCCAGAAGTCAAAGGAAATAGAACTGAAACCAAGAATCACCTACCCAGCAAAATTGAGTATAACACTTCAGGGGAAAATATGGTCTTTAATGAAATCGAGGACTTTCAAGCATTCTTGATGAAAAGACCAGAGCTGAAAAGAAAATTTGACTTTCAAACACAAGAATGAGAAGAAGCATGAAAAAGTAAACAGCAAAGAGAAGTCAGAAGGGACTTACCAAAAGTGAACTGTTTACATTCCTACATGGAAAGACAATATTTGTAACTCTTAAAACTTTTCAGTACCTGGGTAGTTGGTGGGACCACACACACATACACACATACACATGCACACACACATGTACATGCATACATGCACCCACATACAGAGACAGAGCACAGAGTGAATTGAATAGGATGGGACCATATATTAAAAGAAATTCAGGTAAACGGTGAGAGAGAAATGTAGTGGGAGGAGAGAGGGTGAACTGGAATGGGGCAAATTATCTCTCTTTCAAGAGGCAAGCAGCAGACTTTTTAGTAGAGGAAAAAAGAGGAGAGCTGAGAAAAAAACATGAAGTTTACCCTCATCACATTCGACTAAAGGAAGGAATAAAATGCACACTCATTTTGGTATGAAAACCTATCTTACAATACAGGAAAGTGGGGGAGAAGGAGATAAGCAGAATGGGGGGGGATGATGGAAGGGAGGGCAATGGGAGGGAGCAATTTGAAGTCAAAACTCAGGGAGGGACAGGATCAAAACACAGAATAGAAATAATGGGGGACATGACAGGATGGAGGGAAATAGTTAGTTTTACACAACATGACTATTATCGAAGTCATTTGCAAAACTACACAGATACGACCTATATTGAATTGCGTACCTTCCCAAAGGGAATGGGTGGGGAGGGAGGGATGGGGAGAATTTGGAACTCAAAGTTTTAGGAACAACTGTTGAGTATTGTTCTTGCTACTAGGAAATAATAAATACAGTTAATGGGGAATAGAAAGTCATCTGGCCCTACAGGACAAAAGAGAAGATAGGGACAAGATAAGGGATGGATGATAGAAGAGAGGGCAGATTGGTGACAGGGGAAATTAGAATGCTTGCTGCATTAGAGTGGGGGGAGGGGATAAAAGGGGAGAAAATTTGGAACCCAAAATTTTGTGAAAATGAATGTAGAAAGTTAAATAAATAAATTTATATTGAAGAAAAAACAAAGAAATAAATAAATAATAAGATTTCAAGGAATAGGATAATTTAACGAGCATTTACATCTTTGGCCAGACATTTTCCACATCCTTTTTCTTTGGGAACTCTTTATTATCTTTTTTCCCTCTTTTTCTTGTGAATATTTTATATAATAATAATCAAAAAAGTTTCATTTTGTTCTTTCTGGTATTTTGATTTGTTATGTTGGCTTTGACTTCTAGTTTTTGCTTGTAATTGCTGATTAAAGGAACTAGAACTTCTAATATCCTTTTTTCTGGATTCCCATTTCTTCCTTCCTCCTCCTTCTCTTCCTCTACTTCTTCTTTTCTTTTTCTTCCTCTTTCTCTTCTCCCTGTACTTCTTTTATTGTTGCCTTCATTAATTGGGCAACAATGTGCTTATGTTGTATACTGCCTTCATTTCTGAATGTAAAATAATATACCCATGTTTTTCTGTATATCTTTAGTAGCTTTTGCACACGTTGCTTCTTCTCTGGTATTATTTGATGCTTGTCCTGAACATTATGCCATGATAGCCTGTGTTTTATGCTAAAATTCTTGTTATAGATAACCACATGCATGGTTATGTGCATTTTTGAGGTAGGATTGAGGGTCTTGTAATAAGGGAACTGGGACCTGATAGTGGAGGGTGTTGTATACCACATGAATGATGATGTCTAGAGATTCCTAACCACTGAATGGTGAAATTACAATGACATGGGAGTATGTATTGAGAAGATAATTCAGGTGGATTATCAGTGGCTGAAGAGAATTTGATTGAGAGGAGAATATGATTTAAATATTCAGAGACCTTCCTCTTTGTCCAGCCTGAATGAAAATGGTAATATTGCCTCTGATGCCCACAATAATCAGGAGAAGCAGAAAGTACAGTCTAGCTTTGGGCTAGAGGAGTAAGAGGTGATACAAAAAGGAAGCAGGAATTGGTGATATGAATTGCATCTACTCCAGGATTAGTCTCTACAGTATTGGTGAAATCCCTGGAACAAGGATAGGATTCAGAAACTTGAGGTCTGGTTCCAGGATTGATTCAAGTCTCCCAGGGAAATCTCAGTGGTAGGTGAGAGTCTAATGCTTCTTTATAGATGAAGATACTCTGGGCAAAAGAAGGCAAATCATTTGCCTAAGATGATAAAGCTAGTTAATGGCTGGAAACCTAGGGCTCTTGATTCCAAATTTAGCATAAGCATATTAAGAGAGGAACTCTGACCTCCTTCATCTGCTATTTCATGCCAGATATAATATGGCTACCTTTCCAATATTCCTTCTACATAATTTATCTCATCTAAAATGGGCCGTGTCTTGTCATTGATTTTGCACAAATCTTCCATTCTCTTGAGTAAGAGTTCTGTTCTGGGAATGGTAGCAGGCTATGAAACTGTTTATGTTAATTCGTTTTCACATGCTGTCTCTGCAAATGACATATCCTTCCAGGAAAGGTAATTTCTAACTCAGGATTATTTTTTTCTATTCGCATTTGTTTCTGCTTTTGTCAATTTTGCCTTTTTTTTTCTCTCTGTAATTCATTCAATTAATTCTATTAGTGTACAATTTTCTTGTAGAGAAGATATTTAAATGAATCAACTAAGAATGAATCACTGTAATATATTATTGAAAGAAGTTATATACAGTAGAAAGATCACCAGTTCTGCAGTCAGAGATACTTAGTTTAAATCATGACCACCCCTCTCGTTCTCATTTTCTGCATTTTAAAAAGAGTATGTCAAATCTTTAAAGTCTCTTCTATTTCTTGATCATAGAAGTAATATAAATTTTGCTAATACAACCTTTTGGTTCCTTTTTATGAGTAAATTTCAGTAACAAAATAATTAGGAATATTGATCTAGAGTTAAAGTGAATCTCAAAGATCATCTAGTCTACTCTTTTTCTCTCCCTCTCATATGTATGGCTCATATTATGTTTGTATGTATATACACACACACACGTGTGTGTAGGCATATATGCTATATATGGTAGGAATCATAACAATTCAAAAATAAATATGCAATTCGAGTTAATGTAACATATTTTTCCGTATTACACTGTCACATCATGTAACATCTGTGTAATGCAAAGATACAGATTATTTTGTTGTATATGTTATCTGTAACTGAATTCTTATATACTTTAATATTCACATATTTATACATACATACCAAAACTTGCACAGATTATCATTTTTACAAGGAGAGGTCAATTGAGTTAATCTATCAGCATTTGAAATTGACAAGATGCTGTGCCCTGATATATTTTCGGAGTGAAATGTTGTGAGTAGGATGTAGGCATCAGTTAATTAATTCTAGGCTTTGAAATAATGTGGAAAGCTCTTGATATATTTAAAATTTCTTGAAATCCTTTGAATGAAGTGGAAGAATTCCATACTGGATATGTTTTCAGATTGATAGAGGATACGGGATAGGTCTTGTAGGTTTTGTGTAAAATATCATGAGAATTCAGTATTCAGGAAGGATTTGACCATCTGATACCCCAAGGTGGAAGTCAAGCATTTCTTTACCTAGTTTGCCATTCTTTTCCTCCCAAATCATCTTATCCAGAGGAGAACCTTGTGAAGTCTGAAATGTCCAGAGGGCTTTAGAATTCTCATTGATACACTAGTATCTTCTCTAGATGAATATGAGAGCAGTGTCTGAATTGAGTGAGGGACAGACTGGATATATTAAGGGAAGTGATCTTTAATACTCTATAAGAACCCTTTCAGAAAAGCTACATCAATTGTAGGGGGAATATCATGAGTACATCATAAATGAAAAAGTTGTGAGTTTGCGTCTTTGCTACAATATTTTCTAAACTTCAGTGTACTTCCCCCAGGACTGTGTACATACTTCTGATAAAGCAACATTTTGCGTCAAACTTCTCAGCACAAGAAGAGAGTCTGCTTGAACCAGGTGAGAGGACAGTTCAGGGACTGTGACAGCAGCAGTATCTACTCCTGGGACTATCAGCCAATAGACTAAATGTTTGAAAGTGACCAACTTGAACTTCTGGGAACCAGGAAGGCAGCATGAAACAGAAGTTCTCTCACATCACCTTTTTGACCTTGAAAACCCAGAGAATATTGTCCAAGGAAAAGTTCTGGAACAATGGGGTCTGCAGAAGGTGTTACAATGTCTTCTATCTTGGTAGGCTAGGGAGATCAAAGGGAAGGGTCCCTCTTCCTGTGGTTGAAGGGGACCAATTCAGGACCAGAGGCGTCCCAGAAAGCCCCACTTCAATGGGCCAACAGGAGGTCCTAAGCCCCAGGAGGGCAGAGCTGGTAAGTGTCAACATGAGAACCCTAGAGGTGACTTAGCACAACCAGGGGAATTGGAAAGACACCAACAAAGATGGTGTCTCTCAGACACTAAGCTTGCATGCATTCTAGTATATCCCTAGGGGAGGAGATCTCTAGTTGGCCAGATCATCCCCCTCCCACATTTCATGCTGCAAGCTTTAGAGAAAGACTTCACCTGGTCTCAGATTTGGCAAACACCAGTCAACTCAACACCAGGCTAGCTACAGTATTATAGAGCTTCTAGCTGAAAGAACCAGAAGCCACAGCACACAAAACTAGTTAATATGGTACTTACTCCAAGCACAACAAATTTAAGACAGAATGCCCTGTGCCAAAGAAGCACAGATCTACTTTAAAAGCCAGGAAAAGAGCAATAACCATGAGCAAGAAGAAAATTAGAAAAGCAAAGTCTACAGAATCTTACTATGGGGAAAAGGAAGATCAAATTATGAATTCAGCATTGACACTATACCCATATATGACACCTCAAAATGTAATATAAACTGTTCTCAACCCCACAAGGCATTCTTCAAAAAAAATCAAAAAGGATTTCAAAAGTCAAATTAGAGAGGTAGAAGAAAAATTGATCAATTTTTAAAAAATACAATTGAAAAAATGGAAAAAAAATCATTGAAGAAGAATGTTCCTTAAAATGTGAAATTTGCCAAATGGATAAGGAGCTACAAAAACTGAGTAAAGAAAACAATTCATTAAAAAATTAAAGTTGGGGGGGCGGAGCCAAGATGGTGGAGTAAAAAGACGCACGTTGACAAGCTCCGAACCCTCAGCCCAGATATTTAAGGTAAGAAGAGTTCCCCAGAAGTTCTGGATCACTGCAAGGTGTGCAGAAACAGAGTGGAAGAGATTTCCGTTCCAGAGAGCCCTGGAGAGCTGTCCCCAGGGTCTGTTGCACCCGGGAAAGTGGACCCCACCACAGCGCTGCCCTGGCCAGGGCCCCAGAGAAGCTGATCTGAGCAGGCTTCAGGGACGGAAGCTCTGGTGGCCGGGAAAGTCCCTCCGCCCACAGAAGCTACAGGTCAGTGAGAGATGGCTAGCTCGCCAAGTGGGGAGTGGGATGTCTCCGTGACTTGGGCCCCTTCAGGAGGAAGCAGCGGTGGTAGAGGCGGGGGCGGTGGCGGAGGCAGCAGCTGCGGCGGGGCCCGGGACTCCCCCAGCAGCAGGCAGGATCTTCATTACTGAAAGTCTCTGCGTAAACTACCCTAAGGGAACTGAGCCTGGGAGGCGGCCCTGCCCCCACCCGCTCTGTTACTGAAGGTCTCTGCATAAAGCCGCTGAGGGAATTGAGCCTGGGAGGCGGCCCTGCCCCAACCCCAGCACCAGAACTAAAGCTCACATTGATTAGTAGCCACGCCTGCCGCGGAAAGCCCATTTGAATCTCAGACACCAAGCACTAGCTGGGCGTATCTAGGTGGGGGTGGACAGGAATCTCAAAAGTCAAGGCTGGGAAAATGCCTAGAAAAGGGAAGAAAAATAAGACTAGAGAGAGTTTTTTCGAACAGATGCAAATGATGCCGATTTTTGGATATGACAACGACGAGGACATATTGTTGCCATCAGGGAAAGACGTGGAGGGTGGGGCCTCAGTACCCCAGACATCTCAGGGGGATGTCGGGTGGGCTCAGGCCTTGGAAGAGCTCAATAAGGATTTTGAAAAGCAAGTTAGACAGGTGGAGGAAAAACTGGGAAGAGAAATGAGAGAGATACAAGAAAAGTATGAAAAACGGGTCAATACCTTGCTAAAGGAGACCCAAAAAAATGCTGAAGAAAATAACACCTTGAAAAATAGGCTCACTCAATTGGCAAAAGAGGTTCAAAAAGCCAATTAGGAGAAGAATGCTTTGAAAAGCAGAATTAGCCAAATGGAAAAAGAGGTTCAAAAGTTCACTGAAGATAATAGTTCTCTCAAAATTAGAATGGAACAGATGGAGTCTAATGACTTTCTGAGAAACCAAGAAATCAAAAAACAAAACCAAAAGAATGAAAAAATGGAAGAGAATGTGAAATATCTCATGGGAAAAAGAACTGACCTGGAAAATAGATCCAGGAGAGACAATTTAAAAATTATGGGACTACCTGAAAGTCATGATCAAAAAAGAGACTAGATGTCATCTTCCATGAAACTATCGAGGAAAACTGCCCTGAAATTCTACAACCAGAGGGCAAAATAAGCATTGAAAGAATCCCTCAATCACCACCTGAAAGAGATCCAAAAAGAGAAAATCCTAGGAACATTGTGGCCAAATTCCAGAACTCCCAGGTCAAGAAGAAAATCTTAGAAGCAGCTAGAAAGAAACAATTTCAGTATTGCGGAAATAAAATCAAGATAACTCAAGATCTAGCAGCTTCTACATTAAGGGATCGAAGGGCGTGGAAAAGGATATTCCAGAAGTCAAAGGAACTAGGACTCAAAGCAAGAATCACCTACCCAGCAAAACTGAGTATAATACTTCAGGGGAAAATATGGTCTTCCAGTGAAACAGAGGACTTTCAATCGTTCTTGATGAAAAGACCAGAGCTGAAAAGAAAATTTGACTTTCAAACACAAGAATGAGAAGAAGCATGAAAAAGGAAACAGCAAAGAGAAGTCATAAGGGACTTACCAAAGGTGAACTGTTTACATTACTACATGGAAAGAGAATATTTGTAACTCTTAAAGCTTTTCAGTATCTGGGTAGTTGGTGGGTCCATACACACACATGTACACGCATGCACACATACACACATGCACACACATGCAGAGACAGAGAGCACAGATTGAATTGAATAGGATGGGACCATATCTTAAAAGAAATTAAGGTAAATGGTGAGAGAGAAATGTAGTGGGAGGAAAGAGGGTGAAATGGAATGGGGTAATTATATGTCATTTAAGAGGCAAGTAGGAGACTTTTTCGTGGAGGGAAAAAGAGGAGAGCTGAGAAAAAAAAAACAGAAGTTTACCCTCATCACAAATTGGCTAAAGGAAGGAATAAAATGCACACTCATTTTGGTATGAAACCTACCTTACAGTATAGGAAAGTGGGGAAGAAGGAGATAAGCAAGTGGGGGAATGATGGAAGGGAGGGCAAAGGGAGGAGGGAGCAATTTGAAGTCAACACTTGGGGAGGGACAGGATCAAAAGACAGAAGAGAAAGAATGAGGGGCAGGTTAGGATGGAGGTTTAATTCAGCTAGTCTTACACAACACGACTGTCAGGGAAGTCATTTGCAAAACTACACAGATATGGCCTATATTGAATTGCCTGCCTTCCCAAAGGGAATGGGTGGGGAGGGAGGGATGGGGAGAATTTGGAACTCAAAGTTTTAGGAACAACTGTTTAGTATTGTTGTTGCCACTAGGAAATAAGCCATACAGTTAATGAGGAATAGAAAGTCATCTGGCCCTACAGGAGAAAAGAGAAAATGGAGACAAGAGAAGGGGGAGATGACAGAAGAGAGGGCAGATTGGAGATAGGGAAAATTAGATTGCTTGCAGTATTGGGGTGGGGGGAGGGGATAAAAGGGGAGAAAATTTGGAACCCAAAATTTTGTGAAAATGAATGTAAAAATTAAATAAATAAATAAATAAAAATTAAAGTTGAACAAGTAGAAAATAACTTCATAAAGTTTCAAGAATCACTCAGACAAAGTCTAAAGAATGAAAAAAAAAGAAAAAAAGTAAAATATGTGATTGGAAAAACAACTGACCTGGAAAACTGACTTAGAAGAGAAAATCTAAGTACTACTGTTCTATCCAAAAGTCAGGATGAGAAAAAGAATCTGGACAGTATCTTCCAAGAAATTTTCAAGGAAAACTACCCAGACGTCCTAAATTCAGAGGGAAAAATGGTCATTGAAAGAATCCACCAATCACCTGCTGAAAGAGATCCCAAATGGAAAATACCAATGAATATTGTTTCCAAATTCCAGAACTATCACGTTAAGGAGAAAATGATGCAAGCAGCCAGAAAGAAAGAATTCAAATATCAAGGTACTACACTAAGAATCACACAGGGAATTGCAGCTCCTACATTAATAGACTGAAGAGATTTTGGTGTATGATACTCTGTTAGGTATCAGAGCTTGGACTACAGCAAAGGATCAACTGCCCAGCAAAATTTTGAATAATATTTCATTCTAGGTCATGGCCACTCAATGAAATAAGGGATTTCCAGATCTTCCTGATGAAAAAGTCAGACCTCAATGGAAAATTTGATCTTCAAATACAAGACACAAGTGAGGGAGAGAGGGTAAACAGAAAAAAAAAAAGATATTTGCTATTCAGTAGTAGCAGTGTGTCTTCATTTCTATATGGGAGGATGATAGTTCTTAATCTTGAGAATTGAATATTATGGCATTTAAGATATATATATATATATATATATATATATATATATATATATATATATATATATATATATATATATATACATACAAGTTTGGGCATAAATTAACAGTTGTGTTGATAAAAAGCCTACTTAAGGGATAGAAAGGGTTATTTTAATGGGAGAAGAGGAAAGGAGGAGGGAGAAAAGGGTAAATACATCACATGAAGAGGCAGAAAAACTTATTATAGTAGATGGAAACAAGGGAGGAAGATGAGCACTGTTTGGGCTTTACTGTCATTGGATTTGTTTGCAGGAGGGAAAAACGTTCTTAGCTAAGGATCAAAATCTAACTTGCCATATAGGCAATAGGCGGGGAAATCGGGAGGAAAAGGGAGAGGTGGTTAGGAGGGAGGAGAAGGCTTAAAAAGGGAAAGGGAAAAAAAGGTTGGGGGCTGAAAGAAGGAAGGGAAGATTAAGGGTGGAGGTATTCAAAGTAGAACACTTAGGAGGAGGAGAAAGGAGAGTGGGAAAATAAAAGAACAAATGGGGAGGGATAATATGGAGAGACCGACACGGGTAATAATCACAACTGTGAATGTGAATGGGATTAACTCATAAAGCACAGGTAGGCAGCAGAGTGGATGAAAAACCATAATCCTACAATATGGTATTTACCAGAAACACATCTGAAACAGGGTGGTACACACAGAGTAAAGACAAAAGGCTAGATTAGAATATATTATACTTGGCAGAAGTAAAAAGAAAAAACAGGGATATAAATCCTAATGTCAGAAAAGCAAAAGCAAAAATAGATCTAATCAAATGAGATAAGGAAGGAAGGAATTAAATGATTAAATGGCACTATAGACAATCAAGGAATATTATTATTAAAAAAATATGCATCAAGTGGTATGGCATCCAAATTCTTGGAGAAGTTATGGGAGATAGAGGAAGAAATAGACAGCAAAAATACACTAGTGGGGAACCTCAATCTCCCTCTCTCTGAACTTGATAAATATAACTTCAAAATAAACAAGAAAGAAGTTAGGAAGGTGGATAAGATTTTGGCAAAGGTAGACTGAGAGACCTCTTCAGAAAACTGAACGAGTATAGAAAGGAATGTACCTTGTTCTCAGTGGTACATGGCACATACAGAAAAATTAACCATTCGCAAGGGCATAAAAACTTCACAATCCAGTGCACAAAGGCAGAAAAATTAATTGCAACAAAAATCATATGCAATAAAGGAAGATGGAATTTAAAATTTAATTGGAGACTAAATAATAAAATCCTGAAGAATGAGTCGGTTAAACAGCAAGTCATAGAAACAATTGATATCTTCATTCAAGGGAATGACAATAATGGCATAGCCATTTCACTTGATATGAAATTAATCACTTACACTTCCAGCACATAGCTTATCTATATCCATTTGGTCTTGTCCAGCTTTTTTTTTTTATCTTTTTTTTCCTTTTAGTACAATTTCTATTTTTGCATTTTTAACATATTTGTGTAATTTGAGACTGTGGTCCCAAGTTCAAAAAAAAGCGGTATTATTGGAGCAAGACAATCCAATGGAACTATAGTAATTCATTCCTTTATTTGTTCAAAAGTACTGTGCACATAGTTTATGCAATATGCCACACAAGGCACTAAGGGTGATACAAAAATTAATGAGATACAGTTATTTTATATAAAGATATTGCAATCAAGTAGTGGGTGAAAGATGGAAAAATAGATATATGGGAAGACATAGATATAGATAAATGTATTATAAATATTATTGTGAAAAGACTTCCAGGAGAAAGTCAACATGGCAGAATAGAGAAACAGCTAAGCTCTCCTAATATTACCTTACCTTAAAATAGTATCACAAATCAAATTCTAGAGAGTCAGAGTGAAAAAAATATCAGCAAGGGTGAGCAATTTTTTTTTCAGTACAAGATGACATAGGAAGTCAGAAGGAGAGGACTATGACATTGAGGTTCAAGCTGATTCAAAATGCAAGTGGCAGCAATACCAGTTGTGGGTTTTGGATGTAGCAACACAAGATGCCACACCTTGAAGAGCTCTCAAATAAGAGACAGTAAAGGGATCATGCAAAAAGTCAGAAAAAAATAACAATTGGGACCTTGAGCTAGCACTGGACATAAGACTAGGCATTATTTGGTAAGCCACTGCCTACACTAGCTTCCAAGTCACCATTACAGGGCAGAGAGAATTGGTTGTAGTCACCAGTGATCAGGGACCCCAAGAAGCAGTGTCACTTCCAGTCCCAATTGGACAGTGACCACACTTCTCCCTAGAACATGCAACCTTTGAAGCAACAAATAAGTACAAATCTTCAGAACTAGTCCTGAAAAGAGCAGTGAAAAAAAGTCTGAAGTTTTCTCCCACCCTGCCCCCTATGTAAGAATAGAAACCAGTATCAACTTCATTTTCAGAAATGGTGTGGAAACAATGAGCAAAGAACAACAGTAGCAATTAGAAAAACAAACAAACAACCTGACCATAAAAAAAAGATGTTTTAATTTGCATTTTCTAATTAACAGTCATGTCGGACTTTTTTTTTTAGATGATCATAAATAGCTTTGATTTGTTAATCTGAAAACTGCATATACTTTGACCATTTATCAGTTGGGGAGTGAGCTGTACTCAGTTTGCAATATAGCTAAGAAATGGGGCACTTATCAGGAAAAATTTCTGTAATTTTTTCCATCAGTTTTCTGCTTTCCCTCTAATCTTGGTTGCATTGATTTTGTTTCTGCAAAACCTTTTTTAATTAATCAAAATTGTCCATTATATATCTCCTAATGCCCTATATCTCTTCTTTGGTCATAAATTCTTTGCTTATCCATAGATCTGACAGGAAAACTATTCCATGCTACCCTAATTTACTTATTTCTCCCAAACTGTTCTCCAGTTTTTCAGCAATTTTTGTCAAATAGAGAATTCTTGTCCCTAAAGTTGAGATCTTTGGTTCAATCAAACTCTAGATTACTACTGTGAATTTTATACTTAATCTACTCCATTGAATAACTGCTCCATTTCTTATTTGATGTCAGATTCTTTTGATGGTTACTGCTTGATAAATAATCTGTTACTTCTAAGCAATTTTACTTCATAATTTTTCATTGAATACTTTCATATCCTTGACATTTTATTCTTCATAATGATTTTGCCATGTTTTTAAGAGTCTGTAAAATAATTCTTTTCTAGTTTGATAAGTGTGACATTAACAAGTAAAGTAATTTTTAATTAAATCAGCTTTGCCTACCTAAAAGCAAGTATTACTTTTCCAATTATTTACATTTGTATTTGTTTGTGTGAAGTGTTTTTTTTTTAATTCTGCCCTTATTACATTTGTATTTGGTGGTGTGTGAAGTGTTTTTAATTCTGCTCTTATAATCTATTGGTTTGTCTTAACAGATAGATTACCAAGTATTTTATATTGTTTGCATTTCTTTTAAATGGAATTTCTCTTTGTATCTCTTCCTACAGAAACATTAATGATTTATTTGGGTTTAGTTTGTCTACTTCAAATTGCCTAGAGATTTTAATTGTGTCATTTTTCTTTTTTTCACTTGTCTTGGGTTCTGTGAATACTATTATATCATCTGAAAGGAGTGAAAGTTTTATACCATTTCTCTCCAGCAATTAATTTTAACATTTCTAAAATTTTATTAATTTCCTTATCTCTTATTTATTTTAATTGCTACATTTATTTACCTATGACAGAGGAAAGCTGAGGTCCATCAATGGTATAGTTTTACTTTCTATATACTCCCAAAAATTCGTTTAGTATTTCCTTTAACAATTTGGATTCTGGGGAAGCAAGATGGCAGAGTCAAAGCAGGATGTTACTTGAGATCTCCCCCAAACCCTTTCAAAAACCTGAAAACTGACTCTAAAAAATTCCAGAACAGCAGAACACACAAAATGACAGGGTGAAACAAATTTCCAGCCCAAGAAAACATGGAAGCTCAACAGGTAAGATCTGTTGCATCTATCTGATAGAAGAGCAGTCTAGGTGGGCTGCTGTGGCGCTGATGGATCCTAGCATACTTAGAGCAGGTCTTGAAGTATGGATTCACTGGCAGTTGTAGGGGTTCCAAGGTAGAAAAGTGTGCTTATTGTCACTCACAGATCAAAGTGCAAACCAGGAGAGGAGTAATCACCTCTTCTTTGATATAAAACTTTAAAAGAACTGAACATTTACAGGTTTTGAGAAATATCTCTGAAAACAGCTGCACAAAACTCCTGAAACTTGAGAAGTACACCCTCCACAGTGGAAGCAGATGCTTACGTAAACAGCTAAAATAGTAATTTGCTGGAAAAAGAGCAAACACGGAAAATAAATCAGACTATAGAATCTTACTTTGGTCACAAGAAACACAAAAACCTTACAACCAAAAGAAGACAACAAAGACCAAGCTCCAACAGTTAAAGACTACAAGAAAAATGTGAATTGTTACAGGCCATGGAAAACCTCAAAAAGATATTTTGAAAATCAAGTAAAAGAATTAGAAGGAAAAATTGGAAGAGAAATGTGAGTCATGCAAGAAAATCATGAAAAAAATGAGTCAATAGTTTGCTAAAAGAGACCCCCAAAATAGTGAATGACAAAACATCTTAAGAAATAGACTAATCCACATGACAAAAGAGGTCCAAAAATGTCAATGATGAGAAGAATGCGTTAAAAATCAGAATTGACAAATGGAAAAGGAGATCCAAAAGCTCACTGAAGAAAACGATTCCTTAAAAATTAGAATGGAGTATATAGAAGCCAATGGCTTTATGAAAAATCAAGAAATTAAAAGGAAAACCAAAAGAATAAAAAAAATAGAAGAGCATGGGGAATATTTCATTGGAAAAACAACTGACCAGGAAAATAGAACCAGGAGAGAAAATTTTAAAATTACTGGACTGCCTGAATGCCATAATCTGAAAAGGAACCTAGATATCATCTTTCAAGAAATTATCAAGAAAAACTGCCATGATATTATAGAATCAGAGGGTAAAACAGAAATGGAAAAAAATAACCAATCACATCCAGAAAGAGATTCCAAAAAGAAAACTCCTAGGAATATTGTAGCCAACTTCCAGAAGTCCCAGATCAAGGCAAAAATATTGTAAGCATCTAGAAAAAAAACAATTCAACTATTGTGGAAACACAATCAGGATAACATAAGATTTAGAAACTTCTATATTAAAGAACTGGAGGACTTGTAATATGATATCATAGAGGCCAAAAGTCTTATAATTAAAACCAAGAATCTCCTACCTAGCAAATTCAATGAAGGTTCAGAATTACAAGCTTTCTTGATGAAAAAAAAAAGTAAATAGAAAACTCGAATTACAAACACAAGAACCAAGACAGGCAAGAAAAGATAAACAAACCATAATGGACTTATTAAACATGAAATGTTTACATTCCTCCATGGAAAGGCATTTGTAACTCATAAGATCACAAAGTGGTTTGAATGGATGATATGTAAAAATAAAATTAAGTGGTGAGAAAGGAATGTACTGGAAGAAGGAGAAAGAGACAGATAGAATGGGGCATATTATCTCACATAAAAGAGGCAAGAAAAAAACTTTTACAATGGCAGGGAAAGGGGGGGAGGTAAGAGGGAATGAATGAACTTTATATTCATTCGAATAGACTTAAAATTAGAATAATACAAACATTCAATTGGGGGCCACCATAGTGGCCTCCACTCAGTACTGGCAGTTGATCAGCAACTATGGACCTTTGCTTCTAGGCTATACCTAGGATACAGGGAGCAGCTAAGTACATCAAAATAAACATGCATAACTCCTAGATATCTTTGAAGAGCTAAGTAAAGAGATCAGACCCATGTATGCAGGGATCAAAATCACCATGGAGTGGTTAAAGCAGGGCATCATGAGTCTAGGAATCCCTGGCAGAGAATTAAAAGCAAGAACCTCCTACTTCACTTCCAAAGCTTTCTAGTTCTTTGAAAAGAAGAAAAAATAACAGTTATTCATCTGGTGACTTTCAAAACATTCATATGAATCCGTGATTTTGAATGATCTAAAAGTTTGGGTTCTTTCCACTTTTCTTTCTCCTATCCCCACTTCAGTTTTTATAGAAAACAGAAATAGAAATAGAAAATAGAAAAAAGGCAATTTTTTCCATTAAGATTTTCCTGATAAGTAGCTGGAAACAACCTAGGTAACTTCTTTTTACACAAAAATTGGGTCCAGAACTTGCATGTAGAAAGTTTTGTTCATATTGCTGCCAACAACAGTTTACTGTCCTGCTTACTTGCCCCAATCCCTTTCTTCCTTTCAGTATACTTAAAACAACATGAATTATCACTCATTTGCATATTTTTCAGAATTCCAATAAGTCTTAATGACCTTTCTATGAGTCAATGCTGAGGGGCAGTTGGGTATTTCCCAGTTAGGGTCACATGATAGAAACTCTCCCAAAAACAATAATATTTTTTGGTTTGGTTTGTTTTTGGTGTGTAAGCTTTTGCCTGATTTTACTTTGAATTCAATATAAAATGAATGAGCTATAAATACAGAGGACTGATCAGCCTACTAAAAAATTAAGAACCTAGATGGTTATTTTTCAGATGAAGATTGTAGATTTCAGGTCTTGAGTTTGCCATAGAATAATTAAAAACATATGGATAAATGACTAAAATTGTTAAGGGTATCTTTACATTCTTTTTTATTACTTGATGCTACAAAGCTTATTTTCATTAACAGTTTCTATTAAACACTGAATTGTGTACGAAAATCTATCTTACCCTACAGGAATCGAGGGGAAAAGGGGATAAGAAAGGGAGATGATAGAAGGGAAGGTAAATGTGAGGAGGAGGGGTTAATCAGAAGCAAATAATTTTGAGGAAGGACAGGGTCAAAAGAGAGAATCGAATAAATGGGGGTGGGTGAGATAGGATGGAGGAAAATATGGTTAGTCTTTCCCAACATGACTGTTATGGAAGTGCTTCTCATGGCTACACATGTATAATTAATACCAAATTACTTGATTTCTCAGTGGGGATAGGTGGGGAAGGAGGGAGGGAGAGAAGATGGAATTCAGAATTTTAAAAAAAACAAATGTTAAAAATTCTTTTGACATGAAAATGGGAAATAAAATATACAGACAATGGGGTATAGAAATTTATGTTGCCCTACAGGAAAATAGAAATGAATGGAAAAAGAGAAAGTGTGGGTGATAGAAGGGAGTGCAGAATGGGGAAGAGGTAATCATGATACACACTTTCTTGTTGTGGGGAGGGGGGAGAGAAGGGGAGAAATTTTGCAACTCAAAACCTTCTGGAAATTGAAAACTAAAAATTATTAAGGGGGGAAATGCTTCAATTGTGTGTGCAATATTAACTTACTCCTTGATATTTGAAATATTTCATTCTAGCTTCTTAGTTTTCTTTGACCCAGAAGTTCTGAATTTTGGTTATATTGCTGGTAGTTCATTTTAGAGCTTCTTTCAGGAGGTGACCAGTGCTCTTTCTATTTCCAATTTGTCCTCTTATTCTAAGACATGTAGGCAGTTGTGTTTTCTTTCCCTAAGACATCTTAAAATACCATGTGTAGGCTTTTATTTATTTAGGATTTGCAGGAAGTTACATTATTCTTAATTATTTTTCTCCTTGATCTTTTTTTCCAAGTTTGTTTTTCCTTTTTGCTTTTGAGGTACCTTACCCTTTCTTCTATTTTGTTTTTAATATTTTGTCTGTGTTTTTATAATTCTCATTGTCTCCTAAAATTGGTTTCTATTTGGTCCTTTCTAAATTTCAAAGAGTATATTGCTTAGATAAAGTTTTACTATTTCTCTTTCCATTTTTTTCTTCCATGGCTCTAATTCCTTTTCTATTTCTCTTCTAGTACTATTTTTATTAATAAAAATATTAATTTTAAAAAAATTCTAACTTTTCCATGACTTCAAATTCAATTTATGACTAATATATGTAGTTTTGAGGCTTTATTTATACTTATTCTACAGTCAGTATCTCTTTTTTATTTGTGTCTTGACGATCTGTGTTAAAATATTCAGTTTTTATTGAGACATTTTTTTCCCATTCTCCTACTCTACTAGTTGATTCAGACCTTAAGCTGAGGGATCTCTGTCATATTCCTCCTTTCCTGAATTGTTGTGTGCTTTAAGATCCCAAATTCACAGAAACAGTTCAGGATCGGGACCTGCAGATGTTTTAGTAGTACCATATTGTTTTGATCCAGGGCAGTCCAATTGCTGTCCCCATTCCTTGCCTGGTCTGAGCTCTATAAATTCCTTTTCTGCAATAGTAGACTACTGCTGGAGTAAACATCTTTCAGTTAGCTGGAAACTTCTTCTGGTTCAATGTCAAAATTATAGTGTTTCTCTTAGACTGGGATTGCTACCCTGGATATTACTGTAGAAGATTAAATTGGGCTAAAACTCAAAATAAGAACTCATTCTGCCTCTAGAATCTGAGCAACACTGATGATTTCTGATTGTTTTTCTTGGTAGACCATCTAAAAATTTCTTATTAATTTTTACCATGACTATTGGCCTTAGAAGTAGGCCCTATCCTTTTCTACCTTGGATTTATGTTTAGGAACCTAGTAGTAGGTAACAATGTTGGCAGTTGGTACCTGTTCCATCACTGTCCATAGTTCAAGATGCTCCAGACTAGGTCTAGGCTTAGACCTCTTATTGTCCTGAGCTATTCTGTATTTGCAGCCAAACCGCACCAGCAGTATCATTTTCTTTATAAGCCAGCCTGGAAAAAATGACTGATATTTTTCTTGAATTTCTATATTAGCATTTAGTTTCAACTGTATTTTTAGATGTTTGTATAAGATTACTACTTCTGTTCCTACTGCTACTACTGCTACTACTACTACTACCACTATTAATTATTATGGTGAGAGATGACTTGCTACCCTTATTCCTGCTATTTTACCATTTCCCTGAGAATTATCCACTATTTTTTTTACAGAGATAATAAATGTTTTATCAACTGTACTTGAAAAATATTTTATTTTCAATTTGTAGTATTCTTTCTCCAGTGCCAGCTAAATTTTTGTCTGACATCAATTATCTGGAACAAATGCTGAATATTATACTTAATATGAGTTTGGCTGCCTTTTGGTTTTGTTCTCATTTATCTTGCTATATTATTTATTATTTCTATACCCACTATTTTTATATAAAGAATGCCTGAAAAAAAGTCTACCCAATGCTCATCTGTTAAAATATTATAACATCTAAGGGAGTCATAAGGTTCCTGTGTGTATGAACTCTTTGTGATATTATATACTATTATTTCTATTCCATTTTCTAAGTTTCCATTTTAAAATAATCTCTCAAATTGAATGCTACAATTGTTTCTAGAGTAGTGTTTGCCAAAGATAATTTTTGTTAAAAACAAGAGCAACCCTACTCTGTCATATTACCATGGTTAACTCATGTCTGTCCTAGTTATCTATTCTTAACATGACACTAACCTTACAATTCTTTTAGACTCTTGACTTACAGTGTCATAAACATTTCATTCAGGAAGCAAAGAGGAGGAGTGAAAGAATTATTGTTTTGTAACAGTCTGCACCTGAGCGACAACTATCGATATTAATTTACTTTTCAGTCATTCTTTGTCCTACATTCATGGTCTGTAGCTAACATCTATCAACTGGATATAACCAAATAAGAGAAAATGGCAATAGTATCTTCCCTCTTTCAAAAGACAGATATATACTTGTATAGGATAGGAGCAGAACTATCAATTGGAAATACAGTAATGTACTTCAAAAGGGAGGAAGACTTTTTTATCCCATAACAAAAAGAATTACAGTTCAAGACATCCAATACTTTAATATTATTGAATGTACTTTGGAGTTTTCAAATGTTTTCCTAAACTTTGAGAAAACAATCTAGGTAAGTGAATCAAGCTGCGAATAAACCTTGTTGGCAGAGAGCAGAGTGGTTTTTTAAGATAAAGTTGCTTCAGTACATAGAAAATACAGCTTTTACTCACTGAAGATTTACCAAATCTCTGGTCTTTGAAATAGATTCTAAGGGCTCACATCTTTAAAAATGAATGCCACTAGTTATGTTTTTTAAAACCACACAAAATATTTATTTTTGACTAAGACAATCATATGATATCATTTTATCTATTTGGATATATATGACATTTTCTGGAATTGTTAAAGAAAAATATTAATTGCCTTTTACTATTTATCTTAAAGGTGAAAAAAAGTAAATATATTGGAAACAGATGTGCTACACAAACTTTCAGAAGAACTAGGTTCGAGATCTGGTTCTATTAGTAGCACTGTTACGTAAAATCAATCAATACTTTACATATGTAGTTAAATTTATTCATTTGTAACATTAAAAACATCAAATCTGTCCTTCCCATTTTACAGGGTAGAATAAAAATGAAATCACCTAACAGATGAAAAAGAAAAGGATTTGAAAAATTTCAAGCAGTATCTAAATTACACAACAAATACTAAATATAATACTGTGTGGGTACACTATTGTATGTGGATGGAAGTTGTGGTTATAGAAAATTGGAGATATCATATGTATCCTTAAGAAATTCAATTAACCTATAAATTAAGAACTACTTTGTGGCATATTTTGCCCTAGATCTTGAGAATAAAAAGACAAAACTGAGACAGTTTCATCCTAGAGAAGCTTCTGTTCTACAAGTAATTTTCTGTCTAGTTGAGGAAAGAGGCCATAGACATGAAAAAAAAGATGAATTATAATTGGTATAAAGAGTAATTCAAAACACAATTACACATTGTGTACTTAGCTGATATATGGATACATAATATGTGTAATAGATAATATTGTAAGAGGAAGGAATCATCACTTCAGTTTGGAGCAGAATTATTATTATTATCATTTTCACTTAGGCTCACTTTTCACTTGCATATAGATGAAAAAAATACAAATCAGTAAAGGCAAAAAAATAAATAAATAAAAATATGGCCAGACAGTTCTGGTTACAGTCCTAGAAGCTATACTGCTGGGTCAAAGGATAGGCACATTTTTGCAACCCTTTAGGCATACTTCCTAATTGCTTAACAGAATGATTGGATCAGCTCACAGCTCCACCAACAATGAATTAGTGTTCCCACTCTCCCTCATATTCTCCAACATTTATCATTATCCTGTTTTGTCATGTTAGCCATTCTAACACATGTGCTGTGGTATCTCAGAGTTGTTTTGATTTGCATCTCTCTAGTTAATACTGATTTAGAGCATTTTTTTCATTATGACTATAGATAACTTTGATTTCATCATCTGACAACTCCCTGTTCATATCCTTTGACCATTTATAAATTGGTGAAAGACTTGTATTCGTGTACATTTGACTCACTTCTCTATATATTTTAGAAATGAGGCCTTTATCACAGACACTAGTTGCAAAAATTCTTTCCCAGTTTTCAGCCTCCCTCCTAATCTTAGTTTCATTGGGTTTGGTTGTGGAAAAACTTTTCAATTTAATGTAATAAAAATTATTCATTTTGCACTTCAAAATGTTTTCTATCTCTCATTTAGTCAAAAAGTCTTCCCTTCTCCATAAATCTGATGGATACTCTATTCTTTGTTCCACTAATTTGTTTATGGTATCAATCTTTATGCCTAGATCACATACCCTTTTGGATTGTATTCTTGTGTATGGGGTCAGGCATTGGTCTATTCCTAGTTTCTGCTGCACTCTTACCCAGTTTTCTCAGCAAGTTTTGTCAAACAGCGTATCCTCATGAGAACATAAAAATGGGAAAATATCCCCCATGGTTTATAGCAGCACTCCTTGTGGGGAAAAAAAACTGGAAATCAAGGGGATGTCCATCAACTGGGGAATGGCTGAATAAACTGTGGTATATGAATGTAATGGGATGCTATTTTCCTATAATGAATGATGAACGGGAAGACTTCATAGAGGCCTGGAAAGGCTTATATGAACTGATGCTGAGCGAAAGGAGCAGAACCAGGAGAACTTTATACACAGCAACAACCACAGTGTATGAGGATTTTTTTCTGGTAGACTTAGAACTTCATTGCAATGCAAGGAATTAAAAATTCCCAATATCTTTTAAGGCAAAATGTCTTCCATATCCAGAGAAAGAACTATGGAATTCAGTCCCAGAATGTAGTAGATCATTTTCTTTTGAATTACATTTTGGTTTGTTTTATGATTTCTCCCATTCATTTTATTTCTTCTGTGCAACTTTACTAAGGTGAAAATGTATTTAATAGTAGAATTGTATTGTAGAACCTACATAAAATTGTATGCTGTCTCAGGGAGGGAGGGAGGAGGGAGTGAGGTGAAGGGGAAGGGCGGAGGAAGGAGGAGGAGGGCGGGGAAAAATCTAAGTGATATGGAAGTTATTATAGAACACTGAAAACAAATAAAATAAAAAAGTTCTCGTTATATCTGTACCAAATGATGTCCCAGCTGCACCACCTTTGAGGGATAGCTATTAGAAAAGAGTTTCCACAGCACAGAGGTAATGACTCTCTTTTCCAAAAGTTTCAATTATCACCTCTCTTCAGTGGATACCCAAGTGTATCTATGTCTATCTATCTATCTATCTATCTATCTATCTATCTATCTATCTATCAATCATCTATTTTCTATCTACCTCTATATCTATATCCATAAATGTGTGGATATAGATATAGAGATAGATAGATAGAAATAGATATAGAGATACACATGAATATGTATGTAAATGTATTTATATATGCATATATAATATGTGTATGAAGAGATAGAGGCAGAGAGAAAGAGGTTTAGGTATAGATATAAATGGATCTTTAGCTCTCTTTTCTTCCCTGATGTTTAGTCCCATATTCACTTTGCCTCCTTAACCTCTACCACTCTATTCCAACTAGCATTTATGTCCAGATTGTCCATTATTTGTCCTTTCTGCCTGAATGAATCCCTCTCCTCCGTTTCATTATTCTTGTAGATAAGCACTACCATAGTCTCCATTTTCAAGGTAAGATAGTGCTCAGAATAATATTTCAGTCTTCATGCCCTTTCATACATCATATGTCTAATGTCTTGGCAAATTCAGTTTATTCTCCATTCCCAATAATCTTTTCATGAACTCCATCCTCCCCATTCATACATTTACCATTCTTGTTCGATTTATCATTGAATTTGCAAGGTAGAGACCATTCAGTAGAAAACAATCATGGTGATGACCATGCCTCAGCATCAAGCCCCATAAGTGACCTTTCAATTTAATTCAACATCTCTATACTCTCTCCATTTTGATGAAAGACAGAATCCCTTTTTAAAATCTATTCCTGTATCATAATTTTCAGAAATCTCTAACTGGATATCCCATAGATCTCTCAAGCAGGAAATATATAAAATGGAACACATTATCCATCCTTCTCCAGTCTACTCATCTTTCCAACATTCTTATTTTTCTGAAGAGAAACACTGTATTTCCAGTCACCAATATTTAAAATCTCACTCATCAATCAACCTGATAGTCAATTGGTTGTTGAATCCTTTGAAATCAATCTCTATACTATCATTGAATTTATCCATTTATCTTTCCTCATGTAGACATAGCACCCTAATTTATAACCTCATCATTTTCTGTCTTGAATGTTAAAAATATGAACCTAATAGGCTCTAAACCTTTAGTCTCAAGGTTCACACTTTTTTTTCACTTACTGGAATGCCCTTTGATCTAGGGAACCATGGATTTTCTCATCTAGCACTGACCCAAGCCTGAGGATTTTGAGGTCCGGGTCTGGAATAAAATGAGAAAGTTATGGGTCATAAAATACTTAACAAAATATGTTTACTTAACAATAAGATAAAAAAAGTATTCAATAGTGATTCAATATTGATTAATCTGGTCACAATTCCTGTTACCCTCACAGTTTCCACAACGGTGTGTCTCGTTAAAAAGCGTTTGTTGATTTTTATTGTAGTCAAATGTAGAGAAAGCTAGAAAAATCACAACCACTGATTTAACTTAGTTTGTACCTTGGTCCCTTAAATCCATTAAATCTTAAGTATGGTTTCATTTTTAATTTTTTTTTAAAAGAAAAATGTTCTGAGCTACATAAGAGGAACTTTCTTATCTTGTCAGAAGTTGTTCCTACTACAATGGTATAATTTAAGTCACTATAATGAAGACGACAAGAAATTGGGCCAACTTCATTATCCACATCTTAAAATTCCTATACCATCCTTTCCTTATCTTATCTCTTCCCTCCTTTTCTTTACTTTCCTAGGACTTGAAGCAAAGTAGGGAATGTTTCACTTCCTTTACAAAATAGTGCTATTCTGAGTGCAACCTCTGAAAGGAAGCTATCTGTGACAGGAGCTCAGGCATCCAAAAGTCATTGTTCTTAAAACTAACAATATAATATTCCTCAGCTTTGGTTAGCCTGTTTATTGTTTATGCTCAAAACATTTCAAAATTTCTTAATGTTCTCTAAGTTAAAATGCATAATTCGAAACCTAACAATTGAAAATATCTATACCATAGCTCTTATCTACCTTTCTATCCTCTACATTACACGTGCTACCTTTCTATTATTCTATTTTCTCCTCTGACCTGTCCCTTTTCAATAGTGTTTGCTTCTGCCTATTCCCTCCCCCAATCTAACCTCCCTTTTATCACTTCTGCTCCCTTATCCCTTTTCCTCTTACTTTTCTGCATGTTAAGATACCCAATTAAGTATTTATGTTATTCACTCCTTTAAGACAAATGTGATGAGAGTAAGGTTTACTCATTTCCTCAGCTTCCCCATTTCCCCCATTGTGAAACTTTTTTCTTACCTCTTTTACATGAGAAAATTTGCCCCATTCTATCTCTCAGTTTCTCCTCCCAATATATTCCTCTTCCACCCCTTAATTTTATTTTTAGATATCATCCCTTCATATTCAACATACCCTGTGCCATTTATCTATCTGTCTGTCTGACTGTCTCTATATTTCCTCCAACTACCCTAATACTGAGAAAGGTCTCATGAATTACAAATACCATCTTTCCATGTAAGATTGTAAACAGTTTAACTTCAATGATTTCTTTATTATTTCTCTTTCCTGTTTACCTTTTCATATTTCTCTTGATTCTTGTATTTGAAAGTCATCTTTTCTATTCAGCTATGTTCTTTTCATTGAGAATACTTGACAGCCCACTATTTAATTGAAATTCTATTTTTTTCTCCCTGAAGTGTTATATTCAGTTTTTCTGGGTAAGTGATTCTTGGTTTTAATTCTGGGACATTTGACCTCTAGAATATCATATCCCAAGCCCTTCTCTCCCTTAAAGTAGAAGCTACTGAGTCTTGTGTTATCCTCACTGTATTTTCACATTACTCAGATTGTTTCTTTCTGACTGCTGGCAATATTTTCTCCGTGACTTGGGAAGTTTGGAATTTGGAGACACCATTCATAATTTGCATTATGGGATATCTTTCTAGGGGTCATGGGTGGATTCTTTCCATTTCTTTTTCATCCTCTGTTTCTAGAATATCAGGGAAATTTTTCTTCATAAATTTTTGAAAGATACTGTCTAGGGTCTATTTCTTTTATCATGGTTTTCAGGTAGTCCAATAATTATTAAATTATCTGTCCTGGATCTATTTTCCAGGTCAGAGTTTTTCCAGAGAGCTATATCACATTGTCTTCTATTGTTTTTATTTTTTGATTCTGTTTTATAATTTCATGATTTCTTATGAAACCATTACCTTCCATTTGCTCCATTCTAATTTTGAAGGTATTATTTCCTTCAGTGAGCTTTTGGACTCCTTTTCCATTTGGTCAATTCTGCTTTTTAAGGTGTTCTTCTCCCCATTGGTATTTTGGACCTCTTTTGCCACTTGAGTTATTCTATATTTAATTTTCATATTTTTTCATCACTCTCATCTCTCTTTCCAATTTTTCCTCTACTTCTCTTAGTTGATTTTCAAAATCCTTTTTGAGCTCTTCCATGGCTTTCTACCAATTTACATTTTTTTGGAGGCTTTTGATGTAGGGCTTAACTTTGTCTTCTTCTGGTTGAATGTTTTGATCTTCTTTATCACCAAAGTAAGATTCTCTAGCCTGAGTTCGTTTGTGATGTTTACCATCTTCCCAGCCAAATACTTGACATTCTAATTCTTTGTCAAGGTAAGGCTCTGCTTCTAGGGGGGTGGCCATAGGGGTAGGTGTAGTATCTTAGGCTTCATAGATTTTGTATCAGCTGCTAGATTCCCCACCCTATGTAGGCCCAGATCCCTGGATCCAGCCTGTTCTGCTGCTGCTGTTGCTACTGCTGTCACCATCATCCCCACAACCCTGAGGCTGAGGTCAGACCTAACCAGAAGTCTCACTTCTCTTTAATCCTGCTCCCCCAGAGTTTTCTCACTGACCTTTTTTGGCATTTGTGAGTTGATAAATCTGGGAACTTCCACAGCTGCCACTGATTCAGTCTCCTGAGGCCTGCTCCAGCCCTGTCTGTGCTGGGGACCCATACCAGACTGAAGACTGCTCCCAACTAAGTGTGATATGGCCTTTCTGTCAACCTGCCAGGTTGTCTTGGGTTAGATTTGTTCCACTCTGCCATTTTGTGGGATTTGAAGCTCTAGAATTTGTTTAGAATCATTTTTACATGTATTTGGAAGGGTTTGGGGGCATAATTCAAGTCCCCCCTTTTACTGCACCATCTTTCTAGCATTACTAAGTTCTCAGCTCACATTCTACCACTTGTAAAATATTGTTCAAGTGTTAATCCTTTCTCAACACCAAGTGAAAATAATTTCCTTTTAGACTACTCTCAACTTTCTGTATTTACACTCATTTTGTTTCCCAAATATATATTTAAGCCATTCATTCATTTGTTATCCACCCATTTCACTTAGGGTGAGATAATGCCTATTAATTTAATAGGCCTGTTTAAGAAGTACCCAGGTCACGGCCCCTTTAATGAGGCCAAGAAAAGGAAGACATCAGGCTGGAAGGAAAACAGCAACAGTTAGTGTTGGTAATCACTCTGAGGCCTGGAGGGTCCAAAAGAGAGACTTTAAGAAGGAGGCAGGGGCCCCATGGTGTCTGAAATTCACAAAACAGTTTGTTTATTCAACAAGTATTCATTTATTATGTCAAGAGCCTTCTATAGTTCAGAAAGAAAAGAGCAAGCAGTCCAGTTTTGAAAATACCATGTTGCATTTAAATGACTATATTTTTTTAACAAAGCAGGTGGAAAGCAATAGATTCATATTCTAACATATAACCTTTTTGTCATTCTGTTTAGTATTTGATACTTTCTCTTTTTTGATGTTGATTGCATTCAGAAAAAAAAATAAAAGTGATAGAAAGTATTTTTTCCTTTCCATCTAATATCCATTTGACCTTATCCCATACTGTCATCCTCCTTCATTGCCATGTCTGATCAAGAAGTGGCACTTTCCTTTTGTCAATATAATTCCTTCTACCCATGCCTTAAATCTCATCCTCTCCTGTCTTTTCCAACAGATTCTCCCACTCTTAAATTCATTTTTGTCAGAGTTCAGCTTTTCCTTATTTTTTGATTCTTTTCTAATACTGTGCTTTTGTATTTGCCATTTCTTTAGCAGGTGTGCACTTGAACTTCAACCCCACTTTGTAGTAGGCATAGCCTCCTTCAAAGCAAAATTCATATGATATCTCCATTGGAGAACATTTGCAGATCATCCTATCGAATAGTTTCATTTTCATCAAATAGTCATAATTAACATAAGTTTATAATTAACTTTCTGAATGTTATATATTTACAATTGACTGATATGTCAATAAATATGTTATAGTTCATCATTCATTCTATGTCCATGGATATAATATTCAAACCTACTGGAAATAAAAAAATCCCCATAAACTCTGTGTGTATGCTACGTATGTACGCATTGCTATCTGAAGAAAATTCTCAGATCTTATGGGTTCTTATGGGTTGACTTATTTTGATAATGGTTTTGATACTACCTGTAATGAAAAAACAAATTTCATCCTTAAATCGTTTTTCTATTCAGTAAATTCCCTTGGCTTCCATCAGTACCAGAATCAAACAGAAAATCCTATCTGGTATTCAAAGACCTCTGTGTCATGGCCCCCTGTAGCAAACTTTATAAAGTCTTTTTACATATTACTCACCCTAATGTAGTCTATAATCCAGTAATGCTTACCTTTTTTTTTGTTGTTTCTTGCAAAAGGTTGAAGACATTTTCAAAGACTATCTCCCAGTCCTGGAATTCTTTCTCTTCTTATCTTCACTTCCTGGGTTCCTGACTTCCCTCAAGTCTTAATTAAAATCTCAGTTTCTAAAAGAAAATGTTACTGTTCCCCACTTAAGTCACCTTATATGTATATCTGCCCCATGTCTTATTTGTACATTTAGTTATATGCATTCTCTCTCCCCCATTAGATTGTGAGATCATTAAGGATATTGACTTTCTATTGTTTTTTTGTTGTGTCCTCAGTGCTTAGCATCTGATACGAGTCTGATATATACTTGGTACTTAATAAATGTTATTGACTGATATTTAGACGTGTTAGTTTTGTGCTTCTTTGTTTGTAATAAGCAATTTTCTTCACATCACAAGTTGGCAGCTCTTTTTATTTTAAACTAGATTTCTCACTGTCACTCCAGATTCAAAAACCCTATACCGCACAATAGATGAATCAGTAACAGTCCTAGCTTCCAGGTCTCTCTGAGAATCTTTGGTTATTTTCTAAATTATGCCATTATGCCACTTTATCAGCAATAGTTCATTGGTTATAAGTGTTGCTTTTCATTTTCAACTTCACTTTGCTTTGTGCTGCAATGTAGCTGATGATATTTTCTTGTGGATTTTAATGATTTTTGAAATGCTTGTCTTCCCATAGAAATAGTCACTGCAATGTCTTATAGCCATTGAAGTATTCTCCTTAAATAGCTACAAAACTCATTCATTCTTTGCATTGGTATCCATTTTATAAAATAGAAAATTAAAAAATACAAGAAACATATCTATGAATGAAATCCAACATTCAACCAACAGAATGCTAACTGAGGTGGGGAAGTCAGCTCAATCTTGTTTCATCTGGTCAAGGTTAGATGTTATGAATCAGTCTACTATTAGTAAACTCATACTTACATGAACATTGCGATTTCTCTCTCTCTCTCTCTCACAAACACACACACACACACACATACACACGAACACACAAAGTTACAAAACTGAATCTTTTCAAAAAGTCTGTTTGTCCCAAGTAATTTACACATTATTTCAATAATAATATATACATTTCTCCTTCAAATCAATTTCTCATTCTAACATGAATAAAATAGAGATGGAAATGAGAGGGAAATAGACTGAGACCTACTAAAACAAAGTCTTTTTCCTCTATGCTCTTCACCCTTGAATTTCCTGTCTTTTTTGTTTTAGTTTCTGAATTATAGGGTATCAGACCTCATGACACTGTAAATTTATTTCCAAAAAGTCATCCAATATCCTATTTTTCAGTTTTCTATGACATTACCTATAGACAAAATGAAACTGACACATTAGGATAATTAAGGAACGGCTTATTTTTTTTTCTTATCAATGTTCTAATGTAGAATGTGATTCAAGGTAATGCTAATAGAACATTTTCTGTTTCTAATTCAGCTTAAGAGTAAGTACCAGTAACTTTTAAGCACATTCTTCTTGACTATTAATTGTAAAAAGAATCAATCTCTTCTGGAATTAATAAGAAATATTTACCAAAAGAAATATTTTGAACATGTTACTTTCATAAAACAGTGATAGAATGACTCTCATCAATGGTGTTCAAAAATGACATGAATTTTTTTATGAGGTGAGCCTGATAAGCACATCCAAAATATAACTATTTCTTTTTTACTTTAAAGTACTTATGAAAATGGTTAATCACTATTTTCATATTGACTGTGATCACATTTTTCACTACATATGCAGATACAACCATGAATTTAATATAGTAGATGGAGTGTTAGTTCAATAAAAAGTATTAAAAGGTATAAATAAGATGATTGATGATGGTGATGATGATAGTGGTGTTGGTGATGGTAATATGGAGGTAGTGGTGGTGGGTAGAATTTTTTATAACTCTGTAATGTTTACAAAACACTTTGCAAAGGTTATCTCATTTTATCCTTACAACAAATTTTGGGGGTGCTATAATTATATATATATATATATATATATATATATATATATATATATATATGTATGTATGTATGTGTGTGTGTTTGTGTGTGTGTGTGTGTTTTGTGTGTGTGTAATATGCATATATTGAAAGTTTTTCCAAGGTCGGGCAGCTAATAAGTGTCTGAGGCCAGATTTGAATTCAGCCTTTCTGCTTCAGGATCCAGTGTTCCATCTACTATATCATATATCAATTGTTTTAATATATTGCATTCCTTAGCAGATGTAAATTCCTTGATAAAAGTGATAGCCTTCCTTTTATATTTATATACTCAACACATAGAACAATTTTCTAACACAGAACAATATCTTTCCAATAGTAAGGACTTTATAAATATGTTTTAGATTGGATTGAATTAGAGTGGATATTTTGTAGTATGCTTATGCTCAAAATTATTATATCAAAAAACGAAATAGGCATAACATATTCCTGAGAAAATAAATGAAATATCTCCCCAGGAAACTGGTTAATAATTTTCCAGCATGAAAAAAAAATGGTTGTGCTTGTATTGTCCTAAATAAAGTCCAATAACAAGGGATGAAACACTCAGTACTGTAAGGTAAAATAGTAAGACTTTTACAGAGAAGCATCCTTGAAGAAAGACTGCCCTTTCTAGTTTTCTTTTCATAGGGCTTAATTTTAGGTCGTGATATGAATTGCACATCCAAGGTATTTTCACTTTGATAACATTTTGTTGGCACAACTCACTGGGTACTCAAAGATTTCTTTTTTTTTTCTTTATAATTTCTTTGTAATATGCATGAGATATCAAAAACAGCTCAACTGTTTTAAAAAGAGAGAAAGGATATCTTTTTACTTCAACTATCAATATATTGTTTTCAAGCTTATCCCCATTTTGGATTTAGATAAGTTCTATGTGCCCCATCTTGATTGGATGGCATAATATTATTTCCTTAAAAAAAAAAAAAGGAAACATGTTCAAAGAGTCTTTCCATTTTCCTCATCCTGTATAGCCACTATATAAATCAGAAGTTTTTTCAGTGGCAAAGAAATAAATAACTTGTTACAAGCTATCAATGAGTACGTATGTGATTTTTACAAAACTAGTACTATCAAATTCTCAGAGGTTTCCAACCTACAAATAGGTTATATTCTGAAAACTTATTATATGGTTATTTATACCTCAAAATATTTGGCCTCAGGAAAAAAAGCATATTTCCATATTAATCATGTTGTTAAAGAACAGGAGCTTCTCTCAGCAATACAACAATCCAAGACAATTTCAAAGGACTCATAATGGAAAATGTGATCTACATCCAGGGAAGGAACTGATGGATTCTGAATGAAGATCAAAGCATACTATTTTTACTCGTGTGTGTGTGTGTGTGTGTGTGTGCGTGTATGTGTGTGTGTTTTCCTTTTAGTCTGTTTCTTCTTTCAAAGGCCCAAAGAAAAAGCTTATTTGGACACAAATCCAAAATTAATTTCTGGAATGGCTCAAAAAGAATTTTCAGACTCAAGAGAAGTAGAAGAAAAATAGAGAAGAGAATTTAGAGAGATGCAAGAAAATTTTGAAAAGAGACTCAACAGTTTGGGGAAAGAGGTGTAACAATACTTTAAAAGTAACACCTTAAAAAGAGACACAATAATCCAGGAAACAGGAGAACTCTTTAAAAAGCAAAATTCACCAAAGAGAAAAGGCTAAATCCAAGACCACTGAAGAAAAGCACTCCTTAAAATGTAAAATTGAACAAATGAGAACGTAGGTACAAAAATCTCACTGAAGAAAATTTTCCTTAAAAATTAGAATTCTGGAAAGTGGAAACTAATTATTTCATAAGATATTAAGAAACAAAAAACAAAATCAAAAGAAAGAAAAAATAGAATAAATGTGAAATATTCTGCTGGAAATAAACTAATGTATGAAATAGATTGAGGAAAAATAATTTAAAAATTTGGGGGCTAACTAAAACAATGACAGGAGAGGTGAGGAGCCTAGACATCATATTTCAAGAAATTATCAATGAAAACTGCCATAGTATCCTAGAAACAGAGAATAAAATATAAATTGAAATAATCCATTGATCATCTATTGAAAGAAATTCCAAAATGAAAACTCCCAGGAAAATAATAGTAGAATCCCAGAACACCAAAATCAAAGAGAAAATATTGCAAACAGCCAGAAAGAAACAATGCAAATATCATAGACCCACAGTCAGGATAACATTATGATCTACCAGATTCTACATTAAAGGATTGAGGGTTTGGAACTTGATATTCCAAAAGGCTAATGGTCTAGGAGTAGGACCAAGAATCATCTACAGAAAAATTGAGTAAAATCCTTCAGGGGAAAAAAAATCAATATTTAATGAAACAAAGAACTTCTTAACATTCTTGAAAAATAGACCAGAACTGAATAGACAATTTGAATTTCAAATACGAGACTCAAGAGAAGCATAAAAAGGCAACTACAAAAGAGAAATGATAAGGGATTCAATAGGGTCAAACTATTTGCATTCCTATGTGGGAAGATGATACATGCAACTCCTAATAACTTTGTAATTTTAAGGCAGTTAGAAGGATAATATATAGACAGAGGGCAGCTGAGTGAGTTGACTATGACAGGATGTTTTTCTTTTAAAAGTAAAATGAAAAAATGAGAAAGAAGGGTGAACTGGAAATAGAGGAAGTGGGAGGTAGAAGACAGAAATTTTTCTCACATAAAATGCGTGCACAAGGAAAAAGCTTTTGCATTAGAGGTGAAAATGAGAGGGTGGTGGCAGGCAAATGCTTTATCCATACTCTCATAGGAATTGGTTCAAAAAGGTAATCATACAAAAATAGAAGATAGAAGGAATTAAGGGAGGCTGTAGTCAGAAATCCATTAAGAGACAGCATTTATTAGACCTTACTGCAACTCTCCTTTGTATATAAGTTTATATAAAAGTGTGTGTGTGTATAAATGTCATTTTATGAAAGTATTTAATCACCTATATTCTGAAAAATATAACCTATATTCTGAAAAATATAATATCCTCAGGGTAGATATCATGGGGAAATAATGAAGAAAATTAATTTTTGACTTAGATTTAAAGATATTTCATTGAACATACAGATCAAATTACTTTTTTTCAGTTACTGAAAGGAAACCTTTGGTTTTCATTTTAAACTATATGGTATATGATTTTTTAAAATTTTATTTCTTTATTTTTTTTTTCATTTCCCCTTCATTCTTCAACTCCTGGGATAGCTGGTAGGGTAAGGGCAAAGCAGAGATAATGTAAAGGATAAGAAGAAGCTTAATTCAGGATCACCCAAACAGTTGGTCTAAATAATTCAAGTGAAGGTAAACCATTTGTCTGGGAAACACTTAACTGCAAAGTAACTGCAGAAATAGGTGAAATGTTTTGGTAAACCAAAAATAAGGGGAAAAAAGAAAAAAGAGGCAAGATGAAAAAGATTGCAGCACATTATTTTAAGTATTATTCCTAATCCATAATTCTTAATACCCGTTTTTTTTTTTGCGAAGTCTTCTTTACCCCATCCATCACTCCCTCTCAGTATTTTACTAAAAAATAATCACAGATGGTTCAGTGTTCCAGTTGATTATATTCTTCAATGAAACATCACAAATCTATAGTACCTACTCATGCTGTGACTTTCTTCCCATATTCTTTTACAAATCCTTCATCATAGACAACCTACCTAAAGTTTCACTTTTTTCAAACTCAGAATTATAAAGAAGCCTTTTCATTTCAAATAAGAATTCTATTGATGAAAACATATAGAAATAATACTGAGAATATTTTCATACACACATTTATATTCAAGCAAATAATATCAACATAAGAACCAGTCACTGAAATACAATGACCCCTTCTCACTATGCATGCAGGCACCATCCTACTTAAGGCTCTCTTCAATTTTTACCCACTTTGTCTTCCCCCTTCCCATGTCTCTCTTTACATTTAACAATACATCATACTCAGAGAAGGTGTGTTTCAATGCAGTATTTTGTAGAGTAATGTAGTTTACCATCTTGCAATATAGGCTAATATGCATGTGGGAGTGATGTAACATACACATGTGCAGTGCAATGCAGCAGAAAAAGTAATGAACTTTGGGCCACAAGACATAGGTTAATAATTTAGATTAGTCTGTGGATAGAGGGAAATCATCTAATCTTACCAAAGCTCAATTTCCTTCATTGAACAATGAATCATGATAATGAATAAGCTGAGTTATATTTTAAAAATCTGAATATCTATCAGAAATTTCAAGAATTTCTATGAAATAAAACTCTGAGATTTTAACACTAGCATTCTCTCTCTATTGGTCTATTTAAAAGCAGGTTCACCACAGTGTTTCTGCATGTATCCCACTGAATTCTGGACTTTCGGACTTCACTGAAACATGTCCCTGTCGCTAGTGTCTTTTTTCCCTCACACCCTCTCTCCCTACCCTTAGTTTTCCTTTGAGTGCTGTTGTCCCTCATTATATTGTAAGTTTCTTGAGCACAAGAATTACCTTTGTTTTTATTTACATCAACATAAGAAGTGTTTGGCACACTACCTGGCACACAGGGGATGTTTAAAAACGCTTAGTAGATGATTAAATGACTGTATAATCAAAAACTTCACAGATTAGAAATTATGGATGACCCAAAGAACAATGGAAGAATCAATAGCAGGTGTAAAGAGCTTGTAATATATAAGTAATGATGACATGCGTTAAGTAACATGAAAAGTTCTCATTCAGAAAATATAAGCAAACAAACAAACAAATAAGTAAAGGAAGTTGATTTATCTGAATGAGAGACAAAAGCAGCCATAGTTCTTTGCTAATATCCACATAATGCCAAGATGTATAGAAGAAGTTGTCCAAAGTTTGCAGTAAAGATTTTGGGAATGAGAATAATGAGTCACCCAGGATATAAAGGCCTGAACCTGAGTAAATTATGATTATTATCATTAGGAGGAGTATATTCATTGAGATAAAATATGCGAAGAATTTCCAGTTTTTCCTACTATATTAATGCAAATGTAGGTTCTACACATACATTCTTACCAAATACATTTTCCTCTTTGTCATGTTGCACAGAATAATTAAAATGAATGGGAGAAATGACAAACAAACTAAAACGCAATACAAAAGAAAATGATCTAATATTTTCAGTGACAGAATTCCATAGTTTTTTCTATGTATGTAGAAGGCATTTTGCCTTAAGAGACCATTGGGAATATTTTAAGTCCTTGAATTGCAATGAAGTTCTAAATCTACCAGAAAAAAGTCCTTACACACTGTGGTTGTTTCTGTGTGAAAAGTTCTACTGGTTCTGTTCCTTTCACTCAACATCAGTTCATATAAGTCTTTTCAGGCTTCCCTGAAGTATTCCTGGTCATCATTTCTTACAGTACAATAGTATTCCATTACATTCATATATCATAATCTATTCATCCATTCCCCAATTGTTGGCCATTCCTTTGATTTCCAGTTTTTGGCCACCATATTAAGTGCTGGTATAAGTGTTTTTATACATATCAGACCCTTTCCCTTTTTTGTGATCTCTTGGGGATACAGTCCTAGACGTAGTATTGCTGGGTCAAAGGATATGCACATTTTTGTGGTCCTTTAGGTATAGTTCCAAATTACTCTCCAGAATGGCCTGATCAGCTTACAGCTCCACCAACAATGAATTAGAGCATTTTGTCATATGATTATAGTTAGTTTTGATTTCTTCCTGTGAAAACTGCCTGTTCATATGCTTTGACCATTTATCAATTGGGAAATGACTCATATTCTTGTACATTTGACTCAGTGTTCTCTCTCTGTCTCTGTATATATGTATACATATATATGTATACATATACATATATGTATATGTATACATATATATGCACACACACCCACATATATATGTGTATGTATGTGTATATATATATATTTGATGAGGACTTTATCACAGACACTAGTTGCAAAAGCTCTTTCCCAGTTTTCTGCTTCCCTCCAGATCTTGGTTGCATTGGGTTTGTGTGTGCAAAAACTTTTCAATTTAATGTAATTAAAATTATTCATTTTGTGCTTTCTAATGTTTTCTATCTCTTGTTTAGTCAAAAATTCTTCCCTTATGCATAAATTGGATAAATACACTATTCCAAGCTCCACTAATTTCTTTATAGTATCAGTGTTTATACCTAGATAAAGTATCCATTTGGATTTTATTCTTGTGCACCATGTCAAGTATTGGTCTATCCCTAGTTTCCACCATACTGCTACCCAGTTTTCCCAGCAATTTTGACTGAAGAGTGAGTTCTTATCCTAGAAGCTGGGGTCCATGGATTTATCAAAGAGTAGATTGCTATATTCATTGACTACTGTGTCTTGGGTAGCTAACATATTCCACTGGTCTACCTTTCTGTTTCTTAGACAGTATCAAGTGATTTTGATAATTGCTCCTACATAATAAGATTTGAGATCTTGTAGAGCTAGGCCACCTTCCCTAGTATTTCCTTTCATTAGTTCATTAGTTCATTATATTCTGGACCTTTTGTCCTTACAGATGAATTTTGATATTTTAGAGTGTCTACCATAGCTTTAAATGAAATTTCTCTTTCTATTTCTTGCTGTTGGATTTTGATAATAATATGTAGAAGTGCAGATGATTTATAGGGGATTATTTTGTAAACTGCAACGTTGCCAAAGTTGTTTATTATTTCAATTAGTTTTTAACTTGATTCTCTGGGATTCTCTAAGGATAGCATAATATCACGTGCAAAGAGTGATAACTTAGTTTTGTCTTTGCCTATTCTAATTCCTTCAACTTAATTTCCTTTGCTTATTGCTAAAGCTAACATTTCTAGTACCATATTGAATTACAGTGTTGATAATAGACATCCTTGTTTCACCCCTGTTCTTATTGGAAATGCATCTAGCTTATCCCCATTACATATAATGCTTTCTCATGGTTTTAAGTATATATCGTTTATTATTTATAGAAGGCTCCATTTATTCCTATGCTTTTCAGTGTTTTCAAATGGAATGGGTGTTGTATTATGTCAAAAGCTTTTTCTGCATCCTTTGAGATAATTATATGGTTTCTGTTAGTTTTGTGGTTGATATTGTCAATAATGCTGATAGTTTTCATAATATTGAACAGCCCTGCATTCTTGGTACAAATTCAACCTGATTATAATGTATTATTCTCATGAGAAGTTGCTATACTTTTCATTCTAGTATCTTATTTAAAATTTTTGCATCTATATTCATTAGAAAAATTGGTCTATCATTTTCATTCTCTGTTTGGGCTCTTCCTGGTTCAGGTATCAGAACCATATTAGTATCATAAAAAAGAATTTAGTAGGACTCCTTCTTCACCAATTTCCCCAAATAGTCTAGAATTAATTTTTCTTTAAATATTTCTTTGAATTTACCTGTAAATTCATCTGGCCCTGGAGATTTTTTTTTCCCTAGGGAGTTCAATGATGGTTTATTCAATTATTTTTTTCCTGACATGGCATAGTTTAAGTGTTCAACTTCTTCTTCTGTTAATCTGGGTGATTTATACTTTTTTAAAAAATATTCATATATCTTACTTTGATTGTGCAATTTATGGGCATACAGTTGGACCAAGTAATTTCTAATAACTGCCTTAAATTCCCCTTTGTTAGAGGTGAGCTCACCCTTTTCAATTTTTGATAATGTTAATTTTGTTTTCTTCTTCTTTTTTAAATCAAATTGACCAAAGATTCATCAATTTTATTGTTCTTTTCATAAAAGTAATTCTTCTTATTTATTGGTTCAATAGTTTTCTTAATTTCAATTTCATTAGTCTCTCATTTGTCTTTCAGTATTTTTAATTTCAACTTGTTCTTTTTTCTAGTTTTTTTTTTTAGCTGCATGCCCATTTCATTGATCTCCTCTTTCTCTATTTTATTCATGTAGGCATTCAATGTTATAAAATTTCCCCTAAGAACTGCATTTTCACCATACAATTGGTGTCGGTAGGTTGTCTCATTATTGTCATTCTCTTGAATGAAGTTAATGATTGTGTCTATGTTTTTTTTTTTGTTTGTTTAGCCCACTCATTCTTTAGGATTAGGTTATTTTAGTTTCCAATTACTTTTGGTCTCTGGTCTCACGTCCTTTTATTACATAAATTTTTCATTGCATTATGATCTGAGATGGATGCATTGACTATCTCTGCCTTTCTTCTCACTACTGTGAGACTTTTATGCCTTAATACATTGTCAATTGTTGTATATGTGCCATATACTGCTGAGAAAAAAATGTGTATTCCTTTCTATCCCCATTCAATTTATCCAGAGATTGTATCATATCTAAATTATTCAGATTCCTATTAATCTTCTTAACTTTTTTCTTATTTATTTAGCGGTTGGATTTGTCAAGTTCAGAGAAGGGAAGGTTAGGGTCCCCTATTCATAAAGTTTTGCTTTATATTTCTTTCTGTAACTCCCTTATCTTGTCCTCTAAGAATATGGATGTTATAGCACTTGGTGCATATATGTTTAGTAATGATATTGCTTCATTGTTTATGGTGCCTTGTAATAGGATATAGTTTGCGTCCTTATCTCTTTTGATTAGATCTGTTTCTGCTTTTGTTTTATCTGAGATTAGGATTCCTACCCTACTTTTTGATATCAGCTGAGGCTTAATATATTCTACTCCAATCTTTTTCCTTTAACCTGTGTGTATCCCCTTATTTCAAATGTGTTTCTTGTAAACAGCATATTGTTCGATTATAGTTTTTAACTCATTCTTCTATCCCTCTCCTTTTTATAGGAGAGTTCATGCTATTTACATTCACAGTTTTGCTTACTATCTGTGTCTTTGCCTCCATCCCCTTTCCCCTTGTTTATGACTTTAGTTTGCACTTCTCCCTTTCACTTCATAAAGGAGTTTTCAGTTTTTGACTGTCGCCTCCATCAGTCTTCCCTCCCTTCCATCAACCCTCTTCACTTTATTTTCCCTTTTTCCTTACTACTATTTCCCCTTATTTTTAGCCTTCCCTCCATTTGCTTTCCTCTTTTTCTGCCCTACTGCTTATACAGCAAGTTTGATTTCTGCACTTAACTCAGTTTGTTGTTCCTTCTTTGAACTAAGTCAGATGAGAGTAAATCACAAAAAGTGCTCATCTCCCTCTGCTCATTCCCTCTACTGTAATATGTTTTTGTGCCTCTTCCTGTGATACAACTTAATTTAATTCTTAACCAGTCCACCATCTAAGTATGTCCCTGTTATATTTATGTATTTATTGTTTTATTTGTTTTCAGTGTTCTACAATCAGTTCCATATAACTTAGAATCCCTCCCCGAGACAGTATACAAATTTATTATAAAAATAGCTTGCTATTGTAAACAGTTTCACCTTAGTCATGTTGCACAGAAAAATTAAAATGAATGAGAGAACTCATTAAAATAATACAAAATAAAATGACCTGCTACATTCTGTGATAGAATTCCATAGTACTGTCTCTGGATGTGGAAGGTATTTTTCTGTAAGAGACCGTTGGGAATTTTTTAAGTCTTGCATTGCACTGAGATACCACATCTACCAGAAAAAAAAATCCTAGCATACTGTTGTTGTTGCTGTGTATAAAGTCCTCCTGGTTCTGATGTTTTCACTGAGCATAAGTTCACATAAGTCTTTCCACTCCTCTCTGAATTAATCCTGTTCATCATTTCTTAAAGCACAATAGTATTCCATTACATTCATATACCACAATTTATTCAGTCATTCTCCAACTGATGAGCATCCCCTTGATGTTCAGTTCTTGGCAACCACAAAGAGAACTTCAGTAAATATTTTGTGTGTGTGTGAACGTGGGACCCTTTCACATTTTTATGATTTCTTGGGGATACAGTCCTAGAAGCAATATCGCTGGGTCAAAGGGTATGGACATTTTTGTAGTCCTTTGGTCATAGTTCCAAATTGCTTTCAAGAATGGTTGAATCAGCTCAAAGCTCCACCAACAATGAATTAGTGTTTCAATTCTCCCACGCCTTCTCCAACATTTATCATCATCTTTTTTTTCTTGTTAGTCAATCTGATAAATGTCATGTGGTACCTCAGAGTTGTTTTGATTTTCATCTCTCTCATCTACAGTGACTTGGGCCATTTTTCATATGACTATAGGTAACTTTAATTTTTCCTGTGAAATTTGCCTGTTCATATTCTTTGACCATTTGTCAGTTGGGGAATGATTTGTATTCTTCTATATTTGACTCAACTCTATATATATTTTACAAATGAAGACATTATTGAAAATTGCCCAGAAGTCCTAAATGCAGAGGGCAAAATGTCATCAAAAAAATCCACCCCACACCTTCTGAAAGGGACAACAAACTAAAAAGACAAAGGAATATCGTTGCCAAATCCCAGAACCATCAGAAGAAGGAGAAAATACAGCAGGAAACCAGAAGGAAATAATTCATATATCCAGGAGTTACACTCAGGTTCACACAGGACCTTGCAGCTTCTACATTAAAAGATAGAAGGAATTGGAATACAACATTTCTTAAGGCAATGGAGCTGGAACTACACTAAGGATTAATTACCCAGCAAAGCTGAGCATAATGTATCAGGCAAGGGCATCAGCATTCAATGAAATAAGGCATTTCCCGATATTCCTGATGAAAAGGCCAGAACTCAGTAGAAAATTTGAACTTCAAATGAAGGTATCAAGAGAGGAATAAAAAGGTAAACAGGGAAAAAAAAGCTTGTTGCACAATATGGGCAAACTGTTTACATCCCTATAAGGGAAGATGATACTTGTTAATCTTGACATTGTATATTTATTATGAAATGTAAAAGGGATATGCATAGATAAGGGGAGTGAGTATAAATTAAATGATGTGATGAAAACAGATGTGATTTAAAGATGTGAAGGGATTGTAATGAGAGATGGGAAAAAGAAGAGGAAGAAAAAAATAAATTTCATTACAGGAAGAGGCACAAAAATACATTACAGCAGAAAGAGGGGAGAGAGATGAACAATGTTTGAGAGGTACTTTCATTTGATTGGATTCAAGGACAGTGTAACAAACTCGGTTAAACACAGCGATAAAATTAGCTATATAGACAGTAGGAAGATAAGGAAGAAAGAAAAAGGAAAGGAAGCTGAAAGGAAGGGCATAGATAGTAAGGGAAAATACAATTAAAAGGGAGGGAGCCTGAGAGAGGGGAGGGAAGAGTGATGGAGGCAGAGGTCAAAAATTAAAACTCTAATGGAGGGGAAGGGAGAAGGGACAACTGAAAGCATAAACAAGGGCAAATGGTATGGAGGGAAAGACAGATAATAATCATAAATGCGAATGTGAATGGATGAAAACTCCCTTAAAATGGACATGAATAGCAGAATGAATCAAAAACCATAATCCAACAATATGTTGTTTACAAAAAACACATTTGAAATGGAGGCATACAGACAGGATAAAAAGTCAAAGGTTAAAGAAGAATAATTTGAGCTTCAACTGACATAAAAAAAAAAAGCAAGTGTAGCATTCCTAATCTCAGAAAGAACAAAAGCAGAAATAGATCTAACCAAAAGAGATAAGGAAGGAAACTATATTCTGGTAAAAGAGACAATAAAGTAATTTCATTAGTAAATATATACCTCTAAGTTGTATAGAACCCAAATTTTTAGAGGAAAATTTAAGGGAGTTACAGGAAGAAATAGACAGTAAAACTATACTAGTGGGGGACCTCAACCTCCCACTCTCTAATCTTGATAAATCTGACCCCAAAATAAATAAGAAAGAAGTTAAAGAGGTGAATAGACCGCTGGAGAAGGTAGGTATGATAGATCTTTGGAGAAAATTGAGTGAGGATAGAATGGAATATACTTTTTTCTCAGAGGTATACAACACATATAAAAAACTGACTATGTACTATGCCATAAAAATTTCACAATCCATTGCAGAAAAGCAGAGATAGTCAATGCATTGTACTCAGAATATAATGTAATAAAACTTATATGTAATCTAAGACCATGGAAATATAAACCAAAAGCTTATTGGAACCTCAATAATCTAATCCTAAAAATGAGTGAGTTAAACAACAAATTATGTAAACAATCAATAACTTAATTCAAGAGAATGACAAAAATGATACAACCTACAAAATCTTATGGGACACTGCCAAAGCAATGCTTAGAGGAAATTTTGTATCTTTGAATACCTACATGAATAAAATATAGAAAGAGAAGATCAAAGAATTGAACATGCAGGTGAAAAAGCTAGAAAAAAAGAAGAAATTGAAAATCTCCAAGTAAATGCTGAATTAGAAATACTGAAAACCAAAAGAGAGATTAATAAAACTGAAATTAAGAAAACTATTGAAGTAATAAATAAAACTAAGAGTGAGTTTTATGAAAAAATGAATAAAATTGATAAACCTTTGGTCAATTTGATTAATGAAAAGAAAGAAAACCAAATAACCAATATAAAAATGGAAAGGGTGAATTCACTTCCAAAGAGGAGGAAATTAAAACAATAATTACAAATTACTTTGTCAACTGTATGCCCATAAATTCGACAATAGCAATTATATGAATGATTATTTTGAAAGATATATATATATATATATCCCAGATTAACAGTAGAGGAAGTTGAATGTTTACATAAACCCATCTCAGAAAAAAATTTGAACAAGCCATCAATGAACTGCCTAGGGAAAAATTTCCAGGGTTACATGGATTCACATGTGATTTCTATCAAACATTAAAGAACAGTTAATTCCAGTACTACATAGACTACTTGAGAAAATTGGGGAAGAAGGATTCCTAACAAATTGTTTTTATGATACAAATATGATTTTGATACCTAAAACCAGAAAGAGGCAAAACAGAGAAAGAAAATTACAGACCAATTTCTCTAATGAATAAAGATATAAAAATTTTAAATAAGATTTTAGGAAAAAGAATACAGCAATTTATGACAAGAATAATACATTATGATCAAGTAGTATTTATACCAGAAATGCAGGGCTGGTTCAACATTAGGAAAATTATTAGCATTATTGATCATATCAAACATAAAACTAACAGAAACTACATGATTATCTCAATAGATGCAGAAAAAGCTTTTGACAAAATACAACACCCATTCCTACTGAAAACACTGGAGAACATAAGAATAAATAGAACTTTTCATAAAATAATAAGCGGTATCCACATAAAGCTTTCAGCAAGTATTACATGTAATGGGAATAAGCTGGATGCATCTCCAGTAAGATCGGGGTGAAACAAGGATTTTTATTATCATCACTATTATTTCATATGGTACCTGAAATATTAGCTGTAGCAAAAAGATAAGAAAAATAAATTGAAGGAATTAGAATAGGGAAAGAAGAAATGTAGTTATGACTCTTGGCAGTTGGTATGATGATGTACTTAGGGAATTCCAGAGAATCAAGTAAAAAACTACTTGAAATAATAATCAACTTTGGCAAAGTTGCAGGTTACAAAATAAACCCACAGAAATATTCTGCATTTATATACATAACTAACAAAACCCAACAGCAATCTATAGAAAGGGAAATACAATTGAAAGCTAGGGTAGACATTATAAAATATTTGACAGTCTACCTGACAAAACAAATCCAATGACTTTATGAACAAAATTACAATACACTTTTTGCACAAAGTCAGATCTAAGTCACTGGAAAAACATCAGTTGCTCGTGGGTAGGCTGAGAGAATATACTTAAAATGACAATTCTACCTAAATTAATTTGCTTATTCAGCATAATATCAATCAAAGTATCAGATAATTATTTTGCAGAGCTTGAAAAAATAATATCAGAATTCATCTGGAAGAATAAAAGGTCCAGAATTCCAAAGGAACTAACGCATATCCCTTTTAAATATCATAATAAATATAGAGTTCTCAAGATTAGCAAGTACCATCTTACCTTACAGGGATGTAAATAGTTTGCCCGTATTCAATAACAATTTGTTTTCTTTTTCCCTGTTTACCTTTTTATGCCTCTCTTGAGATTTGCATTTGATGATAAAATTTTCTATTGAGTTCTGACCTTTTCATCAAGAATGTCCAGAAATCACTTATTTCATTGAATGCCCATCTCTTGCCTGAAAACTTGTGCTCAAATTTGTTGGGTAATTGATCCTTGGTTGTAGTTCAAGATCCTTTGTCCTATGAAATATCATGTTTCAGCTTCTCCTGTCTTTTAATGTAGACTCTTCAAGGTCCTTTATAATCTTGACTGTAGTTCCTCAATATTTGAACTGTTTCTTTCTGACTGCTTGCCGTATTTTCTCGTTAACTTGATAGCTCTGGAATTTAGCACAATATTCCTTGGTGGTTTTAGGTTGGGATATCTTTCAGGAGGTCATCAGTGGATTCTTTAAATTACTATTTTGCCCTCTGCATCTAAGACCTCAAAGTAGTTTTCCTTGATGATTTCTTGTAAAATATTTTTCAGGCTCTTTTTTTTTTCATCATGGCTTTCTGTTAGACCAATTATTCTTAGATTTTTCTCTCCTGGATCTGTTTTCCAGGTCAGTTCTTTTTTCCAATGAGATTTTTAATATTTTCTTCTATTTTCCCTTCTTTGAATTCTGTTTAACTGATTCTTGATGTCTCACAGAGTCCTTAGCTTCTACTTGCCTAATTCTAGTTTTTAATAGATTATTTTCTTTGGTTAGCTCTTACATTTCCTTTTCCATTTGTCCAGTTTTTCCAGTTAGGTTTTCCATCTCTTTATCTATTAGTCCAATTTTCTTTTGAAATTCTTTTGTGAATTCTTTTTCCATATTTTAAAAAATCATTTGCCAATTTTTCTTCTACCTCTCTAATTTGACCTTTAAAATCCTTTGTATGCCCTTCCAAGAATGCTCTTTGCTCGTGAGACCAGTTCATACTCTGTTCTTAGGATTTAGGTGGGAGTGCAGTATCAGTGCTGATCTCTTTGGTATTCATGTCTAGGTCCTTGCTTTCATAGCAAGCTTCTATAGTCTTTTCTTTGCTAGTTTGCTTCCTGCTCATGATGATTTATTTTTCTTGGTTTTTAGATTTAACCTCTGAATCTGGAGCACAGGGTGCTCATCCCCCCCCCAACCCAGTTCTTGTGCTTGAAATGTGAGGCTTTTTGTGTTGTAGCCTCTGGTTCTTTCAGCTAAAAGATAGAATGCTGAAGTTTACCTGGAGATGAGAAGGCTGGTGTGCCAAAGCAGAGGCTAGGTTAAGTCTTTGTGAGTTTCCCCTGAGTTACCTTAGAACTGCCTGCAGAAAGTGTGAGGGAGGAGTAATCTGACTGCAGGAGGTCTCCTTTCATGAGCAAAAGCACAGGCAGATTTAGTGTTTGATGATGTCCAATGTACATCAGTGTCTTCCCAATTCTCTTGGCTGTGCTAAGGCACAACTGGGGTCCCAATGTTGGCACTTATGTTCCTCACCCCTCTGAGGTTCAGGATCTCCTTCTGGTTCACTGAGGTGGGGCTACCTAGGACATCTCTGGCCTTCCACTGGTCCCATTTAGCCACAGTATGTATATTTGTGAGGATGAAATGAGATGACATTTCTAAAGTATTGTCCAAATTTTAAGGTGCTATATAAATGACAGCTACTGGAACAAATGGAATAGCTAGGTGTCACAATAGATAGAATGCCCTTCCTGTGTTCAGGAAGACCTGAGTTTAAATCTGTCTTTAGATAGTAAGTGGGTGACCCCAGACAGGTCACTTAACCCTGTTAGCCTCAAATTTCTCATCTGTGAAATGACATGGAGAAGGAAATGGCAAGCCACTTCAGTAATTCTGCCAAGAAAACTTCAAATGACATCGTGAAGAACTGAGCACAAGTCAAACATCTAAGCATCAGCAATGATCAAAATCACAATATCCCAGAACCCATAGTTTGAAAATTCTTAACATTCATACAGAAGTCTGTCTCTGTTCATATGTAAAGTTTTTGTATTAAAGTTAAACTTAAGCCACTTTATATTTGGGTTAAGAAATGATTTGGGTAAAAGAAGCAAGCAAAGTATATAATATGGTCGTTATTACTCATCAACCAATGTAAGGGAAAATTGAGGGAAGGGGAGATGTTCCATTCTCTGTCCTTGAAGAGAAAAATAAAGCAATACCTAGCTTGATTCAAAGTCCTTTGCTCTGAAATATCTTCTGAGGTCCAGCGACTCACTTTTTTCTCTCCCTTCTCTGCTGCACTTCCCTCCTCCTTTTCTTTTCTTCTTTGCTTTCTTCTATTGACTGTTACCCCACTGATGCCTGTGCTTTCTAGGTTGGCTAGTTAAGTAAGGGAAGACCTTGAACCACAATTGTACTTTATCTGTTCTTTCCCTATTTGTCTCATTTAAAACTTCCTAATACTCTAATGCACCTCCCATTTCTACACTAGATATAATCCCATCACTGCCAGGGAATTGGGAAGGAAATACTTTTCCTTCTGAACTAAAAATTTTTAAATGCTGGTCAGTTCTCAAACTTTTTTACATTAAGAAAGAAATAAGTGTCTCTTTTCTGAGCTCTCAAAGCAGTCATAATTTCCACAGTCACAGAAAGGAAGCATCACAATTCCTCAAGGTTAAAAAAAAAAAAAAGATTTAGTTAGGAAACCAATACTGTTCAGTAAGAATGTATAAATGAATATCAGTGATGTTTTGTGTTTGTCTTATGTTCTCAGGATATTTTCAAGTAGTAAAAAGTTCTAGGATTTCAACTTTGTGATTTCTCAAATGTCTCAATTTAAGGATAAAATGCATTGTTGCACATATATGTATGTTTGTTTTTGTGTATGTGTGTTTGTGTTGAAATGAAAATTTTCCAAATTATAAAGAGGCTAGGATAAATAAGAATGAAGTAAGAGTAAGTTTCTCTTTTTCACAATCTCAAATGAATATTTTTAGAATTGTTATCATTCCCTGGAACATACTATATTCAACTTGGTGCCAGTTAATACAACACCATCAGGAGATATATGAAAATGCTAAAATTTGTTTGGTCCACAAGGAAAGAGCAGGTACTTTTTCCTAATTCTCTTTCTGGGTTGCTTAGTGATTACTTTCAGAAATATCATTAGTGTGAATTCATATAATCAAAATTTTTCTGAACCTCCATGCTATTGTGGTGCTAGGAAGATGTTGAACTTTTTCTGATTTTACAAACTAACACATAGGTTTTAATACTGCATATACTTTTGAATTTGTGTTTATTTAGTCATTTAGTTCACTTAGTCCCTCTAACTCAGTGAGTATAAATTGCATCCTTCTTCAGACTCAATTTACTCATCTTTAAAATGAGGAAATTGGATTAGAAATGAGATAGTTGGAGTAAACGGACTTCCTCTAAGGACCTTCCATCTTGACATGTATAAAATAGAAGTAAAACCAATAACATATTTAAATAACAATCATAAAGGATATGAGTATATATCTTCATGAAGGATATGGGTGTATTTCTTCTCTGAAACTCAAGTTACAGTTCAAAATTCCTTAGTTGAATCCCAGTCTTTCTGATCATGAGATTTTACTGTTCAAGGGGAATACTCAGCATAGTCCAGTCTTTCTGTGGCATTCAGGTTTCATCCAATGATTCTTCTATAATTTCCATTTGAGTTGTTTCAATGCTATTTGGGTCTTCCTATCTACAGAGATTGGACTTTTCTTCTCAGTGTTTAATAACTAATAAAGTTCTGTTTCCATTTTTGAAGTTGTTTCATCTCTCTCAGAGTAGGAGATGTGACCCAAGTACAGGGAAGAAAGAATCTCTTCTTCTGGCTTATTATTTCTGTGTCTATTCTTTCTTGGTCTCTCTCAGTCCTTAAATCTCATGTAAAACATTTTACCCTTTGCTATTGATTCTTATCTCTGCTTTACTATTTTGGCTTTGTACTTTAGTCTTGACTTTCTTAGCAGGGTTTATATTCATAAGCTGCAAGGATATACATCCCATGTTGCAGGTATATTTTTTTGCTTTTATGAAAATATACACACATACACACACATACATATGTATATATACACACACATATGTACACACCTTCACACATATATATACACACATATAAATACATATAAATATATGTATACATAAATGTATTTATGCAGGTGTATGTATGCAAATCTGTATATATATATATATACATGCATACGTATATATGTTTTTTTGATGAGTATTCAAATCAATTTAAAATATCATGGAATTCACAGCAGCTTTGTGTTATTATGAAGTTTTACAATCAATTAATATGTGCAGTAACACTATTCTCATGTGGGTGACAGTAAAAATTATTATGTTAATAAAGTGCCTTCACAAATGGATAAAAAAGAAGTTGGAGAGCCACTGGTCTGGACAAACATGATAAACTAAGACTCTGAGAACAAAAGTGACACTAGGCAACTAGGAGATTTTTACCCAGGAACAACAATACCAGTCGCTACTCTTGAGAGTGGGGGAGATCCTAAAAAATCTACACTCCAAGTCACAGGTGTATGAGAATGGCAAATTAATATAGCTGATGTATACATTTTCCACTTTTTAAGCTCCTGAAATATACATTAAAGGTATAAAATCTTTGTCATTCAGTATTTCTGTTGACTTTTATTCCTGCCATCTTCAAGGAGACAGAAGGGCATTCAGGGAAGCAAAGTTAGCTTTCCTGTTTTAACACTCTATGAATATTGGAAGGGAAGAGTACCTATTTCAAAGTGACCTTGAAACTTATTTTATTTTTATCTGAAGAAATAAAGACATATCCATAAAAACTCCCCAAAATGACCAGACATTAACTGATGGGCAGTAGCTATCACAGCAAACTTTGTCTTGAAGTAAAATTAAAATTAAACAGAATTAGGTTATAAAACTCAACATTTTAGCCACCCTCAAAGACCTATGAGACAAATTCAAAGTACAGGATCACCACAGGGGAAACAAGTAATATCGTTTTATCTTGTAATTTTCTCCAAAGAATAGAATGAATGAAAAAAGCTGCTACCATAGTATGGTTTATTAAATAATTAATCTTATTAGACCTACAAGTATCTAAAAACAAAACTGTCCCTTTTAGTTTCCCAACAGTAAAAGTTATCAAATAAAAGGAAAGATATATCTGCCTAATAGAAAACAAACTGCTACCACAGAGCAGAACAACAGGTACAGATGCTTTTATGTCATCACACAACACAAGCAAACATATTCACTGGAAAATTTATCAAATATAAAACATTTTTATTTATTTGTATTATTGTTCATATATAAGGGATATGTGCAAATATTTTCCTTTCTTATAATAGGTCTGGCCCACCTGGTTCCTTTTGGCCATAACCCCTTTTTAAGGTGTCTATAAACTAGCAGCTGTCGTCTTTAATTAATTTGCTTATTTTTTCTCCTAATCTAGAATCGTGACAGCTAAGTGGCACAGTGGATAGAGTACTTGGCCTGGATTCAGGAAGACTCATCTTCCTGATTGCAAATCTGGTCTCATTCACTTACTAGCTATGGACCCTGGGCAAGTTACTTACATCAGTTTGCCTCACCTTCTCATCTGCAAAATGAAAAGTAAATGACGAACTACTTCAGTATCTCTGCCTAGAAAATTCCAAGCAGGGTCAGGAAGCATTAGATATAGCTAAAAAACAACTGAACAACAATAAGGACCACACTTCATAAAATACGTAGGGCATCTTCAGAGGATACATAAATGATGACATATTTCTACCATCCTATTGTAATTTGGTCTAGAAGAGAATTTAATTTTCTTATCTATAGGGTCCTCTAAGACTCAGTTGTTTATCTGTATAAAGAATATGTTGTTGTTTCCACTAATATTTATGATAGTATAAACAGAAAAGAAATTTTTAGCAAGACTGTACAAGTTTGCACTAAAAAAAAAAGGCTTGCCACAGGGCTCATTTAATCTTGGTAAAGGCCAGAAGAAAAAAAAGGAAGAAGTAAAAAGGGAAATAATAACTTATATTTGTAAATAAAAGAAGCAATAGGAGGGATTCAGATTCCTGACCTGAAGTCCTTAGATCAGAGGAAAACATAAAGAAAGGGATTTGTCCAGATCAATCCATTAGCCGAAAAAAGAAAGAGCCTAATGGCCTAGATTTTTGTTTAGCATTTTTTTATTCCTACAATAAAAAAAAATACAGAAAAATTAATCACTATGTAATGAAAAAGTTTGTTTCAATTAGTTCAGAAGTGAAAGAAAGTTTTCATATTAGTTTACCCTATATCCTTCCCAACACTTCTGGTATAGAAAGCATATAAATGAAATAAAAAATACAAGCAAGCTGTATCATATTGCTCACGTCCTGACGGGCATTGAGTTTCAGGGAAAATTTTCATATTTTTGGATAAAAGTCAGAGTTCATCTGTACATATCCATATTTATGAAAACGTGGTTATAAAAATGTGTCTATGTGCAATTGCCAAATATAATGAGATTTTTTTATCCTTATCCTTGTTGAACTCTCAGCAACCTTTGAAACTGTTATTCACCTTCTTTTCCTGTATATTCTCTCCTCTTTAGATTTTCATGGCATTGCTCTATGTTCTTCTATTTATATGACTACTCTTTCTCTGTGTCTTTCGTTAGAACTTGATCTGGATTATATCCAACTAAAAATAGGGGGATGTTCAAGTTTAACGCTGGACTATATTATCTTCTTTCTCTATACCTTCTCATTTTATTGTCTCATAATTTCTGTGAATTCAATGGGTATCTTCATAAACACGATTTCCAAATACATATATCCAGTTCTCTACTGAACTCACCATCACATCACCTTCTTCATTTTGAACATTGCAAATTCGTTATACACCAAGAAGTTTCAAAATCAGAATTCACAGAACAGCATTCGCTATCTTCTCCCCCAAACTCTCCCACTTTCATAGTTCCTTTAATATTGTTGATCATCTTGATGCCATGGACCTCTTTGAGAAAAAAAGGACAAATGCAACCTGTGAGTGAGTAGCAGTTCCTCTCCTCCCCTCTGCCCTCCCTCCTCTCCCTTACCCTTCCTTCCCCTTTTCTACCTTCCTCTCCCCTCCCCTTCCCTCCTTCTCTCTCCTTGCCTGGTGTGTTCTACCCAGGGGAAGGTATACTTACACAGCCAAAAGCTGCTTTTTTCCATTTGGATTTACTGGCTAGATTTCTTGCCGAAAGACAAAGCCTTAAGCCCAATTCACGCTGGAGCTAGTAGATTGGAAAACATGTCCCTGCCCACCTAGTACAGATGAATGTAAATACTAAATAGTAACTTTCTCTTTTACCCAGGAATCCTGAGGGTCTTCCCCTAACAAATTGATTTTGTGTTTTTTATTAAAGGGCTCATCCCTTGAGTAAATACTTAAAGAAGTCTATGTATCTGACTCAAAGTGAGAGTCTGGTAAGACCTTTGCCTAAAATGGTCAGGGTTTCACAGTGCAACCTAGGCTATCTCCAGTTGCTCTGATGAATATCTGGCCAGTGGACCCAGATGGCTCTGGAGGAGAAAGTGAGGTTGATGACCTTACACAGTCCTCCCTCACTCAAATCAAAGTCAATTACAAGTCATGTCATCATCCTCATGTCATGGTCCTCTTTGAGAATGAAGGACAGACACAGCAAATATTGTTGAAGGTATTATCATTCTCCCAGTCACTGAGTTCATCATTTTTGTGTTATCTCTGACTATTCATTCACACTCGCTCCACATATCAAATCAGCTGTCAATTTTTATTATTTCTGTCTTCACAATTTATCTGGAATGTACTAATTGTCCCAACTCAAAAGGCACCATCCTAATTTGGGCACTTTACTTATCACTTAACACCTGGAATACTTTAATAATTTCTATTTGTTCTCCGTGCCTGTAATCCTTTCTCATTCCAATCCATCTTCCCTTCAACTGAACAAGGATTTTCCAAAAGTGTGTATAATACCTATTACCTCCAGCACTAAATATCTTTCTATAGTTTGGCATTTGAAACTTTTTACAACATTGTCCCTTTCTGTCTTTCCAGTCTTCTTTATATGTTACTCTCCTTTCCACAATCTATGATAAACTAATAGACATCTTTGCTATTCCTCACACATTCTACTTCATTTCCTCTTTCCATTGTACTGCCCTTTTCCCTTGATTGAGGGCTACTCATCTCCACTTCTTGAGTCCATGACTTCAAGATTTAGTTTATATCTTGCCTTGTATAAGAGGTCTTAAAAGTTTCCCCTTAGGCCTCCTTCCTACCTCCCTTGCTAGTTCCTTTCCTCTGAAATCATCTAATATTATATATATACATTATATAATATTATATTATATAATATATTATATAATAATATTAAATATAATTGCAAAGTATATATAATATACATATATATATACTTTGTAATTATAAGACTTTTGGTTTGGTTTCATGCACATATGTACACATGTGTATATAAACACACATATACTTTTATATTATATATGAATATGTAAACATACACACTCAAAGATGACTTGGTACAATAGTTTCACACATGATACTCTTTCTCTTCTTTCCTTATATGAAAATATCCTTTTTAATTTATGATAAATACAAAATTAAAATAACTATTGCATGTAGACCTCTAAATCACCATGTATAGTATGAAATGATTGTAATCCAGTCAAATGCAAGTCAAAATTCATTGTAATAAGACAGTAACAAGAAAAAGTATATAATAGTGATAGTTTAATTATTTCAAACAGTATACATTGTCACACAATTCTAGCACAGCAAAAGGATTTAGACAGTACTTCAAATTTAGTAGAGCAGATCTCATAGACATTTTAAGCTAGAAGTCAGTCCAACCTCTTCATTTTGCAAATAAAGAAAATGAAAATCAGACAAACTGGGAGACTGGCCCAGGGCCATGTATCTTATTGGCTGTGAAGACTGGATTCAGAGTGAGGCCTTGTGATTCTTGTATATTGACTTTTACCTAACCTAGTTGATTCAGTATTTGGACCTTACAGCTATGAAGATTGAAAGTGTGTGATTCTGTATTTCCAGGTACATATTTAAGCACAGTACTGTCTACTTTTTCAAAGTAAAAATTCACCCTTTTTTAAGACAAAAACCCTGACATTACTAATTGACATTAATTAATTATTAATTGGTAATATTAGCTACCTCCTATCACCATGACTCGGCATGTCCAAAGAGAACATTTCTGTGTCTTACTTTTATTTTGGAATCAAGAGTACAGAGGTTAGCCACAACTCTACCAGACCATGGCAGACCCAGCTTCTGACTGGTGAGTTCCCTCATAAGCTGATTAGTCAAAAAGCAAGAAATCCATCAATGAAGACAACCTCCAAAGTTTCTACTGTTAGAGGAAAAAAAAAAATGATCCCTCAGTAAGAAAATTTCACTGTCTTGATGAACTATGCCAATAATTCATTATACAGTTAAAAATTCTTATGATGATTATTTATACTATTAAACCAATAAACACAAAACAACTCAACTTAAATTTAGAGCTCCCATGAATTGTCTCCTCTTTTTTCAGAAAAAAATCTGCACTTAAATGTTATCATGCCAGACTCCTATAAAGTTCACATCTGCCTGAAGAAGGTGGGAACATCATGAATGAACCTGAGCTTTGTGTTAAATAACCCAAATAGAAGACTAAAGAAATATCAGATAGTTGTTGAGTACACAGATTAGAAAAACTGGACTGCTTTATAAAGACAATTCAGTTTTGTGAGGACTAAGAACCTTGATCCCATAATTACCTTTAGCAAAGATAACCCTACAGTCTAGCAAAGTTGTCTCTGTCATCCAAAGTTGCTCCCATTTATAGCAAAGAATTTATTCATCTTTCACTATGGGGTGAAGGAGGATTGTTGGTAACTCTAGGCATGAAAAAGTTTGGAGAGTGAAATGCATTGTGATTGGAATCAGATCTACATGTAATAGCTGACTGTGGAGATTATTCATTAGGACAGCAGTGACACTGGGAGGAGATTATCAGTTTTAAATGATTATATTCTCAGTGATTAGTTTCTAGACTCTTTGGCATTTCTTTTGTTGAAGAAAGTCTTTGTAGTGAAGCAAACTTAACCTTCTTTGGACATAGGATCAAGTCCTACATCTGGCATTTAATGGATGTTTGACTATGCCTGAATCATTTAACCTGAGTCTTTTAGGAAGTTCTCTAAAACTCTCCATTGAAGAGAGGGTGAAGAAATTTCTCATAGGGAGATTGCTACACCAAATGATTATCAATATTATCACCAAAACAAAATAGATTGGTACAATAGCCTCAACATGAATTCAGATCAAAGAGTATTTAGTGAGAGTAGAAACAAGTATGATTTGTTCAGTTACAGTTATCTGAGAGGCTCAATTTGACTTTTATCATAATCAGTGCTATAACATATTGAGAGTCTCCATTTTTATAGACTCAAAAATACTAAAAGAATCCATTAGCAAATTTGAAAGATATACCTCAATCACTCAGCCCTTTTCCCCTCGCAATGAAGGATTACTTTCAATTCAACTCTTTTTTTATCAGAACAAAGCTAAATAATTTCTATTTTTTCTCCAGATTCATGCTACAAAATGTCTCTCTGCACCATCTCTCAATTCTTTTTTTTTTCTTCTTCTATATTCCATTCTCTAGCACTCATTGCTGCTTTTTTATGAGATTTCATTCTTGTACCTTTTAAAACCTTGATCCTTGCTGAGTCCCTTCTTCCACCTCAGCATCCGGTCAAGAGCAAAATCATAAGCTCTTAAATCCCTCAGTGCTGTTAAATGTGTGGGAAATAGAAGCTTCCTCTCCCCTTTATTTCACATGTAAGTGAATTCAATGTTACTAAAGATGCCAAGTCAACATCCTAGGGGAAAAAAGTCAACCTTTATTCAGGAACTAGAATAACAATATTGTATACCTCCCAAAAACAAACCTGTGTCACAGGAACACTGACCCTCAAACTCCTCTCTGTGAGTGAGCAAAGGGTATTTTTATTTCTCTTAACCTTTTTAAATTTTGAATACTTCGAAGGTACTCAAGAAGACTGAAGAATACTCCCCACTGACTCCTTGAGAAAAGACCAAAGAAAATCTGATATTGAAGGCATACCTTTCTCCTTTTTACAATAATATACATTCTCTCTATTAAAATAGAATATTTCACTTACTACTTCAGAATATTTTAGTAATTAACAAGCATTATAGAGTCATTACTAGGAAATATTTCCAGAAATGAACATTACTTATACATAAGAAGTCACATAAAGGAATAGACTGATATATAGAAAGACATAACTATAGATACTTGTTTATATGGCAGTCCTCCAAGGGATTTCTCTTCAGCTCTCCTGTTATCAGTAGCTTTCTGTAAAAGATCTCTTGGTAGTCTGCTTTTAAACCCATTCAATATTTTTCTTTCTGACTTCCAGAAGCACACGAGCAAGAAACATGATGGCCACCCATAGTTAAATACCCCTTGAGTTTGATATGGATTACTTAAAGTGACAGATGAGCATTAATTTGTAGGTATATGAATGAATTGCAATTTTTCTTTCATATGTATTTTGCAAATTGTCAATTTGACCAAATCTTGGTGTTGCTAAATAAAAGTAGTTTTTCTCTAATATAGTTTCTTGCTTCTCACTTGAAGCATTTCAGTTTTACCTATGAAAAAAGTAAAGTAACTGCACCCTAACTAATTGGCCCTCACTTCCCTGACAAAAGCTTCATTCACTCCCCTATCTCTTCTCCCTCTCCTTCTACAATAAACATGCTGTAGGGCCAGGACAAAGTTTCTCTTGAGAACTTATTAGGCCCAGTTTGTGTGTGTGTGTGTGTGTGTGTGTGTGTGTGTGTCTGTGTATGGAGGGTGCTACCAAGGAAGCTAGTTGCATTCTCGTTGCCCATCCTTGCTATGTTACAGCATAGAAAATTTCCTTTTTGAAATATTCAGTGAAGTTGCTAGCATGTCATTTAATACCAAGACAGAACCTGAATTACACGAGTGCTGCATTTGGAGTCCTCTGAAAAGAGAGTGCTGATAGTACAGATGTTGATAGTGTGGAAATAATGTAACTTATCCTTGTATAGGATACTGTTTTTATTTGACTTTTGATTTCCATGAGGAACTCCTAATGATGAAACTCTTTTAGCTTTGCAGAAAAGAACATTTAATGGTAATTTAAATAGGGTAATCTTTTTCATTCATTAATAGGCCCATGGGACCTGCCTGGGTCACATGGAAGTGTGAGTCAAATGGAGACTTTGGTGAGAGGAGGTTGATGAATGGGTGAAACAGGGAAGATAGAACAGGAAGAGGTGGAGCTAGAGCAGAGCTGAGAGGAAATTAGTGAGAGAGAAGTCAGAACTGAAGCATGTAGGCAATCCTGAAGCTGACTTTGAGTGTGAGAGGGGTATTTTAATTAAAGGAACCTATTTGTAATTTGTTTAAGGGACCTGGTTTGTGGGAAATTTAGCAAGGGTAAGACTTGGGAATGGTGTTGTTTTTCTGCATTGTTATTGTGTATAGATCTTTGTGACGATGATAGTTTTGGCTTTCTGGTGTCTGAAAAAAATGTTTTGGTTTTGTCTTCCATGTTGAAAGGAAGGCATTTTGTGATTCAAATTGTGCCAGGATATTCATGGCCACTGTAGGCACTGTGAATATTGTGTTAGCACTACAGAACTCTCCTCAGTCATTGAAAATATTTGACAGGTTCCTGGGTCACTAAGGTTTAATGACTTGCCCAGGATCACATAGCTATTATGTATTTGACTTGAGACTTTAACTTCCTCCTTCCTAGTGGAGAAATGGAAAGGAAGGAAGCAGATGAATTATCTCAGTAAAGGGTCAGACTTTTAATGAAGCAGCTATATGGCAAAAGAGGTAAAACTGCTGGATTTTGTAGCAGAAAGACCTGAATTCAACCCCTCCTAAATTAGCCTTAATAGCTTGGAAAATCCTTCGCAAAATATTTAAACTCTCTTAGTCTCAGTTTCTTAATCAACACAATGAGGGTAATACAAATATATACCCTCCCTGGATTGTTGTCATAAGTATCTGTCAATCTATCCATCCATCTATCTATCTATCTATCTATCTATCTATCTGTCTATCTATCTATCTATCTATCTATCTATCTATCTATCTATCTATCTCTCTCTCTCTCTATCTATCTATCTATCTATCTATCTATCTATCTATCTCTCTATCTATCCATCTATCTATCTATCTATCTATCTATCTATCTATCTATCTATCTACCTACCTACACAGACAGACAAAGATAGATACACACATATCTAATGCTTTATAAACTTATAGTGCCACATTGTTTACTTATTATTATTATATCACTTTTAAAGTTGACATCTAAATAGTATTTTCCTATTCTATTAATATCTTGAAATCATTCATTAGCAGGAAATAAATACTAGAAAAATATCCCCACAGTTAATATTTGCATTGTCAAATTATTACAATGCAATTATAAATAATCACATCTTTCCACAGTTCTGTAAAAGAAAACAAACCAAAACAAAAAACTTCAGTGTACAAATAAGAAAAATGTGGCTTTTAAGAACGATTTAGCTTTAGCTGTTTATTGACACTGAAAAAATACAGATGTTTCTGCACATGAGCAATCCCTCTTGCCTTCAATCTGTTTCATTTTTACCATGAAATGGAACCGGACAAGATCATTTGACTTGCGTTGTTGCAACCACCCTACTCTCCCTCTCTAATCCCACTGGCAACAATTAGGAAGATTCCTTCCATCCTGTGTACATCCTCCCTTGAAAGGGAATACTTGTCTATAATATATAATGTATTATAATATGTAATACATATTTGTTTTACATATTTTAGATGGATAAAATTATTTTCAATATACCCTGTGAATATATTTGTGTATATAGGATAGAGAATGGAAACGTGATTTTATTGTTACTTATTGTTATTGTTATTTGAATCTCCTAGGTGAGCAGATTTCCTGCAGGTCAATATATTCTGAGAAACTGACTACTTTTAGACAATTGCTGAAAGCACCGAGGACTGTGTGTGTATTTGTCTATGTACACATATCTGCATCTTAAGTTTTAATACATTCATTTTGGGAACACTAAATAGCACACTGGCATAGACACAATATTAGGGCAATGGAAATGTGTCATTAGTAGTTGAAAGAGATATTCTTCCTACAATTACCCACATAATGAAAATAATACTATTAATCCAGACAAAGGCCTCTAATTTCTCTCCAATTAAAAATGTAAAGTATCTAATTTGCCTTATTTCAGAAAGTATGTAATATGTACCTACTGTGTACAAGGCAATGTGTTTTGAATAGGGTATATGACAAAACAAAAACGATCCTTTTCTTTAATGAACTTTTTTACTAAGAGGAGTTGGAGTTGAAATTAGTACATAGATAAAGGAACAAAAGTTTTTATGAAGAGGAAGAATTAAGACACTACTAGGGGATCAGGAACAATTTCCACACTATATAAACGCTGGTACATTCCTATCATTCTTTTTTCCATGGGTTATTCAAAGAAGCCAAGAGGAAAAGCACTGTACAAGAGTAATTTAAGGGACTGTCTCCTCTAAGTCTTGGTCAGCAGAGGGCTACTGCAGGGCAGACTTCTTTTTTAAAGGAAATTAACAGAAGGTTTATCTATTTTGGGGGGATGGAGACAAGATGGTGGAGTAGAAAGATGCAAAAATGCAGGTGCTCCCCACACAGCCCATAAAACACTGTAGAGAGGGACTCTCAACAAATTTTGGAGCAGTAGAAGTGAAGAACAACAGAATGGAGGAGATTTCTATCCAGGGCAACCTGAAAAGCACACGGGAAATGTCAGGTGCCCTGGACTCATAGTGCAACATGGAGCCCAGCACAGACTTGGCCATGAGCCTTGAGAACAGCTCTCAGGGGCAGAATTTCCAGTCTCAGAATCCCCAGTCCCAGCAGCAGCAGGTCCACAGATTCCTCAACCCACAGGAGCCAAAGGTCAGTGACAGGGTTTTTTCAGCTGGCCAGGAAGGGAGAAGGGCCTTTTCATAGCTCCGGCCTTAGGCAGTGGCTGCAGAGGCCATGGCAGGCAGCAGCAGATCTCACAATAGCACCTAGAGCAGCCTGAGGCCATTGCTAGATCGTAAAAAACCCTGGGGGCACTAAGGAAGCTGGTCTTTGTCTCACACTGAATGGTGGCTCTGCCCCCACAGCCTGACTGAATCCCAACCCCACCCCCCCAGGGCTAGCTTGGCTGAACTGGAGGTCAGGTGCCGGTGGAGAGGAAACTGCTAAGAGTCTGGGCACAAAAGTCATTTCCTGTGCCCAGACCAGTACACACTTGATTGTGCCACCTTGGAGGAACTGATATGTTACAGGTCCCCAGAATATACGTTACTCTTGACAAAGGAGGAAAAAGTCAAGTAACTGGTTGAGAAAATGCCTCAAAAAGGAAAAAAAAATTGACCATAGAAGGTTACTTTTTTGGTGAAAAGATATCTCCTCCCATCCTTTCATATGAGGAAGAACAATGCTTAACATTAGGGAAAGACATAAAAGTCAAGGTTTCTGTAAGCCAAACATTCAAATATTCCATGGTCTCAGGCCATGGTAGAGATCAAAAAAAATTTTGCAAATCAAGTAAGAGAAATGGAGGAAAGACTGGGAAGAGAAATGAGAAAGACGCAAGATAAGCATGAAAAGCAGGTCAATACCTTGCTAAAGGAGACCCAAAAAAATGCTGAAGAAAATAACACCTTGAAACATAGGTTAACTCAATTGGCAAAAGTGGTTCAAAAAGCCAATAAGGAGAAGAATGCTTTAAAAAGCAGAATTAGCCAAATGGAAAACGAAGTTCAAAAGCTCACTGAAGAAAATAGTTTCTTCAAAATTAGAATGAAACAGCTGGAGTCTAATGACTTTATGAGAAACCAAGAAATCACCAAACAAAACCAAAAGAATGAAAAAATGGCAGAAAATGTGAAATATCTCATTGGAAAAACAACTGACCTGGAAAATAGATCCAGGAGAGACAATTTAAAAATTATGGGACTACCTGAAAGTCATGATCAAAAAAAGAGCCTAGACATCATCTTCCATGAAATTATCGAGAAAACTGCCTTGATATTCTAGAACCAGGAGGCAAAATAAATATTGAAAGAATCCTCCAATCACCTCCTGAAAGTGATCCAAAAAGAGAAACTCCTAGGAACTTTGTCACCAAATTCCAAAGTTCTCAGGTAAAGGAGAAAATATTGCAAGAAGCTAGAAAGAAACAATTCAAGTATTGTGGAAATACAATCAGGATAACCCAAAATCTAGCAGCCTCTACATTAAGGGACTGAAGGGCATAGAATATGATATTCTGGAAGTCAAAGGAACTAGGACTAAACCCAAGAATCACCTACCCAGCAAAACTGAGTGTAATACTTCAGGGGAAAAAATGGTCTTTCAATTAAATTGAGAACTTTCAAGTATTTTTGATGAAAAGACCAGAGCTGAAAAGAAAATATGACCTTCAAACATCAGAATCAAGAGAAGCATGAAAAGGTAAACAGTAAAGAGAAATCATAAGGGACTTACTAAAGTTGAACTATTTACATTCCTACATGGAAAGACAATATTTGTAACTCTTGAAACTTTTTTCAGTATCTGGGTAGTTGGTGGGCTTACACACACACACACACACACACACACACACACTCACAGAGAGAGAGAGACAGAGACAGAGAAACAGAGAGCACATGGTGAATTGAATATGACTGGATCATATTTTTAAAAAATGAAATCAAGTGGTGAGAGAGAAATATATTGGGACTAGAAAGGGAGAAATGGAATGGGGCAAATTAACTCTCATAAAAGAGTCAAGTAAAAGACTTTTCAGTGGAGGGAAAAAGAGGGGAGGTAAGAGATAAAACATGAAACTTACTCTCATCACATTCGAATAAAGGAAGAAATTAAATGCACACTCATTTTGGTATGAAAACCTATCTTACAATACAGGAAAGTGGGGGAGAAGGGGATAAGTAGGGTGGGGGGGATGATGGAAGGGAGAGCAGTGGGAGCAGGGAGGAATTTTAAGTCAACACTCTTGGGGAGGGACAGGATCAAAAGAGAGAATAGAAGCAAGGAGGAGTAGGATAAGATGGAGGGAAATATAGTTAGTCTTACACAACATGACTATTATGGAAGTCATTTGTAAAACTACACAAATATAGCCTATATTGAATTGCCTGCCTTCCCAAAGGGAATGGGTGAGGAGGGAGGGATGGGGAGAAGCTGGGACTCAAAATTTTAGGAACAACTGTTGAGTATTGTTCTTTCAACTAGGAAATAGCAATGCAGGTAATGGGGTATATAGAAAGTTATCTTACCCAACAGGACAAAAGGGAAGATGGGGATAAGGGCAGGGAAGGATTTTAGAAGAAAGGGAAGATTGGTGATAGGGGCAATTAGAATGCTTGGCGTTTTGGGGTGGGGGGAGGGGAGAAATGGGGAGAAAATTTATAACCCAATATTTCTTGAAATGAATGTTGAAAAGTTAAATAAATAACAAATTTAAAAAAAATTTATCTATTTTACTGTTTTTTTCTCCATAAAACCAGTTTTTACTTTCATTTATTAGTTCAGTAGTTTTCTTATTTCCATTTTATTAATATCTCCTTTGGTTTTCAGATTTTCTAATTTTGCATTTAATTGGGAATTTTCGATTAGTTCTTTTTCTAGTTTTTTTTAGTCGTCTGCCCAATTAATTGATCTCTTTCTCTGTTTTATTCATTAAAGCATTTAGAGATACAAAACTTCTCTTAAGAACAGCTTTTGCTCCATCTCATAAGTTTAGGTATACAGTCTCATTATCATCCTTCTTTTGGATGAAGTTATTATTTCCATGAGTTGTTCTTTGACCCACTCATTCTTTAGGATTAAATGAATTAGTTTCCAATAAATTTTAGTCTATCTTTCCATGGTACTTTATTACATATATTTTGTATTGCATCATAATCTGAAAAGGATGCATTTAATATTTCTGCCTGTACATGGCCAATTTTTGCTTTTGGTCCATGCATCAGTTAGAATGTAAGGAACTGGTGTTCCAACTTTCCCACAACTTCTCCAACATTTGTCATTTTCTTGTTTTGTCGTGTCAACTAATCTGATAGGTGCAATGTGGTACCTCACATTTGTTTTAATTCGTATCTCTCTATTCAACAGTGATTTAGAGCATTTTTATGTGACTCTACATAGCTTTAATTTCTTCCTCTGAAAATTTCCTGTTCATATTCTTTGACCATTTATCAATTGGGGAATGACTTGCATTCTTGTAAATTTGACTCAGTTCTCTATTTGTTTTAGGAATGAAGCCTTTATCAGAGGTTGGAATTGTAAAAATTGTTTCCAAGCTTATCAGATGAGCAATTTACCTGAAGTACCAGCCTTACTGTGATGTTAATGAGATTAAAGATCTTTTCCACCCTTTAATGAGCCTGTTCATTAAGGGGAAGTTTGATTAGGGAACATTTGTAGGAATATCTACACCTTTTATTGCACTGATTCTCAAGGGTTGTGATGCCTTCTGGTACAAAAAAAATGTATAAATACTCTGAGGTGAGGTTTTAATTTGGGGTTTACTGATTGGAAATATTTCATTGGACAGATGAGACTGTGGGCAACAGCTTAGTAGCCCCATTGCTTTGAAAACCCAGATGTTGGTGTTTCTCTCTCTGGTAACTTGATTAACATAATTGTTGACCCTCAAAAAATTTGTGTTTCCTTTTATAAATGCAGATTTATCAGCTTGTTGTAGCAGACCCTCCTGTGTATGTTGGGTGTTTGCTTTTACACTCACTTATCAAACTAACTACAAGGTTGAATCCATAAGATAGATTTAGAAGGGGCAGAAATTTATGGATGAGATGGATAACATCTTGATTTTTCACTATGGATTTGAACCAGAGAAGGGACCAAGAAAGTTGTTTTCCACCTGGAGCAAACATCACAAACCATACTGGGAACAATAAGCATGAGATGAAACCTCAATTGCTTAGCTCATTGGGTGACTATTAAGAAGCAAGAAACTCAAGAACACATAAAATAAGAATGCTACTGGGAAGATTTCCCATCTGCACACCCCAACCTTAGCTTCAAAGAATAAGTGCATACGGTACCGTGTTACTTAAATTATTCTTTTAAACTGAGAGCTAATATAATTGTTTATTCCTATTTGACATTCAGAAGCCTGATTCCTTGGGGAGGTGTTGTTTGGTGACTTTTTACTGAACTGATAGATGCTTTTGGGAACTGGGACATTGGTGTTTCAATCCTTCTTTCTCTAAAACCTCTCAACATATTGTATAAGATCTGGAAGAGTATTTGGGGGTCATTCAGTTAGTCCAACTCCTTGATTTAGTAGAATAGGAAATAAGTCCAAAACATCTGTCCTTACTGAAAGTGAAACCGAGGTGAGTTTGAAGGGAAATAAAATTCAAATCTCAAAGATTCAGAAACAGAGCAAAGTGGGACAATATTGAACACTCTGTTTAACTCCTTAAATTTAAAGAAGCAAAAGAAACCTAGGATTATTTTCAGAGCAGAGCAGGGCTGCTAGTTATCCTCATTGTCAGTACAGAACTTTCTGCCATGTTGTTGATATTTGATATTTTGGGAAGGGGTCATGGCATCAGCTGTGTCTCCAGGACAACCATCAAGCAGGTACTGAGATGCTCTATCCCTTCCTCTCCCTAAAGAATATTCCTCTTCTCATGTGGATTTTGGAACATTTTTTTCATACAACAACATACACTGCAAGGCAAAGTGACCCTTGGACATTGCTTTCAGCTCTGCCTTTTAGCTCAGTGGACAAGGAGAAATGTGTTGTCTTGCTTGAGTGGGTAATGATCAACTCTAAGATTGTACTAGAACTTCAATCCTGCTAGTCTCTGGCAAACTTGAAGAAAAAATGGAAGCTGACTTGGCCTCCGTTCTTCCATCCCTGTTACTGTCAACTACAGAATGCAACTAAGCATCCCTACACCTCACCTTTTCAAATACTAGGCAGTCTATGTTTTCTTTTCTTTCCTTTTGAGGAGTAAATTTGTTGTGAGCAACCCATTAAATCTCTTATCTAGGGACAAATTTGACACTTTTGTTCAATGTGGCTATCATAGGACAAAATTCCAATCTAACCATCAGGGTTGTAGTTGCTATGCAAATTAATATTTATTAGACATCTACAATGTGCTAGGCACTGTGCCATGGATAGTGAATGAACTTATGATTTCATTAATACAGGGAACTCTTTGAAAAAAATAAAACTTTCTGTGCAATTCATAATCTTAGATTTTTTTAGAGTCCTAAGAAGTTAAATGACTTGTCCAGGAGATCTCAGTCAATATATACTAGGCATAACTAAAGAATTTCCCAGTTTAAGGCCAACTCTCTACACACTGCATCATCCTGCCTTTCACAAAAGAGTAAATACTCCATCTATCTGTGTTTGTCTCTGTCTGTATTTCTGTCTCTCTTCACATACAAATATATATATATACATATATATACATATATATGATAATATATTATATGTATGCATATGTATGTATACATATACATATATATGTAAAACGGGTATAATCATATACACATAGTCAATTATTCATATATACATGTATGAATAAAATATACACACATTAGGTATTTAAATATATGCATATGTTGCATTCTATACTTATATGTATAGAATATATACATATAGAATGAGTATGTGCATATATATATATACCCACATTGATATATATATATATATATATATATATATATATATATATACACACACACACACACACAAACATATTTATAGACATGTATAGATATACACACATATACGTGTCTGTGTGCATGGGATGAAATTACACAAAAAAATGCCCTTGGTGAGTACATGATGCCCTCCATTAATAGAACAATCACTTCTCATAGATGGAGCAGTGACCATTTTCATTCTCAACAGCCATTTTTCAAGAAATGTTAACTTTTTTTTCCTGAAAGAGGGAAAAAATAATTTTCTAAGTAGAATGTAAAGCAATGAATGATTTTGTATCAATATAACATTTGAAGTAGCTACCAGACAGTTCTGTTTTTATTTTAATAGTAGATATAAATAAAATCAAAGAGAGCATCACTGTATTAAGGAAATATAAGACTTTAGTTGGCATTCTATCTCTGGCATTTGCTACATGTATGATGTTAGGCAGTTCAATTGCAGTCAATATCCAGTTTCTTCAACTACAAAAAGATAGTATTTTGCTAGATGTATTCTAAGGACCCCTCTAGTTCTAAAGGTATCAACATTGCTCTAAATCAATAATTAAAGCACCTCCACTCCATTAAATCTATTATCCACCATTTTTTTGTCCTCTATAATGAACTCAAAGAATTAGTGTTGGAAGAGTCCAAGGAATAAGTCAAATAAATGTGTAAATAAGTAGATTGGAGATCATAGATAAGGGAGCTGAGCTTTAGATCTTCACTTAAGCTTCAAAAGGTTGACATCATTTTGAATTTATGTCTACCATGGATGTGGTACTCCATTTCAAAATGCCACATTATTTATGACTGAGAAAGTTAAGAACCAGAAGGAAAAATACAGTTTCGATAACTTATTAACAGAATTTGTAGACATAAGCACTCATTGGAAGGCTCTATACTGGGAGTAAGTGTATTAGAGCTATTGAATTGATGAATAAACAGCACTAGGTCTCCATGACTTAAGGATAGAATTTGGGGGACTGATATTTGGAGAAGCTAGTTTTGTCCATTAGAATGTATACAGTGGTTATATCTGCCTCAGGCTTTTCACTTATAAAATTGCTCTAAACCTTATAAAAAGTAGTAAAGATTTAAGATGATAGATATGTTTATAGATTTGATTTCTCAGATAGAGAAACATAAACACAGTATAATAATCCCTTAATTTTTGTCTCAAAGAACTGGGATAAAAATGTTTTGTGTGAGTTTACAAAAGTAGAGATTATAGTGTATGTGTGTACCTGAATTATTCTGTCTTCAAAATACAAGTGATATGAGTATTATTCTTCTGCTTTGATGGTCTGTTTCCTACTTTCAGAAATGTGATTAAGAGTTAATTGGATCATCAACACCAAAATATTAAGGAAATATCTTAGCTTGCTTACTAAATACTAGATATACTTATTTACAAAATGTCTGAGTGGCAAAAGGACAGATCTCTGTCGCATTCTTTTCATCAGTTGTCATCACATGAAATACATATAGGATATCAATTAATATGACACTGAAAAACAATTCAAATATGTTCTCTATTTGAAGAAATATTTTTCTAATGCTGTCATTTGTAATTTGTATTGCAGAAGTATGAAATTTCAATTCACAATAAATAGAAAGGTTGGAAATATTGAGCTTAAATTTATTGCTCAAATTAAACTAATGAAGAAAAGTGATACTTACAAAGAATTTGGTTTCCTCCATGCAATGCATATTGAGCAAATGTGTAGAGAAGAAATCCATGGCTGTGTGTTTCAGGATATATGGTTTTCCTAAAATCCAACTATTTGGTAAAACCTGGTTTAAGAAAACTAACATCTATGCAATATTAATCTTAACATCATTTATGAAATGTAAAATTTATCTTATTAATAGGCCTACAAATTATCCCGATAAAAAGCAGTGTAATAGTCATAAAATGTAGGATTTATCACCCAACAAAGAAAAGTAAAAATTTATAATTCCTTACTGAAAAGATGTAAGAATATGTGTAGATATTCTGAGAGCATATGGTAACAGGTTAAACACTTCCAGAAATAACTTTCTGTAATACAGATAGACATCAGTAATAGTAAAAGCTGACAATTGTGACAATAGCATGGAAATACCTTAATGTAAAAAAAAAAATAACTCATTATGGATGGTGCCTATGAAACACCTAAAATCAAAAAGTGAAATCAAAAGGCATATGGGTGTCATCTCTTAGAACTTATTTCATATCATGTAAAAAGAAAAAGAATCATGCCAATGTCATAGAGATTTGTTAACAGACAGAGAAGTTAGGGTGAACCCAGGATGGTGGATTGAGAGCACGGACTCATCTTAGGTCTTCCACAAGTTCCTTCAGATACCACTAAAAAGAGAATCTAACCGAATTGAAGAGTGCTGGAATCCCATAGGAGACAGAATGTGGCAGATTTCCAGTCCAGGATAACTGGAAGGTTGATGGGAAGCAACAGTTTCATCCAGCTGTGGAAGCACAGCGTGCACAGGCTGCAACAGGTCACACTTCACCATAGTGGAGCAGAACAGGAATTGTCAGGGTAGGCTGAAGCAGTAGTAGCAGTGCAGATTCTCAAACATATCAGCCCAGGACAGGAGTCCAGCAGAAGTGAGTGAGAGAGAAGCACAGAGTATCAGATAATAGCAGCAGTCACTTCTGTGACTATCAGCCCACAGAGTAAATGTTTGAAAACCAACTACTTGAACTTCCAGCAGCCAGAAAGTCAGAATAAACTGTAAATGTTCTCACCCTCCACCACTCAAAAAAACTTCACCTGGCCTCTGCCTTTGCACATAACAGGCAGCTCAGCACCAGGTAAGCTGCAGCATTCTAGCTTATAGCTGAAAGAACCAGAGACCACAACATACAAAGCCTTAAGTTCCCAGCACAAGAAATGTGGGACAGAGTCCCTTGTGCCCCAGAAGCAGAGAACAACTTTAAAAGCTGGGAAAAGGCAATCACTTTGACCAAGAAGAAAATCAGAAAAGCAAAGAAAATAGAATCTTAAGATGGAGAAAGAGAAGACAATATATGAATACAGAAGAAGACAGCACTGACACTGTACCCACTCTGAAACCTCAAGAGGAATATTAACTGGTCTAAAGCCCAAAGAGCATTATTGCAAGAGCTCAAGAGGGCTTTTAAAAGCTAAATTAGAGGAGCAGAATGCAAATTGGCCCATGATTTTAAAAATACACTTGACAAAAGAAAAAAAAGGAAAAAAGAATTCACTGAAGAGAAAAGCTCCTGAAAAGGAAGAATTGGACAAATGGAAAGAACGGTACAAAAGTTAGCTGAAGAGAACAACTGACATGGAAAATATATTCAGGAGAGAAAATCTAAGTATTATTGGTCCACCTGGAAAACTATGATGAGAAAAAGAGTTTGGACAAAATCTTCTAAGAAATCATCAAAGAATACTGCCTGGAAGTCCAAGATCGAGAGGGGAAAATGGTTATTGAACTAATCCACCTCTCACCTCCTGAAAGAGATACCAAATGGAAAATTCCATTGAATACTATTTCCAAATTCTAGAACTATAAAGGTAAAGAGAAAATATTGTAAGCAGCCAGAAAGAAATAATCTAAATATTGAGGAACTACAGTCAGGATCACACAAGACCTGGCAGATTATACATTACAAATCAGAGGGATTGGAATATGGTATTCTGTAAAGCAAAGAAACTTGAACTACAACCAAGGATCAATTACTGATCAGAACTGAGCATAATATTTCAAGCAAGGAGATGGCCATTCAATGAAATAAGGAATTTCCAGAACTTCCTGATGAAAAGGTCAGAGGTCAAAAGAAAATTTGATCTTCAAATACAAGATTCAAGAGAGGCATGAAAAGGTAAACAGGGAAAAGCTGTTATTCAATATGGGACAATTGTTTACATTCTTGTGAAGGAGGATGATACCTGTTAATCCCTATAACTGTATATTTATTATGACATTTATAAGAGATAGAGGGAGTGGGATTTATATCAGGAATATAGGGCTGGTTTCATATTAGGAAAATTAGCCTCATTATTGATCATATAAACAACAACACTAACAGAAACCATTTGTTTATCTCAAATGCAGAAAAAGCTTTTGACAAAATACAAAATTTCTATGAAAAATTCTGGAGATCATAAATAATAACTAGTACCTACCTGAAAATATCACCAAGTATGATATGTAATAGGGACAAGCTAGATAAATTTCCAATAATATCAGAGGCAAAACAAGGATGTCCATTATCACCACTATTATTCAATATGGTGCTAGAAATGTTAACTTTAGCAATAAGAGAAGAAAACAAATTGAAAGAATTAGCATAGGTAAAGAAGAAACCAAATTATCACTCTTTTCAAAGGAAATGATGACATACTTAGAGAATCTCACAGAATCAAGTAAAAAAACTACTGGAAAGAATAAACAACTTTGGCAAAGCTACAGGCTACAAAATAGAAACACATACATCATCTGCATTTTTATATATAACTAACAAAACCCAAGAGTAAAAGATAGAAAAATCTCATTTAAACATGTGGTAGACACTATAAAATATTTGGGAGTCTACCTGCCAAAACAAACCAAGTAACTATATGAATACAGTTACAAAACATTTTTGTACAAATAAATTCAGATCTAAGTAACTGAGAAAATATCAGTTGTTTCTGGGTGGGCTGAGCTAATACATTGAAAATGAGAATTCTGCCGAAATTAATTTGTTTATTCAGTGTTATACCAATCAAAATTCCAGAAAATCATTTTTTCTAGAGGTGGAAAAAATAATATCAAAATTCATGTCGAATAAGAAAAAGTCAAGAATATCAAAAGAGTTAATGAATAGAAATTACAGGGAAGGAGGCTTAACCAAACCAGATCTCATAATGTATTATAAAACAGCAATCATCAAAACCCCTTGGTACTGGCTAAGAGATAAAGGGGTGGATCACTGGAATATGCTAGGTACTCAAGACACAATAGTCAATGAATATCGCAGTCTACTGTTTGATAAACCCAGAGACCCTAGCTTATGGGAGTAGAACTCACTACTTGACAAAAACTGCACAACCAACTAGATAATAGTGTGGTAGAACCTGGGCATACACCAATTCCTGACACTGTACACCAGAAAAAATCTAAATAGGTACATGAACTAGGCATAAGGTCCTTCACTATTATCAAATTAGGGGATTAAGGGATAGTGTATTTGTCAAATTTATGAAGAATGGTAAAATTTGTGATCAAACAAGAAACAGAGAACATTATGAAGTACAAAATGGATAATTTTGATTACATTAAACTGAAAAGGTTTTGCACAAACAAATCCAATGAAACTAAGATTAGGAGGGAAGCAGAAAACTGGGAAAGAATTTTTATAACTAGTATCTGTGATAAAGGCCTCACTTTTAAAATATATAAAGAACTGAGGCAAATTTTACAAGAATCAAAGTCATTCCACAACTGACAAATTGTTAAATGTTAACAACAAGCACTTTTCAGAGGAAGTAATTAAAGCTATCAATAGCCATATGAAAAAAATGCTCTAAATAACTATTTATTAGTGAAATTCATACCAAAACAACTCTGAGGTACCACATCACACCTATCACATTGGCTAACATACATAACAGGAAGATGATGAATGTTGCAGAAGATGTGGGAAAGTTGGAACACTAGTTCATTGTTCGTGGAACTATGAGCTGATTGGATCATTCTGGAAAGCAATTTGTAGCCCAAAGGGTTACAAAAATGTGCATACCCTTTGACCTAGCAATATTGCTTCTGGGGCTGTATCTCAAAGAGATCATAAAAGTGGGAAAAAGTCCCACCTGTACAAAAATATTTCTAGCAGATCTTTTTGTGGTGGCTAATAACTGGAACTTGAGGAGATGCTGATCAATTGGGGAATGGCCGAACAAGTCGTGGTATATAATTGTGATGGAACTATTTTAGTACAAGAAATGACAAACAAACTTCAGGACAACCTGGAAAGGCTTACATGAACTGATGCTCAGTGAAATATGTAGAACCTGGAGAACATTATACACTGTAACAGCCAATGTGGAAGGACTTTTTCTGATAGACTTAGCCTTTCACAGCAATGAAAGAACTTTAAACATTCCCAAAACTCTTGATGCAAAATGCCATCCACCTCCAGAGAAAGAATTATGGAGTTTGTAAAACAGAATGAAGCAAACTGTTAATTCTTGTGTTATGTTTTGGTTTGGTTTAGTTTTTCTCATGGTTTTACCCATTTCTTTTAATTCTTCTATGCAACATGACTGATATGAAAATGTGTTTAATAAGAATTAAGTATACCTACTAAGAATGCTCTAGTTCAGGCCCTTATAACCACCCACCTAGATATCAGACTCCTAGCTCATGTTCCCATATTCATGTTTTCCCCGTTCAATTTGTTCTTCAGTTGCTGCCAGAGTAATTTTTCTTGCACAAAGAGTCATGTTATCCTTCCACCTAAACATTTTTAGTGACTTACTACTGCCTTAATAAAGCAGATTTTTTTACTTGGTATTCAAGGTCAAGCACCATCTGGTCTCAGTCTTCTTTCCTATCCTTATCTCACATTAATCCTCTTTCATATACTCTACATATCAGATGAACTGGATAACTTTTTCTCCCCCTAACACACCTTGTGCTCTCATGCCTCCCCCTCTTTACTCATGCTATTTCCCACGCTGGAATGCTTTGCCTCTCTCTCTTTAACTTTTAAGTTCCTACCAATTATTTCAAGGTTAATTCAAATGCTACCTTCTACAAAAAGTCCTCCATCAACCTTTCAGTTGATATTTTTCCTTAATTTCCTTAATGCACATGTAGCAGAGGTCATCCCATGAAGTATGAATGAACTTCCAGGGGTTAGCTTCTGCTACACACCTATGGAATATTGTATTTTAACTTGTATTTAGCTCTCTTCCTTCTCCTAGGTATATCAGTTCAAAGAGGGCAAGGAAATAAATGTATATCAATAAATATTGGTGAGCAAAAAAAAAGAATGTAAGTGTAGAAACCATATAAAATTCCATGCTGTCTTGGGGAAGGAGGGAGGAAGGAGGAGGAGAAAATTTAAAACTTATGAAAGTGATTTTTGAAAACTGAAAACAAATAAATTAATTTAATTAAAAAAATGAAAAATAGACTCAAAGCCTAACTCCACTTCTTAGTAAAAAAAAAAAAAACAAACAATGAAACAAAAAGAAAGAGAAGGATTTATGGTCACAATTTAGGTTATTGTTTCCAAAGCTATTCATTCTTAAGAATCCAAGATATATGAATCAGTGCAGAGTTTGCAAGGAAAATGGTATAAAATACCATTGGTAGATCTAATAAATTTTTCTATAGAATACTTAGGTATTGAAGTTATCAAGGAGGAAAAAAAAATGACTATATGTACCAAGATACTCACTGGCATCCAGATATTCGCTCTCATCCTCAAGTCAAAGCTATACAGCAAGAGTATGTTCACCAACTTTTTTTTTTTTTACAGTGTCAATCAACATTCACCACCAATTGAGTTGGGAGCTATTTATAATGCTTACAAAGCACAATGTCCAGCACCACCAAGTAACTATATATAGGTTAAGAATTTCTTTTCAAAACAGTGGGAATATTTATAGATGCTCAAAAAAGTTAAAGTGTATAGAACTACTTCTTGAATATAAATATTTTCATGGAAAAATCAGGAAGAGTGCTAATAGATATACACTATTGGATTTATTGATATCAATTGAAAACAATTTGCCACTGAATGGAACCCATGAAATGGGTCAGTTCTAACAAAGAAACAAAAAAAAAATCTTCATAAGTGAGTCCAGGTAAGCTCAACCAAAAGTATCTTGAGAACAAAAGAAGTGTCAATGAAATTAAGTCAAGCAAATTTGTTTACAGAAAACAAGGGGTTAATAGTCAGATGATGATTACAGTATACTTGGCAAGTAGTTATCCATCTTTTTCTTCAAGACTTCAAAGAAAAGGTAAAACATCATCCTTTGCATCAATTTGTTCCAACATTGGGCAGATTTAATCATTAAGAATATTTTCCTAGCATCAAAATCCTCTGAAACTGTCACACATTATTCCAAGTTCTTGACTTGAGGTAATATTTTAACTCTCCATTTACAAGAGAGCTCTTCCAATACTTGAACAATGTAATTGCATCTAACAATCTTTTCTCCAGGCAAAGCACACTCAGTTTATTTTGACAATCATCATATTTCAGAATTCAAGATCTTTCAATATTCTGGCTAACATTTTATCAATGCCCTTCTTAAAACAGGTTACTTAAAATGGAGTGATAGTAGATTAAGTCCAACAAAATTAAGGTTCAGTGAAGTTATCTGAATTTTGGTCAATTCATCTTTTCTCTTTTACATTTGTGAAGCTGATACATTAAATACTCTAGTATGAGACTTTATGTTGATACCAATTTAACTTAATTTTATTAGATTCAACTTTTTCAGGTGTTGATGAAGAAAATGTTTTCCATATTTTGAACCCTGGAAAGGAGGCAAAATAGAATTATCAATAAAAAGATATTTCAGGAAAAGCAGCTTGCACTGGGAAACAAAAGTAATACATTCACTTTTTAACTTTCATTTAAGACATAGGTGCATAGGTAGATTGAGAAATGTAAATATCAGTTGAAATTGTAGGGCAAGAGACAGCTTCATAATAGAGATAAAATAAGGGATGGAAGAATTCATGAAAATGAATGAGATTGCAAATGAAAAAGAAGAATATTTATACTGTTTTTTTTCTCAAGAAAGGAGAGTCAAAAACAAAAACACAGAAAATTTCCCTTATAGAGGGAAAATAAGAAACAAAGTTTACAGTTAGAAATGCAGACATGGAATTTTCAGAAAGAATGTAAGACACAATAAAAATCGTGGCATACTATATGATCCAAGGGAGGAGAGAGTATTGAGCAGGAAAGAGTTGTACAGTCTCAGATTATACAGAGAGTTTAGGAGTGACATGTCCTTGCACAGGAAGAGATTATAAAACCGCAGTCTTATATTGTGATCCTGTCTATATTGCAGATAAGAACACTAATAGAGAGATTAAATACCTTTCTAATTGATAAGGTAATTGCTATATGAGTCATAGTACTATGTTTTTAAAAAGGTTTGCAGTTAAATAAACAAGAATTTGTGTAACACTATGAAAAGTTCTGAATAAAGACTAAGGTTTGATTTTCAGTATACACACACACACACATATATATACACGCACATATATACACATATATACATACACATACATACATATACATATATGTATATATGTATATATATTTTACATGTATAAAATTTATATATTTTTCAGTTCTCAACATTCACTTCCACAAGAATTTAAATTCAAAATTTCCTCCCCATGTCTCCCCACCGCCAACCCCAGGACAGCATGCACTCCATCCACCATTTCCTCCAGTCTATCCTCTATTCTGTTATTCCCTTTCTTCCATTATACTCCCCTCTATTTTTCTGTAGGAGAAAATAGATTTTTTTTTTACACCATTGCTGGTACATCTTGTTTTCCAGTTGCATACTAAAACAATTTTAACATTGATTGTTAAAGGTTTGGGTTCCATATTCTCTCCCTTCCTCCCTCCCCACCCATCCTCATTAAGAAACAAAGCAACTCACCACAAGTAATACATATGTAGCCATGCAAAACATTTCCATAATAGTTATTTTGGGAAAGACTAACCACATTTCCTTCTATTCCATCTTGCCCTCCTATTATTCCATTCTCTCTGTTGACCTGGCCTCTGAAAATAATGTTTGCTTCTGATTGTCCCTTTCCCCAATTTGCTGTCTCTTCTATTATTTTCCCTCTCCTATCCCCTTTCCCCTGCCTTCCTGTAGGGTAAAATAGATTTTCATATCCAATTGAGTGTGTGTTATTCCCTCCTTAAGCCAAATCCCATGAAAGTAAGGCTTACTTATTTCTTTTCAGATCCCCCCCACTTTCTCCTCCATTGTCAAAGCATTATCTTGACTTTTTTATGTGAGATAATTTGCTACATTCTATTTCTCCCTTTCTCTAATCCTAGTACATTCCACTCATCACTAAATTTTGTTTTTTAGGTATTCTTCCTTCATATTCAGCTCACCCTGTGCCCTTTGTCTATATCTAAATATCCATATCTATCTGTCTATCTATCTATCTATCTATCTATCTATCTATCTATCTATCTATCTTCAAATATCTATATATAAACACACCCATGCACGTATACATATCTACATAGGTATAATATACACAGACATACATACCCATGCATACCTGTAATTATGTATGTGGATATATGTGTGTGTGTTTCTGTATAAATATATGTGTGTGCATATAGATATATACCCTAATATAAAAAAGGTCCCATGAGTTACAAATAACACAGTTTCATGTAGAAATGAAAACCGTTCAACTTTATTGAGTTCCTTATGTCTTCTCTTTCTTGTTTACCTTTTCATGTTTCTCTTGATTCTTGTATTTGAAGGTCAAATTTTCTATTCAGCTCTGGTCTTTTCAACAAGAATCCTTGGTAGTCCTCTATTTCATTAAAATTCCATGTTTGCCCTGAAGTATTATACTCAGTTTTGCTGTGAGCATGATTTTTGGATTTAATCCTAGCTCCTTTGACCTTTGGAATTTGATATTACAAGTCTTTTAATTCCTTAGTGTTGAAGTTGCTAAATCCCATACTATCCTGATTGTGCTTCCACAAATCTTGAATTGTTTCTTTCTGGCTGCTTGTAATATTTTCTCCTTGACCTGGGAACTCTGGAATTTGCCTACAATAGTCCTAGGATTTTTCCTGTTGGGATATCTTTCAGGAGGTAATTGTTGAATTCTTTTCATTTCTGTTTTACCCTCGGGTTCTAGAATATAAGGAAAGGTGTCTCTGATAATTTCTTGGAAGATGATGTCTAGGCTCTTTTTTTGATCCTGGTTTTCAGGTAGATCAATAATTTTTAAATTATCTCTCCGGGATATATTTTCCAGGGCAATTGTTTTTCCAAAAAGATATTTCACATTGTCTTCTATTTGTTTTCATTCTTTTTGTTTTGTTTTACAATTACTTGTTTTTTTAGAAAGTTATTCACTTTCATCTGTTCCATTCTAATTTTTAAAAACTATTTTCTTCAATGACCTTTTGAATTTCCATTTCCATTTGGTTCATTCTGCTTTTTTAAACATTCTTCTCCTCATTGAGTTTTTGGAACTCTTTAACCATTTGTGTTAATTTGTTTTCAAAGGTGTTATTTTCTTCAGCATTTGCAGTGGAGGGTGGGGTCTCCTTTAGCAAGCTGTTGACTTGCTTTTCATGATTTTCTTGCACCACTCTCATTTCTCTTCCTAACTTTTTCCTTCATGTCTCTTATTTAGTTTTCCAAATCCTTTTTGAGGTCCTCCATGGCCTAAAACTATAGCATATTTTTTGGAGGCTTTGGATGTAGAAGTCTTGACTGTGCTGTCTTCTTCTGATTGTATGCTTTATTCTTTGTCATCTGACAGGATGGAAGAAAATACCTTTTCCCCTAGAAAGTAACTTCCTATAGTCTTATTTTCCCCCTTTAGGGACATTTTTCCAGCTAGTTAGGTGACTTTTGAGTCCTTTGTCAAGTGGAGGTTTCAGAGGATTTGGGCAGACGTTCTCTGAGATATCTCTAGGGACTTGTATGTTTTCAGTTCCTCCAAAGTGGCACAATCAGGGGAGAATTTATTCTTCTCCTGATCTATGGTCTAGTCTTTGAGCAACCAAAAGTATTCTTTTCTGTCCTGAAACTGTGAGTAGAATTCCCTCTCCACAGCCACCACGAGATCCACCAAACCCCTGCTCCTCCTCAGCCCAGGACAGCCACTCAGGACTGAGACTCAGATCAGCTGCTCAATTCCCCCAGGGTCTTTAGGCCAAAGGCTCCAAAAGTGGAGGCTGTTGCTGTAGTGACTGGGACAAGGCCATGCTCCCCTCTCACCCAAGTGAAAGAGCTTTCTTACTATCCTTTGAAGTTATCTTTGGCGTTTTTGGGTTGAGAAATCTTTATACTGCAGCAGCTCTCTGTGATGTAGTGTCCTGAAGCTGTTCCAGTCCCGTCTGCTCCACGTAGCCCATGCTGGGCTGTCCTTCACTCTGAGTCAGGTGTGATAGACCTTTCCTATTGGCGTTGCAGGGTGTCTTGGGCTGGAAATTTGTTTCGCTCCATATTATTGTGCCTTCTGCTGCTCTAGAATTTGTTTATATTCATTTTTCAGGTATTTTAAGGACTAGAGAAAGTCATTCCTTTTACTCTATCATCTTGGCTATAACCCTAGGGTTTGATTTTTAAAAGATAGGAGAAATTATCATGTTTGTAAGTCAAGACAAAGGAACTAATTAATATGGAGAACCTGAAGTTTGAAGAAAAAGTAGATGATTGATTGAGAGGTGACTGACTGAGTAAGATACTATAGAAAAAGAAAGAGGTTTTCTTTTTCCTCCCTGGAAGATAAAACTTGATCAATAGGCCAATGACTTCTTTTTGCTCTATATAAGATAAAATATCTAATAAATATGTTAAATTTTTGTACAATAGCCACAACTGTGAAAGTTTGAAAGGCCCTAAAAATGTTTTTCATCAACCTGGATTTCAGATTACAAGAAATAAAGTATGCTACTTGTGTCCTAAAAGAATAATGATGGACTCAAGATGAAGAAAGAGGCATACTTGTTTGCATATTGCCAAAGTAGGAATTCTTTTTCTTTAAATATTAATATTTATTATAAGAGTTTTCCTTTTTTTTACTTGAAGGTTGGTTCAAGATGGAGGAGTAATGGCTAGGTATATACTTTGAAAAAATAAAAAACAAATTGAAAACAGGAATAAAAGAAAAGTCAGAAGAAATCAAAAATAAATAGTCAGGCTTTGGAAAATGCATGCTTACATGGTGAAATTATTATATGCTTGAAAAGAAGAAAAAATTCTTTATCTTTATGTATGACCTTTTCTGTCTCCTGTAAAATGTATATGTGAATGCTTTTATCAAGATGATGTTTTTATTTGTGTATTTATTAAGTTTTTGATGTGTGTCTATGTGAGTGTATATGCATGTGTACATGCATGCATATGTACATTATATAATCATAATATAAATAATATAATATACACATGTATATACACATAATGTAAATATATGAATGTTATATATGCATACATACCTATTTATATATATGTACACCTGTGGGCATACTAATATGTATAGTAGATTGAACCAAAATTTTAATTAGGTCACTGGTATTAGAGGCATTTAAATAGATAATATATCACCATATGATAGGATGAGTGTAAAAGCAATTCCTACATGGGTTTAAGCTTATGTTCTCCAATCATTATGATTCCCTGGACATTCTTTTTTCTATGATTGTATTTCTTTGATATATTGTCCTACCAACCTCATACATGCATATACCATATTCTGATGTTGATCCTTTGCACAATGTCATGAGAATCATAGTAACAATAATAATAAATGACACACACATCAAATCTATGACCTGACATGGTATAATATATTATCATGTTATATAATATTATATTATTATGACTAAAATGTATAAATCCTTTTACATTTTCCAAAGTACTTTGTCTTATTGTCTCATTTGATCTTTACAACAAACTTTGAGGTAAATATAATTTTTATTCCTAATATACAGATAAATAAATTTAGAGAGATTTAAGTAACTTGCTGAGGGTCAGAGAGCTGGTGAGTATGTAAAATAGCATTTTAATTAAAATTGTAAGTTCTTGACTTAAAATCTAGCACTCTATTCATTATGTTACTTGACTGCATCTAAAAGACAGAAAAATTAAAAGGCAAGAAAATGGGTAGAAATTGAGATATTTTGGTGCAGCTGGCACCCACACAGTTAATGCCTTTATACATTTCCCTTATATAACTTGGTCTCAATTCATTCAGAAGTTCAAAAATAAAAATGGCACAGAAAATTTGCTTTTCTCTGAGTTAAAAGGAAGTTTATTATTTGAGAAAGGAAAAAGAATGACTGTTGTGCAAGTATAAAAACTACAATGATTTCAGAAAATTTTAATTAATTTCAAAATATGAGAACTTGTAAAGTGAAGGAAACAGAGAAAGTCTGAATGTTGCAGATGAAGTCCAAGGATGCATGGTTGCTTAGTCTCAGTTAAAGCAATGAATGCAATAAATGTGAAAGAACAAAGTCCAAGATAAACAGAATTTTGTTCACCTTGGGAAGCAAATTAGCAAGGGCACTGGGGAAGGAGTGGTCACGATTGGATTGGTTTAGGGTAGAGGAGTAACGAGAGAATGAGAAGTGAAAGGTGGGCATAGGTTGCTTCCATGTGGTGAATGACTGAACAATCAAGAAAGAATCAGGTAGTTTATTAGCTATAAAGATATCAGATAGATAATAATGCTGTTTTTTAAATAACAAAATATGAATAAATTTAATGATATAAATAGCCAACTTTTACTGAGTATTAAAGTGACGCCTTTTTTAGCCTATTTAAAAATGTTAAATTAGGACATTAGATTGGATGAACCTCCACAATTAACATTTTATGAGTTGATATTTCAGACAGAGAGGTGTAATTGTGAGTTTATTAATTGCAAAACCAAGTAACTCATCTATTTGTGGCTGGACACTTCTAGAATGGATTTATTTTGTCATGCCCTAAAAAATTTTCTGTCCGGAGAGTTTTTTCCAACACTTCATATAACAGCTCCAGTACACTATTACCTGGGTTAGTCTTTTAATTAGCAAGTAGTTCATGTAAGCAGTGTTTTATCTAAGTTTGTCAGGGGAAGACAGGACAAGATTAGTAAAATGACAAAATATTGGGTCATCTGAGAATATATAAAACTTCTAAGTGTCAGTATTCTAAAAAAATATCTTGAATTAAGAGAGAAATTCCAGAGAGATAGCTGAGAAATGCTATATGATTTAGAGAAGCAAGCATTGCTAGGTTTTGTTTGTATTACTTTAGGAAGCTTTCCTGGGAACATAAACAAACATTATCTTTCTCCACCTTACAACTGTTTCGCAAGATCTTTAAAAGAGAATAAAATCACTTGACCCAGGGTAGCCTGGGGTTTCTTTTCTCAAATATACTGACCTAACACTGTGTAAGGTAAGAGTTAAAAATTAACTGTGTATGAAAAAGGAGTTTTGTAGACGATCCTTTATTTATTTATTTATCTATTTATCTATCTATCTATTTATTTATTTATTTAATTTTTTGCATTCATTTTCACAAATTTTTGGGTTCCAAATTTTCTCCCCTTTTATCCCCTCCCCCCACCCCAATACCCCAAGCAATCTAATTTTCCCTATCTCCAATCTGCCCTCTCTTCTGTCATCCTTCCCTTCTCTTGTCTCCATCTTCTCTTTTCTCCTGTAGGGCCAGATGACTTTCTATTCCTCCTTAACTGTATGTCTTCTTTCCTAGTTGCAACAACAATACTAAACAGTTGTTCCTAAAACTTTGAGTTCCAAATTCTCCCCATCCCTCCCTCCCCACCCATTCCCTTTGGGACGGCAGGCAATTCAATATAGGCCATATCTGTGAAGTTTTGCAAATGACCTCCCTGATAGTCGTGTTGTGTAAGACTAACTGGATTACCATCCCTCCTAACCTGCCCCTCATTGTTTCTCTTCTGTCTTTTGATCCTGTCCCTCCCCAAGTGTTGACTTCAAATTGCTCCCTCCTCCCTTTTTCCTTCCTTCCATCATGTCCCCCCTTGCAATATCTCCTTCTCCCCCACTTTCTTATACTGTAAGATAGGTTTTCACACCAAAATGAGTGTGCATTTCACTCCTTCCTTTAGTCAAATGTGATGAGGGTAAACTTCTTGTTTTTTTTTTTTTTTCTCAGCTCTCCTCTTTGTCCCTCCACTAAGAAAAACTCCTACCTGCCTCTTAAATGACATATAGTTACCCCCCTTCCCTTTCCCTCTCTTTCCTCCCCCTACATTTCTCTCTCACCATTTACCTTAGTTTCTTTTAAGGTATGGTCCCATCCTATTCAGTTCAATCTGTGCTCTCTATCTCTGTATGTGTGTGCATGTGTGTATGTGTGTGCATGCATGTACATGTGTGTGTGTGGTCCCACCAACTACCCAGATACTGAAAAGTTTTAAGAGTTAGAAATATTTTCTTTCCCTGTATGAATGTAAACAGTTCACTTCTGGTAAGTCCCTTAAGACTTCTCTTTGCTGTTTCCTTTTTCATGCTTCTTCTCATTCTTGTGTTTGAAAGTCAAATTTTCTTTTCAGCTCTGGTTTTTTCATTAAGAATGATTGAAAGTCCTCTGTTTCATTGAAAGACCATATTTTCCCTTGAAGTATTATACTCAGTTTAGCTGGGTAGGTGATTCTTGGTTTGAGTCCTAGTTCCTTTGCCTTCTGGAATATCCTATTCCACGCCCTTCGATCCCTTAATGTAGAAGCTGCTAGATCTTGGGTTATCCTGATTGTATTTCCACAGTACTGGAATTGTTTCTTTCTAGCTTCTTGTAAGATTTTTTCCTTGAGCTGGGAGTTCTGGAATTTGGCCACAATGTTCCTAGGAGTTTCTCTTTTTGGATCTCTTTCAGGTGGTGATCGATGGATTCTTTCAATACTTATTTTGCCCTCTGGTTCTAGAATGTCAGGGCAGTTTTCCTTGATAATTTCATGGAAGATGATGTCTAGGTTCTTTTTTTGATCATGACTTTCATGTAGTCCCATAATTTTTAAATTGTCTCTCCTGAATCTATTTTCCAAGTCAGTTGTTTTTCCCATGAGATGTTTCACATTCTCTTCCATTTTTTTGTTCTTTTGGTTTTGTTTGGTGATTTCTTGGTTTCTCATAAAGTCATTAGACTCCATCTGTTCCATTCTAATTTTGAGAGAACTATTAAATTCAGTGAGCTTTTGAGCCTCTTTTTCCATTTGGCTCATTCTGCTTTTGAAAGCGTTCTTCTCCTCATTGGCTTTTTGAACCTCCTTTGCCAATTGAGTGAGCCTATTTTTCAAGGTGTTAATTTCCTCAGCATTTTTTTGGGTCTCCTTTACCAAGGTATTGACCCGTTTTTCATACTTTTCTTGCATCTCTGACATTTCTCTTCCAAGTTTTTCCTCCACCTGTCTAACTTGCTTTTCAAAATCCTTTTTGAGCTCTTCCAGGGCCTGAGCCCACCCACCACCCCCTGGGGTGTCTGGGGTACTGAGGCCCCGCCCTCCACGTCTTTCCCTGATGGCAAGGATACCTCCTCATCATCAGATACGAAGGTCGGGATCGTTTGCATTTGTTGGAAAAAACTCTCTATAGTCTTATTTTTCTTCCCTTTTCTAGGCATTTTCCCAGCCAGTTATTTGACTTCTGTGATTCCTTTCCATCCCTGCCTGGATCCGCCCAGCTAGTACTTGGCCTCTGAGATTTAAATGGGCTTTCTTCCTGCCGGCTGTCAATCAGTGAGCTTTAGCTCAGGTGCTGGGGTGGGGGCAGGGCCGCCTCCCAAGCTCAGTTCCCTTGGGGGCTTTAAGCAGAAGCCTTCAGTAATAGAGAGGGGTGGGGGCAGGGCCGTCTCCCAGGCTCAGCTCCATCAGGTTTTATGCAGGAATCTTCTGTAATGAAGATCCTGCCTGCTGCTGGGGGATTCCTGAGTCCCGGGCCTCTGCAGCCTCAGCCGCTGCCCACACCTCTGCCTCTGCCGCTTCCTGCCCCTGTCCCTGCCGCCACCGCTTCCTCCCGAGGGGGCCCAAGTCACGGAGATGCCCTGCTTCCCCTCTCCTCCAGCCTGACCTTCTCTCTCACTGACCTGTAGCTTCTGTGGGCGGAGGGACTTTCCCGGCTGCCGGAGCTTCCGTCTCTGAAGCCTGCTCGGATCAGCTTCTCTGGGGCCGCGGTCAGGGCAGCGCTGGGGGTGGGGTCCACTTTCTGGGGTGCGCCGGACCCTGGGGACAGGTCTCCAGGGATCCCTGGAATGGAAATCTCTTCCACTCTGTTTCTGCACACCTTGTATTGACCCAGAAGTTATGGGGGACTCTTTTTACATTAATTCTATGGGCTTTTGGTTTCAGAGCTCGTAAACGTGGTCCTTCTACTCCGTCATCTTGGCTCCTCCCCTTTGTAGATGATTTTTAAAAATAGTAAGACAAATAGGACTCTTCAATGTACTAATTTACTCCTAAAACATATTGAAATAGATTATAAGAAATTAAATCTGGCAACAAAATATTTTAAGGCATAAAGCAGATCACATAGATGCAAAATGAAAGATATAAAAATCACACCTCTGTAAATTTCACAGTAAAAATAAAAGTGGTGAGATCACAAACTGTTAACATCATATTCCATGTAAAGAGCCTAGAAGATGGTCTTACAGTTCTCTGTCTCTTACTCTATTTTCCAGTGATTCTTATCTTAAATATATGGATTCCACTAGGTCACTTGTCAGGTTTTCTCCAATTCTGAATCTACGATTCTATAATCTTTATAAAAGCAACTATCAGATCTTTTCAGTTCCTCATCTATATGGGACTAGGTATCAGAATAAAGAGCATCTCAAACAGAATTAGAATCATATCATTACAAGAGTTTCCTGTGGGTCTAATGTCTAGTTCAGTGAATTGTCTAGCAATATTTCTAGCTAAAACTATGGAGCAAATAGCAATGTATTCAAGTGTGTTGTCATCCAGTCACTTTTCCCAGTAATAGTCAACTTTTCATAATCCCATTTGGGGTTTTACTGATAAAGATACTGGAGTGGTTGCCTACTTCCTTCTCCAGCTCATTTTACAGATGAAGAAACTGATGAAATAGGGTTAAATTACTTGATTAAGATCACTCAACTGGTGTCTGAGAACAGGATTAAACACAAAATGGGGAGCCTTCCTAACTCTAAGCCTAGTACTGTTTCTACTATCCTACAGGTACTCGTTAAAATGTGATAGAACTAAAAATAAAGCAACAGGAAAATCAAAGAATGGAATCATTTAATCTTTTCTCCCGCCCCACTTTAAAATGTGTAGCTATCTATAAGCTAGTTTTCCATGAGGAAAGAAAACCCATTCCTGCAAAATCCAAATTCCAAATTAAGAAGAGTTCCTATTTCAATGTCAATCAACTCACATCACACTTGCAGAAGTTTCTACTGTTACACTTACATGTCACCAGTTATCATCTTGTGATAAATCTCTGAGCTCTGCTTTTCTCTGTTATTTCTCTGCCAGTTTGTTACTGCTATTTACACTTAGCAGTTTCCATATACTGAGGCTTTAGATGAGTATCATTACCAAATCCCCATCATTGCTGTTTCAAAGCAGTATCATTGCTATTTTAGAGTGAGTATAATTGTACAAGATACCTCAGTTTTGTCAACATATTTTTAATTCTATAGTTAAGATGACTCAAAGGTGTGTAAAATGACATGTATGGCAATTATGACACTTCTCTGACTAGTCTTTCCCAGCTTATAGTCTATCAGCTCTTGGCCCTGCTTGCCTTGGGGGAAATTCTGTTCTTTTTCTTTTTAGTTCTCACATGATCATTAGAACCAACTGAGTCATTCTGAAACAAGGAATAAACATATGTTCTTTTTTTTAAAATTATCTTAATAATTCTGTAGAAATCAAAAAGGTATTAGAAACACTGAAGGGGGATGTACAAGCTGGAGATCCTTCCTACAAATGTTCTCATTCTCTTTCCACCAGGAAGAAGTCATTTGCAATACTGGGGAATATGCTGTTATGGAAAAAGATTAAAATAATTAGTACCATAATCGCTTGTAATGATAACTATAATAATTATAAAGGGGGGGAAGAGGGCTAATCAATCATCTCAGACATGATAATTTCATTTAGAGGGGAATAAGTGGTAGATAATATGATGAACACTAAAAACTTAGGCTTCCACAAGATGTTGCACTTCCAAGTTAGTATGAGATAAGAAGCACCACTGACCAATCAGCTCTCAGGGGAAGTAGGTAGCCTCACCACAAATTTTTTGATAAAGAAGACCAGACTCAAAACAAGCCTAAACCAGTTGGGATCAGAAAGCTTTGCTTCACTGAGCTTGCTTAATGAGTTCTTTGCATATAATTTGATACACCGTTGAGGCAGAGATGGTTGCCATTTTTGAACAGGGGATACATGATGAGGGAGGGGGAACATATCAAGGGAAGACATGGGATGAATATTTCAAAGAGACTATAATTGGAAGGTGTGGAGACCAATTTGGGTTCTGGACGGAGGGGCTACCACAGACTGATAGTATAAAGCTTGCTCTTGCTTCTGGATCAGTACACTTCTCTTAACATAGAGAATATGCCTGCTTCTTGAAAGGACCATAATAAAAGAGCCTTCTTTCACTAAGGACTTTAGTTTTTTATTTGATTCATGTGTGAGCTTTACTCTAGATGAGGAATGAGGTTGAAAAGGGGACCCATTTATAACAACTTGGTGCATTGGTTAGGAACTGAAGGACAACTCCTCTCTCTCTCTCACTCTCTCTCTCTCTCTCTCTCTCTCTCTCTCTCTCTCTCACTCTCTCTCTCTCTCTCTCTCTCTCTCTCTCTCTCTCACACACACACACACACACACACACACACAAACACACACAGGGATTCCATAAAAAACAACATATTGGCCTTCTTCTCAAACTGCCCCAGGTAGTTAATAAGGATTCATTTGCTGAACTTAGTGAATGAATCAATCAAAGGAAGTCCATGGCAGCTAGGGAATCATGCAAGTTTGAGATCTCAGGTAAAGTAGGAAACTAGTGGCAATAGTGCTAACTTGTTGGTCAGGTTCATCTTAGGTGAACCAGCACCACAAAGGGGACTTTGAAGGAAAATCCTGGCTTGGGGCGGGGGGGCATCAAAAAGGAAGAGGGCCAAGGGAAGTGAAGAACCTCCAGAAATCCCCCCCCACACACACACACACACACAAGACCACTGGGGAGAGAAACGTTAGTAGATTGGAGTGCATCTACCCTGGGATTAAGGTAGTGCATCTACCCTGGGATTAAGGTAGTGTATCTGTGCTGGGACATGGATTTCAAATGGCCAAAAAACCCAATTCTTGGATCTGCATTGCTCTGTAGTATTGTATATTATGTATACATGTAGCGTTGGTGTTTCTGTGTGAATGAAAAGTCGGTGTCTGTGGGCTTTCTGATAACTCATAAGATTGTAAATGCAGCCAACCAGGAAATCTAGAGTGGACTGTCCTTGGAATGCCACATTATCTCCTTCCTTCAACCCTCCCAGATCAGTTTCAGATGATCAGATGGACAGGGAGAAAGAGAAAGTGAGAGAAAAATAATTTTTTACTGTTCACTCTGTATGATAAGTAATGGCAAATAGTAGAGTCAGGAGAAGTGTCAGGTCAGATGAAGAAAGAAATAAGGTATATGCAGTTGTAAAGGGGCTTTAATCAAAGTCCACCAGGAGGAGCATGGATAGTACATGAATAGAAGGTCTGAGAAAAGAGAATAAAAGGAGGAAGAGAATATATATATATATATATATTTGTTTTCCCTCTCAAAGGAAAGGCAGGCTGATTATCATTTAACCATTTCCTGCCTCACCCAAAGGAGAAGGTTTTGTGTAAAGGACATAACCAAAAGATAATTGACTTAATTCTGGTCATATGTGGAAATGTGAAAAGATGAAATGTGTTGTTCTTAATTTAATGCTTAATTTAAGTTAGAATTTATTAAGCTCTGCTAGAAGTTAGTAGAAGTTTAGCAAGTGGAACAAAATCTCAAGCAGACAACCTAGAAGAAGACTGAGAGGTTTAAATTCAGGTTTAATTAGGTCTCCAGGCTAAAGTTTGTCCTCATGTTCAAATTAAATCAATGTATCTGATATCAGACGATGTGTTCAAAGTTGCAAAAAAAGAGTTTTTCTATCTTTATTAAGTGATCATTTAGGAAAAGGAAAATGGGCTTTTTGCAGAAGGGGAGGGGAGAAATGTGTCTTCTTTGGTATATAAATTTTTCTCCATTTAACTTCCTCTGGTTTTTAAGGTTTGGGGAAAGTAGGACAAAATTGTTAGGCATTTTATCAAAGGAGAATTAAGGTAGTATGAGTAAAGGTTGAGAAAAAGAGAAAAGAAAACTTGAATGAACATATGGAAGGTAGAATAGAAAAAGGAATAGTGTAAAGAAAAACGAGGGGGTGGGGGAGAAATGAGCCCATGTACTTTCAGCCACTCACATTCCCATATTATTTTAGAAAATTTATATATGTTGGAAAAGCACAGAGGAAATGAAAGCTTGTAGCCTGATTGGAAAAATGATAGTCAAAATTATAGAAAGTTTTATTAAATTTAAAAATGTCTACTGACTGGGGTAAAGATATTGATTGCTGTGATTTGTAATTTTTACTATTCAATTAATTATTAAGCTCCCAAGGTTCCTGCTTGGAGGAGAAGTTGAGCCCACCCTGGTAACAATGGTTCAAAATTAATAAGATCTCTTCTGTTTGGGCTGAAGACAACATTTGGAATATTAACTTAGTGCATTTTAAGTTAACATAATTTTAAACTTTTAAGAAAGTAGGAGAAAAGTTATTCAGATTGAACTATATATATATATGTGTGCATGTATATGCATGTATATACACACACACACACACACATATAATACATATATTTAATTGAAATGAATATGCATTGTTATTTGGCAATCATGATTGTAAGGTGCTTAACCTATAAACTTCAATATAAGGTAATTATTCCACATGTGATAACTCTGAAATGGGTTCTAAATGACAAAAACAATAAGATAATTTCTGGAAATTAATTTGATATGTACTTATAAACTGGATTTTATTTCTAAGGAAATTTGATAATTTGAAACTGCTATAATTTGTTATAAAGAAGCAGGGAAAATGATACTGATGATGATACTAATGATACTAAAATGATACTATGATGGTAAATTTTCCATTTGAAATTTGGGCTATCATGAAAATGTGTATTCAGCGGGTTAAAATTTATCGTTTAGTCTCTATGAATGACAATTTGGAGATGCATTCACCTAAATGGACAATGAGATGTTTCAAGTTTTAAATACATAGTAATGTATAGGACATTTCTAAATTTTGTGATTTATCAGCCCTGTGGTTAAAAGCAATTTCTCTTAATTGTACTTTCAGACAAAAATGATGAATGGGTTAAGAAGCTGTTAAGTAAAGGGTAGTTCTTATGAATTCTGTGCAAAATTTGCTGTACTGTAAATTTTCATTAGAGAAAATGAAAATTCTTGAAAGAAACAGGTGTGATTTTTAAGCTTGTTTCATCTCAGGATATATTTTCACATGATAATCTGGAGGTTTATGCTCTAATACATTAATTCTGCAATAACCAAGAATTAAAGTGGTTTTAATGCATTCCAATGTTTAAAGGCTTATTTTTGCTTTGAGAGAGAAATTATACTAAAAATTGTTTTACTATTATTTATGAAATTTATGAAGTTGTTAGCTAAGTTATTTGGGGTTACTATTTTAATGCTAACCCCTAAAAATATAATTGATTACCATATATGGAAAGGAGGGGATTGGGTGAAAGCTTTGTATTGGTTCTGTCTGCTCAGAACAGTCATCCTGTAGATATGGAGAGTCAGCAGCCAGGGGTACCAGCAAGTACAGTCTCCTTATTTTGGAAACTTGCCAAGGCTCCTGGAAACCCTCTGTGTGGGCAAGGTCATCAGCCACAGTAAAAGAATGTGTTCGAGTTATGTAATTCCTAAACAATGATAGGATTTTTAGCAATCGACTTTTATACCAGGACAAATGTAAATTTGAGAAGGAAAGATGTTAATTGGAATCCCTTATGTATGTAAGTCCTGGTAAATATTTATTGTTTACTGTAACTCCATGAGAATAAAATAATTGTATTTGACTGTAATCTGTGACTGGTGAAACCTGTTATTTGAGTTCTTGGGACTGTAATTAATCTTGTTTTGAGTTTGAATTTGGGTATATTTGTCTGCATTAAATCAATATCTAGTGGAATGCCATTACCTACTCATAAAGAGAGAATGTGAGTGTTATTCCTAAGTCTAATTATCTAGTCAAGTCCTTGCTTTTACATTTTATGGCATGTTTCTGAAATCAAAGCAGGTAGTGGAAGATGTCATCACAATGGAAGCATGGGGAATTTTGCTGTTTTCAGTGAAATAATTCAATAAATTGGTACTCTTGTGTAGTCTTGTGAAAGACAAAATCTCTGGAATAAGACATTCTTTGTGAATGATATGTGAATAATTAGATAAAGGAAAGGAAACAAAGGTAAAAATACAGAGTTGAATCATTATCCCATAGACAAGGAATGAGATTTAAAGTCAATGGCAAAATAGGTATATCTGTATGAAATCAGGTCCTTACATGTTACAAAATGATGTAAAGACAATTAGGTATCAATTCAATTGACTGAATTAATTACTGAGACTAAATCACAGACATCTTCAATTTGGATAAAATAATTTCAGTATAAGTTTCTTAGAAGTATGTAACCTCTGGTAATGATTTGGTATTGATGGAAAAGTTAAACGTTTCCATTCGAATTCATGACCTAAACCTAAGTTGAAGTTAATCATATTTCTTTGGATGAAGCATGGTAAGAAAAGGACAAAAAGGCCTGGGAAACGGATGCAAATCTATTAGAAAAATAAGTAATGATTTTAATGGGAAATCTGATTTTATGTTGTTATTCATTCAGAACTATAAAGACCATAGAAAGGCAGGCAAACTCCTTAAGGTTCACGTTAAAGATATTCCTCAACGAATGTGAAATTATGGTAATATCTGCCACTGATTTTTGGAGCTTGCTATTATAAGATTTAATGAGACTGTTAATTGACTATTCTTCTGAGTCTTAATTCTGGCTAGGAGACTAAATGTTGACTTAATCTACACAACTTCCACGTGGAATTGATGTGAATTTTGGGAAATGTTCTCATGCTGCTGCTGTGACCCTACTCTTAATGGCAAATTCTTATAATGAAAAGTTCTGTAAGCATAATATCTTATCTATTAAATAATAGGTAGGTATGGGGACATCTGAAGTTGCTACAGTAAGACTGAGTGAATAGGTTTAGGATTTTAGCCAAACAGCTGACTATTAAATCTGCCAGGTGTCAGTGGAGAAATTGAATCAGGAGAATTCTACCTCAGTTCAGGCAGCAAAGCCGTTCTTCCAAACTTCTCATGAGATCACGTTTCACAGTTCATTCCCACAGAGGGTAACTAGTATCATGGATCAATGGCTTAGCAAACTTTTCTTGGTATCCAAACCTGGAGTTTGAATCAAAAGAATAGTGTGCATATGATTGTGCATGTATATGTATCTATTATATCTATCTATATCTATACATCTATCCCTTTATCTCTATCTATCTGTGAATGAATCAGGACACATATCTTCACTAAAATATGTTTGCTTGTAGATATTTATCCATTACAAATAAGGCCCCTTCTAGACCCTCTTCCTCATCTAGAGTAAGGCTTACACCTGGGCCTGGATAAAAAACTAAAGTTCAGAGTGAAAGTAGACTCTTTGAGTACAGTACTTGCAAGAAGAAGGCACAAGATTCAAGAAAGAAAATCTAAGGATGCTTGGTCTACCAGAAAGCTATGAAGAAAAAAAGACCCTGGACAATATTTTTCAAGAAATCATCAAGGAAAATTGCCCAGAACTCCTAGATCCAGAGGGCAAAATAGTCATCAAAAGAACCTACCATTAACTTCCTGAAGGAATCCCAAATGAAAAACACCAAAGATTATCGTTGCCAAATTCCAGAACTATCAAGTGAAGGAGAAAATACTGCATGGAGCCACAAAGAAATAATTCAGATTTCAAGGAGCTACAGTCAGAATCACAAAGGACCTTGCAGTATCTACAATAAAAAATTTAAGGAATTTGAATATAATGGTGCCTAAGACAAAGGAGCTGGGACTACAATTAAGGATCAATTACTCAGCAAAGTTGATAATATTTCACCAAGGAGATGACCATTCAATGAAATAAGAGATTTCCAGACCTTCCTGATGAAAAGGTCAGAGCTCAATAGAAAATTTGATCTTAAAACACAAGTCTCAAGAGAGGCATTAAAAGGGAAACAAGGGAAAAACAACTTGTTATTGAATATGGTCAAAATGTTTACATCCATATAAGGGAAGATTATACTTGTTAATCTTGAGAATTGTATGTTTATTATGATATATAAAAGGGATATACATAGATAGAGGGAGTGGTGTAAAGTAAATTCTATCACAATAAAAATGTGATTAAAGAGGATGAAGAGATTTTAATGGGAGATGTGAAATGGAGGAGTGAGAAAATGGTAAATTACATCACAAGAAGAAGCACAAAAATATATTATAGTAGAGGGAAAGAGAGGAGGGAGATAAGCATTGTTTGAGAGTTACTCTCATCAGATTGGGTTTAAGGAGGGAACAACAAATTCAGATAAATATGAAAATACAACTAGCTCTATAGGCAGTGGGAGGGGAAAGGGGAAGAAAAGGAAGGGAAGGCTAAAAGGGAGGGAAGAAGTAGTAAGGGAAAAGGGGATTGAAAGGGAGGGGAGGTGAAAGAAGGAAGGGAAGACTAAGAGAGGCGGGGAGGGGAAGGGAGACAGGAGAAATGAAACCATAAACAAAGGAAAATGAGATGGAGGGAAAGATACAAATAGTAATCATAATTGTGAATGTGAATGAGATGAATTCTCCAATAAAATGGAGACAGATAGCAGGACTGACTAAAAATACAATCGGGGGTGGAGCCAAGATGACAGAGTGAGAGCAACGACTCATCTAAGCTCTCAGACAAACTCCTCCAGGTACCTTTGAAAGGAGAATGTGACCAAATTGTGAAGGTTCGGAATTGAGTGAGAGACATACGGTGATGGACTCAGAGCTCAGGTTGGACTGGAAGGATCTGTTCCACAGGGGTGAGCCCACAGCACACAGTGCAGCTTGGCCAGCACAGTGGAGCAGAAGAAATCTGAGAAACCTGAGTGGCAGGTGGAATCAGAGGAGCAGCACCCAGGGTGGGAGACAAGCCGAACCGAGTCAGTGAGAGCCGCAGAGCGCCAGATATCAGCGCAGCAGCTCCTGAGACCTTGAGCCCGAAAATCAAACTTCAGTAAGTCACCTACTTGAACTTCTGGGAGCCAGGATGGCGGAGTGATCAGTAAACACTCTCCTCCCCCCTTGATGACCATGGAACAACCATAAAATATTTCCCCAAAAAAATCCCAGATGAGTAGAAATAGAAGAAGGAGACCAATAGTCTCATAACACCTGAGAAGAGGAAAATAGGTAAGGGGGATTTCTTCTATGGTGGCAGAGGCAAACCGGAAGGACAGAGGACCCAGGGCAGAGAAAACATGCACTAGGACCCAGGCAAGCCTCAGCGCCAGGAGAGGAGCCCCAGGAGGGGTGGGAACATGCATTAGCATCTAGGTGTGCCTCAGCTGTCCAGGAATCAGAAAGACAATAGAGCAGCTGGGATCACCAGCCCCTGAGCTTGCCTTTGCCTCAGTTCAGCTTAGGAGATCTCCTGTGACCAGGCCACACTTAACAAGCTAAACCCAGGGCTGATCAGGGAAATACCAAACAAAAACCTGCTTTTAGCTTTTTCACACATCAGCTCAGCAAAAAGCTCTCTAGCTTCTGACTGAAAGAACCAGAAGCCACAACACTCAAATCAACATCATGAACAGGAAAAAGCAGAGGGCTGAAAGAACCATAGGATCTTTCTATGGGGATAAGGACCAAAACACAAACACCAAAGAGGTCACAGCTGAGACTGTACTTCCATTGGAAACTTCAGAAGGGACTATGAACTGCTCACAAGCACAAGTAGCTCTCCTGGAACAGCTGAAGAAGGAAATAGAAGATAAACTGGCCAATGATCTTAAAATTATTAAGAAAGAATTCACTGATGAGAATTATTGGCCTGCCAGAAACCCATGATGGAGAAAAGAGACTGGACAATATCTTCCAGGAAATCATCAAGGAAAATTGCCCAGAAGTACTAGATTCAGAGGGCAAAATAGTCATCGAAAGAATCCACCATTCCCCTCCTGAAAGGGATCTCAAACTCAAAACCCCAGAAATATAGTTGCTAAATTCCAGAGCTATCAAGTGAAGGAGAAAATATTACAAGCAGCCAGAAAGAAACGATTTAAATATCAAGAAGATACAATCAAAATTACACAGGACCTTGCAGCTTATACATTAAAAGATTGAAAGAATTGGAACCCAATATTCTGTAAGGCAAAGGAGTTGGGACTACAACCAAGGATCAACTACCCAGCGAAATTCAGCATAATATTTCAGGCAAGGAGAAAGTCACTCAATGAAGTAAGGGATTTCCAGAGCTTTTTGAGCAAAATGCCAGAACTTAATAGACAATTCCATCTTCAAATGCAGGTCTCAAGAGAATCTTAAAAAGGTAAACGGGGGGAGGGGGAGAACTTGTTACTCAATTAGGGCAAACTGTTTACCTCCCTATAAGGGAAGATGATACCTGTTAATCTTGAGAAATGTGTGTCTATTAAGAAATATAAAAGGGATATGCATAGGGGGAATGGGTACAAAGTAAATGATGTCATGATAAAAAATATGATTTAAGTATGAGAATGGATTGTAATAGGAGGTGTGAAAAGGAGGAAGCAGAAAATGGCAAATTACATCACAAGAAGAAGTACAAAATCATAGTAGAGGGAAAGAGGGGAGGGAGATGGGCATTGTGTGAGAGGTACTCTCATCGGATTTGTTTAAAGGAGGGAACAATAAACTTAAGGAGAAAATGATAACTAGCTCTATAAGCAGTGGGAGAGGAAGGGGGAAGAAAGGGAAGGGAAGCTAAAAGGGAGGGCAGAAGCAATAAGAGTAAAGGGGAGTTAAACGGAGGGGGGCTAAAAGAAGGAGGGGAAGGTGGCAAGAGGAGGTGGTGAAAAGTGAATACAATTGAGGAGGGGAAGGGAGACAACAGAGCTAAAAGCACAAATGGTGGAAAAGAAGATGGAGGGAAATACATAGATTGTAACCATAACTGTGAATGTGATTGGAATGAATTCTCCCATAAAACGGAGATGGATAGCAGAATGGATTAAAAGCCATAATCCAACAATATGCTGCTTACAAGAAACACATTTGAAACGGGGGGGATACACATAGGATAAAGGTTAAAGGATGGAGAAGAATATATTGTGCTTCAGCTGATGTAAGAAAGGCAGGAGTAGCAATCCTAATCTCAGACAAAGCAAAAGCAGAAATAGATCTAATCAAAAGGGATAAGGATGGAAGATAAGGATGGAAACTATATCCTGCTAAAAGGCACCATAGACAATGAAGCAATATCATTACTAAACATGTATGCTCCAAGTGGTATAGCATCCAGATTCTTAGAGGAGAGGTTGGGGGAGTTGAATGAAGAAATTGACAGCAAAACTATACTAGTGGGGGACCTCAACCTCCCTCTTTCTGAACTTGATAAATCAACCCTCAAAATAAACAAGAAAGAGGTTAAGGAAGTAAATAAAACTTCAGATAAGGTAGATATGATAGATCTTTGGAGAAAATTGAATGGGAATAGAAAGGAATATACCTTATTCTCAGCAGTACATGGAACATTTACAAAAATTGACCATGTACTAGGACATAAAAATCTCACAATCCAGTGCAGAAAGGCAGAGATAATCAGTGCATCCTTCTCAGATCATAATGCAATGAAAATTATATGTAATAAAAGGCCATGGAAAGATAAAGCAAAAATCAATTGGAAACTAAATAATTTCATCCTAAAGAAGGAATGGGTTAAAGAAGAAACAATCAACAACTTCATTCAAGAGAATGACAATAATGAGACAACCCACCAAATCTTATGGGATACTGCAAAAGCAGTTCTTAGGGGAAGTTTCATATCTTTGAATGCCTACATAAATAAAATAGAGAAAGAGGAGATCAATGACTTGGGTATGCAGCTGAAAAAGCTAGAAAAAGAACAAATTGAAAATCCCCAAGAAAATACCAAATTAGAAATACTGAAAACCAAAGGAGAGATTAATACAATTGAAATTAAGAAAACTTTTGAATTAATAAATAAAACCAATAGTTGGTTTTATGAAAAAACTAATAAAATTGATAAACCTTTGGTCAATTTGATTAAAAAAAGAAAGAAGAAAATCATATTACTAATATTAAAATGAAAGGGGTGAACTCACCTCCAATGAGGAGGAAATTAAAACAATAATTAGAAATTACTTTGCCCAACTTTATGCCCACAAATTCGATAATCTAAATGAGATGGATGAATATTTTAAAAAATACAAATTGCCCAGATTAACGGAAGAGGAAATTGAATACTTAAACAACCCCATCTCAGAAAAAGAAATTGAACAAGCCATCAATGAACTCCCTAGGAAAAACTCTCCAGGAACAGATGGATTCACAAGTGAATTCTATCAAACCTTTAAAGAACAGTTAATTCCAATACTATATAGACTATTTTTGAAAATTGGGGAAAAAAGAGTCCTCCCAAATTCTTTCTATGATACAAACATGGTTTTGATACCCAAACCAGGAAGAGACAAAACAGAAAAAGAAAATTATAGGCCAATTTCTCTAATGAATATAGAGGCAAAAATTTTCAACAAGATTTTAGCAAAACGAATACAGCATCTTATCAAGAGAATAATACATTATGATCAGGTAGGTTTCATACCAGGAATGCAGGGCTGGTTCAATATTAGGAAAACTATTAGCATTATTGATCATATCAACAACCATACTAGCAAAAACCACATGATTATCTCAATAGATGCAGAAAAAGCTTTCGACAAAATACAATACCCATTCCTATTAAAAACACTGGAGAACATAGGAATAAAGGGAACTTTCCATAAAATAATAAGCAATATCTACCTAAAATCTTCAGCAAGCATTATCTTCAATGGGGATAAGCTAGATGCATTTCCAATAAGGTCAGGGGTGAAACAAAGATGCTCATTATCACCATTATTATTCAATATGGTACTAGAAAGGTTAGCGGTAGCAATTAGACAAGATAAAGAAATTGAAGGAATAAAAATAGCCAAATAAGAAACTAAGCTATCACTCTTTGCAGATTATATGATGAATACTTAGAGAATCCCAGAGATTCAAGTAAAAAACTACTTGAAATAATAAACAACTTTGGCAAAGTTGCAGGTAACAAAATAAACCCACACAAATCTTCTGCATTCCTATATGTTAGCAACAAAGTCCAACAGCAAGAGATAGAAAGAGAAATACCATTTAAAGTTAGAGTAGACACTATAAGGAGTTTACCTGCCAAAACAAACCCAGGGATTATATGAACACAATTACAAGACACTTTTTGCACAAATAAAGTCAGATTTAAGTAAGTGGACAAACATCAGTTGTTCATGGGTAGGCCGAGCTAATATAATAAAAATGACAATTCTACCTAAATTAATCTACTTATTTAGTGCCATACCAATTAAACTATCAGATTATTATTTTCTGGAGCTGGATAAAATAATATCAAAATTCATTTGGAAAAACAAAAGGTCCAGAATATCAAAAGGACTAATGAAAAGAAATTCTTGGGAAGGTGGCCTAGTGCTACCAGACCTCAAATTGTATTATAAAGCAGCAATTATCAAAACCACTTGGTATTGGCTAAGAAACAGAGGGGTAGACAAATGGAATAGACTTGGCACTCAAGACACAGTAGGCAAGGAATACAGCAACCTCCTATTTGATAAACCCAAAGATCCCAGCTTCTGGGATAAAAACTCACTGTTCGACAAAATTTGCCTGGAAAACTGGCTAACTGTGTGGCAGAAATTAGGCATAGACCCATGCCTGACAACATACACAAGAATAAAGTCCAAATGGGTACATGATTTAGGTATAAAGATTGATACCATGAATAAACTGGAGAAGCAAGGAATAATATAATATCAGATTTATGGAGAGGGGAAGAATTTTTTTCTAAAGAAATGATAGAAAGCATTATGAAATGCAAGATGGATAATTTTGATTACTTTAAACAGAGAAGTTTTTGCATAACCAAACTCAATGCAACCAAAATTCGGAGGGATGTAGTAAACTGGGAAAAAAATTTTACAGCTAAGCTCAGGGATAAAGGCCTCATATCTAGAATATATAGAGAACTGACTCAAATATATAACCATACAAGTCATTCCCCAATTGATAAATGGTCAAAGGATATGAACAGGCAATTTTCAGGGGAAGAAATCAAAGATATCTATAATCATATGAAAAAGTGCTCTAAATCACTATGGATTAGAGAGATGTAAATCAAAACAACTCTGAGGTACCACATCACACCTATAAGATTGTCAAACATAACAGATCAATAAAATGATAAGTTCTGGAGAGGATGTGGGAGAGTTGGAACACTAATTCATTGTTGGTGGAGCTTTGAGATCATCTAACCCTTCTGAAGAACGGTTTGGAACTATGCCCAAAGGGCTACAAAACTGTGCATACCCTTTGACCCAGAAATGTCGCTACTGGGACTGTATCCCCAAGAGATTATAAAAACGGGAAAGGGTCCCACGTGTACAAAAATATTTATAGCAGCACTCTTTGTGGTAGCCAAAAACTGGAAGTCAAGGGGATGCCCATCAATTGGGGAATGGCTGAATAAATTATGGTATATGAATGCAATGGACTACTATTGCGCCATAAGAAATGATGAAGAAGAAGACTTCAGGGAGGCCTGGAAGGACTTATATGACCTGATGCTGAGCAAAAGGAGCAGAACCAGGAGAACTTTGTGCACAGCAACGACCACAGTGTGCGAGAGTTTTTTCTGGTAGACTTGGAACTTTATAATAACACAAGAACTTACTGAGAAAAAAAAATCCCAATGTCGGTCTTCTAAGGCAAAATGCCTTCCACACTCAGAGAAAGAAATATGGAAGTCATTCGCAGAATGTAGCAGATCATGTTTGTGTGTGGGTGGGTTTCATTGTACTATGTTTTGATTTGTTATGTGATTTCTTCCATTTATTTTAGTTCAACTACATAGCATGACTATAGTGAAAATGTGCTCAATAGGAAAGTATATGTAGATCCTAAACAGAACTGTATGCTATCACTGGGAGGGAAGGGGGTAGTGGGGGAAGGGTAGGTGGGGGAATAAAATCTTAACTTTAAGGAAATGATTGTAAAACATTAAGAAAATAAAAAAGAGAAATAATAGAAAAAAACTATAAAAAATACAATCCAATAATATTTTATTTGCAAGGAACACATTTTAAACAGAGGCATACACACACAGTAAAGAAAAAAGTTTGGAGCACAATAAATTGTGCTTCATCTGATGTAAAAAAAAAAAAAAGCAGAGGTAGCAATCCTAATCTGAGACAAAGCAAAAGCAGAAATAGATCTAATAAAAAGAGATAAGGAAGGAAAACTATATCCTGCTAAAAGGCATCATGGACAATGAAGCAATTCCATTACTAAGCATATATCCTCTAACTGGTATAGCATCCAGACTCATAGAGGAGAAGTTAAGGGAGTTACAGGAGAAATAGATAGCAAAACTATGCTAGTGTGGGTCCTCAACCTCCCCCTCTCTGAACTTGATAAATCTAACCTCAAAATAAATAAGAAAGAAGTTAAGGAGGTGAATAAAACTCTCGATAAGGCAGATTTGATAGACCTCTGGAGAAAATTGAATGGGGACAGAAAGGAATATAACTTTTTCTCAGTGGTATATGGCACATAGATAAAAATTGACCATGCAGTGGGCCATAAAACCTCAAAATTCAGTGCAGAAAGGCAGAGATAGTCAATGCATCCTTCTCAGATCATACTGCAATAAAAATTATATATAATCAAAGGCCATGGAAATATAAACAAAAATTAATGGAAAACAAAACAATTTAATCCTAAAGAATTAGTGGGTTAAACAGCAAATTATAGAAGCAATCAGCAACATCATTACATCATTCAAGAGAATGACAATAATGACACAACCTACCAAATCTTATGGGATACTGCCAATGCAGTTCTTAGGGGAAGTGTTATATCTCTGAATGTCTACATGAATAAAATAGAGAAAGAAGAGATTAATGAATTGGGCATGCAGCTCAAAAAGCTAGAAAAAGAACAAATTGAAAATTCCCAAGTAAATATCAAATTAAAACTACTGAAAACCAAAGGAGAAATAAATAAAATTGAAATTAAGAAAACTGTTGAACTAATAGATAAAACTAAAAGTTGGTTTTATGAAAAAAAAAATTGACAAACCTTTGGTCAATTTGATTTACAAAAAGAAAGAAGAAAACCAAATTACCAATATCAAAAATGAAATGGGTGAAGTAACCTCCAGTGAGGAGGAAATTAAAACAATAATTAGAAATTGCTTTACCCAACTGTATGCCTATAAACTAGACAATCTAAATGAGATGAATGATTATTCTAAAAAAAAAAAATAAATTCCCTAGATTAGCAGAAGAGGAAGTTAAAAACTTAAATAATCCCATCTCAGAAAAAGAATTGAAGAAGCCATCAATGAACTCCCTAGGAAAAAATCTCCAGGGTCAGATGTATTTAAAAGCGAATTTTATCAAACATGTATGGAACAGTTAATTCCAATACCATATAGACTATTCGGGAAAACTGGGGAAGGAGTTATACCAGATTCTTGTTATGTTAGAAATATGTTTCTGATACCTAAATCAGTAAAAGCCCAAAGAGAAAGACAATTATAGACCAATATATGTAATGAATACAGATGCAAAAATTTTCAGTAAGATATTAGGAAAAAGAATAGAACAACTTATTTCAAGAATATTACATTATTATCAGGCAGGATTTATACCAGAAATTCAGGGCTACTTCAGTATTAGGGAAATTATTAGCATTACAGATCAAATCAGCAAGAAAGCTAACAGAAACCACGTACTATCTCCATACAGGCAGGAAAAAAAAAAAAAAAAACTTTTGACAAAATAGAACAACCATTCCTATTGAAAACACTGGAAAACATGAGAAGAAATAGTACTTTCCATAAAATAATAAGCAGTTATCCACCTAAAACCATCAGCAAGCATTATATTCAAAGGGGATAAATTAGATACATTTTCAATAAGATCAGGGGTGACATAAGGATGTCCATTGCCAAAACTGTTATTCAATATTATATTAAAAATGCTAGCTGTAGCAATAAGAGAAGAAAAATAAGTTGAATGAATTAGAATAGGCCAAGGAGAAATTAAGTCATCACTCTTTGCTGAGAATGTCATGATATAATTAGAAAACTCCAGAGATTCAATGCAAAAACTACTTGAAATAATAGAGAACTTTGGCAAAGTTGGAGGATACAAAATAAACCCAGAAAAATCATCAGCATTTCTATATATTATTACCAAAGCCCAACAGCAAGAGATAGAAGGAGAAATCCCATTTAAAGCTAGGGCAAGCACTATAATATATCTGGGAGTCTTCGTGCCAAAACAAATCCAGGGAATATAGGAGCACAATTACAAAACACTTTTCATACAAACAAAGTCAGATCTAATTAAGAGGAAAAATATCAGTTGCTCATGAGTAGGCTGAGCTAATATAATACAAATGACAATTTTGCCTAAATTAATTTACTTATTTGGTGCCATACCAATCAAACTACCAGAAAATTAGTTTCTAGAGGTAGAAAAAATAATATCAGAATTCATCTGGAAGAACAAAAGGTCCAGAATATCAAGGAAATTAATTAAAAGAAATGCTAGGTAAGGTGGCCTAGCCACAGCAGATCTGGAATTTGTATTATAAAGCAGCAATCATTAAAATTACTTGGTACTAGCTAAGAAACAGATGGGTAGACCAGTGGAATATGTTAAATACTGAAGACAAAGTAATCAATGAATAGGTTAATCTACTGTTTCATAAAGCCAAGGACCATGACTTCTGGGATAAGAACTCACTGTCTGACAAAAACTGCTGGGAAAACTGGGTAAGTGTGGCAGAAATTGGGCATAAATCAATGACTGACACCATACACATGAATAAAGTCTAAATGGATACATGATCTAGGAACAAAGATTGATACTATAAACAAATTAGAGGAGCAAGGAATAGCGTATTTGTCAAATTTATGGAGAATGGAGAAATGTATGACCAAACAAGAAACAAAATATTATGAAGTGCAAAATTATAATTTTGATTACATTAAATTGAAAAGTTTTTGGGAAGCAGAAAACTGGGAAAGCATTTTTGCAACTCGTGTCTGTGATAACTTTCTCCTTTCTAAAAGATATAGAGTATTGAGTCAAATATACAAGACTACAAGTCATTCTCCAATTGATAAATTATCAAAGGCTTTGAACAGGGAGTTTTCAGAGGAAGACATTAAAGCTATCTAAAATCATATGAAAAAATGCTCTAAATCACAATTGAGTATAGAGATGCAAATCAAAACAACTCTGAGGTACCACATCATACCTATGAGACTGGATAACATGACAAAACAAGAAGATATTAAATGTTGGAGAAAATGTGGGAGAGTCAGAACACTAATTCTTTGTTGGTGGAGCCATGAGCTAATCCAACCATTCTAGAGAGCAATATGGAACTATGCCCAACGGGCTAAAAAAATGTGCATACCCTTTGACCCAGTAATATCCTTTCGGAAACTCTATCCTAAAGAGATCATAGAAATGTGAAAGGGTCCCACATGTACAAAAATATTTATAGCAACTCTCTTTGTAGTCGACAAAAACTGGAAGTCAAGGGGATGTTCATCAATTGGGCAATGGTTGAAAATTTTGTGGTATATGAATGCTATGGTATACTATTGTTCTATGAGAAAAGATGAACAGGAAGACTTCAGAGAATCCTGGAACTGGATTACATGAACTGATACTGAGTGAAAGGAGCAGAACCAGGAGTACTTTGCACACAGTCACAACCACAGCGTGCGAGGAATTTTTCTGGTAGACTTACTACTTCATTCCAATGCATGGACTTAAAAAAATTTCCAAGGGACTCTTGAAGCAAAACACCTTCCACAGCCAGAGAAAGAGCCATGCAATTGGATCACAGATGGAAACATTCCATTTTCTTTCATATTATATTTTATTTTGTTTTGTTTTATGGTTTCTTCCATTCTTTTTAATGCTTCTATACAAAATGCACGTAATAGGAATGTACATGTCGAACCTATATATGATTGTTTTCTATCTCAGGGAGAGAGTGGGGAGGGAGGGGGGAATGAGGGGCAGGGAAGGGAAAAACTCTAAGCTATAAGGAAGTGATTATCGAACACTGAAAACAAATAAATTATTTTAATTTTTTTTTAAAAAAAGAAGCATTCACATTTCCTATGATGAGAGAAGTGCACTGATAGAGATATGAAAGCATGCTTTATGCTATTAGTTTATTGTAGTCCCTCCTTCCAGAGCCCAGATTGGTCACAACCCTCCAATTACAGTTTCACTGAACTACGCATCCCATGTTGCCCCTTGATATGTTCCCATATGTTCCCCCTCCCTCATCAAGCATCCCTTGCTCAAAAATGGCTGCTGTCTCCATTCCTGGGCTGTGTCAGAGAATATGCAATGAACTTATTAAGCAAGTACAATGAAGAAAAGCTTTCTCTTGGTCACTAGTCTCAGATGGTTTGGCTACTTTCAATCCTGGCCTCCTTTATCAAGAACTCTGTGGTTAGGCTAGCTGCTTTCCATGAGAGCTGATTCCTCAGTAGTGCTTGTTATCTTATACCATCTTGAAACTGCAACATCTTCTAGAGACCTATCGTAAGAATTTGGTTTCCACACTCTAGGTTTTTCATGAGTCTCCTCAAACTTCTTTAACATTAGTTAGCGTCATTTCACATTCTTCATTAGGTGAAGGGAATGGGCCCTTTGTGCATCCAATTTTTATACTTACATTCCCTCCTTAAAATTTTGTTTCCACATTTTTATTGCTCCCTTATTCTCTCATACAAATTCTTCATTTCTTCTATTTCTCTTTAAGTAGGAAGGGTGAGAGGCTGATTGACATACTGACACATTACAAGGGAGCAGACTCTATCATAATTACAGTTACAGAGATCCAAAACAAAAAGATAAATCAATGAATTGTCCGTTTAAAAATTTCATCTCGTATATCAGTTGGGGGATACAATTTTGTGGTGTGGATATTCATTCAAGTCATCTTCAGCAGAGTATTTGCCATCTTTTGTAAAAGTCCTCTTTGCTGTGTCCATTCTCCTACAAAACTGATCGTGACCCAATTTTAAATGACTATTCTTAAGCCTTATACCCCTTATCATTCTTTCAAAATTGTAATTGCAACTTTGACCAATTGTCCATTACTTATTCCCCCATCAAGAGGATGAGATTTCACTGAGGAATTAATAGCAGGCTCAAGTATACACATAAATGTAATAAGTGATCATTTTTTGACACAGTACCTATCAAGTCATAAACATTTCCAACTTCTGGTCATGGTATATTTCTTTAAAGTATTTACAAAATAGACTACAAACCATTCTTTTAACATTAAGTAATTGAGACAAGAATAATATATTGGTTTCACAATCTCTTGACCTAATTGACTCCAAAGTATTATTAAGGATTAAAGGAATAAATCTATCAGTAAATTATGTCAAGGCTAACTAGTGTTTGTGTGTGCATATGTATGGATGTATAGGTATTGGCATGTATATATGTGTGCATTGATAGGTGTATTTGTATATGTATGTATAACACATACCAATGTGATATACGTATAATATTACTATTATATATATTACATTTTCTACTTAAATTGTGGGTTTATTTACAGGAGGCATTACAATGAATTAATTAAATGAAATAAATGTTTAAATGGCATTGAAATGTCAATAAAATTCACATAGAGTTTAATTTTATTTTGCTAGTCAGTTCTTTGATCAATTATTTGAACAAAATATGATAACCTTCGAAAGTGAGATAATTTCAAATGTTAAAAGCATATACTTCTAGTTATAAAATCTGCTGCATGAACACCAGAATATATTTGAAATTAAAATATATTAGATTGTGTTTTATTAAGTTAACATCACTGTAGAAGTGGAGTAGTGTTGCATAAACAATATTAGGGTAAAACAGAACCATCTGGAGTTCATGAACAAGTTTGTTTGTCTATAATACCCTGTATCTTAGGAATAACTTCTGCATCTACAATAGATAACATCGAAGTACAGTACCCATCTTGAGTCAAAGAAATTGATAGTGCTGTCAAAGGATTTAATAATGTACAGCATCAGTTCCTGTACTTGGTTATCATTCTTATTTATCTTATTGCATCTTTGATTGCTAAAGCATTAAGTACTATTTACCTTGCTGGGAAACTTCTTTATGAAAAGATTTATTTTTAGATAGATATTTCAGGTACGTTGTAAAAAAGAAGAGAGTACAACTTCAGCAAGGTTAGTGAATGACCATTTGACTCGATAAAACCAAACCTAAACTTAGAGATCTGGTTTGTTCAAATAATTTTAAAACACCAAGTTACAATTTTAAAATTGGTGGTTCTGATGTAAAGCTAACAAACAACACTGGAAGAGAAGCTTAATGCATTTCAGGATGGCCACAATTACTGACAAATTCAAGATTATGGAAGGTAATTTCTTTGTTACCATAGTTTTGTGACTTTAATAATGACCATCTGTCTTTTATTTTCCTTCTTTTCTTCTCTTCTTTCTTTAATTAGTATTATCTCTCTTCAACTCTGCTTCAGTCTTCCTTCTTGGAATGCCATCCCCTAAGCCCTTCATCAATAATTCATTTGAAGCATAATAATTAAAATAATTGGAATAATTCAAAGAACACTGAATCTGGAGTGAAGAAACCTATGTATTTTTTTTTTCCCTCTGACACTTGATGACTGTATGAGTAGTTGACTGGGCAAAATTTTCTTACTCTCTCTGAGACTCAGTTTTCCCACTGAAACAGCTAGGTTACATTTACGAGAAAACCCTGCAACTGTAGTCAGGAAGAAATGAATTCAAATCAGTTCTTCTGATACTTCTCAGATACTTAAATAATTATGTGACCCTCTGCAAGTCAATTAATCTATGTCGGACTTTGTTCACTTGACTGTAAAATGGGGATATTATTAACACCTATCTCACAAGTTTGTTTTTAGGATCAAATATGATAATATATATGCAAGCTTAATATAGAACCTGGCACGTAGTAGCTGCTAAAGAAATATTTCCTTCTGTCCTTCCTTTCCTTCCCACTGGAAAAATGAATATAACTTGTATTTCCTAGAGTTCTTATGAAATCAAACGCCATTACGTTTATGTAGCATGGATTTTAAACAACTCTACATCATGTCTCTACTCAAATGGAAAGCAGTAGTTGTTTGGGCAAGCATTGTTATGTCAGTATTGATCATCTCTTTCTAATTAATTCTCCAACAGATTATATAACACATATGTAGGGTATGTTTTAAAGCATAATAGTAACATATATGACAAAAGAAAGACTTTCCATTCCTAAATGAACATAATCTCTTATAGGTCCTCACAGTGCTGAGGGAAGAGAGAACACTGTAAACAACTTGGCCTAGGATAAGAATCATCTAGAACAACTTTCATCATTTCATCACTCAGCCCTAGATATGCTTCATTGTTGCTCTGAGATTTCAACCTTTTTCTCTGAAAAGTTGTTGCTGTCATTTGCTGCTAGTCTTCTCTGCTAACTCACACCTGAAAAATATTTCTACCAATTATTGGAAATACCTTTTGTACCTAGGGCTTTTTTCTTTAAAGGGAGCTATCACTCTTTTGAGAAAAAAATCTTTCTCCAGTGTTTCCATACTGAACAGCAGTAAGAAAACTGGGAAAGTACCAGAAATAATATATTTATATTTGCAAATGAAGAAACTAAATTCAGTGGCTTGACTAGTCTTTTTTTCTAATTTATTTATTTATTTTTAGTATTCAGCATTCATTTCCACAACATTTTGAGTTTCAAATTTTCTCCCAATTTCTCACCTCCCCCACCCTGAAACATCATGCATTCTGATTATCCCTTCCCCAAATCTATTCTCCCTTATATCACACCCCTCCCTTCCCTTATCCCCATCTTCTCTCTTGTAGGGCAATATAGATTTCTATACACCATTATATGTATCTTTTATTTCCCAGTTGTATGCAAAAACAATTCTCAATATTCATTCCTTAAACTTGGGTTCTAATTTCTCAAGAGTTACAAGTATTATTTTTCCATGTAGGAATGTAAACAGTTCAACCTTAGTAAGGCCCTTATGATTTCTCTTTCCTGCTTACCTTTCCATGCTTCTCTTGATTCTTATCTTTGAAAGTTCAATTTTCTATTCAGCCTCTAATATTTTCACCAAGAATTCTTGAAAATCCTCTATTTCTTTGAATGACCATTTTTTCTCCTGAAGTATAATACTCAGTTTTTCTGGGTAAGTGATTCTTGGTTTTAAACCTAGTTCCTTTGACTTCTGGAATATTATATTGCAAACCCATCAATCCTTTAATGTAAAAGCTGCTAGATCTTGTATTATCCTGACTGTATTTCCAAAATACAAGCTATTGACTAGCTTTTAATGATGTTATTGCATTGCTCTCATTTCTCTTCCCAATTTTTCCTTCATCTCTCTTCCTTGATTTTCAAAATCCTTTATGAGTTCTTCCATGACTGGAGACCATTGCATATATAATTTGGAGGTTTTGTTTGCAGAAACCTTGTCTTTTGTGTCTTTCTGTGCTGGTAAGCATTGTTCTTCTTCATCAGAAATAATGGAAGAAAATACCTGTTCACCAAGAAAATAACCTTCAATAGTCTTATTTTTTTCCATTTCTTTGGCATTTTCCCAGCTAGTTCCTTGACTTTTTAGTCCTTTGTCAAAAGGAGGCTGTACTTTGAGGACTTGTAAGTTCTCAGTTTCTCCAAGGTGGCCCAATCAAGGGAGAGGAGTTTACTCCTCTCCTGGCCTGCACTCTGGTCTGGGAGCTACCAAAGGTTTTCTGCCCAGGATCTGCAAGTAGAATTCCCTTTTCAAAGCCTGCACCACCTCCAGCGCACCAGTTCTCTTCCTCACCCCTAGGCCACCACTCAGGGTGGAGACCCAGATCAGTGACTCAGTTCCCCCATGGTGTTTAGTCCTTGGGCTCCAAAAATGGCTGCTGTTGCTTCCACTGACTGGGGCTGGGGCTAGAGCAGGAGCCTGTTGCCTTCTCATCCAGGTTAAAAAGCTTTCTCACTGAACTTTGAAGCTTTCTTGGCATTTTTGGGCTGAGTATCTGGGAACCACAGCTGCTACTGCAGATCCCACCCCAGAGGACTGCTCTGATCCTCTTCCCATCAGTGTGTCACAGCCAAGCCTGGGCTGGGCTCCATGGGCTGAGCTCCACTCTTTTCCCAGTGAGATAAACTTTTGCTTTTGGCTCTCCAAGCTTTCCAGGGATAGAAATCTTCACTCCACTGCTTTGTGGCTTCTGCTGTTCTAGAATTTCTTTAGAGTCAGTTTTACAGCTATTTTTATGGGCTGTGAGGGAAGAGGTAGAGTTGATACATCTTTCTACTGTGCTATCTCAGTTCTACCATGACTAGTCTTTTAATAAGGAAATATAAAACAATGGTTTCCAATCTAAATAAATTCTTGTTTCCAACTCTAGAAAAAATAAAACCATAGGCTTTAGATATAGAAGGAATATTTTAAAAAATTAAAATAATTCATTTCATAGGAGGGAATCTAGAAAATACAGCAATTTTATCAGGTCACTAGTCATAGACACATTTCTCACTTGTTTTCATGGATTACATATCATATTTTTTGAATCAATGTGATTATAATTTTTTCAAAAACCCATGTATTTTTAAGATGAATTTATGGTGAGTAATATCTCCACCATCTTGAATTTCTGAAGATGATTTTTAACTCAAGTGTAAATTACTATATACACATTTACTACCTTTTTAAATATATATCATTAGAATTGTACCAATATTGTAGTCTGACTATATTCTAGGATATTAGCGCTGTAGTACACTTCTTAAGCACTTGAAAGCAGAATTTGTTTTTTCTATAACTTGAGGATTCATTGTTGAATGATGATATTGTTGGCAAATTAAGATTAATTTGGTGAAAGGAAAATTCCTTTAAACGTTAAACTCCCTCCAGAAAACTAAGAAAATCCCAATATTTAACAGAATACCAGAGGAAACACTGATTTAAAGAGAGAGAGAGAGAGAGAGAGAGAGAGAGAGAGAGAGAGAGAGAGAGAGAGAGATCAGGACTGGTTCTATAACATTTTTTGAGGGAACTAGTGAAGGATGAAACTCCTTTTACTGATTCAGGTCAGCATCTTCTCTCCAATGTAGCATCATAGTGTCAGAACACTGAGCATCTAACCGACTTGCACAGGGCTATGCAACCAAGATGTTTCCAAATTAGAACTTGAAAAAAAAACCCCATTGAATTTGACATCAACACTACATATTATGCCATAACACTTCTCAGATAATAAAAAAAACAGCAAACTATATTTAGTGTTGGACTAGACAAAAAGTAACCATATTGCACAAAAAGACATTGTAAAAGTTACATGTTCCCAGACTGAAAATATAATGTAGGAGAGATAGAGGGGAGGTTGGAAATAAAGAAAATTTGTGCATAAAAGGGTACTCTCATTTTTTTTTTTCTATTTAGGCAGCATCACATGGCAGAATAAGCCCCTGTTATGCCATTATACTAGAAATCAGATCTGGTAATACACAGTCCTCATGATCATTTAAGTGACTTCTTCAAAAGGCCCAGCCCTGAAAAGAGTGAAAATATAGCATCTGGAAAGTCAAGAAGAGGGGAAGATCGATAATTTAGAAACCCTCTGATCAATCAACTCCTGATTAGGGACTATACAGGAAAAAGGAGACATAGGTAGAACTTAGGCCAGTACTCATACTGGACCACAAAGAAAAATATGCCGGTTGCATGGATTATGGTAAACTGTTGACCTTGCTTCCAGCTATACTTCTCAAGAGAAGCGACAGCTGAGAAAAGGGGCTACCACACCTATCCGAGAAAGCATGTGGGAAAAGAGTCTGTGCCTGGGACAAATTCCCAGTCTCATAAGTATGACTGGAAATATGAGTAAAAAGAAAAATGAAAATAATTTTTAAAAACCTTATGGTTTAAGTAAAGTCCCCAGTGCTAAGCACCAAAGAAGGAAATCATTTTGTAAGAAGTACAAGTATAGACTTATAACAAATTTATTGGCTACCAGTACTCTAGGATCCACAGAATAAAATGAAGTCAGAGATTTTTTTAAAAGGGGAGAAAATAATTAGAGATTCTAATTGTACATTCAGTTTGTACATTCATTGAAAGAATATACAAAAGAAGAGTGAATCGATCAGGACAGAAGATTGTAATGAATATTTATTTAGTGGGTTCTTCGACCACCAAAAGAAAAAAAATAAAATGAAACAAAGAAAGCTTCATGATTTCCATTAGAAAACAAGTCACATTAGAATAAAGTAAATATGTTGAACAAAATATAAAAATATTAGCTATCTTATATCAAAAATTTAAGTAGAAAATAGTTTGAGGAGATTAAATTTATCAGAATTCCTGAAAATCATGATCAAAAAATGTGAAAGAATATTTCAAGAAATCTTAAAAGTAAGTTGTTCAGAATTATTAGAATCAGAGGATGAAGTGAATGATAGAAAGAAGCTTTCTTGTAAAAGCAATCAGATTGAAAATCAGAGTCAAAATCCAGAGGACACAGTTCAAAAAAATAAATACTGAGTAAAGCTCAAGAGGGCAGAGACCAAGCAGTAAGCTACCAATGATGTGATCATGAAAGTCTATGCTGTAGATACTATAAAGGAAGGAAATGTTTGGAATGGGATATTTGAAAATATGACATAAAAGGTCTTATAGCAAAAATAATCTACTCTGGAAAAAAATAGTGCAATCCTATAGGAAAACAATATCAATGCATATGAGAAACAGACAGACAGAAACAGACAGAGGGAGATTTTTAACTGAATATAGGACATTTATTTATTTCTGAGGAAAAGACTATTATCTGAATAGATTTGAGAAGTATAAATGCAGATGAAAAGCAATCCTAGAAACATAAATACATTTTAACAATAGGAAGAAGTTAAATAACATTAACAGTTCTAATATCACAAAGGAAATATGCCCCTTTATAATTATACTGTCTTAGAAGGACATAAAGACAGTTAGAAAAACTTATCACCTGTAGGATTCAGAGGAAGAATTTGGAGAAGGTTGGGAAAACATGTAAACTTCTGTAGTTAAAATAGCATAAACAGTAATTTAAAATGTAAATAAAAATAATAAAAGAAATTGAGTGTTTAATGATAACAACAAAATTTGATTTCAAGAAAGACATGAGAAAAAAAATCACCTCTTTGGTGAATGGTTAAGGATGATGAGCAAAGAACAGTTTTCAGTTTTGCTGAACTACTTCCTTTCCTTCTTCCTTACAACACTGCAACAACATAATAATATTAATTCATATTGGAGTTCTAGCAAATAGAATCTAGATTGTGATGTAAAATAAGTAGTTGAACCTGGCTTCCCACTCTTTTACTTTTCACAGGTATCTAGAAAACAAACCATATTGAAATCTGACTGGGAAAATTTACACAGAATGCACAATTAGAAGTTTTTACATTGGAAGTGGAGCAACTGGTAATACCTAATGCTCACTCTCATCCAAACTGACAAAAGAAGGGTAAGGTAAACATTCGTATGTAGTTGAAAGTGTGTGTATGTGTGTGTGTCTGTGTGTGTGTATGTTTGTATTTATATACACACATACATTTTGCCTAATACAGAAAAGAGAGGGAAAGAGGTAAATAGTTTAAGGGAAAGGAAGACAGGAATTAGAGGGAGCGTCAATTAAAGGAGATATCAATCAGAAGCAAAAAAAAAGCCTCCTAATGAGAAGCCAAAAAAAAAAAAAATAAACAATGAAAAATATAAGAATAGAATAGAAATATATGTCAATTTAACAGTAAAATGGAAGAGGAGAGCAAAAAGAATTAGAAAGTAGAATTGAAAAACAGATTGTTTTCAAGAAATGCACTTGAGGTATAACTAGGTGGCACTATGGATAGAGCACCCACACAGGAATCAGGAGAAACATAGTTCAAATCTGCCCTCAGATACTTACTAGCTGTGTGACCTTCGAAAAGTCATTTAAAACAGATTGATTCCCCTGTATCCTTCCCTCTCCTCCCAAAAAAGAAGAAAGGAACACACTTGAAGAGAAAGATACACATATAGGTAAAAATACCTTTCTGAAGGAGATCTATTATACTTCAGCTGAATTTTTAAGAAAGGCAAATGTAGAAATCATGATGTCATAAATAAGTGTAGCAGCAAAGATCATGACATACATCCAGGATCGCCTGCTAGCACAGGTTCTTAGATTTGTGTTTCTAAAAGGAAAACAACTTTTGAAGGGTTAACAATATTCTTTAATCACACATACCAACAGAGAACATGCAAGTAGAGAAATAAAGACCAATAGGCAGGACTTCTAACCATCTGATCATAAGCAATACATGCATCACAGATTAACAGACAGATCCAATTGTCTGACCATTACCTACATACATAGTTACCAGAGAAAGAACACCAACATCTAGGTTTTCAATGCAGAAGATGGAGGGAGGGTCCTTAACAGGTACATGGAGTCTCATCTGGCACACAAACTTTTTTCTGAAGAGTAAACCCCCAAAACCAAATCTTACCTCAGAGTATATATACACAATTCAGAGCTGTAAGGCTTCATGACCTTAGTGACTCAATACCTCATTAGAAATTAACAAAAGGTGTGAGGCTTCCTACAAAACAAGCCTCTCCTAATCAAGTTTCCCTTAATGGACTACACTTGTAGTCTATTAATGAGCAGGAAAGAGCTTTTCACTCCTATTCACATTACAATAAGTAACAGTAGATTGTAGGAGAAACACATCCCATATTTGAGAGGGGAGCAAGGAACTAGTTGCCTTTTTTTTTTTAGCAGAGAAAGCTTTGTTTTTTAGAAACAATAAAGTGGATGGGATATGTGAGAAAATGATAATTTAAATGGAGTTTGTTAAAAATACAATCAGTCATCCCATTGGGGACAACGAAGCTAGGTTTCATAAATGTATAATTCTGCTACCAAAGTTCCTACATAACAGATTGGCTACAAAATTAATTATATAGACATGTGAGGATGATAACGTGGCTTGTTTTTACATATTTTTTTACACAATGTGATCAAATATCCCCTTGTATTTATGTTGTGTAAAGTTGTTTCTTAATAGGAAATCAAGGAAAAGGAAAGAAAACTTTTTCATATTTTTAAGTTTTCTAATGACAGTATTAGATGAGTACATTGCTGCAACAATCTCCTTAATAAATATTACATAATTAATGTATATTCACTCTCCTGTTACTCAAAGAATGTGGATCCTGTAAAGTGGAGAATTAAAAAGTGTTCTGGGTTGAGATTACAGCACTGTTGCCAGAGTAAGCGTGCTTGCACTTCTATGATCTTCACCAGTTTTATCCTTTTGGGCAGATATGAAGTTCAGGAAGATTACCAAGTAATTACAAATCATTGAGAAAGACAGGGCCTCTCTATGTTACACAGGTTAGCTTCCCTACTTGCCTCTTTTACACCACGTTTCCACTGTTACAAGCATACCCCACTGGCCACCATCATTGAAAGCATCCTTCATTGAACCAGTTGGAAGTTTATTCAAGGTCAGCAATTTAAAAAAATTAAGACAAGATTGTCGTCTCCTACCTAGCAAAGACTTTAGATTTTCAGAGTAGGTTAAATAAGATAAAAGTGCCGTTGAAAAGTTTTTTCAAGTTCCTAAAATTATTCTTCTCTGTACTGGTTTCCTTTTCAGTGATATATTTGCTTAATGGCAACGTACCCATAGGCAATTGTTCTGATACGTTTCAATCAATGAATTAGATCCCTGACAGAAATGGTAATTTTGTGATACTTTAAGACAAGTAAATCATTTTGGAATGTGGCTTTAACTATGGATCTAATTTAAAACTCTAGTGAAACTTTTTCCCCCCTTCAATTTGACAATATACAATTAAAGTGAATTAGAAAATAATAATCTTCAGAGGTAGGACCAGGATGGTGGAGTAAGACCAGCAACTCACCTAAGTTCTTAGATGAACTCCTTCAGATACCTCTGAAAAGAGAATCAGACCAAATTTTGGAGGTGCAGAATCCAATAGGACACAGACTGTGGCAGATTAACAGCCCAGGACAGACGGGAAGGTCCACAGGAAGGATCTGTTACACATAGATGAGCACACCACATCACATCTAGCACAGCTCAACAGGAGGGCCCTGGGGAAACCTGAGACAGCAGTAGGTGGAACCAGAGGAGCTGCAACCCAGGGTGAGAGACCAAGAGAGCTTAGTGAGTGACAGCTGCTGAACCCCAGATATCAGCCACAGCATCTCCTGAGGTTTTCAGCCCTCAGATTTAACCTGTGTAAGTCACCTACTTGAACTTTTTGGAGCTAGGAGGGCTAGGGTGATCAGTAAATGCTCTCTCCATTCCCCTTTATGACCTCAAGAGAAACATAAAATATTTCCCAAGAAAAATCCTGGATTAATGGAAACAGCAGAGGGGGCAAATAGTCTCATAACATGTGAGGCTAGGAAAATAGCTAAGGGTGATTCCTCCTACTGTGGCAGAGGCAAACCAGAAGGAGAGGGACCCCAGGGCAGTGGAAAATTGAACTAGAACCCAGGTGATCCTCAGCACTAGGAAAGGAGCCCCAAGAGGGATGGAAAGTTGCATTAGGACCCAGGCAAGCCTCAGTGCTAGAAGAGGAGCCCCAGGAGGGGTGGAAATTCACACTACAGTCTAGGAATGCCTCAGCACTCCAGGTGAAACAAGAAGGCAACAGGGCAACTGGGATCACCATCCCCTGAGCTTCCCTTTGCCTCAGTTCAGCTGATGAGATCTCCTGTGACCAGACCACCCTTCCCCCACACTTAAAAAGCTAACCCCAGGGCTGATAGGGCAAACACAAAACAAAAAGATAAAAAGACACTGGCCCTTAGTTATTTAACACCAGTCAGTTCAGCACCAAGTTCTGCAGCTTCTAACTGAAAGAACCAGAAGCCACAATCACCATCATGAAGAAGGAAAACCAAAAGAAGGGCAAAAAAACCCATAGAATATTTCTATGGGGACAAAGACCAAAACACAAATAGCAAAGAGGTAAGTAGTGAGACTGTACTACCATCTGAAACTTCAGAAGGAACTATGAACTGCCCCCATGCAAAAAAAAGTCCTCTTGGAACAACTGAAAAAGGAAATAGAAGAAAAACTGGCCAATTGATTTCAAACCTATGAAAAAAGAATTCACAGATGAGAACATCTATTTAAAAAGGAATATTGAACAAATGGTAAAGGAAGCACAAAACCTAACTGGGAAAATTGGAAAAAATAGAAAAGGAAACACAAAACTTACATGGGAAAATTACACAAATGAAAAGGAAGTACAAATATTAAATGGAGAAAATAACTCCTTAAAAGGAATGATTGGACACATGGAAAAGGAGATGCAAAATTAACTGAAGAAACAATTTGATAAGAATTAGAAGTGGGCAAGTAGAAACTAATGACTCTATGAGATCGCAAGAATCAGTCAAACAAAATCTAAAGAATGAAAAGATAGAAGAAAATGTAGAATACCTAATTGGAAAACAACTGACCTGGAAAATAGATCCAGGAGAGAAAATTTAAGAATTACTGGCCTGCCAGAATACCATGATGAAAAAAAGAGTCTGGGCAATATCCTCCAGGAAATCAACAAGGAAAATTGCCCAGAAATGCTAGATCCAGATGGCAAAATAGCCATCAAAAGAATTCATTTATTCACCTGGGAAAAAGGGATCCCAAACTCAAAACCTCAAGAAGTGTGGTTACTAAATTCCAGAATTATTAAGTAAAAGAGAAAACATTACAGGAAGCCAGGAAGAAATCATTGAAATATCAAGGAACTACAGTCAGGATCACACAGGACGTTGCAACTTCTACATTAAGAGAATGAAAGAGTTGGAATCTGATATTCTGTAAGGCAAAGGAACTGGGACTACACCAAGGATCAACTACCCAGCAAAGTTCAGCATAACATTTTGACAAGAAAATGGTCACTTAACGAAGTAAGGGATTTCCAGACCTTCCTGACAAAAATGCCAGAACTTAATAGAAAATCTGACCTTTAAACTCAGATTTCAAGAGGGGCAAAAAAAGTTAAATGGGGGAAACTTGTTACTCAAGTTGGGAAAACAGTTTACCTCCTTATAAGGGAAGATGATAACTGTTAATCTTGAGAACTGTATATTTTTATGAAATATAAAAGGGATATACTTAGAGGGAATGGGTATAAAGTAAGTGACATCATGTTAAAAATATTATTTAAGCCTGCAAAGGGAATGTAATAGGAGTTGTAAAAAGGAAGAAGCAGAAAATGATAATGTACATCACAAAATTATAGTACATGGAAAGAGGGGAGGGAGATGAGCATTGTTTGAGGGGAACTCTCATCTGGTTTGGTTCAAGGAGGGAAAAATAAAATTAAGTATATAATTCTAACTAACTCTATAGGCAATAGGAAAAAGAGAAAGAAAAGGGAGGGGAAGCCAGTAGGGAGGGAAGAAGCAGTAAGGGAAAAAGGGAGGAAAAAGAGGGGGGTTAAAAGAAGGAAGGAAGGCTGCAGGAGGTGGTGGTGAAAAGAGAAAACTATTGAGGAGGCGAAGGGAGATGGGAGAGCATAAACAATGGGTAAGAAGATGGAGGGAAATCCGCAGATTGCAATCATAACTGTGAAAGTGAATGGAATGAACTCTCCCATAAAATGGATAGCAGAATGGATTAAAAGATGTAATCCAACAACAGGTTGTTTACAAAAAATACATCTGAAATGGGGGAGGGGGTACACACAGGATGAAGGTCAAAGGTTGGAGCAGAATATATTGTACTTCAGCTGATGTAAGAAAAGCAGGGGTATCAATCCTAAACTCAGACAAAGCAAAAGCAGAAACAGATGTAATCAAAAGAGATAAGGAAAGAAACTATATCTTCTTAAAAGGCACCATAGACAACGAAGCAATATCATAACAAAATATAAATGCTCCAAGTGGTATGGCACTCATATTCCTAAAGAACAGGTTGAGGGGGCTGGAGAAAGCAATTGACAACAAAGCTATACTGGTGATGAACTTCAATCTCCCCCTCTCTGAACTTGAGAAATCTAAACCCACAATAAGCAGGAAAGAGGTTAAGGAGGTAAATAAAAAATTCTAGATAAGGTAGATATGATAGATCTCTAGAGAAAATTGAATGGAAATAGAATGAAATATGCTTTTTCTCATCAGTACATGGCACAAATACAAAAACTGATCATGTACTAGGACATAAAATTCTCAGAATGCAGTGCAGAAAGACAGAGAAAGTCAAGGCATCCTTCTCAGATCACAATGGAATAAAAATTATATGTAATAAAAGGCCATGGAAAGATAAGCCAAAAATCAATTGGAAACTAAACAATCTAATCCTAAAGAAGGAGTGGGTTAAAGAAGAAATAATAGAAACAATCAACAACTTCCTTCATGATAATGACAATAATGAGACAACATACCAAACCTTATGGGATACTGCAAAAGCTGGTCTTAGGGGAGTTTTATATCTTTGAATATCTACATAAATAAAATAGAGAAAGAGGAGATCAATGACCTGGGCATGCACTGAAAAAGCTACAAAAAACAAATTGAAAATCCCCAAGTAAATATCAATTTGGAAATACTGAAAACCAAAAGAGAAATTTAGAAAATTGAAATTAAGAAAACTATTGAACTAATAAAGAAAACCAAGAGTTGGTTTTATTATAAAACTAATAAAATTGATAAACCTTTGGTCAATTTGATTAAAAGAAAGAAAGAAGAAAATCATATTACTAATATCAAAAATGAAAGAGGCAAACTCACCTCCAATGAGGAGGAAATTAAAATAATTAGAAACTACTTTGCCCAACTTTATGCCCACTAATTCGACAATCTAAATGACATAGATGAGTATTTTAAAAAACACCAATTGCCCAGATAAACAGAAGAGGAAGTTGAATACTTAAACAACTCCCTCCCAGAAAAAGAAATTGAACAACTCATCAAAGAACTCCCTAGTAAAGAATCTCCAGGGCAAGATGGATTTACAAGTGAATTCTATCAAACATTTAAAGAGCAATTAATTCCAATACTATATGGACTACTTTTAAAAACCGGTGGAAGAAGGAGTCCTCCCAAATTCTTTTTTATGATATAAATATGGTTTTGATGCCTAATCTAGGAACAGACAAAACAGAGAAAGACCAATTTCCCTAATGAAGAGATCCAAAAATTTTAAATAAGAATTCAGCATATTATCACAAGAATGATGTATTATAATCAAGTGTGATTCACACCAGGATGGCAGAGCTGGTTCAATATTAGTAAACTATTAGCATTATTGATCATATCAACAAAATTAACAAAAACCATATGATTTTCTCAATAGATGCAAAAAAAGCTTTTGACAAATTCAACACCCATTCCTATTAAAAACACTGAAGAGCATAGGAATAAAGGGAACTTTCCATAAAATAATGAACAGTATCTTCCTCAAACTTTCAGCAAGCATTATGCATAATTGAAATAAACTAGATGCATTTCCAATGAGATCAGGGGTGAAACAAGGATGTCCATTATCACCACTAATATTCAATATAGTAATAGAAATGTTAGCTGAAACATGACAGAATGCTCAAAGAAGAAACTAAGTTATTGCTCTTTTCAGATGATATGATGATATACACAGAGAATCACAGAGATCCAAGTAAAACATTACTTGAAATAATAAATATTTTTGGCAAAGTTGCAGGTTACAACATAAATCTGTAAAAATCTTCTGCATTCCTATATATTAGTAACAAAGTCCTACAGCAAGAGATAGAAAGAGAAATCCCATTTAAAGGTATGGCAGACACTTTAAAATACTTGAGACTTTACCTGCCAAAACAAATCCAGGGATTATTTAAACACAATTACCAGACACTTGTTGCACAAATAAAGTCAGATCTAAGTAAGTGAAAAAAACATCAGTTGTTCGTGAGTAGGCCGAGCCAATAAAATAAAAATGACAATTCTACCTAAATTAATTTATTTATTTAGTGCCATACCAATTAAACTATGAGATAATGATTCTCTAGAACTAGATAAAATAATATCAAAATTCATCCGGAAGAACAAAAGGTTCAGAATATCAAAGGGACAAATGAAAATAAATGCTAGGAAAGGTGTCCTAGTGCTACCAGATTTCAAATTGTATTATAAAGCAGCAATTATCAAAACCACTTGGTACTGGCTAAGAAACAGAAGGGTAGACAAGTGGAGTATGCTATGTATTCAAGACACAGTAGGCAATGAATATAGCAATCTCTTCTTTGATAAACCCAAGGACTCCAGCTTCTGGGATATGAACTCACCGTCGACAAAAATTGCTGGGACAACTGCATAACTGTGTGGTGTGAACTAGATATTGTCCCATACCTGACACTATATACAAGAATAAAGTCGAAATGAGTATATGATCTAGGTATAAAGATTGATGCCATGGACAAACTGGAGGAGCAATGAATAGTGTATTTATCAGATTTATGGAGAAGGGAAGAATTTTTGGTGGAAGAAGAGAGAGAAAGCATTCTGAAATGCAAGATGAACAATTTCGATTCCATTAAAACTGAAAAGTTTTTGCACAAACAAACCCAATGCAACCAAAATTCAGAGACATGTCATATACTGGGAAAGAATTTTTATAGCTAATCTTGGGGAAAAAGGCCTCATTTCTAGAGCATATAGTGCACTGAGGCAAATGTACAAACATACAAGTCACTCCCCAATTGATAAATGGTGAAAGGATATGAGCAGGCAATTTCAGAGGAAGAAATTAAGAATATCTATAATCATATGAAAAAATGCTCTAAATCACTTTTGATTAGAGATGCAAATCAAAACAACTATTCGGTACAACATCACATCGATCAGATTGGCAAACATGACAGGATAGGAAAATGATAAATATTGTTGTTATTTTTTTCTCTTTTTCTTTTCTTTTTTCTAATTTATTAAGTTTTTAAATTCATTTTCACAAAATTTTGGGCTCCAAATTTTTTCCCCTTTTATCCCCTCCTCCTACCCCAATACACCGAGCATTTCAATTTTCCCTATCAGCAATCTGCCCTTTTTTCTATCATCCCTCCCTTCTCTTATCTCCATCTTCTCTTTTGTCCAGTAGGGACAGATGACTTTCTATTCCCCATTACCTGTATTTCTTATTTCATAGTACCAAGAACAATACTTAACAGTTGTTCCTAAAACTTTGAGCCCCAAATTCTCCCCATCCCTCCCTCCCCACCCATTCCCTTTGGGAAGGCAGGCAATTCAATATAGGCCATATCTGCGTAGTTTTGCAAATGACTTCGATAATATTCTTGTAGTGTAAGACTAACTATATTTCCCTCCATCCTATCCTGACCCCCATCGTTTCTATTCTGTCTTTTGATCTTGTCCCTCCCCGAGTGTTGACTTCAAATTGCTCCCTCCTCCCATTACCCTCCCTCCCATCATCCCCCCACCCTGCTTATCTCCTTCCCCACTTTCCTGCACTGTAAGATAGGTTTTCATACCAAAATGAGTGTGCATTTTATTGCTTCCTTTAGTCGAATGTGATGAGGGTAAACTTCATGTTTTTATCTCAGCTCTCCTCTTTTCCCCTCCACTAAAGAGTCTCCTGCTTGCCTCTTGAATGAGAGATAATTTACCCCATTCCATTTCACCCTCTCTCCTCCCACTACATTTTTCTCTCACCGTTTACCTTAATTTCTTTTAAGATATGGTCCCATCCTATTCAATTCACTCTGTGCTCTCTGTCTCTGTATGTGTGTGCACACACACATGTACATGTATGTCTGCATGTGTATGCATGTGCGTGGTCCCACCAATTACCCAGATACTGAAAAGTTTTAAGAGTTACAAATATTGACTTTCCCTGCAGGAATGTAAACAGTTCACCTTTGGTAAGTCCTTTATGACTTCTCTTTGCTGTTTCCTTTTTCATGCTTCTTCTCATTCTTGTGTTTGAAAGTCAAATTTTCTTCTCAGCTCTGGTCTTTTCACCAATTATGCTTGAAAGTCCTCGATTTCATTGAAAGACCTTATTTTTCCCTGAAGTAGTATACTCAGTTTTGCTGGGTAGGTGATTCTTGGTTTGAGTCCAAGTTTCTTTGACTTCTGGAATATCCTGATCCACGCCCTTTGATACCTTAATGTAGATGCTGCTAGATTTTGTGTTATCCTTATTTTATTTACACAATACTGGAATTATTTCTTTCTAGCTGCTTGCAATATTTTCTCCTTGACCTGGGAATTCTGGAATTTGGCCACAATGTTCCTAGGAGTTTCTCTTTTTGGATCTCTTTCAAGCGGTCGATGGATTCCTTCCATATTTATTTTGCCCTCTGGTTCTAGAATATCAGGGCAGTTTTCCTTGATTATTTCATGAAAGACGATGTCTAGGCTCTTTTTTTGATCATGGTTTTCAGGTAGTCCCATCACTTTTAAACTGTCTCTCCTGGATCTATTTTTCAGGTCAGTTGTTTTTCCAATGAGATATTTCACATTCTCTTCCATTTTTTCATTCTTTTGGTTTTGTTTTGTGATTTCTTGGTTTCTCAGAAAGTCATTAGCCTCCATCTATTGTGTTCTAATTTTGGGAGAACTATCTTCTTCAGTGGGCTTTTGAACCTCTTTTTTCATTTGGCTAATTCTGCTTTGGAAAGCATTCTTCTCCTCATTGGCTTTTTGAACCTCTTTTGGCAATTGAGTGAGCCTATTTTTCAAGGTGTTATTTTCTTCAGCAGTTATTGGGTCTCCTTTACCAAGGTATTGACCCGTTTTTCATTCTTTTCTTGCATCTCTCTCATTTCTCTTCCCAGTTTTCCTCCACCTAACTAATTTGATTTTTAAAATCCTTTTTGAGCTCTTCCATGGCCTGAGGCCACCGGACATCCACCTTGGATATTTGATGTACAGAGACCCCGATCTCTTCTTCTTTCCCTGATGGCAAACATTGTACTTCCTTATCACAAAAGAAAGGAGGAAGAAGCATCTGTTCCCCAAGAAATTAGCTTTCTATGGTCTTATTTTTCTTCCCTTTTCTGCGCATTTTCCTAGCCAGTTACTTGACTTCTGAGATTCCTCTGGACCCTTGCCTAGATCCGCCCATCTAGTGCTTGGGGTCTGAGATTCTAATGCTGCTCCCCAGCCTCAGGGCTTTCAGCAGTTGGTGCGGTTGCCATTCAATGTGAGCTTAAGTTCTCATTCTCAGGTGGGGGCAGGGCCGTCTCCCAGGCTCAGCTCCCTCAGGGGGTTTACGCAGAGACCTTTGGCAATGGCCTTGAGCTCCTGCCTTCTCTGGGAGTTCCAGGCCACTGCTGCCTCTGCCACAGCCTCTACCACTGCCTCTGAGGGGGCCCAAGTCACAGAGACACACCGCTCCTCTCTCGGCCAGCCCAGATGTCTCTCTCACTGGCCTGTAGCGCCAGCGGGTACAAGGACCATTGCGGCCGCCAGAGATTCTGTCCCTGAACCCTGCTTGGATCTGCACCCCTGGACCCATGTGGCCAGGACAGCACAGGGGTGGGCTCTGCTATCCAGAGCATGACGGACCTTTGGGGACAGCTTTCCAGGGCTCTCTGGAACGGAAATCTCTTCCACTGTGTTCCTGAGCAGCTTGCACTGATTCAGAATCTGTGGGGAGTTCTTTTTACAGGAAATTTATGGGTTGTGGGTTCAGAGCTAGCATACAGTGAGTCTTTCTACTCCGCCATCTTGACTCCTCCCCCGGAAAATGATAAATATTGGAGAGGATGTGGGAGAATTGGTACACTAATTAATTGTTGGTCGAGCTGTGAGCTCCTGCAACCATTCAACAACGACCACAATGTGTGAGAGTTTTTTCTGGTAGACTTGGATCTTCATAGCAATGACAGGACTTCTAAAAAAAATTTTCAATGATCTTCTAAGGCAAAATGCTTTCCACATTCAGAGAAAGAACTATGGAATTCAATTGCAGAATGTAGCACATAATTTTGTGTGTGTGTTATGTTTTGGTTTGTTATATGATTTCTTCCATTTATTTTAGTTCTTCTACACAGCATGACTATAATGAAAATGTATTCAATAAGAATGTATGTGTAGATCCTATACAGAATTGTATGTCATCCTTGGGAGGGAGGGAGGTGGTGGAAAAAAGTAGGTATAGGGGAAAAAAAATCTAAGTTTTATGGTAGTGATTGTAGAACATTAAAAATAAATAAAATGAATATATTTAAAAAAAAGGAAAATAATATTCCTTTGACCTAGTGCTATAACTTCTAGGACTGTATCCCCAAGAGACAATAAAAATGGGAAAGGATTCCACATGTACAAACTATTTAAAGCAGCACTCTTTGTAGTGGCCAAAAACTGGAATTCAAGGGGATACTCATCAATTGGGGAATGGCTGAATAAATTATGATATAAGAATGTAATGGAATACTATTGCACTATAAGTGATGAAAAAGAAGACTTCAGAGAGTCCTTAAAAGACTGATATGTTTCCCTGAGTGAAAAGAGCAGAACCAGGAGAACTTTGTGCACAGTCTGCAAGAGCTGACCACAGTCTGCAAGAAGTTCTTTCTGGTAGACTTGGAACTTCATAGCAATGCAAGGACTTAAAAAAAATTTGCCAATGTTTGTCATATGACATGTTTGTTTTTGGTGGATTATATTGTTGTGGCCTGGTATCAATCCTTTCTTGGCACACAGTGTAGGTGCCTGCCATTTTCTGACTCAGTTTTTCCAGTTCCCTCATGTTTACCATATGCTCTAAATTTAAAACGTAGGTACAGTGCTGTATTTTTATTCTGGAAGGCCTTGGTTTACATTGAGTCTCTATCATGTTGCTATTATTTGGTCATAAAAGATGATCATACTATTTGACCATATAAAATTGAATTCCTCATCTATAAGATGGGAATAATAATATCTGAAATACTTAACTCAAGGGTAAAAACATTTGGTACAGTTCATAAAGCTATGTGCATGGAGTCAAGAAGATGCATGTTCAAATTTTGAGAGTATTTATATTTTCCTTGAGCAAGTCATTTATCCTCCCAGTGACCCCACACACATCTAAAAGTAAGTCATTAAACATTTGCAGGTATGCGTTGATAGATACAGCTTAATCATCAGGAGTTCTCCACAAGTCTAGTCTTTCCCCGTGCAATAGCAAAAAAAAAAAATTGCCAGTTTTATAAACTCTGTGACAGGTACCTCTACTTCCTCTCTTCTCACTCTTCTCAAGCCTCTGTAGTATGGCTGATTCAAATGAAAGTGCTTTCTCCAAAGTAAACAGTAATTGATTAGGTGATAAATCCTTATCCTTATCCTCACTGTAATATTTGATGCTGGTAATCTCATTTCCTTTATTACATTCTCTTTTCCTCTCTAAGTTCACAAACCACATTTCTCCTGGTTCTTCTAACCAACTGAATGTTCCTGTGAGTCTCCTTTTCTGAATCTTTACCCATGTCATAACCACCAACCGTGCATGACCAAGAGGACTTTGATGTAGGACCTTTTCTTTTTTCCAACTATATATCGTTCTGTAATCTCATCAGTTCCCGAGAATTTAACTATAATTTTTTTTAAATAATTTCAGATAATATCTAACCTTATCTATACATTCCTTGTGTTTCTTGCAAGCTCTAGTTCTGTATAAAAAATGACTTTGGTCCACCTTGAACTGGATTAACAATTCAATACATCAAAAATCGCTAATCACTGCTGAAAAATTTCTGCCTAAATTCTCCCCTTTGCCTAACTTTTCTAAATAGGTACCACTATTTTTTCAGTCATTCAGACTCCCAGTTTTGCGGTCATTCTCCAGCCGTCACACAACCAGTGATCAAATATTAATAATAACAAATTTTCAAGTAAGCAGCCTGACAAATAGAAATAATGGAATGAAACTTTATTATATACTTTAACATTCATATCATTCACATTCCCAAATACTTTACACAAATATTCTTCATAATTTATGATATTTACTATCAGTTATCATTTATTTAACTCAGAAAATATGCTGCATATTGAAGAAGTTAAGTCTATGAATAAAGTATGTGATAAAGGGAGGAAACATTTAAAAATTACAAAGAATATACTGACATATATGCATATATGCACACACATGTATACATGCATGCCCATGTACAAAAAGACAAATATTGAAACTCAGAGGTCTATTCATTGGTAGAAATATCCATGTAGTGTTCAGAATGATTGGCTCAATTCAATAAACATGTATTAAATGTGTATTATCATTCATGTGGAAACTGAACCTCTGTAGTGTTCATTAATTTGTTCATTATCACACAACTAATAATTGAGCTCGGAAGTGCTTGAATCCAAATCAGATCATTCAATTATATCCTTTGTTTACTTAGATTTTTATTGCTTATTCATATTTTGTTTAAAAACCTTTTTTCCCCTCTTCCCCTCATTGTGCGTCACAGCATCTTACATACAATGTGTTCTAAACAAATTCTTTCATTCAATAAATGATTCACTCATTAAACTCAATAATCATAGATTAAATGAAAGCATTGGAGAAACACAGACAAAAATTGAAATTGTTACTGTCCTCAAGGATATTACATTCCATTGGAAGGAAATCATACATAAAAGAAAAGTGATGTGAAGATAAATTAAAATATATGAAATGATGATTATAAGGGAAAGACGCTAAACCCTGTGTGGATTATGATAGTGTTCTTGGAACAAAAAGGTGATTGAAAAATTTAAACAATAAAACCATAAAATCATTTAACCATAAAAAGAAAATATAAACTACTTTGCCTAAGTATTTTCTTACAAATTTTTTCAGTGAAAAGATTTTAGTGATTTGTAGGAAAATATAATTGATTGCTGATGTGCCTCTTTCAATAGTTTTACAATATTTTATTTTTAGCTTTTTGAAGGGCATTAATTGTGTGTATATATGTATACATATATGTATGAATTATAAACATATGTATGTATGCACATATATAGATATAGCTGGTAGCACAATGGATAGATTTTGGGGCCTAGAATGTCAGCCTAAATTAGTCATGAAGATCAAATGCAATTTGTAAAATAAAAAAAAAAAATTACTGTAGTGCTGCATACCATTACATTTTAGATAAATATTCATAGTGCCTATAGCGGCTATGAATATGTTCACTTAATTCTGAATCAGCAAATACAACAGACTCTTCTTATGGAAGACAGAACCAAAATATTCACTCACACACCAAGTAGTTGAATCCAACACCAGAAAGTCAAATCCATCATAGTAGCAAAGGAATCCATACTAAATAACAACACAGAGGATAACACCATCCCCAAATGTTCCCTCTATTAGGCTATTCACAAAGCACCTCCCTTTAAGAAATCACAAACAGGCTCCTACAAGCATGTTCTCCCACACATGCTAGTCACTACCATAGCTGCCTTCTTTCTCTGTCCTTCCCAGCTCTGACTGGTCTGATGAAATTCCTCTAAGCTTTGCTCTACCCTCTCCTCTTCCTGTTCCAACTGTTGAGCAAGCTCCTCCCACCACAGGCTTCATATAATTCTGGCTTCCATCTTACTGAAGCAGGTCACATGGGCCTATTAATGGATGGTAAAGATCTTGCCATTATGCAAAAACACGTTAAACTATATTAACAACATAAACGCCTTGCACATAGCAGCTGCTATAAAAAATGCCGATTCCCTACCAGATCCTTACCTTAGTTTTTTCTTTGTGCTGAAGATATCACATATATTTCAGACACACATCTCTAACTGTGTTTTGTACATCTCAAATCATATATTTCCAAAGTATCTCAACCTCACCATGACCAAAACAGAGCTCATTATATCTGCTCCTACAAATTTACATTTTCCCAACTTTTCTATTATTCTTGAAGGATTCGCTATTCTCCCAGTCACCTAGCCTCAGGATCAAACCCTATTGCTCATTCACACTCCCAGCATAGGTTTAATCAGTTACCAAATACTATTATTTTTACCTTCAAAATGTTTCTCATTTGCATCTATTTCTTTATATTCATACATAGACAATCTTGTACAAGCAGTCATCATCTTTCTAATATACTACAAAAGAGACTTCTTTCCATTTTTCCTCTATCATCACATCTACCTCAGTCCATCTTCTAATCAAATAGGTGCTAAAGTGATATTCCTAAAATAGGCATCATAATATCCCTTCATTATTCATTAAACTTCAGTTATTCATTATTAAGTGCAAGATCAAATATATAAGATCTGTAATTTGGTATTTAAAGTCCTTAATATTCTGATCCTTATTATTCCTTTCCTTTTGAGATGTATTCTCTCTGTCCTTGTCTCTGTCTCTGCCTATCTGTTTGTCTGTCTGTCTCTCTCTCCCTCTGTGTATGTGTCTCTGTGTCTCTCTGCATCTCTGTGTGTCTGTCTTTCTCTCACACACACACACACACACACACACAAGGATATGTGTGTTTGTGTATGTGTGTGTGTGAGTAGGTGGTAGCATTCTTTCCCATTAAATTGATATCTTTTTGAAAAGCAGAAACCATATATTTGCCTTCCTTTGAATTTCTGGTGCTCACCATGTCTGGTGAAAATATAAGTGTTTAGTAGGCATTAACTGATTTACTAACTGACTGAATGATAAACTGTCTTTCTTAATGCAATTTCACCCTTCCCCTCCATTTTAGTCCTTTTGGTCAGAATTGTAATTCTCTTTTATTTGTACTTTTGTTCACTTTCTTTTAAAAAAATATTTCTTGTTATCCCCATCTAAATTCCTCTCCTTCCTTTGTTTTAAGCAGATGCACAGAAACCATAAATCCTGAAATCCAACAGCATTTAATTATTCTGTGTCCTGCAAGTTTACTGACATTATTAATTTAACTCTTCTCTCAGCCCCCTTCTGTTCCCTTCCCTTGAATTACTTTCCCCTACCTTGCATTGTCTTGCCTTGCCTTGCATTGCCTTCACCTCATTATCTGTACATTGCCTATGTTTTTGTCTAATTGGTTTCTCTATTGTTATATCTATCACTGCCTTGATAGAAACAGACCAAATAAGTTTGGAAATGGGGAAATGCCTGCTTAAATTCTGGAATCACTGAAAATTTTCTAGTGTTAGATTGTTGGATGAGATACACTACTTTCAAATTTAGACACATGAACTTTGTCTTACTAAAATTAAAGTTCCTTCTATGCTCAGGATTTTAAAGAACATTCATCACAAATGAATGTTATCTCTTATAAAAGACTCTTTCTGTATCTTTTTAATGCAATTATATATTTTGGACAATACTTATAATATGATAAGCTGTACTAAATATTTTCCTTTGTGAAACCATCCTTAAAATCCTGCTATAAATCCAACTTACTGAATACTACTAAGGGATATATTTCCAGAGGGTGTGTGTGTGTGTGTGTGAACTGGGAGTCAGGATCTTATTAAAATTTTTTACATTCACTATTCATTAACCTATAATTTTCTTTCCTTTACTTATTACTTATTTTAATTATAAAATTAATCCATGGAGGTGACTGGATCAGGATTTTTTCACCGTTGATAGACCTTTTATAACTAGTTTGAATTCATTTTATCAATTTATATTTTCAAAATGTCTATTTCATATTATGTGAAAATGAATACTTTATATATTTATATATGTACATATATATATATATATATATATATATATATATATATATATATATATTCTTTCTTTTCCTTTGAACTCTTAATTTTTCAAGGACTCATTTCTGTAGAGGGCTTTCTGATAAGTGGAACTTTATTAATATTTTAATCGCAAAATCATATTACAATATATGTATATATATTAACTATTTCTCATTCTGTTGGTCATTAATCAGTGAAAAAAGCATGTATTATATATCTATTTTTTCCTGAAGAAAGGGGAGAAAATTCTGCTTTTGAGGAGCATAGGTCTCATGGATATTGTGATTTTGTATTGGTAGATTTTCATGTTGTCAACTTGATTTTCCTTCTAATTAATGTATTCAATTTTATTAAGGGCTTAACGATTATCTAAGATTTTTTCCTGAAGAAATAGGTTATAGTTTTGTTTTTTAATAAAAAATAGTAATAGTAGATATATCTACAGAATTTCGATTTGCAAAATAATTTCTACCTACTATCATAGTCAATTTTCTTTGTTGTATTAGTTTTTATTAAATTTGTTTATTTAACTTTTAACATTTATTTTCACACAATTTTGGGTTCCAAATTTTCTTGTCATTTGTCCCCTACCCCTACCCCCAAACCCTGAGCATTCTAATTTCCCCTATCATCAATCTGCTCTCTCTTCTATCATCCCTCCCTTCCCTTGTCCCCATCTTCTCTTTTGTCCTGTAGGGCCAGATAACTTTCTATACCCCATTACCTGTATTTCTTATTTCCTTGTAGCAAGAACAATACTTGACAGTTGTTCCTAAAACTTTGAATTCCAACTTCTATTCATCCCTCCCTCCCCACCCATTCCCTTTGGAAAGGCAAACAATTCAATATAGACCATATTTGTGTAGTTTTGCAAAAGACGTCGACAATAGTCATGTTGTGTAAAACTAACTGTAATTCCCTACATCCTATCCTGCCCCCATTGCTTCTATTCTCTCTTTTGATCCTGTCCCTCCCCAAGAGTGTTGACTTTGAATTATTCCCTCCTCCCACTGACTTCACTTCCATCATCCCCCCTCACCCTGCTTATCCCCTTCTCCACCACTTTTCTGTATTGTAAGATCGGTTTTCATACCAAAATTAGTGTGGATTTTATTTCTACCCTTAGTTGAATGTGAAGAGAGTAAATTTCATGTTTTTCTCTCATCTCACCTCTTTTGCCCTCCACTGAAAATCTTTTGCTTGCCTCTTTTATGAGAGATAATTTGCCCCATTCCATTTCTCCCTTTCTCCTCTCAATATATTTTTCTCTCACTGCTTAATTACTTTTTTCAAGATATGATCCCATCCTATTCAATTCACTCTGTGCTCTCTGTCTCTGTGTGTGTGCATGTGTGTGTGTGAGTGTGTGTGTGTGTGTGTGTGTGTGTGTGTGTGTGTGTAATCCCACCAACTACCCAGATACTTAAAATTTTCAAGACTTACGAATATTGTCTTTCCATGTAGGAATGTAAATAGTTCAATTTTAGTAAGTCTCTTATGAACTTTTCTTTCCTGATTACCTTTTCATGCTTATTTTCATTCTTGTGTTGGAAAGTCAAATTTTCTTTTCAGCTCTGGTCTTTCCCTCAAGAATGCTTGAAAGTCCTCTGTTTCATTGAAAGACCATTTTCCCCCCTGAAATAGGATACTCAGTTTTGCTGGGTAGGTGATTCTTGGTTTTAGTCCTAGCTCTTTGACTTCTGGAATATCCTATTCCATGCTGTTCAATCCCTTAATGGAGAAGCTGCTAGATCTTGTGTTATCCTGATTATATTTCTACAATACTGGAATTGTTTCTTTCTAGCTGCTTGCAATATTTTCTCCTTGACCAGAGAACTCTGGAATTTGACCACAATGTTCCTAGGAGTTTCTCTTTTTGGATCTCTTTGAGGAGGTGATCAGTGGATTCTTTCATTATTTACTTTGCCTTCTGGTTCTAGAACATCGGGGCAGTTTTCCTTGATAATTTCATGAAGGATGATGTCTAGGCTCTTTTTTAAATCATGGCTTTCAGGTAGTCTCATAAATTTTAACTTGTCTCTCCTGGATCTATTTTCCTGGTCAGTTGCTTTTCCAAGGAAATATTTCACATGATGTTCCACTTTTTCATTCTTTTGGTTTTGTTTTGTGATTTCTTGGTTTCTCATAAAATCATTAGCCTCCATCTTTTCCATTCTAATTTTGAAAGAACTGTTTTCTTCAGTGAGCTTTTGAACCTCCTTTTCCATTTTGCTGGTTCAGCTTTTGAAAGCATTCTGCTACTCATTGGCTTTTTGAACCACTTTTGCCAATTGAGTGAGCCTATTTTTCAAGGTATTATTTTCTTCAGCATTTTTTTGGGCTTCCTTTAGCAAGATGATGACCCGTTTTTCATGCTTTTCTTGCATCTCTTTCATTTCCCTTCCCAGTTTTTCCTCCACCTGTCTAACTTGATTTTCAAAATCCTTTTTGAGCTCTTCCATGATCTGAGCCCATTGAATATTTATTTTGGATGCTTGGGATACAGGAGCCTTGACTTCTATGTCTTTCCCTGATGGTAAGCAATGTTCTTCCTCATCAGAAAGAATGGACAGAGATATCTTTTTACCAAGAAAGTAACCCTGTGTGGTCTTATTTTTTTTCCCTTTTCTGGGCATTTTCCCAGCCATTTACTTGACTTCTGAGTTTCCTCTTCCCACCCACCTGGCCTCCAGATCCGCCCACTCAGAGGTTGGGGTCTGAGATTCAAATGCTGCTTCCCAGCATCATTGGTTTGGACTGGGGCAGGGCTGCTATTCAGTGTGAGATTAAATTCAGGTGCTCAGGTGGGGGCAGGGCAGCCACACGTGGGGTCAGTTCCCTCAGGGGGTTTATGAGGAGACCTTCAACAATGGATCTGAGCTCCTTTCTGCTTTGGGAGCTCCTGTCCACTACTACCCCCACTGCTGCTTCCTAAGGGTACCTGAGTCATGGGGACACCCCACTCCCCTCTTGGCCAGCCAAAAATGCCCTCTCACTGACCTTTAAACCTGTGGGTGGAGGGACCCACGCTGCTAGAGATTTTGTCCCTGAAGCCTGCTCAAATCTGTTCCTCTTGGTGCCATGTGGCCAAGGTAGGGCTGGGCTCTGCTCTGGGTCTGGTGCATGGTGGACATTTCGTGTCAGTTTTTCAGGTGTCTCTGGAACAGATATCTCCATTCCATTGTTGTGTGGCTTCTGCTGCTCCAGAATTTGTTGGTAGCTCTTATTTATAGGTATTTTATCATCCGTGGATTAGGAGCTAGCATGTGTGTATCTTTCTACTCTGCCATCTTGGTTCCTCCCCCTCAATTTTCAAAATAATACTCTGAAACTAATGAAATTATATTCTTAATTTGCATATAAAATAATTGAATCAGATAGTTTTCTTATATGCAATTTATATATTTCTCAGTTCTCAACATCCGCTTGCAAAAGAATTTGAATTCAAAATTTTCTCTCTATGTCTCCCTACCCCTCACACCAGAACAGCATGTACCCCATCAACCTCTTGCTCAAGTCTGTCTTCACTTCTCTAATGCACCCTTCTTTCTTCCCCCATCACCTCTATTTTCCTGTGGGGCACAATAGATGTCTATGCACCATGCTAAAACAATTTTTTAACATTCATCCTTAAAGCTTAGATTTCTATATTCTCTCCCTCCCTCTCCACTTACTCTCATGGACAAAAGAAATAACTCAATATAGGTCATGCATAGGTAACAATGCAAAACACTTCCATAATAGTTATATTTTAAAGACTAACAAAATTTCCCTCTGTCCTATCCTGCCCTTCATTTATTCCATTTTTCTCCCTAGACCCGTCCTCCCAAAATAATGTATGTTTCTGATTATTCATTTCCCCAATTTGTTGTCTCTTCTATTATCTTACCTCTCCTATCACTTTTCCCCTTGCCTTCCTGCAGGGTAAAATAGATTTCTGTCTCGAATTGAGTGTGTGTTATTCCCTCCTTAAATCCAATCTCATGAGAACCAAGGCTCAATTATTTTCAATATGAACACTGGGAGTCTTCTTTTTCTTCTAAATTCCATTTTTCCCCTGAAGTACTATACATGATTTTGCTTCCTAGGTGATTCTTTGTTTTAATCCCATCTCCTTTTACCTCTGAAATATCAGATTCCAAGTCCTTTGATGCATCACAGTAGAAGCTGCTAAATTCTGTGCTATCGTGTTTGTGTTTCAACAGTGCTTGAATTGTTTCTTTCTGGCTGCTCCTAATATTTTCTCCTTGAACTGGGAACTCTGGAATTTGGCTACAATACTCCTGGATATTCTCCTTTTGGGATGTCTTTCAAAACGTGATCAGTGAATTCTTTCCATTTCTATTTACCCTCTGGGTCTACAAGACCAGGGCAGTTATCCTTGATAATTTCTTGGACGATGATGTCTAGGCTCTTTTTTCATCATGGTTTTCAGGTAGACCAACAATTTTTAAATTATCTCCCCTGGATCTCCTTTCCAGGTCAGTGGCTTCTCTAATGAGATATTTCACACTGTTTTCTCTTTGTTCATTCTTTCGGTTTTGTTTTATAAATTCTTGGTTTCTCATAAAGTCATTAGCTTGCATCTCCTCCATTTTAACTTTTAGAGAACTATTTTCTTCAATGAACTGTTTAACCTTTTCCATGTGGTCATTTCTACTTTTTAAAGCATTCTTCTTGTCATTGGCTTTTTTGTCCTCTTTTGTCATTTGGGCTAATGTATTTTTAAAGGTGTTATTTTATTCAGCATTTTTTTGGGTCTCCTTTAGCAAGCTGTTGACTTGCTTTTCATGATTTTCTTGCATTGCTCTCATTTCTCTTCCCAATTTTTCCTCCACCTCTCTTACTTCATTTTCAACATCTTGTTTGAGCTGTTCCATGATGTGAAACCATTGCATATTTTTTGGAGGTTTTGGATGTAGAAGCCTTGACTTTGATATGTTCTTCTGATGGTATAGTTTGTTTTTCCTCATCTGAAAAGATGGAATAAAGTAACCTCCTATAGTCTTATTTTTTTCAAGGAAGGAAGAATTGATATCTTTTTGAAAATCAGGAATCACATATAGACCCAAATCAAATAGAAAATTTGATTTTCAAATGCAAGAATCAAGAGAAACATGAAATGGTAAACAGGAATGAGAAACCTTAAGGAACTCATTAAAGAAGAACTGTTTACATTCCTATATGAAAATATGTTATATTTAACTCATGAGACATATTTCATTATTAGGGTAGTTAAAGAGAATATATACATATATATATATATATATATATGTAGGTGTGAATATATATGTGTACATGGGTATATACGTATGTGTATATTACATGTGTGTATGCATACACACATATGTATGTGTATATATTCATATATGTAGGTATATATACATATATGTGCACATATATGTATATATGCACATATATGTGTGTGTGCATATATACATCACACATGTACATGGGTGATGATATGTTTTGTTTTTCCTCATCTGAAAGGATGGAAGAGAATGCCTTTTCACCAAGAAAATAACCTTCCATAGTCTTATTTTTTTCCTTTTTTGGGGTCATTTTCCCAGCCAGTTACTTGACTTTTGATTCCTTTGTCAAGTGAAGGTTATATTACTGTTGGCTTCAGAGATTGTAGGCAACTGTTCTCTGTGATATCGTTAGAGAACTGTAAGTTCTCAGTTCCTCCAAGGTGGCACAATGAAGGGAGGGGAGTTTGTTTTTTTCCTGGCCTGCCCTCTCTGGTGTGTGAGCAACCAAAATCACTCTTTTCTGCCCTTACACTGTGAGTAGTACTCCCTCTCCACAGCCACAACCATCTCCACAATGTCAATGCCAGCATTCTTCCTCACCGCAGGACAGTCACTCAGAAATAAGACCTTGATCAGTTGCTCAATTCCCTCGGAGTTTTGGTCGGGGGCTTCAAAAGAAGGCTCCGCTGCCACAATGCCAAGGATAGAGTCATACCATGCTCCCCTCTAAGCCAGGCGAAATAGCTTTTTTACTGATCTTTGAAGCTGTCTTTGGTGTTTATGGGTTAAGAAATCTGGGAACTGCAGCTGCTCCCCATGATTCAGTCCCCTGAAGCCTGCTCTAATCCCGTCTATGCCCTGCCATGGCTGAGCTCCCCTCTGATCCTGGTGCAATAGACCTTTCCTGTTGGCCTTCCAGTCTGTCTTGGGTTGGAAATCTGTTCCATTCTGTTGTTTTGTGGGTTTTGTTGCTCTAGAATTTGATTAGAGTCATTTTCTACTGATATTTCCTGGGTTATGGGGTAATAGGGGGCAGAGAGTTAGAGCAGGTCTGTCCTACTCCTCCTTCTTGGCTCCTCTGCCAAGTGAGATAGTTTTTGCCTTGTTTGTAGTTTCGACTTGCAATAGGATCTCAAGTAGAATTTGTATGCAGGCCTTCCTCACTCAAAGTTCAAATTTCTCTGTTATGTAACCTAGCTACCCCAATCTATACTATTTTCTTTTGGTTTTCCAAATTATCTTCTTTCTAAAATCTGGCATTTTAGGCTTTCTTTGGATTTTCTTATTTTCCCCCATATAGTCTTCTCATTTTAATCACTGAAATTGTGGTCTGCTGTCTCTTTATTTGTCATCCATTTTAGATAACTATTCCTTGTTTCTTATTTGGTTGTTTGCCCCACCCACCATTCACCTGGTATTATTAAGTCTCCATTTGTATCTTTTGATTTTTTTCTCTATGTCCACTGATAATTTATTAGTCACAATAAATTATATTGGTTATGCTTGCTTTTCCCATTTACATGTAATTATTTTTGCTATAGCACATTGTTTATGTATAAAGCCATTTCAGCTCGAAATTTCCAGCAGTTTTTCAACTTTACACTTTCTTTTTGCCTACTGTTCTGAATTTAACAAACAACAAGCAAATTGGACATTTTCACACAAATAGAACAGAAAAAGAAAATAACATATAAATATATATTGCATAAGTTTCTCCAACTTTTAAATTAAAAATAAATCTTTCTATAGTTTTCCAGGTTTTCTTCTTTTTCTTTCCTTTTCCTTTTACTTCTTTCAGGACATCCATTGGTATTCTTCTTAGTATTTTGAAAATGTCTCCATGATGCTGTTTTGTTTCACGTTCTATTTCTTTGTGCTACTCTATCCTTATTCATATTTGTTTTCCCTATCCTACTGAGCAAGTAGTTGTTCATTATCTTCAGTCCTCTATTTCCTTATTTCTTGTCCATAACCTCTGATTTCCTTCTAACTATCTTTCATTAGATGCTTTTCTTTTTTTTAATAAAAATTTATTTATTTAACTTTTTACATTCATTTTCACAAAATTTTGGGTTCCAAATTTTCTCCCCATTTCTCCCCTCCCCCCACCCCAAAACACCGAGCAATCTAATTTTCCCTATCACCAATCTCCCCTCTTTTCAATCATCCCTCCCTTCTCTTGTCCCCATCTTCTCTTTTGTCCTGTAGGGGCAAATGACTTTCTTTTCCCAATTAACTGTATTTCTCATTTCCTAGTAGCCACAACAATACTCAACAGTTGTTCCTATAACGTTGAGTTCCAAATTTTCCCCATCCCTCCCTCCCCACCCATTCCCTTTGGGAAGGCAGGCAATTCAATATAGGCCATATTTGTGTAGTTTTTTAAATGACTTCAATAACAGTCATGTTGTGTAAGACTAACTGTATTTCCCTCCATCCTATCCTGCCGCCCATTGTTTCTATTCTGTCTTTTGATCCTGTCCCTCCCCGAGTGTTGACTTCAAATTGCTCCCTCCTCCCATTGCCCTCCCTCCCATCATCCCCCCACCCTGCTTATCTCCTTCTTCCCACTTTCCTGTACTGTAAGATAGGTTTTCATACCAAAATAAGTGTGCATTTTATTCCTTCTTTTAGTCGAATGTGATGATGGTCAACTTCATGTTTTTTTTTTTTTTTCTCAGCTCTCCTCTTTTCCCCTCCACTAAAATGTCTCCTGCTTGTCTCTTGAATGAGATATAATTTATCCCATTCCATTTCACTCTCTCTCCTCCCACTGCATTTCTCTCTCGCCATTTACCTTAATTTCTTTTAAGATATGGTTCCATCCTTTTCAATTCACTCTGTGCTGTGTGTGTGTGTGTGTGTGTGTGTGTGTGTGTTTGTAATCCCACCAACTGTTCAGATACTGAAAAAAGTTTCAAGAGTTACAAATATTGTCTTTCTATGTAGGAATGTAAACAGTTCAACTTTGGTAAGTCCCTTAAGACTTCTCTTTGCTGTTTACTTTTTCATGCTTCTTCTCATTCTTGTGTTTGAAAGTCACATTTTCTTTTCAGCTCTGGTCTTTTCATCAAAAATGTTTGAAAGTCCTCTGTTTCATTGAAAGACCATTTTTTTCCCCTGAAGTATTATACTCAGTTTTGCTGGGTAGGTGATTCTTGATTTAAGTCCTAGTTCCTTTGACTTCTGGAATATCCTATTCCATGCCCTCTGATCCCTTAATGTAGAAGCTGCTAGATCTTGGGTTATCCTGATTGTATATGCACAATACTGAAATTGTTTCTTTCTAGCTGCTTGCAGTATTTTCTCCTTGACCTGGGAACTCTGGAATTTGGTCACAATGTTCCTAGGAGTTTCTCTTTTTGGATCTCTTTCAGGCGGTGATCAGTGGATTCCTTCAATACTTATTTTGCCCTCTGGTTCTAGAATCTCAGGGCAGTTTTCCTTGATAATTTCATGAAAGATGATATCTAAGCTCTGTTTTTGATCAGGGCTTTCAGGTAGTCACATAATTTTTAAATTGTCTCTCCTGGATCTATTTTCCAGGTCAGTTGTTTTTCCAATGAGATATTTCACATTCTCTTCCATTTTTTCATTCTTTTGGTTTTGTTTTATGATTTCTGGGTTTCTCAGAAAGTCATTAGACTCCATCGGTTCCATTCTGATCTTGAGAGAACTACTCTCTCCAGTGAGCTTTTGAACCTCTTTTTCCATTTGGCCAATTTTGGTTTTGAAAGCATTTTTCTCCTTATTGGCTTTTTGAACCTCTTTTGACCATTGAGTGAACCTATTTTTCAAGGTCTTATTTTCTTCAGCATTTTTTTGGGTCTCCTTTACCAAGGTATTGACCTGTTTTTCATACTTTTCTTGCATCTCTCTCATTTCTCTTCCCAGTTTTTCCTCCACCTGTCTAACTTTATTTTCAAAATCTTTTTTGAGCTCTTCCATGGCCTGAGCCCACCGGACATCCACCTCGGATATCTGGGATAGAGAGGCCCCGACCTCCATGTCTTTCCCTGATGGCAAGCATTGTACTTCTTCATCAGAAATGAAGGGAGGAAGGAACATCTCTTCCCCAAGAAAGTAGTTCTCTATGGTCTTCTTTTGCTTCCTTTTTCTGGGCATTTTCCCAGCCAGTGGCTTGACTTCTGAGATCCCTCTGCACCCCCGCCTAGATCCACCCAGCTAGTGCTTGGGGTCTGAGATTCAATTGCTGCTCCTCAGCCTCAGGGCTTTCAGCAGCAGGCGCATCTGCTGTTCAATGTGAGCTTAAGTTCTGGTGCTGGGATGGGGGCAGGGCCACCTCCCAGGCTCAGTTCCCTCAGGGGGTTTATGCAGAGACTTTTGCTTGGTAGTCCTGGGCTCCCGCCGCTGCCTCTGCCACTGCCTCTGCCGCTCTGCTCTTGCTTCCTGCGCCGCTTCCTCCCAAGGGGACCCAAGTTGTGGAGACACCCCGCTCCCCTCTTGGCCAGCCCAGACATCTCTCTCACTGACCTGTAGCGTCTGTGGGCAGAGGGACCTTCCCGGCCACCGGAGGTTCCATCCCTGAAGCCTGCTCGGATCTACTTCTCTCAGCCGCGTGGCCAGGGCAGCACAGGGGTGGGCTCCGCTGTCCTGAGCATGGCGGACCCCTGGTGACGGCTCTCCAGGACTCTCTGGAACAGAAATCTTTTCCCCTGTGTTTCTGTGCACCTTGCAGTGATCCAGAATTTGTGGGGAGTTCTTCTTGTGGAAAATATATGGGCTGTGGGTTTGGAGCTAGCATACGTGAGTCTTTCTACTCCGCCATCTTGGCTCCACCCCCTAGATGCTTTTCTAAGTTTTCTTTTAATTTACTCTCATAATTTCTCTTCTGCTCTAGACATTTGAATTTATTACTTCTTTATTCTTGTTATCACTCATATGACTTGTGTTCTCCCTTTCATATTTTATGAAAATCTTTTGCTTCTGTAGATCTTGTTCCATCTTTTTTTTTTTCCTGCTCTGTCTTATTTTCCAAAATATCAGTTTGAAAGAATGGCAAAGTCATATAAAGCCAATATTACATGGTAAGATTTGCTCTGTTCTCCAAAACTTAGGGGAAACTTTTCCACTGCTCCCCCAAAAGTAATACCCATTGCACTCCTTATCATATTTTATTTTATTTCCTCTACTCTGAGTCCAATTGCTTGTTTGAATTCACATTCTTTCTTTATGTAGAAATCTGCTTAGAGAGGTTTCAGTATTTCTTAAAGAAGATAGCTCTGAATATACGTGTTTACTCAAATTAAGCATACCATAAGCCCCTAAAATTGCCTCCGATTGGTGAATTCTCTTGAGCATCACCCTACACTTCTCCTTTGGTATAAGTCCTTTCCATTAATGGCAGAAAGATATTTTAGTTTCCATTAACATTACATTACCATTATACCATAGCAGAACATACAAGCCATATCACAGTTGCATATAGCTTCTTCCAGAAAAGGTTTCCCCATGTTCTTAGGACTTAAAGCTACCAGGTTAATGTACTGATTAGGATCTAAGCCCTCAAATTCCCTGCTTTCATCAGTAGACTTTCTCCCACCCATAAGGACTCTGCTTAGATAAATTCTCTCACTGTTTGCTTGAAGTGACGCTGACATGTCATTGTGGATGAACATTTTCTCCATAATCCCTGATGTCTAATCCCTGAAACCCTTCCACTGGCACAGCAATTTCTCAGCAATTTCTTCCTTCAGATGTGCCTACTCCTTTAAAGTATGATCTCTGCAACTTGAATTCTAAAAATAATCATATTTCTTTTCTTTTCTTTTTTTTCCCTCATGATTTTCTGGGCAACATCTGTAACTTGATTCCTCCTGAGTGACACTTTATCCCTGGCCATTGTCCTCAGGTCTGGTTGCAAGTTCTCACATGTCCTGTGATCAACTAATCTGAGAGAAGAAATTTGAATATTACTTTTCCCCTATTTCTGCTTCTAGTCTTTCCCTCTACCTTCATCATTCAGCAATAACTTCTATTCCTTTGAGTCACACTTTATCCAAATTTATCATCCAGTCAAGGCCCTGGTGGCTATCTAGTGCATTTTCCCTCTTTTCTCAATGAGTTCAATGCCTGGCTCACCCTCTTCCTTTCACCTCAACTCCTGCCATCACACTACTACAAGATAGATGCTAGGGAGGGGAGCCAAGATGGCAGAGAAACGTCAGTGACTCAACTGAGCTCTCTTGCAAATCCTTCTGAACATCTGGAAATACTAGCATAAAAACATTCCTGAAGTGGTAAAATCCACAGAAGGATGGGGTGAAAAAATTTTCAAGCTAAAGACAACTTAGAAGCTTGGCAGTAAAGTTCTCTCACACCTGGATGAGACTGGAACACAGATCAGCAAAGGCCACCGCAGCACAGAATGGGCTCCAGCAAACCAGGCACAAACCTTGGGAGGCACTGATACAGCAGCAGTACTGACTGTTTCTGAAGCTTTCAGGCCACAGATGGTAAGGGGGTTGAATACTTGATACAAGGAGATTTCAGAAGTCGCTTTTCTGTCATTGGGGGCAGGACTCTTGCTTTATCTATATTCAGATCTGTGTCACAGACCTGGGTGGCAGTCCTAGGGTAAGGAGGAGAACTAGCACATGAGAACCTGCAGCTGCACTGGAATAGGGACAGTTGTCACAGTTCCAGGACAGAAAAGAATGCCAGAAGTCACTCTCAGACCAGAGTACAGGGCAGTAGATAAGAAAATGCATATTTCTTTAGATCATATCACCTTGAGAGAACTGAAAACCTACAGTTTCCTAGAAGTCTTTTTTGAAAATCTGCACAAAATCCTTTTTGGGATTTGGGACAGTTTGGGACAGTGCATCTCCATTCTGAAAGTACAGCCTCACTTTGGCAAAGAGTTAAAAGTCAAGAAATTGACTTGAGAAATGAGAAAACAGAAAATAAAATTCTGACCATATAATGATGAAAAGGAAGATAAAACACACACACACACACACAGAGAGAGAGAGAGAGAGAGAGAGAGAGAGAGAGAGAGAGAGAGAGAGAGAACTCCTAAATTCAAAACCTTCAAGAAAAGAAAAATATGAATTAGTCTCATACTATGGAAGAACTCGAAATATTTTTGAAAATCAAATAGTAGAGGTAGAAGAAAAACTGGGAAAAGAAATGAGAATGATAAAGGAAAGTAGTGAAAAAAGGAATCAGTAGACAGGTAAAGGAGACACTAAAATTCTGAAAGAAAAAAAACACCTCAAAATATAGTAAGTCAAATGTAAAAGTGACTCAAAAACCTGATATAGAGAAGGATGATTTTAAAAAGTAGAATTGACCAAATGGAAAAAGAAGTGCAAAATTTTAATGAAAAAAAAATATTAAAAAGTAGGATTGGTCAAATAGAAACGGAGATATAAAAGCTCACTGAAGAACAAAAAATCCTTGCTCTTTTCCCACAAATATTGTGAGCAGGAGGATTTCATTAAAACCTGTGAGGCCTTACATGAACCTATGTCAAGTGAAGTGAGAAGAACAAGGAGAAATTGGCCATAGTAATAGTAACATGGTGTGACTATTAACTTTGATAAAGTTACCTTTTCTTAGTAATGCAAAGATCTAAGACAACTCCAAAAGGCTCATGAAGAAAATTGCTATCTAGAAAAATAACTATGGAATCTTAATGAAGATCAAAGAATGTTATTTGCTCTCTCTTTTTTCACTTGTTTCTTCTTTCTTGTTCTTTTTACATTTTGTTCTAATTCTTCTTTACAACATGACTAATGTGAAAATATGTTTAATATCAATGTAAAGGTAGATCAGATTGCATGTTGTAATGGTGTGGGGCAAAGAGAGGAAGGGGGAGATAATTTGGAACTTGAACTCTTATGGAAGTGAATGTTGAAAACTAAAAATGAATGCATTACTTAACTAATATTAAAATATAATAATTCCTGTCTGGAAGCCAAGATAGAGGAGTAAGCAATAAGTCACTGCCACTCTTCCTTACTGAGTTTGAAAAATGCAGAAAATAGCACTACAGGAAAAATCCTGAAAGAGTGGAGTCAGCAGAAACAAAGGGCACAGCAGTTTTTGTGTTTCTTTTTTTAAGCTAGTGAGGCAAGGGGGATTAACAGGGAAAGCAAGTCCTACATCAGCAAACCAGGGGAGGTCCTGGGTGGGGGAGGGCAAGTAGCAAAACCAGGACCCCTGTATGCCTTCACAGAGACAGGGGAAACAGCCATCGCCAGTATGGAGAATCACCACTTGTGCATGCGTGTGGCTGAGCCTACCCATGCTCTAGAAAAGCCCCTGGTGAGAAGACAACCCCTAGCAGCCAGACCACTCACCTCACATCTCACCCTGAAAATTTCAGTGTAACCTGTAGAGGGGGGGAAATGCAGTAAAAGCCTCCTTGGCATTGGCACACAACAGCCATACTCTCCAGGTCAAGCTCAGCACCAGGTAAACTACAGAATCTGCAGCCTCCAGCTAACAGAATCTGAGGTCCCAGGGCAAACAGTCAGTAATCAGACCATAGTCATCTGCACAAGAAGTGTGGAACAGTGTCTTATCCGCCCCAGAAGCAGAGATCTAATTTAAAAGTAAGGAAAAAGGCAAATACCATAGGCCAAAAGCAACATAGAAAAACAAAGACCATGGCTTCTTATTATGGAGAGAGAAGATGAAAACACAAATTCAGAGTAGAATTGGCATATTGGAAAATGAGGTACAAAAGCTAACTGAAGAAAATAATTCATTATAAATTAGAATTGGGCAACTGGAAGAAAATGGCTCTGTGAGATATCAAGAATCAGGAAAACAAAATCAAAACAACGAAAAAATATAAGAAAACATAAAATACCTCATTGTAAAAAGAATTGACTCATAAAATAGATAAAGGAGAGATAATATAAAAAAACTATTGGTCTACTTGAAAGCCATGGTAGAAAGAAAAAGCCTGAAGAGCATGTTCCAAGAAATCACCAAGGAAAACTGCCCTGAGGTCTTAAAACCAGAGGGTAAAATTGTCATCAAAAGAATCCACTGATCACCTCCTGAAAGAAACCCCTAATTCAAAACTCCAAGTAATATTACAGTCAAATTCCAGAATTATCAGATGAAGGAGAAAATACTGCAAATAGACAGAAAGAAACAGTTCAAATATCTTGAAACCACAGTCAGGATTACACAGGATCTTGAAATATGATATTCCATAAGGCAAAGGATCACAGATTACAATAAAAAATTATTTGCCCAGCAAAACTGAGAATAATCTTTCAGGCAAAGAGATGGACATTTAATGAAATAAGGGACTTCCATACTTTCTTTTGGAAAGGGCAAAGTTCAATGGAAAATTTGAGCTTCAAATACAAGACTCAGGAGAGACATAAAAAGGTAAAAAAGGATAAGAAAAAACGTTATTCAATAAGGGCAAACTCTTTATATCCCTACATGGGAAGATGATACTTGTAACTCTTGAGAATTGTTTTTTATTATGACATTTAAAAGGGGTAGACACAGAAAATCTGGGTATAAATTAACTGACGTGATGATAAAAAGCTAATTAAGGACTGAGAAGGGATTTTAATGAGAGAAGAGGAAAGGAAGAGGCAGAAAAGGGTAAATTACATCAGAGGTAAAGGCATAAAAACATACTACAGTAGAGAGAAAGAAGGGGAAAGATGATAATTTTTTTTAAAATTTGTTTTCATTGGATTTGACTCAAGGAGGGAATAACATAATCGGGTAAGTACAGAAATCTAACTTGCCCTACAGACCACAGAAGTGTGGAAAGGAAAGCAAGGGAGGAAAAAAGTAGTAAGGGAAAAGGGAAAGAAAATGGATGTGGCTGATAAAAGGAAAAGAATATTGAGAGAGGCAGTAGTAAAAAGCCAAACTCTAATGAGGGGGGAAAGGCACAAAGCAGAAATAAAAGTATTAACTTGGGGCAAGAAGATAGGGTGAAGATGAAGAAACAGACAGTAATCAAAACTGTGAATGTGATTGGAATGAATTTTACCTCAAAATGGAAGTAGATAGCAAATGGATTAAAACCAATAATCTTACAAAATGTTATTTACAAGAAACACATTTGAAACAATTGTATACACAAAAGGTAAAGGTAACCACCTGGATTGGAACATAACATACTTCTCCTGAAGTTAAAGAAAAATCAGGGGTAGCAAACCTACTATCAGACAAAGTAAAAACAAACAAACAAAAATATCTAATTAAAAGAGATAAAGAAGGAAATATTATGATACTAAAAGGCACTATAAGCAATTAAGTAAAATCATTAATAACCATAGATGTAACAAGTGGTATATCATGGAAATTCTTGTGGAAGTTATGAAGTTACAGGAAGAAATACATAGAAAAACTATACTAATGGGGGACCTCAATGTATGAAGTATATTAATCTAACCAAAAAATAAAGAAGAATGAAGTTAAAGAGGTGAATAGAATTGTAGAAAAGTTAGACATGGTAGGCCTCTTGAGAAAACTGAATGGGAATAGAAAGGAATATAGTTTTTTCTGAGATGTACATGGTTCCTACATAAAACCTAAACATGTACTAAGGACTAAAAGCCTCACATGCCAATGCGGAAAGGCAGAAATGATCAATGCATCCTTTTCAGATCATGATGCAATAAAATTACATGTAATAAAGGGACATGGAAAGATAGACTAAAAACTAATTGGAAACTAAATAATCTAGTCCTAAGGAATGAGTGGGTCAAACAAAAAATTCATAGAAATAATTAATAAATTTACCCAGAATGACAATGACGAAATAAGGTACACATCTTATAGGATGTAGGAAAAGTGATTATTAAGTGAAGTTTTATATCTCTGAATGCTTATATGAACAAAATAGAGAAAGAGGAGATCAATGAATGAGATAAAACAGAGAAAGAAAATTAGAGACCAATTTCCCTAACGAATGTAGATGCAAAAATTTATTAAGAAATTATCAAAAAGATTACAGCAACTTATCATGAGAATAATACAGAATACTCAGCTAGTATTTTTACCAGGAACACAGGGTCAGTTCAATATAAGTAAAATTATAAGCAGAATTGATCTGATCAAAAACAAAACTAACAAAAATCTTATGATTATTTCAATATTTGCAGAAAAAGCTTTTTGGCAAAATACAACTCCCATTCTTATTAAAAACAATAGATGGCATAAGAATAAGTGGATCCTTCCTGAAAATGATAAGCAGCATCTGCCTAAAACCATGAGAAACTAAATCACTATTCATTAGAGCCATGAAAATCAGAACAACTCTGATATCACATCATACCTATCAGACTGGATGACATGACAAAACGGGATGATATGAGTTGGAGAAGATGTGGGAGAGTTGGAACACTAATTCATGGCTGGTGAAGTTGTAAGCTGATCCAACCATTTTGGAGAGCAATTTCGAACTATACCCAAAAGGCTACCAAAATGTGCATATGCTTTGATCTAGCAATACTGCTTCTAGGGCTCTATCCCCAAGAGATCATATAAACGGGAAAGGGTCCCACATGTATAAAAATATTTGTAGTACCTCTCTTTATGGTGGCCCAAAACTGGGAATCAAGGGGATGTCCATCAATTGGGGAATGACTGAATAAATTGTGGTATATGAATGTAATGGAATACTATCATGCCGTAAGAAATGATGAATAGTAAGACTTCAGAGAGGCCTAGAAAGACTTGTATGAACTAATGCTGAGCAAAAGGAGCAGAACCAGGAGAACTTTGTACACAGCAACAACCACAGTGTGCAAGGATTTTTTCATTGCAATGCAAGGACTTAAAAAATTCCCAGTGGTCTCTTAAGGTAAAATGCCTTCCACATTCAGAGAAAGAACTAAGGAATTTGATCATAGAATGTAGCAGATCATGTTCTTTTGTATTATATTTTGGTTTGCTTTATGATTTGTTCCATTCATTTTAATTCTTCTATGCAACATGACTGAGGTGAAAATGTATTTAATAGGAATGTATGTATAGAACTTATATAAAATTGTATGCCATCTCAGGGACAGAAGGGAAGGGAGAGGAAAAATATCAAAGTTATGTGAAAATGATTGTAGAACACTGAAAACAAATAAAATAATAATCATAAAAGAAAAGAACAGAAAAAAAGAAAATTATCTTTTCATGCAATTGGAAAAAAAATAAAATACTATTAAGTAAAAAATAAAATAAAACCATGAGCAAGCATTATATGTAATAAGAATAAGGCAAAAATATTTCTAGTAAGATCAGAAGTAAAAAAAAAAGTCCATTGGCACCACTGTAATTCAGTATAGTACAAGAAATCTTAGCTTCAACAATAATAGAGGAAAAGGAAATTGAAAGAATTAGTAGAGGCAAAGAAGAACTAAACTATCACTCTTTGCAGATGATGCAATTATATACAGAGAATCCTAGAGAATCAAGTAAAAAAAAAAAAAACTACCCGAAATAAATAATGTGAGCAAAATTGCAGGACATAAAATAACCTTACCTAAATCATTGCCATTTCTATATATTATTAAGAAAGGCTAACAACAACAGATAGAAAGAGAAACTACATTTACAGTTACTGTAGACATTATAAATTATTTGGGAGTCTACCTGCCCGAACAAACACAGGAACAATTACATACTTCTCTGAGAAATAAAGTCAGATTGGAAACAATATCACTTGCTTATTGGTAGTCTCAGATAATATAATAAAAATTAGATTTCTACCCAAATTAATTTACTTATTCAAAGTGATACAAAACAAAAAAAACATTTCATAGAGCAAGAAAAAATATTAAAATTTTACTTGAGGAACAAAAGGTTCATAAGATCAACTGAAGCAATGAAAAGAAATTCTAGGGAAGATGGAGTAGATCTATCAGATTTCAAATTGTACTATAATGTAACAATCATCAAGGCTATGTAGTGCTGGCTAAGAAATAGAGTGGTGGTTCAGTGCAATAGATTAGGTATACAGTGCACAGTAGACAATGACAATGTTAATCTACAGTTTGATAAACCCAAAGACCCTAGCTGCTACAACAAGAATGCACTATTTGACTAAAACTTCTGGGAAAAGTGGAAAATAGTGTGACAGAAATTGGGAATAGACCAGCAGCTTACACCATACAACAAAATAAAGTCAAAGTTGATACACAATTTAGATTTAAAGATGGATATTATAAGCAAACTGCGAGAGCAAGGAATAGTTTACTCGTCACATTTATGGAGAAAGGAAGAATTTATAACCAATCAAGAGATAGAGAATATTATGAAATGCAGTTTGTTTTTGTTTTGATTACATTAAATTTAAAAGACTTTTTTCTGCAAAAAAAAAAAGGTCAATGTAACCAACAATGAGAGGGAAGGAGAAAATTGGGAAAGAATTTTTAGAACCAGTGTCTCTGACAAAGGACTCATTTCTAATATATATATATATAAAGAAAAGGGATATATATATATATATATATATATATATCTTTAATTTTTTCCTCTGAAAATTCCCTGTTTATATCCTTTGCTCCTTCATCAATTAGGGAATGACTTTTATATATTTCTTTTTTAAAAATGTATTTCTTTAACTTTTTACATTCATTTTCACAAAATTTTGGGTTCCAAATTTTCTCCCCATTTGTCTCCACTGCCCATCCCAATACACCGAGCAATATAATTTCCCCTATCACCAATCTGCCCTCTCTTCTATCATCACTCCCTTCCCTTGTCCCCATCTTCTCTTTTGTCCTGTAGGGCCAGATAACTTTCTATTCCCCATTAACTGTATTTCTTATTTCCTACAAGCAAGAATAATACTCTACAGCTGTTCCTGAAACTTTGAGTTTCAACTTCTCCCCATCCCTCCCTCCCCACCCATTCCCTTTGGGAAGGCAGGCAATTCAATATAGGCTATATCTGTGTAGTTTTGCAAATGACTTCGATAATAGTCATGTTGTGTAAGACTAACTATATTTCCCTCCATCCTATCCTGCCCCCCATTGCTTCTATTATCTCTTTTGATCCTGTCCCTCCTCAAGAATGTTGACTTCGAATTACTCCCTCCTCCCATTGTCCTCCCTTCCGTCATGCCCCCCCATCCTGCTTATCCCTTTCTTCCCCACTTTTCTGTATTGTAAGATAGGTTTTTATACCAAAATGAGTGTGTATTTTATTCCTTCCTTTAGTCGAATGTGATGAGAGTAAACTTCATATTCCTCTCTCAGCTCTCCTCTTTTTCCCTCCACTAAAATGTCTCCTGCCTGCCTCTTCTATGAGAGATAACTTGCCCCATCCCATTTCTCCCTCTCTCTTCCCAATACATTTCTCTCTCACCGTTTGCTTTCATTTTTTAAAGATATGGTCCTATCCTATTCAATTCACTCTGTGCTCTCTGTCTCTGTGTGTGCATGTGTGTGTGTATGTGTGTGTGTGTGTGTGTGTGTGTGTGCAATCCCACCAACTACCCAGACACTGAAAAGTTTTAAGAGTTACAAATATTGTCTTTCCATGTAGGAATGTAAACAATTCAACTTTACTAAGTCCCTTATGACTTGTCTTTGCATTTACTTTTTCATGCTTCTTGCCTTCTCATTGGGTCCATAAAGGATTTTGGAAATCAAGTAATCTAAGTAGAGAAAGAATCTGAAAGAGAAATGAGAGAGATGCAAGAAAAGCATGAAAACCTAGTCAACAACTTGCTAAAGGAGAGCCAAAAAATGCTGAAGTAAATAACACCTTTAAAAATAGGTTAACTCAATTGGCAAAAGAGCTTCAAAAAGCCAATGAAGAGCAGAATGCTTTACAAAGTAGGATTAGGCAAATGGAAAAGGAGGTTCAAAAGCTCATTGAAGAAAACAGTTCTTTAAAATTTAGAGTGGAACAGATGGAAGCTAATGATTTCATGAGAAACCAAGAAATTAGAAAACAAAACCAAAAGAAAAAAAAAATAAGGTAATGTAATTGATCCAGGAGAGACAATTTAAAAATTGTGGGACTACCTGAAAGCCATGATCAAAAAAAAAGAGCCTATCCATCACTTGCCATGAAATTATCCAGGAAAACTGTCTTAATATTCTAGAACCAGAGGGCAAAATAAATATTGAAAGAATCCAGCGATCATCTACTGAAAGAGATCCTAAAAGAGAAACTCCTAGGAATATTGTAGCCAAGTTCCAGAGTTCCCAGGTCAAGGAGAAAATATTGCAAGCATCCAGAAAGAAATAATTTGATTATTGTGGAAATACCATCAAGATAACATAGGATCTGTCAGCTTCTAAATTAATAGATTAAAGGACTTGAAATATGATATTCCAGAAGTCAAAGGAACTGGGACTAACATCAAAAATCACCTACCCAACAAAACTGAGTATAATACTTCAGGTTAAAAGTGATCATTCAACGATATAGAAGACTTTCAATAATTCATGATGAAAAGACCAGAACTGAATAGAAAATTTGACTTTCAAACATAAGAATCAAAGAAACGTGAAAAGGTAAGCATGAAAGAGAAAGCATAAAGGGCTTTCTAAAGTTGAACTGTTTACATTTCTACATGGAAAGAAATATTTGTAACTCTTGAGACTTTTTTCAGTATTTGGATAGTTGGAGGGATTATACACATACACAGAGAGAGAGAGAAAGAAAGAGAGAGAGGGAGAGAGAGAGAGAGAGAGAGAGAGAGAGAGAGAGAGAGAGAGAGAGACAGAGAGACAGAGAGACAGAGAGACAGAGAGACAGAGAGAGAGAGCATAGGGTGTTCATGTATCAGGGATGATACCTAAAAAAAATAAAATAAAATTGAGGTGTGAGAGAAAAACATATTGGGAGGAGAAAAGGAGAAATGGAATGAAGTAAATTATCACCAATCAAGGAGGGAAGAAAAAGCTTCTTCAGTGAAGGAGGAAAGGGAGAATGTGAGAGGGAAAAAGGGAAGCTTACTCTCTTCACATTTGGCTGGAGGGAATGACATGCTCACTCAATTTGGTATGAAAGTATATCTTGCACTACAGAAGGGTAGGGGGGAAGGGGATTGGTGGGGTGAGGGGAATTACAGAAGGGAGGGCAAATGGGACAAGGGAGTAATCAGAAATAAACGCTTTTGAGGAAAGATAAGACCAAAAGAGAGAATAGAATAAATGGGGGGCAGGATAGAATGGAGGGAAATATAGTTAGCCTTACACAACATGACTATTATGGAAGTCTTTTGCAAAACTACACATATATAGCCTATACTGAATTGCTTGCTTTTTCATTGCATTTAATATATTGCTTTCTCAGACAGGATGAGTGGGGAGGGAGGAAGGGAGAGAATTTGAAATTGAAAGTAATAATAATGAATGTTGATAATTGTTTTTGCACATAACTGGGAAATAAGAAAGAGGGAAGCAGGGGATAAGGGAAGGGAAATGTGTGATGGAAGGGCATATTGAGGGAAGTAATAATCAGAATGCAAAGCATCATGTGGGGAGGTGACAGACTGGGAGAAAATTTGGAATACAAAATTTTCTGGAATTAATACTGAAAAATAAAAATAAATAAACAAAAAAAAATTCCAACAGACTCCTTCAATTGACATGATTCTTTTTTCTGCTTAAGTACATTTACATTAATGGCACTTTGAAAGAGTAAACTCTTACCTGCCTGCTGACACACATATTCTTTTTCTTCTTCAGTCTGTTACAATCATATCTAGTACTTGTTGCAGTCCAGGCAATGATAAGAATTTGGCCCCAAATAGAATATAATTTCTTGTTTCATGAATTGTGCTCCTAATTATTGTTTTCATTTTAAAATTTTGTTTCTTGTTGTCCAGTCATTTCAGCTACACCTGACTTTTCATGAACCCTTTCACAGTTTTCTTGGGAAAAATGCTGGGGTTGTTTGTCATTTCCTTCTCCTGCTCATTTTACAGATGTAAAGTTGAAACAAACAATTAAGTGAATTGCCAACAGCTAGTAAGTGTCTTGAACTCACAAAGATGAGTCTGCCTGACCTCAGGCCCCAAACTCTATTGGTTATACCACCCAAATGGTGTCATAAATGAGAAAGAGATTATGGTGTTGCCTAGACTTAGGGGTAAACCACTGAGTAGCACTGTATTTTTTTTTTTCTTGTATTTGTCCTTCATGTTTGAAGAGGACCATGACATCAGAGAAATGATAACATGACTTGCAATTAACTTTATTTTGAGTGAGGAAGACATTAGACCATCCATTAACTTCAACTTTTCCCCTTAATTATATTATTGTATTCCAAATTGTTGCTTTCATTTATCACTATCACTAAGGGGTACTCATTGCCTCTCATTTAAAAAAAAATAAGTATTGAGTCATGTTTCTCTGTTTCTTTGTCTTTAATTAAAAAAAATATCATCTAACAAGTGCTTTCTCAAAAAAGGCAGGGAAGGGCATTACTAGGAAGAGACAAAACTAAGTTCCTACAGATTTTTCTAATGGTGAATTTTTGGAGACAATAACATCAAATTCCTAATTCAAACTTGTTCTGAAGAAGGAGATTTATGCTTGTTATTACAAATTGGAGAAATTTGATATCTTTAACAATTGTTAAACAGAATGAATCAGCTAAATTAATAATGTTACAATTTTACAGGACAGGGGCTTTATTAGTTACCTACTAAGAATGATTCTAATCCTATAGAATATTTTAATTCGTGAAGTCCTAAATTGGGAGGAATAGGAAATTCAAAAACTTTCCAGAATTTCTCAGCAGCGTTCTAGAGTAATGGCATACTTTTAAAATGTTATCCTAGGTATATTAGCAGCAAGAGAAATAACAGATTTTTACCCATTCACATACTCTTGTGTTTAAGTGTGATATAAATCTGCATATGATGACAAAGTCCAAAATACTGGAGGTTGAGAAGATCCCTAATGTTGCATGTAGTCATTTGTTTATGTTCCTAAATTCATTTACAAAGATTCCTTTAGGTTCTAAAACTTTGTAGTTCAGAGCCAGAGGAGTATTCCTGAATACAGGGCAACCCAAGAAAATTGTCTGCCCTCTGGGAGCTAATTAAATTATTTGTTTCTTATTAATGCAAGGCTGTCTCTATTACAGATGGAAGGTATTGCCTTATTCTGCAACTAGTGACAAGATGAATTCATGGTAGCAGAGGCTTTCTTGAAGTGCCCCTTAGGAGAAGGTGTTAATTGGAGCACTAAATTCAATATCATAGAGGGCAAACATTTAGAGACTAAAACTGTTAATTGACTATTCCCAATTTAGTACAAATTCTTGATCCAAATGACCAAAGGCTATCTCTGTTACCTAAAGAGAATTTTATTGACCTTAAAGAGTTAATGCAAAGTGCTTGACTTAGTAGCAATGGAAAATTTATGCAAGGGGAAAATATCTCACTATCTGAAAAAAAAAATAGGTGAGATTTGGCTTTTCCTTACAACATTGTTGCTATAGCTTAAATCTTAAAATGAACTTGCCAGTACATTTCGTTGATGTTGTGAAGGATTTATGTTTCAGAAGCTAAAAAATCTATGCTATGGACATGATTATAGGATTTGAAAGTGCTATGAGGTAAATTATTTCCACTAGGGTATTTGATAATAAGATAAGAGTTGTTTTGGAAAAGATTCAAGACAGTGTCCTAGAAGAGTTAATTTACTTCACAGCAGTAAAGGTTTTATTCCACAGTATATACATTCCAATTTTGACTCATTACTCAGAAAACACCATTCCAAGGCCATTTTCCATAGGTACCATGAACGAGAAGGAGTCTTGGAATCCAGTTACTCTGGTACAGAGATCTCCCAATCATAAAAGGAAATGAGCATAGCCTGGGTAAAACTTAGTCATCTACTTTTAATCATCACTTACATGCACAGTATAAGTCATGCACAGAAACTTGGGCTTTTATAAGATAGAAAACTACATAATGAGGCATTTGCTTATCATATTCTGGTACTTAGGAAAACAGTGTTCATAGATGACTCGAGTCAGGTTTGTTCTCATTAGTTAAGAAGAATCAAACTTTCACAACCAGACAGAGAATGTATACTTCTAAAAGAAGACATAGTCAAAGGTTACCTTATATCGTTAGATCATTAACATAAAGCATCAAGATAAAGTAGTCAGACACAGTGATGGAGGGATTTTTTCAATATTTACAGTAATTTAACTGAGGAGTTTTATGTAGGCTTAAATCTTTGGCTTTCTAGGTTATGGTAATATCTGATAATCAGTTCATGCTTTCCATTTTTTTTTAATTTAAATATCATTGGACTTTACATGTCATACTAATGTTTTCAAAGTTCTTTGAATCAATTATTCTATTTGATCTTTAAAGTTACACCTTAGTAAAATAATATCAGAATCCACAGAATGTAAGACTAAAAGAGATTAAAGAATTTATTCAGTATGATTTATAGTATCTAGGCAAGAAAGAATTTGAACTTAGCATGTAGACAGGATCCCCAAGATTACTATAAATTAGAGTCATTTCTAGAAACAGCTCTATGGTACTGTGCAGCAATAATACCAATATAAAATAATCTATAACCTTGGTATTATTAGAATATGTTTATTACTTTAAAAATAATTTGTCCACTTATCATAACTGATTCCTTTTTGCTTGAAACCTAAATTTTGTGATTGCATTACTTGAATAACCTGTTTTATATGAGTTTTTCCATGACTTTTTTGTGTGACAAGATAAGTACCTATATATAGAATAATAAAGTAAGCACCATATGTCTATTCTTAAACAACTGAAAAATATAAGTAGACTCTTCCATAATATAGACCAACAATAAAAAGGAATTATAAAAAGTCAGTAATTTTGAAGCAGACTAACAATCAAATTTTGTGGCAAGCAGTTTAGAAAAGCTTGCAGCTAAAACCAAACACACATGAACACACACATACACACAGAGAGACCTAAGACCTAAGTTTGCAACATGTTCCCAGAATTTTAAGAAACCTGTGTTGGATTTATTTAGGGCAGAACTTATTGAAGGAGATTTGCTAGATGGTCCCTTTAAAATGACATCAATAGCCTCTAGCTGAGTGAAAGAAGTATAAGTATAATTAGTGTTCCTATCCACTAGTTAACATACGTAACAGTGAATCAGCTTAACAGGAGCAGTTCATGTTACATAAGGGAAAGTCACAATCTTACTTGGTCTCTTTATCCTCATTTCTGCAGTTACAGGACTGTAATAGGTTACCTGTTTCATCCTTTCCTGCTTTATATGTGTGAGATACTTCAGGACTTCCTGATTTCAGGTATAGTCCTTGGATAATATAACTTTTTCCTCCCATCATCATTCATTATGGAAAACTAAGTAGCTAAATCAACTGATGTACTATGTGGCAGATCATATGTTGGGCTCTATGAATGCAAAGACAAAAATGAATCCACTTACCTTAAAGAAGTAGAGGTTTAAGAGAGTGGGAAATATTATGAACATACATATACACATACATGTGTACATGAACATGTATGTGCCTATATGTAAAATACACAAATGTGAAGAATGTGTGTGTATAATTATAGGAAAGGAGCAGAATCTTGAAGAAAGATTCTTGTAGAATGCCATGATTGTTTTAAAGGGAAAAAAGGAATTCAAAGAAACAGATGTAAAGAGAAAATGCAGTTCAAGCATGGAGAACAAAATTAGTATAAAACTAGAGCTACTGGATGCATAGTGGTTGAGTAATAACAAGAAATTCAAATAGACAATAGATTATAGGAAATGGGGTATTACGTGCTATTGACAAAGTAGATATATGCTAGATTGCGAAGAATTACAAATGTCAAACTGAGGATATATAAACATAAATACATATACAAATAGATGCATACATAATGTTTGTAGATGACAAATAATTAACAAAAGAGAATAAATCCAATTCATTTTGACAAGTCTCATAAAAGAAACAAGAGTGAATAATTGATTGGGAATGAAAATATACATAAATGAAAAACATCTTTGAAGAAGAGAAACAAAAAACAATAATAGTAAAAGAAAACTTGATCTCCATAGTGGCAAACCTTGGTGTTGAAAGCAAGAAGTGTAGCGACAACTTATAAATTATAGATCTCCTAGAAAATGGGAGGAAGTAACTGAACACTCTAACTCAACAAACAACAATAATAGCAACTTCCAGAAATTTGCGAATAAGGAAAACAAATTATCAATTGAAAGCATCTTGAGATCACAACCAGATAAACACCACCACCAACAACAAAAACATAAAAACACAAATGAATCTAAGATACAGACTACCAGAAAATTATTGATTAAACATAACAATTTCAATGAAAACCAACAAATTCTGTAAAGAATCAGAATAAGTGCGGTAAAATAAAAAGGCAAATGAATTTGCATAACACAAAACTATTGTCTTTCCATCAGAAACTATATGAAACTATATCTTCAAAAGGTTCCAAACAGCAACCTAATGTGTTATGCCCTGTAAACCCTACCCTAATAACTTTTTTTAAAAAACAGGTTCAATAAAAGAGATTTTTTAATGCTTTCTAGAAAGAAACTAGACAGAAAGGCAATTATATGCTTTTCAAACACTGCATGTAATTCAAATATAAGAACAACAAACACACAGAGTAATCATGGACAACAACAACAAAATAATGAGAAACCAAGAAGTGATTTCTTTTTAAAACTACACAGGAAGGAGGAATGAAAGGAGTAGTCAAAAACCAAAAAGGATGGTGGAGAAACAGATTTGAAATATCCCAGACCAAACCTTATAATATCATTTTCCAAGCGAATCAGTATTTTGGGAGGACAAAATCACAGAACAAGAGAGTCCATTAAAAGGGAGAAGAGAAATATGTTGTTTAAACAAATCAAGTCAAAACTTTAAAATTAAAGGAATTTAATTCCCCTGGTCTTTTGGGAAAAAGAAAGAGAACTCATAGAAGTTAGGAAGCAAAGGAATAGAATTTTAACAAAAGGAAAATATGATGAAGAAAATTTCATTACAATATTGTTAATAATGATTCTATGAGTAAAGCAGTATAAGCCATAAACAAAGATGAAAACTATACAGTGGATGACGTGAAAATAAAAGGAATAATTATTTTTTTTTAAATAAAAGTTTTATAGAGGGTAAAGGGAAACCTGAAATACTTGTAGCAGGCAAACTATGAGGTTATAAGTAGCTATATTTCTTTTTTTTTAATGTTTTACAATCATTTCCTTAAAGTTAAGATTTTATTCCCCTCCACCCTTCCCTCAATACCCCCCCACCGCATGACAGCATACAATTCTGTTTAGGTTCTACATATACTTTCCTATTGAGCACATTTTCACTATATTCATGCTATGTAGTCGAACTAAAATAAATGGAAGAAATCATACAACAAATCAACACATAATACACTGAAACCCACCCAGCCACAAACATGATCTGCTACATTCTGCAAGTGACTTCCACATTTCTTTCTCTGAGTGTGGAAGGCATTTTGCCTTAGAAGACAGACATTAGGATTTTTTTTTTCGCAGTAAGTTCTTGTGTTATTACAAAGTTCCAAGTCTACCAGAAAAAACTCTCGCACACTGTGGTCGTTGCTGTGCACAAAGTTCTCCTGGTTCTGCTCCTTTCGCTCAGCATCAGATCATATAAGTCCTTCCAGGCCTCCCTGAAGTCTTCTTGTTCATCATTTCTTATGGCACAATAGTACTCCATTACATTCATATACCATAATTTATTCAGCCATTCCCCAATTGATGGGCATCCCCTTGACTTCCAGTTTTTGGCTACCACAAAGAGTGCTGCTATAAATATTTTTGTATACGTGGGACCCTTTCCCGTTTTTATAATCTCTTGGGGATACAATCCTAGTAGTAATATTTCTGGGTCAAAGGGTAGGCACATTTTTGTAGCCCTTTGGGCATAGTTCCAAACTGTTCTCCAGAAGGGTTGGATGATCTCACAGCTCCACCAACAATGAATTAGTGTTCCAACTCTCCCACATCCTCTCCAGCATTTATCATTTTCTTGTTCTGTCATGTTTGCCAATCTTACAGGTGTGATGTGGTACCTCAGAGTTGTTTTGATTTGCATCTCTCTAATCAATAGTGATTTAGAGCACTTTTTCATATGATTATATATATTTTTGATTTCTTCCCCTGAAAATTGCTTGTTCATATCCTTTGACCATTTATCAATTGGGGAATGACTTGTATGGTTATATATTTGAGTCAGTTCTCTATATATTCTAGAAATGAGGCCTTTATCCCCAAGCTAAGCTGTAAAATTTTTTTCCCAATTTACTACATCCCTCCGAATTTTGGCTGCATTGGGTTTGGTTGTGCAAAAACTTTTCAGTTCAAAGTAATCAAAATTATCCATCTTGCATTTCATAATGCTTTCTATCATTTCTTTAGAAAAAAATTCTTCCCCTCTCCATAAATCTGATATTATATTATTCCTTGCTTCTCCAGTTTATTCATGGTATCAATCTTTATACCTAAATCATGTACACATTTGGACTTTATTCTTGTGTACGGTGTCAGGCATGGGTCTATGCCTAATTTCCTCCACACAGTTAACCAGTTTTCCCAGCAATTTTTGTCGAACAATGAGTTCTTATCCCAGAAGCTGGGATCTTTGGGTTTATCAAACAGGAGGTTGCTATATTCCTTGCCTACTGTGTCTTGAGTGCCAAGCCTATTCCATTTCTCTACCCCTCTGTTTCTTAGCCAATACCAAGTAGTTTTGATAATTGCTGCTTTATAATACAATTTGAGGTCTGGTAGCGCTAGGCCTCCTTCCCAAGCATTTCTTCTCATTAGTCCCTTTGATATCCTGGACCTTTTGTTTTTCCAAATGAATTTTTATATTATTTTATCCAGCTCTAGAAAATAATTATCTGATAGTTTAATTGGTATAGCACTAAATAAGTAGATTAATTTGGGTAGAATTGTCATTTTTATTATATTAGCTATCCATGAACAACTGATGTTTTTCCACTTACTTACATCTGAATTTATTTTTGCCAAAAGTGTCTTGTAATTGTGTTCATATAATCCCTGGGTTTGTTTTGGCAGGTAAACTCCTAAGTATTTTATAGTGTCTACTCTAGCTTTAAATGGGATTTCTCTTTCTATCTCTTGGAGCTGGACTTTGTTGCTAATATATAGGAATGCAGAAGATTTGTGTGGGTTTATTTTGTAACCTGCAACTTTGCCAAAGTTGTTTATTATTTCAAGTAGCTTTTTACTTGAATCTCTGGGATTCTCTAAATATATCATCATATCATCTGCAAAGAGTGATAACTTAGTTTCTTCTTTGGCTATTTTTATTCCTTCAATTTCTTTATCTTGTCTAATTGCTACCGCTAACATTTCTAGTAACATATTGAATAATAATGGTGATAATGGGCATCCTTGTTTCACCCCTGACCTTATTGGAAATGCCTCTAGCTTATCTCCATTGCATATAATGCTTGCTGAAGGTTTTAGGTAGATACTGCTTATTATTTTATGGAAAGTTCCCTTTATTCCTATGTTCTCCAGTGTTTTTAATAGGAATGGGTGTTGTATTTTGTCAAAAGCTTTTTCTGCATCAATTGAGATAATCATGTGGTTTTTGTTGGTTTTGTTGTTGATATGATTGATAATGCTAATAGTTTTCCTAATATTGAACCAGCCCTGCATTCCTGGCATGAAACCTACCTGATCATAATGTATTATTCTCTTGATTAGATGCTGTATTCGTTTTGCTAAAATCTTGTTGAAAATTTTTGCATCTATATTCATTAGAGAAATTGGTCTATAATTTTCTTTTTCTGTTTTATCTCTTCCTGGCTTGGGTATCAAAATCATATTTGTATCATAGAAAGAATTTGGGAGTACTCCTTCTTCCCCAATTTTCCCAAATAGTCTACATAGTATTGGAATTAACTGTTCTTTAAAGGTTTGATAGAATTCACTTGTGAATCCATCTGGTCCTGGAAACTTTTTCCTAGGGAGTTCCTTGATGGCTTGTTCAATTTCTTTTTCTGAGATGGGGTTGTTTAAGTACTCAATTTCCTCTTCTGTTAATCTGGGCAATTTGTATTTTTTAATATATTCATCCATCTCACTTAGATTATCGAATTTGTGGGCATAAAGTTGGGCAAAATAATTTCTAATTATTGTTTTAATTTCCTCTTCATTGGAGGTGAGTTCACCCCTTTCATTTTTAATATTACTAATATGATTTTCTTCTTTCTTTTTTTTAATCAAATTGACCAAAGGTTTATCAATTTTATTAGTTTTTTTCATAAAACCAACTATTGGTTTTATTTATTAATTCAATAGTTTTCTTAATTTCAATTTTATTAATCTCTCCTTTGGTTTTCAGTATTTCTAATTTGGTATTTTCTTGGGGATTTTCAATTTGTTCTTTTTCTAGCTTTTTCAGCTGCATACCCAAGTCATTGATCTCCTCTTTCTCTATTTTATTTATGTAGGCATTCAAAGATATAAAACTTCCCCTAAGAACTGCTTTTGCAGTATCCCATAAGATTTGGTAGGTTGTCTCATTATTGTCATTCTCTTGAATGAAGTTGTTGATTGTTTCTATGATTTCTCCTTTAACCCATTCCTTCTTTAGGATTAAATTATTTATTTTCCAACTGATTTTTGCTTTATCTTTCCATGGCCTTTTATTACATATAATTTTTATTGCATTATGATCTGAGTAGGATGCACTGATTATCTCTGCCTTTCTGCACTGGATTTTGAGATTTTTATGTCCTAGTACATGGTCAATTTTTGTAAATGTTCCATGTACTGCTGAGAAAAAGGTATATTCCTTTCTATTCCCATTCAATTTTCTCCAAAGATCTATCATATCTACCTTATCTAGAGTTTTATTTACCTCCTTAACCTCTTTCTTGTTTATTTTGAGGTTAGATTTACCAAGTTCAGAAAGAGGGAGGTTGAGGTCCCCCACTAGTATAGTTTTGCTGTCAATTTCTTCCTTCAACTCCCTCAATCTCTCCTCTAAGAATCTGGATGCTATACCACTTGGAGCATACATGTTTAGTAATGATATTGCTTCATTGTCTATGGTGCCTTTTAGCAGGATATCGTTTCCATCCTTATCCCTTTTGATTAGATCTATTTCTGCTTTTGCTTTGTCTGAGATTAGGATTGCTACTCCTGCCTTTCTTACATCAGCTGAAGCACAATATATTCTGCTCCATCCTTTAACCTTTATCCTATGTGTATCCCCCCGTTTCAAATGTGTTTCTTGTAAGCAGCATATTGTTGGATTATGGCTTTTAATCCATTCTGCTATCCGTCTCCGTTTTATGGGAGAATTCATTCCATTCACATTCACAGTTATGATTACAATCTGTGTATTTCCCTCCATCTTCTTTCCCACCATTTGTGCTTTTAGCTCTGCTGTCTCCCTTCCCCTCCTCACTAGTATTTACTTTTCACCTCCTCTTGCCGCCTTCCCCTCTTTCTTTTAGCCCCCCTCCCTTTTACTCCCCTTTACTCTTATTGCTTCTTCCCTCCCTTTTGCCTCCCTCACCTTTCTTCCCCCTTCCCCTCCCACTGCTTATAGAGCTAGTTGGGATTTTCTACTTAAGTTTATTGTTCCATCCTTTAAACAAATCCGATGAGAGTACCTTTCACACAATGCTCATCTCCCTCCCCTCTTTCCCTCTACTATGATTTTGTACTTCTTCTTGTGATGTAATTTGCCATTTCCTGCTTCCTCCTTTTCACACCTCCTATTACACTCCCTTCTCATACTTAAATCACATTTTTTTATCATGATATCATTTATTTTATACCCGCTCCCCCTATGCTTATCCCTTTTATATTTCTTAATAGACGCACAGTTCTCGAGATAAACAGATATCATCTTCCCTTATAGGGAGGTGAACAACTTGCCCTCATTGAGTAGCAAGATGTTCCCCCTCCCCACTGTTTACCTTTTTATGATTCTCTTGAGACCTGCATTTGAAGATCGAATTGTCTATTAAGTTCTGGTGTTTTGGTCAGGAAACTCTGGAATTCCCTTACTTCATTGAATGAATTTCTCCTTGCCTGAAATGTTATGCTGAACTTTGCTGGGTAGTTGATCCTTGGTTGCAGTCCCAGCTCCTTTGCCTTACGGAATATTGGGTTCCAATGCTTTCGATCTTTTAATGTAGAAGCTGCAAGGTCCTGTGTAAGCCTGATTGTATCTCCTTGATATTTAAATTGTTTCTTTCTGGCTGCTTGTAATATTTTCTCCTTCACTTGATAGCTCTGGAATTTGGCAACTATATTTCTTGGGGTTTTGAGTTTGGGGTCCCTTTCAGGAGGGGAACAGTGGATTCTTTCGATGACTATTTTGCCCTCTGAATCTAGTACTTCTGGGCAGTTTTCCTTGATGATTTCCTGGAAGATATTGTCCAGGCTCTTTTCTCCATCCTGGGTTTCTGGCAGGCCAATAATTCTTAAGTTTTCTCTTCTGGATCTATTTTCCAGGTCAGTTGTTTTTCCAATTAGATATTTTACATTTTCTTCTATCTTTTCATTCTTTAGATTTTGTTTGACTGATTCTTGCTATGTCATTGAGTCGTTAGTTTCTACTTGCCCAATTCTAATCTTCATCACATTGTTTTCTTCTGTTAACTTTTGTGTCTCTTTTTCCATCTGCCCAATTTTTCATTTTAATAAGCTATTTTCTCCAGTTAATTTTTGTACTTCCTTTTCCATTTGGCCTTTCAGGAATTTATTTTCTCCAGTTAATTTTTGAACTTCTTTTTCCATTTGTTCAATTTTCCTTTTCAGGGAGATGTTCTCATCAGTGAATTCTTTCTTAATAATTTTAAAATCATTGGCCAGTTTATCTTCTATTTCCTTCTTCAGCTGTTCCAGGAGAGCTGCTTGTACTTGCGAGTAGTTCATAGTCCCTTCTGAAGTTTCAGATGGAAGTACAGTATCAGCTGTGAACTCTTTGGGGCTTGTGTTTTGGTCCTTATCCCCATAGAAAGATTCTATGGTTCTTTCGGCCCTCTTCTTTTTCCTGTTCATGATTTTGATTTGAGTGTTGTGGCTTCTGGTTCTCTCAGTCAGAAGCTGGAAAACTTTTTGCTGAGCTGATGTGTGAAAAAGCTAAAAGCAGGTATTTTTTTTGGTGTTTCCCTGATCATCCCTGGGTTTAGCTTGTTAAGTGTGGGAAAGGAGTGGTCTGGTCCCAGGAGATTTTCTCAACTGAATTGAGGCAAAGGCAAGCTCAGGGGCTGGTAATCCCAACTGCCCTATTGTCTTTCTGATTCCCCTGGACAGCTGAGGCACGCCTAGATGCTAATGCGTGTTCCCAACCCTCCTGGGGCTCCTCTCCTGGTGCTGAGGCTTGCCTGGGTCCTAGTGCGAATTTTCTCTAACCTGGGTCCTCTGTCCTTCCGGTTTGCCTCTGCTACCGTATGAGGAATCCCCCTTAGCTATTTTCCTGTCTCAGGTGTTATGAGACTATTGGTCTCCTTCTTCTAATTCTACTGATCTGGGGTTTTTCTGGGGAGATATTTTATGGTTCTTTCACAGTCATCAAGGGGGAAGGAGAGAGCATTAGCTGATCACTCCACCATCCTGGCTCCCGGAAGTTCAAGTAAGTGACCTACCGGAGTCCAGTCTTCAGGCTGAAGGTCTCAGGAGCTGCTGCCCTGATATCTGGCGCTCCGCGGCTCTCACTGACTCGGTCGGGCTTGTCTCCCGCCCCAGGTGCCACTCCTCTGGTTCCGCCCGCCACCCAGGTTTCTCGGATCTCCTCCACTCCGCTGCACTGGCCATGCTGCGCTGGCCATGCTGCACTGTGCGCTGTGGGCTCACCCCGGCAGAACAGATCCCTCCCGTGGACCTTCCAGTCCCACATGAGCTCCGAATCCATCACCGTCTGCCTCCCACTCGATTCCGCACCTCCAAAATTTGGTCAGATTCTCCTTTCAGAGGTACCTGGACAAGTTTGACCGAGAGCTCAGGTGAGTCGCTGCTCTCACTCCTCCATCTTGACCTAAGTAGCTGAGAGAGAAGCACCAGCATCTGGGTTTTCAAAGCTGGAGTTCTCCTTAACTGTTGTGCAGTCTCCTCTGGCCCAACTAACCCTTCAAATGAGGAATAATTATTTTTGTATATACTTAATATTAAATTTCTCCCCAGTCACATAAAAAAACATTTTAACTTTTGTTTTTAAAGCTTAGATTTCCAAATTATTTCCCTTCCTTCTTCTTCTTCCCCCCACCCCATTAGTGAGATGGCAAGTAAATTCATTTGACTATATGTGCCTGTGTATGTATACATATGTAGTCATGCAAAACATATACATGATAGGCATGTTGTGAAAGAAAACATAGACAAAAAAAATCAAGAAAAATCAAACAAAGAAAAAAGCCTCGAAAATAAATATGCAATGGTCTCAGGTCAACGAATAGCTCCAAAGGATTTTGAAAATCAAGCAAGAGAGGTAGAGGAAAAATTGGGAAGAGAAATGAGAACAATGCAGAAAAACATCAAAAGCAAGTCAACAACTTCTGTAAGGAGACACAAAGCATTGCTGAAGAAAATAACACCTTAAAAATTAGGTAACTCAATTGGTAAAAGAAGTCCGAAAAACCAAGGGGGAGAAGAATTCGTTTGATTTTTTTTGTTGTTGTTGTTTTCTTCTGTTTTGTTTTTTAATAAAAATTTATTTATTTAACTTTTTACATTCATTTTCACAAAATTTGGGGTTCCAAATTTTCTCCCCTTTTATCCCCTCCCCCCACCCCCATACACCAAGCAATCTAATTTTCCCTATCACCAATCTGCCCTCTCTTCTATCATCTCTCCCTTCTCTTCTCTCCATCTTCTCTTTTGTCCTATAGGGCCAGATGACTTTCTATTCCCCATTAACTGTATTTCTTATTTCCCAGTAGCAAGAACAATACTAAACAGTTGTTCCTAAAACTTTGAGTTCCAAATTCTCCCCATCCCTCCCTCCCTACCCATTCCCTTTGGGAAGGCAGGCAATTCAATATAGGACATATCTGTGTAATTTTGCAAATGACTTCCCTGATAGTCGTGTTGTGTAAGACTAACTGAATTACCCTCCATCCTACCCTGCCCCTCATTGTTTCTCTTCTGTCTTTTGATCCTGTCCCTCCCCAAGTGTTGACTTCAAATTGCTATCCCCTCCCATTGCCCTCCCTTCCATCATCCCCCCACCTGCTTATCTCCTTCTCCCCAACTTTCCTATATTGTAAGATAGGTTTTCATACTAAAATGAGTGTGCATTTTATTCCTTCCTTTAGTCGAATGTGATGAGGGTAAACTTCTTGTTTTGTTTTTTTTTTCTCAGCTCTCCTCTTTTTCCCTCCACTAAAAAGTCTCCTATTTGTGTCTTGAATGAGATATAATTTACCCCATTCCATTTCACCCTCTTTCCTCCCACTACATTTCTCTCTCACCATTAACCTTAATTTCTTTTAAGATATGGTCCCATCCTATTCAATTCACTCTGTGCTCTCTGTCTCTGCATGTTCATGCATATATATGTGTGTTTATGTGTGTGTTTATAATACTACCAGCTACCCAGATACTCAACTTTTAAGAGTTACAAATATTGCCTTTCTATGTCAGAACGTAAACAGTTCACTTTTGGTAAGTCCTTTATGACTTCTCTTTCCTGATTACTTTTTCATGCTTCTTCTCATTCTTGTGTTTGAAGGTCAGATTTTCTTTTCAGCTCTGGTCTTTTCATCAAGAATGCTTGAAAGTCCTCTGTTTCATTGAAAGGTCATATTTTCCCCTGAAGTATTATACTCAGTTTTGCTGGGTGGGTGATTCTTGGTTTGAATCCTAGTTCCTTTGACTTCTGGAACATCCTATTCCACGCCCTTTGATCCCTCATTGTAGAAGCTACTAGATCTTGAGTTATCCTGATTGTATTTCCACAATACTGGAATTGTTTCTTTCTTGCTGCTTGCAATATTTTCCCCTTGACCTGGGAATTCTGGAATTTGGCCACAATGTTCCTAGGAGTTTCTCTTTTTGGATCCCTTTCAGGCGGTGATCGATGGATTCTTTCAATACTTATTTTGCCCTCTGGTTGTAGAATATAGGGCAGTTTTCCTCGATAATTTCATGGAAGATGATGTCTAGGCTCTTTTTTTGATCATGACTTTCAGGTAGTCCCATAATTTTTAAATTGTCTCTCCTGGATCTATTTCCCAGGTCAGTTGTTTTTCCCATGAAATATTTCACATTCTCTTCCATTTTTTCATTCTTTTGGTTTTGTTTGGTGATTTCTTGGTTTCTCAAAAAGTCATTAGCCTCCATCTGTTCCATTCTAATTTTGAGAGAACTATTATCATCAGTGAGCTTTTGAACCTCTTCTTCATTTTGACTAATTCTGCTTTTGAAAGCATTCTTCTCCTCATTGGCTTTTTGAACCTCTTTTGCCAATTGAGCTAGCCTATTTTTCAAGGTGTTATTTTCTTCAGCATTTTTTGGGGTCTCCTTTAGCAAGGTATTGACCCATTTTTTCATGCTTTTCTTGCATCTCTCTCATTTCTCTTCCCAGTTTTTTCCTCCACCTGTCTAACTTGATTTTCAAAATCCTTTTTGAGCTCTTCCATGGCCTGAGCCCACTGGACATCCACCTGGGATGTCTGGGATACACAGGCCCCGACCTCCACGTTTTCCTTGATGGTAAGAATAATTCCTCATCATCAGAATTGAAAGGCATGAACATCTGGATCCCCTCAAAGTAGCTCTCTATAGTCTTATTTTTCTTCCCTTTTCTTGGCATTTTCCCAGCCAGTTACTTGACTTCTGAGATTCCTGTCCACCCCCACCTAGATCTGTCCAGCTAGTGCTTGGGGTCTGAGATTCAAATGGGCTTTCCAGGGCAGGTGCGGCTGTTATTCAATGTGAGCTTAAGTTCTGGTGCTCAGGTGGGGGCAGGGCCACCTCCCAGGCTCAGTTCCCCCAGGGGCTCTGTGCATAGACCTTCAGTAATGGGGTAAGTGGGGGAAGGACCATCTCCCAGGCTCATTTCCCTCAGAGGCTTTATGCAGACACCTTTAGTAATGGGGTGGGTGGGGGCAGGGCTGTCTCCCAGGCTCACTTTCCTCAGGGGGTTTGTGTAGAGACCTTCTGTAATGACCCTGAACTTCTGCCTGCCTGCTGGAGAAGTCCCTGGCCGGGCTGCCGCTGCTGCCTCTGCCACTGCCTCTGCCGCTCCCTCCGCCACTGCCTCCTGATGGGGCCCAAGTCACTGAGACACCCCGGTCCCCTCTTGGCCAACCGAGACGTCTCTCTCACTGACCTCTAGTGCCTGTGGGCAGAGGACCTTCCTGGCCACCACAGATTCTGTCCCTGAAGCTTGCTCAGATCTGTTCCTCTGGGGCCGTGTCCAGGGCAGCACAGCGGTGGACTCTACTGTCCGGGGTGCGATGGACCCTAGGGAACGGCTCTACAGGGCTCTCTGAAACAGATATCTCTTCCACTGTGTTTCTACGAGCCTTGCAGTGATCCAGAATTCGTGGGGAGTTCTTCCTGCAGGAAATATATGGACTGTAGGTTTGGAGCTAGCATACAAGAGTCTTTCTACTCCACCATCTTGGCTCTACCCCCCCCAGAAGAATTCTTTAAAAACCAGAGTGAGGCAAATGGAAAAGGATTTTCAGAAGATCACTGAAGAAAATAGCTCTTCTAAATTTAGAATGGAGCAGATGAAAGCTAATGACTGCATGAGAAAACATGAAATTACAAAACAATATCAAAAGAAAGAAAAAATAGAAGATAATGTAAAATATCTCATTGGAAAAACAACTGACCTGGAAAATAGATCCAGGAGAGAAAACTGAAAACTTATAGGATCACCTGAAAGCCATGACAAAAAAAAAGAGCCTAGACATCATCTTTTATGAAATTATCAAGAAAACTGCCCTGAGATTCTAGAACCAGAGGGCAAAATAAGTATTGAAGGAATCCATCGATCACTGCCTGAAAGAGATCCAAAAAGAGAAACTCCTAGGATCATTGTGGCCAAATTCCAGAATTCCCAGGTCAAGGAGAAAGTATTGCAAGCAGCTAGAAACAATTCCAGTATTGTGGAAATACAATCAGGATAACACAAGATCTAGCAGCTTCTACATTAAGGGATCAAAGTGCGTGGAATGGGATATTCCAGAAGTCAAAGGAACTAGAACTAAAGCCAAGAATCACCTATCAGCAAAACTGAGTACAATTCTTCAGGGGGAAAATGGTCTTTCAGTGACATAGAGGACTTCCAAGCATTCTTGATGGAAAGACCAGAGCTGAAAAGAAAATGTGACTTTTAAACACAAGAATCAAGAGAAGCATGAAAAGGTAAACAGCAAAGAGAAATCATAGGGGACTTAGTAAGTTGAACTCTTTACATTCCTAGATGGAAGGACAATATTTTTAACTCTTGAAACTTTTTTCAGTATCTGGGTAGTTGGTGGGATTACACACACACACACACACACACACACAGCACAGCCCAGGATGAGTTGAATAGGATAGGATCATATCTTAAAAAAATGCAATTAAGGGGTGATAGAGAAATATATTCAGAGGAGAAAGGAAGAAATGGAATGGGTCAAATTATCTCTCATAAAAGAGGCAAGTATAACTTGCCTATAAGGCTTTTCAGTGGAGGGAGAAAGGGGGGAGATGAGAAAAAAATATGAAGCTTACTCTCATCACATTCGACTAAGGGAAGGAATAAAATGCACACTCATATTGGTATGGAAACCTATCTTACAATGCAGGAAAGTGGGAGTGTAGGGGATAAGCAGGGTCGGGGGGATGATGGAAGGGAAGGCAATGGGAGGAGGGAGCAATTAGACCTCAACACTCTTGGGGAAGGAGAGTGTCAAAAGAAAGTGTAGAAGAAATGGGGAGTAGGATAGGATGGAGGGAAATACAGTTAGTCTTGCAAAACACGACTATTATGGAAGTCGTTTCCAAGACTACACAGATATGGCCTATATTGAATTTCTTGCCTTCCCAATGGGGTGACTGGGGAGGGAGGGAGGAAGAAAAGTTGGAACTCAAAGTTTTAGGGATAATTGTCGAGTATTGTTCTTGCATACAACTAGCAAATAAGAAATACAGGTAATGGGGTATGGAAATTTATCCCACCCTACAGGACAAAGGAGAAGATGGGGATAAGGGAAGGGAGGGATGCTAGAAAGGAGGGCAGATTGCTAATAGGGGTAATTAGAATGCTTGGCTTTTTGGGGTGAGAAGAGGGGAGAAATGGTGAGAAAGTTGGAACTAAAAATTTTGTGGAAATGAATGTTGGAAACAACTATATATATATATATATATATATATATATATATATATATATATATATATATATATATATAAGCATTTGAATGGGAAAAACTATATCAAATTTTCCCGATATATATAACATCAAAGAAATGTAAAATTATATGTAGTATATGACTGTAATTGAAATAATATATAGAATATATTTGTATACAATATATACACAAATATATGCATACACACACACACACACACACACACAAACTACTTAAATATCTTCAATATTGTTTTCCAAATTTAATTTATTGATTTGCTTTGATAATAATGAAGCTTAAAAATTTAATGGGAGAATTTTTTTTTTACCCTGTATAATTCTGTTTGCTTTTTATTTGTGTGTGTGTGTGTGTGAAAGATACTGAGAGAAAAATACACATAGTCTATAAATATATGTATGTCACTTTCTCCTTTTCCTATTTGTTCTAACTGGATTTTATATACTCTGGCTCCTTTTCAAATAATCATTGTGGAATATGGAATTATTCAAAAGCATTTTGGCTAATGGTAATAACATTTATATTATTCCTTTCATTTTAGACACAACAATAGTGAAGCAGATAATGTAAGTTCTTTCACGGGTTGAATATCTACACTTTTGTCCTTTCTGTTGTCCTTTCCTTATTTCAAAGTGGACACTACTAAAATTATCCAGGAATTTTGTTTTAACCAGCCTTTACCTAGTATTTTAGTTTTAAACTCCTTACAAATCCCATTTCAACATACCACAACACCCCCTCCCCGCAAAAATGATATTTTGTTCTCAAGCCTCTGCTTAAGAAAATATCTGAGAAAGGCATTTAGGCTTGTCTAATACTCAGGCTTTTGGGGACATTCATTTGTTGTGATTTTTGCCTGTTTGTACTAATAATTGATTCAATAAATGCGATCATTTAGGTCTGAAAAGACACTCCATATTTAGATTCCACAGTTACTTTAATACATGGGAAGAGTTTGCCAATGACACATTGCAAAAGAAATGGACTGAGACAGCACAATCTTTTTCAGTAAACATATTCACTTGTCAAAATGAGAAGCACCTTCTTTGCCCCTGTGAAATAACAACAATGACATTATGTTGTATTTGTTCAGAAATGCTCAATTAAATACTTTATAATTATTACTTAAGATATATTGTACATGTATTTTGTTTTTGACATAACATAATTTCTACCAGCATCCCCCTTTATTAGGTAGTAAAAAAGAAAAAAGGAAGGGGTACAATAGTAATTTAAATTGAAAGACCTTTCTTATTCTTTAATGGGCTCATATGATTTGCTTAAATCACCTGGAAGCCTAAGTCACATGTGGTGGGAGGAGTTTGCTGAATAGACAGAACAGGAAGGGTGGAGCAGAACCAGTAGGAAGGGAGTGAGCGTGGTCAGGTAAGAGGGGACAGGATGCAGGTAGACAGGGGAAGGTTAAGCTTCCTGAGTGTTTGCCTGTGAAAAGGCTCAGGCTAAAGGGGTCAGGGTTGTGGATGGGTGCGGGTGGGGAGAGGAGACTTGAGAATCACTTTACTCTCTGCCATGATCATGTTTATTAACTTGTTGGGCACAATGATGAATTTTGTATTCTGTTGTGGGATTTGGCTTTCTGATGTCTAAATAAATGTTTTTATTCTGCCTCAATAAGGAGAGTCATTTATATTTTGTGATTGGGAACTATACTGTCATACTCACAATCACCACCAGTGCTGTGAATTTTGCCTTGGTGATACATTTGGTGTCACAAACCAGATAACAGGATATAAAATCTCTATTTGGAGGAAGAAAGGATTTAGAGGAAGAAACTAGTATCCCAGATTGGGACAATTTAAGTTTTTCCTCACCAGTCAGAGAATGGTCCAAAAGTATGGGACTCTGTGAAAACAGGGAAGTGAGGTTACATGAGGGGGAACCTGGAGATGTGGAAAGGTGTTTGCAAGAAATACCAATAAAACCAGGGGAGGATTTGGCAGAAGTAGGTAGGAGAGGCTGGAATTTGTTAATGAGTTAGTGTATTATGTATAAAAACAGAGACAAGCTGTTTAAGGAAAAAAATCAGATAGAAAAAGCATTAGTTTGCTTGGAAATTCTCAGCCTTTGGGCTCTCCATTACAAGAGCAGCCTGGGTTGGGGAGTTCTCAGGTGGAAAGAAAGGCTACTGATTTAGCAAAGAAGAGGTTGAAGGCTAACAAAAAAAATGTGCATATGATATTTGTACAAACCCAGACTAGTTGCCATAGTGACTAAGGAAGTGAAATAATTTTAGAGGGAGATATTTTTCAGGCAGAAGCCCACCCAATATTGATGCAGAAACAGGAGAACCAAGGAAGTAATACAATATTTAATGAAATAATTGATTTTTGTCATCAGGAGGTCACAGAAATTTTCAGTCAATTCACCCAAAGGATGGGAGAATCATTCATATCTTGAATGATGAAAATCCATGATGAAGGACTTGGGGGAATATCTATAGACAGTGTAGACTATCTGAAGTTTGCATGTTTTAGAATCCTTTTGTACAGTAAACTTTTAGAGATTACAATATGCAAGGTGGTAACAATGCAACAAATCTGTTAGGTTTGGCTGCAGAAGACTGCAGCAGGCAGTAACCAACTGACTCTTTGTGGTCTAGTGGAGAGAGACCCTGATATTTACTTAGGGACTGTATAAGAAAGTTAAGTGAAAACTGCCACAGGGATCAGAAATGAACATGCATACCATGATACCGCCTTTGCAGTTTCTCATAGGAATCTAATAGTAAATACTTCTAATAGTGAATCCAATAGTGATACTTAGAAGCACTTTATTTTGACTCTAATAATTGGGGAAATAGGGCACCCTCTTTCAGAGGTCCTGAACAAGATTTTACAGTTAAGTGACTTAGGGGCCTGGGAAAAAGACAAAATCCCTGGAAAGAAAAGAGTAAGTAACTAGTGGATTCAAAATCAGAATAAATTGACAAGAGGAGAATTGTTTACTGCTCTATTGGGATCAGCATAGATGGTATTCCAACTAATGAACTATACAGAATGTACCAAGAAAAAGGACTTGATACTAGACAAAATAGAAAAGTAAGAACTTCCCCTATAGATCCTGCTGAACCCTTGTATCCAACTTTGTTGCACCTTCAGGTAGAATAGGAAGTTGACTAAATCTGAACTCAGAACAAAGAAATACACAGATCCCATATCAATTTGACCAATATTGGAAAAATGGATCAGATACTGTAACTAGGGCATTAACATATACTGTGGTGGAGAACTCCCTTATATGTGGAAGCCCTGGTAAGTTTAAACATGGAACTCCTATCACTATCACAGGATTGGGAGTGGCTGAAATATCAGGGAGGCAAGTCAATCTAATGAAGAAGATTGTACAATTACCTAAGAAAGAATATACCATAGTAATTGCACCTATTCCTGAATACATAAATGCAATAGATATATTAAGATGGATGACATCAAATTGACTTGAGGGGAGATACCAGTTCTCAATAGGGAAGACAAGAATTAATACAGTTTTATTGGGTAAAATAAAAATGGACCCAATCACTTTACCTGAACCTTCTAACTGATTATTTTAATTATTTTAAAGCATTATTGTATACCAGGTGGATAAAATGACATTATCAATACTATAAAGGAATATGTTGAGGCAGGAGTGTGAATCCCTACAACCACTCCATGAATAATCCTGTCTGGCCAGTACGAAAGTGAGGTGGGACATGGAGGATGACAGCGGATTACAGACAATTGAATAGAGTCATACCTCCCATGTATGCTTTGTTCTAAGTACATGACCACGACAGAAAAGATGCAAAAATATGATGGGATTTTGTACACAGTTACTGATTCTGATTTAAACAATGTTTTTTGTTTTGTTTTGTTTTGTTTTACTATCCCAATAGATTCAAAACAATGAGACTAATTTGTTTTCACTTGGCAGGTCAACAATATACTTTTACACACTTGCAACAAGGATATCTACATAGCCCCACTGTCATAGAATTGTGGCTGAACATTTGGATGAATTAAAGCTCCTTGGTGTACAGCTTACCCACTACATAGATGATATTATGATATAGAGAAAAACTGAGAAGTGGAGAAGAGTTTGATACACTTAATTGAGCATATGAAAAGCAAAGGGTGGAGATTAACTTTGCAAAGATTCAAGGGCTAGCTTAAACTTTAAAGTTTTGGAGAATACAATGGAATCAGAGGTTGCAAGAGATTCACTTACAAGCCTGACAAAAGATTCAGAATTTTCCTATCCTCACCAATAAAAAAATTTATAAGGTTATTTGGATATTGGCAGTGTCATGTACCACATCTAGTACAAATTTTGAAACCTTTAAATAAAATTATTAGGAAGAAATATAGGACATAAGCAGAGCAAAATTTTTGATGAAGCTAAGTTGGCTATTCAATTGACCCTAGATTTATGGCCTATACAAAGTGACCCAGTGGAATAATATGTTAGTGTACAGCATAAATATGTAAATTGGACTTTATGGCAAAACAACAAAGTCAAAATTTACCCTTAGAATTTTGGTCTAGGAAATTCCTTTCTTTGGGAATTCAATATACCCCTTTTGAAAAGCAGTTGTTAGTTGTACATTGCACTTTGATAGAGACTGAACAGCTGAATTTAGACCATGGGGTAATACTAAGGCCTGGAATCCCAAATATGACCTGGGCAATGAGTAGCCTAGCTTCTCACTGAATTGGACATGCACAGGAAGCTAACTTAATTAAATGGAAATGGTATACTCAAAATAGATCTAAAACAGGCAAAAGTGGAGTTTCTGCTTTACATGAATCTATAGCATACATAGATACTGAGGGAAATGATACACCCTCTGAACCAAAGCAATTATCATAGTACCTAGTAAAATGGAAAGAAGGATATGATGGATTAACTGAAGAACAAAAGAGACATGCATGGTTTACTGATGGGACAGCAAAATATTTGGGGCACAAATGACATTGGAAAGCAGTAGCCCATAAGGCATTTACTAGGTGGACTTTGGAAAGTACTGCTATGGATGGAAGTAGTCAATATGCTGAATTTATTACAGTAATATCAAGCTATCAAAACAGAATGAGAACAGTGTCATATGTTCCCTGATTCATGGGTGGTAACTTATGGGTTAGCTACATGGATGCTCATGTGGAAAAATCAAAATTGGGAAATTCATGGCAAACAAGTCTGGGACAAAGAATTATGGGAAAATATGAGACATATCTTTGGTTGCCAATTTCTCAGTTTTTCATGTCGATGCTTACGTGGCCCTTGCCATGCCAGAACATGAGTACTGTGCACATTCTGATAGACTACCAAAAATTACTACTCAACTTACTGTACCTACTCTGACAACAACTGATGATCTAGTACTAGCAAAATGAGTCTATCAAACAGCCGACCACACACCAATGGGCACAATACCAAGGTATTAGTATATCCCATTCATTGTTAAAACAAGAAGTCAAAAAATGTTACACAAGTCAGCTGGCAAAGGAACAAACAGTTCCTTGCTTAGTAACCAGAGAGATAGAAAGGGGGAAAGTACCAGCTCTAATTTGGCAAATAGATTATATTGAACCTCTATCCCAAGATAAAGGATGTAAGTTTATATGTACTTGTGTTGGCACCTATTCAGGTATACTAGTGGCTTGTCCCTAGAAGAATTTGACCCAGAAAACAGCTGTAAAACTTTAGATATCATAAATTTATACTTTGGAACCCCAATGAAGATTCAAAGCAACACTAGATTACATTTCAAAAGTAATGAAATGAAGAGATATCGTGCATTAAACAACATGGAATGGATATATCATTTTCCATATTATCCATAAGATCTAGGTTAATTGAAAGAGTGAATGGATAATTGAAAGAAAAGTTAAGGAATTTAAGTTCTAAAAATTCTTATCAACATTGGAAAGATAATTTGTTTGTTGCTTGAAGTAATTTGAATAATAAACTGTTCAGAGGAAATGCTCCTGTAGTTAGAATGATGACCTCAGATCTGCAAATTAGAAAACAACAAACACATAAGATGCCAAATGTTAAGTATTGGACTGTGAGGCCAGATGATCCAGCACTGTATCCAGGGACATCTTGTTCAACGGGTTATGATTTATATTGTTTAATGGAGTTTTGATTGGACAGGAAAATAATAAGAACAATCTTTACTAGAATACACATGAGAATCCCTAAGCATCATTTTGGACAGATATTACCTACATGAGGATCAGCAGCATGAGGAGTGCATGTTTTTGGCTGGAGTGATAGACTCTAATTATCAAGGAGAAATTATTGTGACATTCCAACATTTAGGTGATGAACTCATACAGTTTTGTAAAAATGATAGGATAGTTCAAGTTATTATTATTGCTTGTGAAACAAGAAGAAATGTGAAAACTGACCCTCCTTCTGAAATATCTAGCAGAGGAACTAAAGAATTGGATTCTAGTGGCAGAATAAAATTGGGAGCTAAAATATGGGTAAAACAGAAGCCAGATGACATTTCCAAAGGCAGCAGAAATTAGAGCACATGGGAAAGATAACACTTTCTTTATTAAGGAGAGGATGATTACCCAATTGTACCCTAAACTCATATATTCTGCTGTGAATGGAGTACAGAACCACAGCTGACCCTCTATTTACCCTGTTTCTGTTTTCTTGTTTCTTTTTGACTTTTTGTCTGTTAAACTTGTTTGCTTGATTTGCTTCCTATTGGCTTAGTTCCCTCCATCTGCAGATGCCTGATCACTTACACCAGATGTCACCCCTCATCCATGACTGTGATGTGTTATCTCTAGATCTGAAGTCAACCAAACTCCAGATTTCTGCTGAAAAACCCATCTCTCAATGGTACTTCTTTGGGCAGAGACAACTCTACCACAAATCTCGGCAGAAAGTAGTTATGGAAGAAGAGACCTTTACCTTTTACTCCAAGATTTTGAGCCCCATTTATTGAGAGGGAAACATGGGGTACTGTTCTCAAGTTCCATCCTAAAACATTGTTTTATGACTTAATTTTGTGTGATCTTTGTTATACCGTAGTGGGGTTCTGTTGATGCCAATTGACTGAGATATTGTTTTATATGCTTATTTTTTGCTACTCTTTTTCAAGTTCTGTTAATACCAAATACCCCAGCAACCTATGTAATGAAAATGAAAGATCTTGTGGCTGAATGAAATAGTAATGTAAATGTAAACATCTTTCATATTCATTAATAGGCCTATGTGATTTTCTTAAATCCCCTGGAAGCCTAAGTCACATGTGGTGGGAAGAGCTTGCTGAACAGGCAGAACAGGAATAGTGGAGCAGAACCAGGAGGAGTGAGTGACTGTGGTAGGGGCAGAGGAGAGAGCAGGCAGGCAGGCAGGGTAAGGCTAAGGCTTCTGAGTGTTTGCTTGTGAAATGGCTCTGGATGAGGGAAGGAGGCTTTGGAATGACTTTGCTCCATGCCATGAAGATGTTTGTTATCTTCTTGGTCACCATGACAGATTTTGTTTTCTGGTTCTTGGATTTGGCTTTCTGGTGTTTAAGTAAATGTTTTTCTTCTGCCTTCTGTATAGAGAGTCTTTTACATTTTGTGATTGAGAACTAAGCTGGCATATTCAAAATCACCACCAGTGTTGTGAATATTGCCTTGGTCATACAATGGAAAATTAGCATAGCTGATCATTGCATTAAAAAGTCAAAAAACTAGGTGTAATGTAAAGTGCCACTTTTGCAAAGGGGAAGTGAAGGTGTGTTTCCCTCTGAACCATACTTGTTCTTTTTAATTTTTCAAAATTAATTTTTGATTGAATTTGTTTGTTTTGTTTTATTTGCATTGTTGCAGTCATTGCATATTACTTTTCTTGGATTTGCTTAATTCAATTTGCATTAGTTCATGTTAATTTTTCATACATGTTCATGTTCTTTAGGTACATCATTTCTTATTGAACAGTACCATTCAGTCACATTCAAATACTACAATTTTCTTAGCCATTTTCCAATCAATGAATGTAATTTTGTTTATAAAACACATTAATTTTTTTGTTATGATAAAGCACAATTTTGAATATTTTGGTTAATATGAGAAATATTGTTTTATTAATTGTTTCCTTGGTATATAAGCCTAATATGGAAACTATTTCTGGGTCAAAACATATTTTAGCTATTATATTTGCATAATTCCAAGTTGAAAAACAAAATTGTTCTATTGGTTGACAACTCTCAAAAAGAAATGAATCCGTATTCTTATCTTCTTTTGAATTCTCAAAGATTGACTATTGTAACCTTTTGTGTTCTGTGATAGTTTTCACGATGTGATGTCAAACCTTACCTTTGTTTTTGTTATATTTCTTTTATTATTAGAGGTTTGGAGCATTATTCTCTAGGATAATTAATAGTTCAATTTTTAAAAATGATTGTAATATAGTAATTTCAGTATTTTTGTGATTTCAGAGAACTTCAAAAATCAAATATATGCATACACAAGATATGTCAATAAAATTGTTCCAGATACTGTACAAATTTATGTAACTAGAATGGATTCAGATAATTCTAACAAAGAATATATATATATATATATATAAAATGTAAGCATCTGTGAATAAATGCATTATAATTAAAGATCAAGAAGGGCTTCTTATAGAGGTTAGAATCTTATCAGAATATTGAAAAAAAACAAGTTAAAGCAAGATTTGGAGATGAAGGGGCAGATAATAATAGGCATAGGGGCAGTCAGTCAAAATGCTCAGGGAAGAGCTGTATCCCAAAGAGATCATAAAAATGGAAAAAGTACCACATGTACAAAAAAAAATGTTTATTAGCAGTTCTTTTTGTGTTGTCAAAAAACTGGAAATCAAGGAAATATCCATTGATTGGGGACAGGATGAACAAATTGTGGTTTATGAATGTAATGGAATACTATTGTGCTATAAGTAATGAGGAACAACTGGATTTCAGCAAAACCTGGAAAGACTTATATGAACTGATGCTGAGTGAAAGGAGAACCAGGAGAACATTATACACAGTAACAGCCACAGTGTGAGAGGACGGTTTCCGACAGACTTAGCCCTTCACAAGCAATGAAAGCATCTAAAATATTTCCAAAGGATACAATGCAAAATGCTATTCACATCCACAGAAAGACCTATGGAATCAGAAAGCAGAATGAAGCAAACTGTTTCCTCCTGTGTTATGCTTTGTTTTAGTTTGTTTTTTCTCATTTTTCCTCCCATTCATTCTAATTCTTCTATGCAAGATGACTAATGTGAATGTGTTTAATAAGAATATATGTGTAGTACCAATATAAAGTTGCATGCCATCTTGGGAAAGGAGATAGGAGTGAGGGGGACAAAAATTTAAAACTCGTGGAAGTGATTGTTGAAAACTGAAAATAAATTAATTTTAAGAAAAGAAACAAAACACTCAGAGTAGGAGCAGAGAGATGGAAACAGCCTATTGAGATACTCAGGTCATCATACAATAAGCAGCTAGACTAGGGTGCTGGCAGTTTTGGAACAGAAAAGGAGTTGTGTACATGAGAAATTTCCCAATGGGAGAAAAATGTATTGGAAAAGATTAGATATAGAGTAAAAGAGGATAATTTCAAGACTAAACTTAGGTTGAAAACTTCTTATCAATTTATAAGGCTATTTAAAACTAATAAAAAAGTTAGGATGATTTTAGGCTTTGGGTAGGAGAAAGAGGTGCTGAGTTCAATCTGGGACATGCTAAGTTTAAAATTTCTATAGAACATCTAGTATAATATTTGTATGTAATGATTATCTAATTGGCATAGAAACTGTTTGCTTTTCTTACAAAGGTATGCTGCTATTTTGCGAGTTATCTTCTTAAAGAGTAAGCTATTTGAGTCAATAAGTGAACAAATGAACTAAGCAAGTTCAAACAGTCAGCATAGATCAGAGGTAGAATTAAATCTAAGCCTTCCAGATTCTAAGATTAGCATTTATCCAACTTACAACAGTGCATTAATTTTAGGAAATGCAGGTAAGCATGAGTAGGGTTGATAACCACAAAGTTAACAAACATCAAACCAGGAAGAAATATGCAATCACATTATATTATTCTTAAGATTTTATGCAAAAAGAGATAATTTTAATTGATAACAATATTTAACCAATAATCAATAAAATACAAATATATAAATGAATGTACATGTATCACACATGCACACATATATCTTTGTACAAGTATATAAATATACACACAAATACATGTGTGTATATACACATATATGCATATACATGAATATATATATGCAATCAATCCCTTCATATGTACATAAATACATATATGTGTATATATGTGTATGTATATACATGCTTACTTTGGCGCTATTGATTTCAATTTTAATCTAGTATATTGTCCCAATACTAATAATTAGCAATGACTGACCCAATATAATTTTGAGTCAATGATCAATTCTAAAGATCAAGAATCCATTTGGCATCAATTAAATTTTAAATTTAACTATTTATTTTTTTTAACATTCTTTCTTTTAATTGAGCTTCAAATTCTCTCCCTCCTTTCCATTATTCCCTCACCCACTGAGATAACATGAAAAATGCTATCACTTATACATTAAAATATATGCAAAACATATTTTCATATTGGCCATTTTTTCAAGCAAAAAAAATGAGAATTTTTTTTCTTTAATTTGCACTCATAATTCATCAGTTCTTCCCCTGGAGGTAGAAAACATTTTTTCATCATGAATCCTTTGAATCTGGTTCATTTTGTTGAACAGAGTAGACATTTCTTTCATACTGAACATCATTACAACATTGCTGTTACTGGACATTATGATGTCCTGGATCTTCTCACTTAATTTTGCATCAACTCATATAGGTTCTGCCATGATTACTTTTTTCTTTTTTTATGTTTTCTGAAACCACTTTGTTTCTTACAGTACAATAAGAGACATCAGAGACAAAAAAAAATGGCTGTTCCATTTGTTCATGACCATATGGTGGACATATGAGAGAAATAAAATCTGTTTTTTTGTGTTTGGTCAAAATTATGACAAACAGCAGAGAATCAAAGTACACTTTGCTGCATCTCAGCCTCGGAGACTGCATTTAATGTACAATAGTCTGTGATCAAAAATCATGCACCAACTGCCCCTATACATTAGCCTTGACTTGTACCCTTTCCAAATTAAATAATTTATCATCAGTGCAGTAGCTAAACGTGATGCCTTTTTTCTTCTTATTGAAGACAACTGAAAATATAGCTAACATAATGCTAAAATTCATTAAAGGAGGCAAACAGTCATACTTCACTCCATTGATGCCCAGGAAAGAGCAAGAGCTTTGTCCATTATCCAGAATCTTGGTGAGAATGCCATCATGAAACTGATGTACAATACTCCACAAGACCTCTTTACTGACAATTTTGAACACCTTAATCCAAACACCAGCTGCTGTCTATAGACTTTGTTTCTACCCCTGACCCTTGTCCTGGACTTTTGAAGAAGAAAACACTATGCCATCCATTCTTTAGCCTTTCACAGTCACAACTGCTCTCAGGTATATCACCATCTTCTTGTTAAAGGGTGACCTTTTTAAGGAGAACTATGGCAAGAATCTTACTGGCAGTCATCAGAGAGTGAGACTCTCTGTGACTGTCACAAGACAATCTATTTCCTTTTCCATTATAGAGATGGATGATGGAAGCATCCTTGATGCCCTAGGGGACATCCTCTTGTTGCCATATAATCTAGAAAATTTCAGTCAGCTTTTGTATGAGCAATGAATACCTTGCATTGTAAATCTGATCTGGAATGGAAACAGCATCAGGCTCTTTGCCACATGAGAGGAGTCAAATGACATTTGAAATGTCTTCTTCAGGTAGAAGTTCAGCTAGAGAGAGATTGACTTCAACTTCAGTTGTATGATCAATGGCTTTATCATTGATTGATGATGACCTGTTGACAACATTATGGAGGTATTCATCTTTTCAGGATCATGTCTTTATCACAATCAACGTGGTTTCATCAGCACTTAGTAGTTGAGATTCACCATAGCTCTTTGGTCCACAAATAGCCTTCCAGGCATCATAAAAGTGTTTTGGATTATTACTATTGGAATAAAACTGGATTTCATCCCCTTTTTACTGAGCCAAGAATTCTGCATCTCTGAAAAGCTTTGCTTGTATTTTTTTTTAATAAATTTAAGTATTGCCTTCTTATGAGTAAGAATGAGATGGCTAGTAAACCCTGTGGAGTTCCTGTTTTTCGTTTAGCAGTTTCTGAATTCCCCCACTATTTCTGTCAAACAAATCTTGATGTTTGCTAGTGCTGTGGTCCAGATGAGCGAATGCAGGGCTGGGCATCAAATCTTTGAAAGGGTTGCACTCCTTTTTTTTTTTTTCTCCACTGTTGCCAACTGTGTGTTGGGTCAGCTTTCTATCTGAAGGAGTAACCAACTGTTTATGTTTGGATAAGCTCTCTTATATGTTGAAATTAAGCTTTTCAGTAAACCTTTTGCCTTAGGGATTCTGTTTTTGTTATCCTAAAGTTTAACTTAGAGAGGAAAAGTCTATGATCTAACTCTCTGTGCCACACATTGCCTAGATCACTCTCATATCCTTTCTATCTCTTCTCCTTATAATCACATAGTCTATTAAAAGCCAATTTCTTCTGTGAGGGGGCATCCATAAAGTTTTATTATATTTAGGTTGACAGAAGACCGTGTTGGTGATGGGATGCACAAGTCTTGAGTAATAAGTAACCATTGGTATTTACAACTCCATTCTTCCCAAGGATTCCGTCATGTCTGATAGCTTTTGCCTACTCTGGTGTCAGTCATCCAAAAGTATAAGTTTTTCCTCTTTCAGCATATTGATGATGAGTCTCAAGGTCTTAATAGTTTTTTCACCTTAATAATTTTTTCACCAGAGTTCAACATGGTGTTACTATGCTTGTGTGACACTTTCCTGCAAGGAGCAATTACGTTATCATGATTCATTCCTCTTAGGAGACATAAAAACTTATTGAGTAGATTATTTTTTATTTCAAAACCTAAGGCAGCTTCTTGGTGCACCTATTACTATGCTCATTCATGAGAAATGTGTGTCCAAGTCCGACTTGGTTAACCGAGTCTACATTTGTCAGCTTTGTTTCACTCAGGACTACAATTTGGATGTGATAGCCCTTGCATTCTCTTGCAACAAGACGTATTCTTCTTTCAGTTCTATTGGATTTTTTGTTGTCCATAAATGTGTGCACATTCTATGTACTGATGGTGAGTGGAATCATCTTCACAAAGGTTTTTCTACTGCGCATGTTTTCATGTTTTTGTGTGTTCTGACCACAGTGTAAGATCCTTTTAAGCTTAGCAAAGGATTGGCTGAAACAGACAATTTCAAGGGTGTCTTTTCTAGCCATTATTTCATGCCAGAAGGTGGGCAGTGCTGTCCTCCCGAAAGGCTGTTCAGATCCCCAGGGGTTTCTGAATGCTGCTGCTGCTTCACTTTACTGAAAAGATGAGCCTATGGCCTGTGCCATCTGTGTGTAAAATTGTGATTACAGTTCCCAGTGTATCCACATCTGTGGTTTCATCATTTGCCTGTCACCACAGGACTTTGAGGTGGGTACAAAAGGCAAAATGTTATGGGTGACATCTTTTGACTCTCTTATAAATTGGATTTAAGTGAGGCAAAGTTTCACAAAGTCATAAGCTTCACCCTCTCCTCCAGAGTCATCTCAGCCCAGTGATAGACAGGGTCAAGATGACTGGTGATGATTGGAGATACTGTGACTGACCTTAGAGTCTTTGATGTGTAACCAAGCTCTAAGCACTCCGCAGCACCTTCCTCAGCTGCCTTCATGGTCATTGGGACAAATTGTTCTCATCTGCTTATTACACCAGAGGAAGTTTTCATGTGCTTGGGTGGGTTTGATAATCCCCTAATTCATCAGCAAGTGTGAGACCCCTTGGTTACTCTAATCTTAATTTAGCCTGTCTGATAAAATGATTTACTGCGTTGTGACTGCTGTGCATGCTGTATCTTTTTGGAGCCAAAGGTGAGAAAGAGGTGGAACAGGTGACTATCAGAGGTAGCATGAATAGGATTTCGCAACCTTTGCACTTAAGGTACTGGCTTTCCCTGAAAACTTTCTATACCCCACAGAGTTTAGTACAGTGTCTGGCACATAGTAAATGCTTAATAAATGCTCATTTTTGTAGTTTATCTTGCCTGATTACAAAATAAATATCAAAGCAGTATATTTTGGGAATTGAGATTTTATTGCTAGATAATATCAGTTTGTTAGAATCTGCACATCAGGTGATTTCTCCAAATAATGCTGGGTTTTTACCATGCACTATTTGATATACAGTGAAATTGTATAGAAATTACTTTTTTTCTGTTGAAGAAGTATATGCATTGTTATTCAACCTTCAAAATATCCTGGATAAATGATAGAACTATAAGTATCTATTAGTCACATTTTTGAGATGTTATTTTTAAATCACTATGCAAAAGATTTAATGATGCAAATAAAAGGTTTCTAACTATCTTCCAATGCTTTCAAATGCGTACTTGGGTTCTTGAAATATTTCTTTATAATTACAGCTGATCTACATTGTGAGAAAACATCTTAGAGAAATATATAAACATGTGTGTGTGTTCTAAAACATGAAACAGTCATAGTTTCAGTATCTTAAAAGAAATATAAAGATCCTCAGAAGTGATAAAAAGTGGAAAACATAAGTGCAAGTGTGTTTTTAAAATCATTTAAAAATCTTTGTCTCTGAAACTTAGCTAATAATGTCTTTTTGTCCAATGGAGATTACTTTTCATTGGTAAATCCTCCATGGAATCACTCATCATGTTGACGAGTCACTAGGCGGAATTATTATTTACTCTATTCATGCAGTCAATCAGCAAAGCTCATTCCTTAACCAAGTCATAGCCAGCACATAAAAATTTCCATACCAGATATTAATCAGCAGGTATTCTACTCTAGTGCCTGAATATCATGAGCTAAATTGTACTGAATTATGATGCACATTAATAAAGCAGAACTCTCAGGAGAATGCTGATGTATAGCTGTTGTAATTCTGCTTTTATTGATCATACATTAAATTGTATTAGGGTGGGAAACACCTCTTAAATAAATAAATGAAGGCTTACCCTGCTCGAATAATTTCAATTTACAAATTAGCGTTTTAACACGGTCTGTGAGGCACTGTCTCTCTCTTCTAAAGCAACTTTTTGACTGCAGGAGAAAAGATCAGTCTATAGTCTATCGCCCTCTGGCTGATACCATTGGCTGCCAGAAATAAAGCACCACTTGAGACAGTCATCATGTGTTAATTAGTTCCCTTTATTAAAATGTATTATCATTCCCTTTTTATTCTACTTCATTACTTAAGTCACTGCTATGAGGAATATATATTTAGCTGTCAGAACTTTCCAAACAATCGCCATAACCTCACACTATTCAGTGATATTTTAAATGGTAGCATTCCTGAATGAACTTCTCATTTCATGAATTAATTAATCTTTTGTCTCCCTGTGTGGCCAACCAGAACCACATTTTGGAATACATCAATTGAAAAAAAAGAAGCTTGTAAACTATACATGTAAAATTAATCTAAAGAAATTTGATTGCATGTTGTCCAAAATTATTGTAACAAAAACAAAGTAAAACATAATAATGAGAGAACAAAATCAATAAGTTTGCCAAAAAGAAGGGTAAATTGTAGAATATTTTCAGAGGAATGGAGTTTTGGTATTTTAAGAGCCTATAGTTTGGAAGTTAAAGGTTAACAGTAGGTTAGAATGTATAATTCAGTCAGATACACTTAAATGAAACAGTAAGCTTAACTGCAATTAACAGACATTGAGTATTTTCTGGCAAATAAAAATCTCCTTTGGAAATTTACTTACATTATCAATTGTCTCAGAAAATTTTCACAAATGGTACAAATGTATGTAGTAATTTTCAGATATCTCCTCCTTTCTTTCTGAGCTGATTTTGTGGAATGATAGCAAAGGCTTGCTTTCCTTTGATCAAGTTCTGACCTGGGGAATAGCTGGTAAATGGGAATAAAGATAACAGAGAGAATGGTGAAAATATTAGCTCCTGGAATAGCCTCAAAAAGTGAAGAATTCATTCTCTTTCTCAACTTGAACTCTAGAAGTCTGGTACACTGATGATTTATAATTATCAGAAAAAGATAAGAGTTTTTATACCTTTATCACCTTGATAAAGAGTACAGAAAGAGATCAAATATCATACAACATTTTTTCTTGCCTTGCTAAAAGACCAATTAGATATGAGATCAAATTAAACCAGGAAGTATTTGTAAATGTGTTAATCATAACTAAATCATGATTACCTATTGTGTGAGATTCTTCCATGATACTTCTTAAGTTCTCCATAAGGGGAATCTCTAAATATGATTCTAGTCTCTAAATCTCTAAATATGGCTCTTCACTTTGTTCTGATAAAATAAGGTTATCATTGGAATTTTCAGCTGGTTCAACTGTTATAACTCACCTTTACCATATGAGTTACCTACCTTCATTTTCAATTATACAAATTTCAGGCAACGGAATGATGATGAATGTGTTTAATGTGTAATGAATATGCTAGGATCATATTAGCATGAGTGATGGGAATCAAATTAGGATCTATTGCTCTTTTTGTTTCAGTATAATCAAGTGCCTCTGATTGAATCTTGCTTTTATCAATCAAGAGTCTTTACAAGGAATAAAGTAGAGAAACAAGAGTTTCTTTAACTAGAAACAGTGTATGCATTTGTATTGTTAATCATTTTAATATGATTAAGGAAGGTCTTTCCCACCCATTGATGGGCCCTTCCATTATGGGAATTGTATTTTAGGAGGGGTCCAAGTAACTTTTTTTTCTATAGGAGCACTGGCACAGAGGGTTATGCCCTCCATCTCTAAGAAGTGTATAATTACTCTGATGGTGAGATTTTTGGAGGGGGGCTTAATTTTTAAGGAGGTTTGAGTGCCAGGCAAGGACTCTAGGAAGTCACTAAGGAACCCCCTTCCTCCCACCCCTGGCTTTGAGAACCCAGACGCTGTACTTCCATCTCTAGTAACTGTGGTCAGACAGCTGTGCCTGTGTGTTGAATTATGTTCAGGCAAAGGAAGCTATGTCTGTTGATTACTTTGAGGCTTACAGGCTGGAAGTGTTTGTTTGGCCGGACAAGGACTCTGGGAAGCTGCTTTCAGGAGCCCCTGGCTTTGACAACTCAGAAGTCATGCTTCCCTCTCTGGTAGCGATGGTCAGATGGTTGTAAATGTCTGTTGAATTCAGGCAGATGAAGCTATGTCCATTGCTCTTTAATTTCTCTGTATTTTCCTTGAAGTTCAAGGTTCTGACTCCCCTAAATTAGGTGAATGATATATGTGCTTGACTAAAGTATTGATACATGTTCTTGATTAAAGTGATTTTTAACCCCTCAAAAGTTGCCTTTCCTTTTATGAGTAGACATCGAAGAACCTGTGATAGCAGGTCCCACGGTGTATTTGGGGTGCTTACTGATATAGTGTACTACTAAATAATTTCTCCTGAATATTTAACACCATTTTCCTGAACAGTACTACTGCCTTGTTTCACTCCATCCTGGTTCTACCTATGCTACTTTACTATCTTATATATTTATTTATTAATTTCTTTTAAATTTTATTTATTTATTTATTTAATTTTTTGCATTCATTTTCACAAATTTTTGGGTTCCGAATTTTCTCCCCTTATATCCCCTCCCCCCACCCCAATACCCCAAGCAATCTAATTTTCCCTATCTCCAATCTGCCCTCTCTTCTGTCATCCCTCCCTTCTCTTGTCTCCATCTTCTCTTTTCTCCTGTAGGGCCAGATGACTTTCTATTCCTCGTTAACTGTATGTCTTCTTTCCTAGTTGCCACAACAATACTAAACAGTTGTTCCTAAAACTTTGAGTTCCAAATTCTCCCCATCCCTCCCTCCCCACCCATACCCTTTGGGACAGCAGGCAATTCAATATAGGCCATATCTGTGTAGTTTTGCAAATGACCTCCCTGATAGTCATGTTGTGTAAGCTAACTGGATTACCATCCCTCCTAACCTGCCCCTCATTGCTTCTCTTCTGTCTTTTGATCCTGTCCCTCCCCAAGTGTTGACTTCAAATTGCTCCCTCCTCCCTTTGCCCTCCCTTCCATCATCTCCCCCTTGCAATATCTCCTTCTCCCTCACTTTCTTATACTGAAAGATAGGTTTTCATACCAAAATGAGTGTGCATTTCACTCCTTCCTTTAGTCAAATGTGATGAGGGTAAACTTCTTGTTTTTTTTTTTTTTCTCAGCTCTCCTCTTTTTCCCTCCACTAAGAAAAACTCCTACCTGCTTCTTAAATGACATATAGTTACCCCCTTCCCTTTCCCTCTCTTTCCTCCCCCTACATTTCTCTCTCACCATTTACCTTAATGTCTTTTAAGGTATGGTCCCATCCTATTCAGTTCAATCTGTGCTCTCTATCTCTGTATGTGTGTGCATGTGTGTATGTGTGTGCATGCATGTACATGTGTATGTACATGTGGTCCCACCAACTACCCAGATACTGAAAAGTTTTAACAGTTACAAATATTGTCTTTCCATGTAGGAATGTAAATAGTTCACCTTTGGTAAGTCCCTTATGACTTCTCTTTGCTGTTTACTTTTTCATGCTTCTTCTCATTCTTGTGTTTGAAAGTCAAATTTTCTTTTCAGCTCTGGTCTTTTCATTAAGAATGATTGAAAGTCCTCTGTTTCATTGAAAGACCATATTTTCCCTTGAAGTATTATACTCAGTTTAGCTGGGTAGGTGATTCTTGGTTTGAGTCCTAGTTCCTTTGCTTTCTGGAATATCCTATTCCACTCCCTTCAATCCCTTAATGTAGAAGCTGCTAGATCTTGGGTTATCCTGATTGTATTTCCACAGCACTGGAATTGTTTCTTTCTAGCTGCTTGCAAGATTTTTTCCTTGAGCTGGGAGTTCTGGAATTTGGATACAATGTTCCTAGGAGTTTCTCTTTTTGGATCTCTTTCAGGTGGTGATCGATGGATTCTTTCAATACTTATTTTGCCCTCTGGTTCTAGAATGTCAGGGCAGTTTTCCTTGATAATTTCATGGAAGATGATGTCTAGACTCTTTTTTTGATCATGAGTTTCAGGTAGTCCCATAATTTTTAAATTGTCTCTCCTGGATCTATTTTCCAGGTCAGTTGTTTTTCCCATGAGATATTTCACATTCTCTTCCATTTTTTCATTCTTTTGGTTTTGTTTGGTGATTTCTTGGTTTCTCATAAAGTCATTAGACTCCATCTGTTCCATTCTAATTTTGAGAGAACTATTAAATTCAGTGAGCTTTTGAGCCTCTTTTTCCATTTGGCTCATTCTGCTTTTGAGAGCATTCTTCTCCTCATTGGCTTTTTGAACCTCCTTTGCCAATTGAGTGAGCCTATTTTTCAAGGTGTTAATTTCCTCAGCATTTTTTTTGGGTCTCCTTTACCAAGGTATTGACCCGTTTTTCATACTTTTCTTGCATCTCTGACATTTCTCTTCCCAGTTTTTCCTCCACCTGTCTAACTTGCTTTTCAAAATCCTTTTTGAGCTCTTCCAGGGCCTGAGCCCACCCGCCACCCCCTTGGGGTGTCTGGGGTACTGAGGCCCCGCCCTCCACGTCTTTCCCTGATGGCAAGGATACGTCCTGGTAATCAGATCCGAAGGTCGGGATCATTTGCATTTGTTGGAAAAAACTCTCTATAGTCTAATTTTTCTTCCCTTTTCTAGGCATTTTCCCAGCCAGTTACTTGACTTCTGAGATTCCTTTCCACCCCCGCCTGGATCCGCCCAGCTAGTGTTTGGCCTCTGAGATTTAAATGGGCTTTCCTCCTGCTGGCTGTCAATCAGTGAGCTTTAGTTCAGGTGCTGGGGTGGGGGCAGGGACGCCTCCCAGGCTCAGTTCCTTCAGGGGCTTTAAGCAGAGGCCTTCAGTAATAGAGCTGGGTGGGGGCAGGGCCGTCTCCCAAGCTCAGCTCCCTCAGGTTTTATGCAGGAACCTTCCGTAATGAAGATCCTGCCTGCTGCTGGGGGATTCTTGAGTCCCGGGCCGCTGCCGCCTCAGCCGCCGCCCACACCTCTGCCTCTGCCACTTCCTGCCCCCGTCTCTGCCGCCACCGCTTCCTCTCGAGGGGGCCTGAGTCACGGAGATGCCCTGCTTCCCCTCTCCTCCAGCCCAGCCTTCTCTCTCACTGACCTGTAGCTTCTGTGGGCGGAGGGACTTTCCCAGCTGCTGGAGCTTCCATCTCTGAAGCCTGCTCGGATCAGCTTCTCTGGGGCCGAGGCCAGGGCAGCGCGGGGAGTCCACTTTCCGGGGTGCGACGGATCCTGGGGACGGGTCTCCAGGGCTCCCTGGAACGGAAATCTCTTCCACTCCGTTTCTGCACACCTTGTATTGACCCAGAAGTTATGGGGGTCTCTTTTTACATTAATTCTATGGGCTTTGGTTTCGGAGCTCGTAAACGTGCGTCCTTCTACTCCGCCATCTTGGCTCCACCCCCCACTATCTTATATATTTTTAAAAAATGGTAATATTCTTTTTTACATGTGATTGGTGATTTTAAAAAAGAGATGACTGGTAGAGGAAAATGGGGGGAAGTAATGAGAATGATGAAATAAAATTAAGAAAAGAGAAATAAAAGCTTGATTAAAACATGAAGGAAGGAGCAAAAAAAAAAAAATCATAGAAAATAAGACATTAAAACCAAGACTTGGCCTAAAAGTAAAAAGAGGCAAAAAAATTCGCTGAAGAAAGGAATTCTTTCAAAAGAAGACTAGGTGAAATGGAAAAGGAGGTACAAAATCTCACGGAAGAAAATAGTTCCTTAAAAATTAAGCTTTCCGTGATCAAGAAAAAAGGGAAAATGTTGCATAATATTTCTAGTAATTCCTTAGTGATGTCCAAAAAAAAAAAAAACAACCTAGAAATTGAGGGGATAAGTACCAGGTGGGGAATAGCTAAACAAGTTGTGGTGTATGATTTTGGTGGTATAATACTGTGGTGTAAGAAATTAGATAAGCATGGAATGACTTGCATGAAATAATGAAAAGTAAAATGAGCAAAAGTAATGGAATATTATATACAGTAACAGTGATATCATTCAAAAGTGTATGGGAAAGAAAAAGTTATTTTGAGTATCATAAAGATTCAAATCAACTACAAAGGAGCTTTGATGGAAGATTTTTTTCATGTCTACAGAAAGAACTGAGAAGTATGTGTGTATGTATGTATGCATGCATCAATGTATATATGTATGCATGTATGTGTGCCTATGCCTGTATGTCCATATTGTGTATTCTTATATTAACATACAAATGTATACAGAAACACACATATATACATACACATATACACATTTATTTTGTATGTATATAGTTTGATATGTCTATACAGTAGTATACATACATATGTATGAACATGTGTTTATATAGGCAAACATACATATATGTATGCATGTGTGTATCCTGTGTATATCTATAAACACACATGTATGTGTAATGCACACATGTGAACATATATGTATATTCATCTATATGAATCATATATCATTTATATATGTATAGACATGTGTGTTTGTGAAATGGTCACCTCTAGTGCGGGGTGAAGAGGAAGGGAGATTGTTCAGAACTTAAAATGCAATGAAAATAATATAGGTTCTAAAAATTAGAAATAGGCACGTAAAAGCTAATGAATCCATGGGAAATTAAGAAACAATAAAACTAAGTCAAAAGAGTAAAACAAAATAGAATAAAACATGAAATATCTCACTGGTAAAGCAACTGAGTTAAAAAATAGATGGGGAAATGTAATTTAAGAATTATTGTGCCATTTGCAAGTGATTGTTTATAAAAAGTGCCCATGCACCATATTTCAAGAAATTACAAGAGAAAACTTTCCTGATATCTTAGACCCAAAGGACAAAACAGAAATTCAAATAATACACCAATCACCATTTGAAAGAAATTCCAAACTAAAAACTTCAATAAATATTATAATCAAATTTCAGACCTTTTATATCAACAAGAAAGTATTTCAAGCAGAGAGAAAAGAAATAATTAAAATACCATAGAACCACAGTCAGGATCACACTAGATTTGGCAGTTTCTACATTACAGGAGCTAAGGGCTTGGAATTTTATATTCTAGAAAGTAAAGGAGTGCGTGTTACAACCAAGAATTGCCCACCCAACACAACTAAATGTTACCTTGCAGGACAAAATTAAATATTTAATGAAAATGAGAAAAATTACTACATAATTTTCCCTGCATGACACATAGGAAATGCTTAATAAATATGTAGAGACTTGGTGGAAGGAATTGTGGATATATAATCTGTCTTAGATGATGCAGAGACAATAAGAAGGCATAATTATGACCTTCAAATATTTGAAAGACTATTATGTAGAAAAGATTTGTTCTATTGGCCAGGTGACAGGAATACAACCAATATATAAACACTTAGGGGAGGCAAAATTTAGCTCAATAAAAGAATATCCTTCCCAAAATCTTATTCTGAGGGCTTACTACTAGTTCCATACCTCAAGGAGATTGAAAAATAAAAGTACACACAAAAAGATTTATAGCAGCTCTTTCAGTTATGGCAAATATTGGAAAATTATCGGATGTCCATCAATTGGAGGATGACTGAGCAAATTATTGTATGTGATGTGAGATGGATTATCATTGTGTTATAAACAATGACAAGCAGGATGATTTCAGAAAAACCTAGCAACTATTACATGGATGGATGCAACATAAAATATGTGGAACACGGTTTTTTAAATAATGTAGCCATTTCCAGCAATACAACAATCCAAGACAATTCAGAAGGTCTTTTGATAAAGATTGTTGTCCATCTCATGTCCGGGGCTCACGATCCCCGGTCGACCCTCCCGGTGAGTAGTAACCCCTCACTCTGCTTCACGCAGCTTCAGACGTCTCTGGACCCGTCCCCGGAGGCAGGAGCGCGGGTGGAAACCAAGCACGAGCCAGAGTGGTAGAGGTAGAAGATGTTTATTCAGCAGTTCACATCAGCCCAGTTCCCCCGAACCCCCTCAGAGCATAGCCTTATATTCCTTATTCTTTCCGGGTTTTGCTGTCCGACTCCTGATTGGGGAGTTCAGCCTGCTGTCGCCTCAGCCCCCTCCTCTTTGCCAGCCGTGCCCTATGACGATAGGGCAGGGGTCTCTCTGGACCTTCCTTTCCCACTCAGACCATCTGCTTGGTCCTATCACAGGTGGCCAGGTGTGTTTTACTCTTACTGGGGTTCCCTCAGCACCTCCCCAAGGGCGGTATCGTGCCTTGTACACGAGCCTTCCCTGCACCCTTAGCCCGGAAGTCACGGGTGAGGCGCATGATTGCGGGGGGGGGGGGTGGGGGGGGGGGGACTGGTATAGACTCCTGCCGTTACCTCTCTGCCCAGGAGGTTCGGGGACGGCCCCTGACAACTCCCCCTTTTTGTTTTATGAAGGTAAGTGAGAGAATAGGTCATGTGGCCTGTCTCCATTCCTGGTACCAAAAGTGGGCAGGGCCCCTGTCTTAGGCTATGTGGGTGGCTCCCACCTCCAGCATTTCTGGTAGGTGGACCCACAATAATCCCGTCATTGGGTACCTCTGCAGCCAACGGGTCTCCAGGTCATGGAGCCACAATATTCCTGTAGAAAGCTTATTATTGATTATAGTGGGGCATAGGGATGCTTTTGGGGCTGAGGCGAGGGCTAGCATCTCTCTAAAGCTGTAATCCAAACTTGTGGATTAGAGTGATTTGTCAGGGAACGGAGAGCCCATGCGGTATATTGCCGCTGTTGCATCTGCCTCTGCCGAACCTGGCGTAGGCAGAGCAGGAAATCCACGGCAAGGAGAAGGAATAAAGAGGCTGAGCCCGCATAGCTTTTCATCTAGGTAGATAGAGTAGAAAAGACAGAGCTAAAGGCAATGGTAACAGCGGGATCAATTCGGGTGGCATTGATATTAGCAACCTGGTGCCGAAGGATGTGGAGGGTGCGTTCAAAATTGTCAGACCAATTTCCTGTGAGCATCTGCGACAGCTCGCGGGATAAATTGGCAGCATGAGACAGGTTTTGATAGGGGACAGAGGTGAGACATAACCCGGTAAGAGAGTAAGTGCACCCCAGAGGAAGGAGGTGAACAATAATGTCCACTTGCTCCTGTAATAGGTCAATTCGTTGATTGGTCAGCATTATTCCCCCCCAGATGGCAGCTAGAAGCTGCGTGTTAGTATCCATGGCGGTGGCAACCGTTGCTGAAAGATCGTTAAATGTAGCAACGGTGTTGGCGCCCATAGCTAGGGAGGTGGCTGCCCCGGCTGCCCGCGAGAGAGAGTGCTATCACTAAGGCTGTCACGCCAAAGTCTCTTTTTCTTCTACGGAATAGTTGGGGTTGGAAGCCATCTACGTTGACAGGAACAGGTATCCAGGTGGGCACTCTCATTATCACAGCCATCTGATGCCGGGTGCCATTCCAACAGGAAGCGTAGTTACAAGTCTCATTTGTACAATGCAGAAGGGGGCCATTAGAGGTATTGGTTACAATGAAGACGAACGGGGGCGTAACACATACAGGGTAGGATCAAAGGGCAAGGAGTAGTTGGGAGTGGACGGGGTTCGAGTCAGGGTGCCCTCAAAATGTCTGGTGCAGTTCCAGCAGAAGGAGCCATTGTAAATTCTCCCTCCCCTGAGCATGGAAAAGGGGGAAAGGTCCATGCACGTACGCCCGGGTCCGCACAGTACCCAAGTATGGAATGGGTTAGGGGATCCTGTCATAGCGGGATTCTGATATGTCCAATTTTTGTACCCTGTTGGATTGGTATTGTCTAAGAGAGATCCTATATGAGGGGAAAAACTCCAACCTCCTCCCAAGCTCTGACCTTTGGGGGCCTGGCATCCAGTCCAGGGGATCTTTAGGCCCTCCCTAGTCCCTCTACACCGGGGTCCCCATGTAGGTTGGAGAAATCCTTCCTCACTCAGATCTCCTGTGTAGTTGTTCATTAGGGGCCATCGGCCTTCTATGGCCGTGCCGTTTGCTGTGTTATTTTTAGAGCGTCCCAACCAGACCACTTCCTGTGGGGCCAGGACTATACAGGGGTTCGCATCGGTGAGGTTTAACCGGAAACAGAGGGCACCGTTTAGGGTGATGTTGAATGTAGGGGTAGGAGCTTCCTCGTCCTGGAAAGGGTAGTAAGGGAGATCAAGGCTTTCATTAGTGGTGAAAAGGCGCGGGTATAGGGTGGCATTCTGAGAGACGGGCATGGGGAAAGGGAAATCGGCTAGGAGACCCCATCGAATCTCATGTGCGTGCGTGTTGGGGACGGGCCGCAGCATCAGGTGTAGCTGGGCGAGGGCAAGCAGGGCCTCCCTGATCACCCTAGCCTCAGCCCTCCCGGTCTGGTTCTTTCTCTTGCGTCGGCCCCACTTCCTTCGTGTTGTCGGCAGGAGCGGCTGCTCTGGTCCATCTGGTAGGCACCCATCGCACGCCTTGTCCGGATCTGATTCCATTGTCTGGGGAAACACAAAGAAAACCTCTGCCTCTCACAATGACCGAGTGAGGGCCGTGCCAGTTGTTCTCCTCATCCCTCCACCATACCATCTCGTTATCTGGATGGTTAGGCATCTGTCCTGCTCTTGCCGGGTTTTTTGAATTAGAAACGGCTGGGGGTGTTGTGAAAAATTTCATGGCCGGTGTTAGGCCGTTTTCCCTCACTTGGAGGAAGTTGGCGGTAAATGTAGCTTTTGCTAATTGGGCTCTTGTTAGCCTCCCTGGAACTCCCCCTTTTTGTTTTAGTAAAATACGCTTTAATGTCTGATTTGCTCTCTCAACTATGGCTTGCCCTGTAGGATTATATGGGATACCTGTGGTGTGTTGGAGGCCCATCTCTTGAATAAAGGTCTGGAAGGCTTGAGATCGGTATCCTGGGCCATTATCAGTTTTTATGAGGGCTGGGAGGCCTACAGTGGCTGCACATTCCAAAAGGTGGTGGATGATGCATTTAGCACTTTCTCCAGGCTGTAGGGTGGCCAGTATGAAGCCTGAGAAGGTGTCGACTGACACATGAATTAGGGAAGATTGAAAATGTGTCACGTCCATTTGCCAGATTTCGTTGGGAGCGTGGCCACGGGGATTGGAAGCCTGGTCGCGGGGTGGGGGTCGGAAAGGGACACAGTGAGAACACCTTCGAACGATATCGCGTGCTTCCCCCCTGGTGATGCCATAAAGGCGCCGCAAGGTTCGGGCTGAAAGGTGAAAGTGGCGGTGAGTGAGATCTGGAGAGCTATAAAACACCCCTAGGCTTTCTGGGGTAACATCTGTGAGGGCATGGTCGGCAACTGCATTGCCTTGAGGGCCTGCTGTAGAAGTGTGGGACCTAACATGAAGGACATAAATAGGTGCCCTCCTAACAGTGAGTAGATTATATATGCGGGTCAGCAAATCAGAGACAGTGGAGGTGGTTGTGGTGAGGTCTGCTCCAGGGAGTTGGGGAATGGCTAGAGCACAGTACATACTATCGGTGATGAGGTTAAAGGGCTCAGTGGGTAACAATTGTAGCACAGCATAAATGGCAAACAATTCATTCTTTTGAGCGGAGGAGTAGGGGGTACTTACCACCTTTAGGATATTTTTAGCTGGAATGTATATGGCGGCTCGCTGATACTTGGTGGCATCAGTGAAGACGTTAATCCCCTCTACCGGCTCGTTAGCTATTACCTGTGGAGGTTTCTGGAGAGGCAAGGCATCCCAACCCCGAAGAGCATTGGGCAGAGCTGCACTTGTTAGCTGATGTTGGGTAATTAAGATGGCCCAAGAGGTATACTCTTGGGTAAGTTCCTGTAGCAAACTAGGGGTTATATTAAGAAAGAGAACGGGAAGTTGGCCAAAGATCTGCCTAGCTCTAAGGCTGGCCTTCAGTAATAGTCTCCCTTGCTCCTCAAGGCGGTTGGGGATGCATTTTTTCCTTTTGTCTGGGTAAATCCACTCTATAACTCCCCATTGCTGGAAGATTGCTGCAATCCCCTCGGTGCTCCCACGGGAGAGGATGGCCACGGCCAGGGGATATCGGGGATCTATTCTCTGGACTCTCATATTGGCCCTGTCTCTAATTAGTTCCATGACTTTCCTTGCCTCGGGAGTCCAAGCTCTAGGTGAATTTAAGGTGGGGTCCCCTGACAGAATGGTATAAAGGGGCTGCATCTCCTTCTCTGAAAGGGGCAGTGTTGGCCGGAGCCACTGGATGGCCCCAACGAGCTTTTGAAAATCATTAAGGGTCTTGACCTTGGCAAGGTCAAAGTCGGGGACAGGCCGAAGGACCTCATCATTCAGGAGCCTGTGGCCAAGGTATCTAAGGTCATCACCCCGTTGGATTTTTTCTGGGGCAATTCTTAACCCGTACTCCCTGAGCCTCGCTATTATGTGTTTAAGGGCCTTTTCTGACTGTCTCGCCTGTGGGTGAGCAAGTAGGATATCATCCATGTAATGGACGATCTGAACCTCAGGGAATTTCTCCCGAGAAGGGTGTAGGATGGCTGCAACATACTTTTGGCATAATGTAGGACTATTCGCCATCCCTTGGGGCAGCACAGTAAAGTGGAAGCGGGCGGCCGGTTTCTGGAAGTTGATGGAGGGGACAGAAAAGGCAAACTTTGGGGCATCATCAGGGTGAAGGGGAATGCTATAAAAGCAGTCTTTTATATCTACAATAATAACTTCCCAGCCTCTTGGCACCATGGTTGGAGTTGGGAGACCCGGCTGCAAGGCACCCATAGGTTGTAAGGCCGAATTGACCTGGCGGAGATCAATCAACATTCTCCACTTGCCAGACTTCTTCTTTATACAGAATACTGGGGAATTATAGGGGCTGGTGGAGGGCACAATGTGCCCTTCCTGCAAAAGTTCTTGCACTATGCTGTTTAAGGCTTGCAATTTTTCTTTAGTAAGGGGCCACTGCTCCACCCAAATTGGTTGAGTGTTGGTCCAATTCATCTTTACTGGGTGTGGTTTCTCGGGGTGGAGTGTGGCCCTCATTAGTTTAAAGGGTCATTTGTGAGCCTGAGCTGCATTTGGGAGAGGATATCTCGACCCCACAGGGTCATAGGGAGGGAGGAGATATAGAGGGGGCGAAAACGCCCTTCCTCTTCCCCACATGTCCACCGCAAAAGGCGCGTGGAGATAGCAGCGGCGCTATTCCCACGAACTCCCGAGACCTGTCGGGGGGAAGTGTCCTTGCCCCATTGAGGCTGCCAGCCTGAACCGGCAATAACAGACACATCAGCTCCAGTGTCCATCATCCCTGTTATGGGCACTCCCTCGACCTCGATGGTCAAGGTGGGTCTCTGGGATGTAATAGCGGTCGACCAGGCTACAAAGGGGTCAGAGTGCTGTGGGGAATAATTGGGGTCCATCCAAGGAAGAGGGATGGCTTGAGCAATCTCTTTCCTTTCTCCCAGGGGCACTGGGTAAGCATGGGGGTTGGTCACAAAAATCTCTGTATCTCTTGGGGCAAGATACTTGGTGTGTACTATAACCTCTGGAAGTTTGTGGGTGCCAATCGCAAGCCGGGGGTGATCAGAGGGGTGGATTTTTACTGGGGCAGTAGTCCAGGGAGCTATGGTTTGTCCCTGGAGGGTGAAGACCTCATCTTTCAATTCCTTGGTCGGAAAGGATTTGCTCAGGGGTTCATTCCGTGCGGGACAGCCTCCCCCCCCAAGGGTCCCGCTCCCTCGTTTCCCTGGTTGTGGGGGGATCCCTGTTGTGCCTTCTTTTGGCGGCAGTTACGGGACACATGTCCCATCTTCCCGCAAGAGAAACACTTTCCTCCTCTAGGGGGTGCTCTACAGGTGTCACGGAAGTGTCCTTCCCTGCCACAGTTGTAGCACTGGTTTTGGCGGGCTCCTTGCACTGCCATGGTGACAAGTTGTTCCGTTAAGGCTGCCATGGCTCGTGTCGAGTCCTCTGGCTCATCTAGGCACCTTTCTATTATCTCCTGCAGTGTAGGATCAGGTGGCAAGGTGGCAAGGATACCTCGGTGTCGGGGGCTAAAGCCATCTTTAATGAGCTGTATAGTTAGCTGGGTGGCGGTCTCTGACTTCCCGTACTGCCCTTCTATTCTTTCCTGTACTCTGGAGATGAACTGGAGCGGGGTTTCATTTGGCCGCTGTTTTAAGTTAGATAAGGACTGGCCTCCAGCAGTTCCCAGCTTTTCTAGGGCCCTGATGTATACCACCTGGACGGCCCCCAGGAGATTCTCACTGAGCGTCAGCTGCCGCTCAATTGCCTCCCACTCCCCCAGACGCTGTCATCTGATTAACAAAAAGCTCCTCATTATCAGAGTGTGTTTCTGAGGCGTATCGACGAGCCTCTCGGGTCACGTGGGCCAGGTATGTCATGGCTATGGGGGGGTCAAACACAGCAGCCGTTATCTCCTTCCAATCATAGGGGAGCCATGCTGCCACAGCCGAGGAGGTGGTAAAAAGCCTCTTTACAAAGGCCAACCCAGGGCCGTACTTGGTGGTGGCCTCTTTAAGATCTTTTATAAATTTATAGGACAGCAGTTTATGCACCCTTTGAGGCTGCCCGCCCTGTTCTGTCTGAGTAAACACAGGGAACAAATTGGCCCCTTCCCAGTCTACCTCTTCCCCGTCTTCTGAAGCTTTCTGAAGGCACTTCCTCAAAACACTTACGTATTTGGGTGGGGGTTTTTTTTCTTTTTCTCTATTTTTCTGCTGCTCTAGGGCTTCCTCTTTTTGTATGTCCTGCAGTTTCTTTTGGGGTCCCTCTCCTCTCTGCGGATGAGGTTTTGTTCCTTGTCTTTTCCCGTGTCCTGCTCCCTCCTCCCTGATTCCTTCCTGACTCTCTCCTCTAGCCTCTCGGACTACATTACCCAGACTTCTCCACGGATACAGTGGAGGCGGTTCCCCAAGGGGAGGGTCCTCGTTCTCATCCCCGGAACCACAGAGTGATTCCCCCACTTGGGCTCCGCACTCCTGTGATAACGGAGGCGGCTGTGGGTCTAGTGAGGCGCCCACCGTTGCATAGATAACAAAGTCCTGGGGATTGAGGAAGGAGGGATCCTCTTTTTGATAGGAAGCCATCTGTTGCCCTATCAGTCGCCAGCGGGTCGGATCTATTCCTGTATGCTCTACCCATGGGCTGATGGTTATAATTTTTGCGACCCATTCGCAGCAAACTCTTATGTGTATTTTTATCCCATTCTGCTTGCAGAGTTTGTACACTTGGCAAGCTAGAATTCCTTTGTCCTCTGGCTTAATCTCTCCTCCGGACTGTGTTTGTCCCATTTTTTAGTTCTACCTTCGGGGAGCCTCGGGTAAATTCTTAACTTTTGCTCTGCTCAGGCAATCCCCGGGTGCTTGGCCCTTCTACCCCTTGCCTGCAAAGGATAGGCGAGTTACTCACCTCACCACGTCCGTCCCTGTTGGAGGCGCCAGTTGTCCGGGGCTCACGATCCCCGGTCGACCCTCCCGGTGAGTAGTAACCCCTCACTCTGCTTCACGCAGCTTCAGACGTCTCTGGACCCGTCCCCGGAGGCAGGAGCGTGGGTGGAAACCAAGCACGAGCCAGAGTGGTAGAGGTAGAAGATGTTTATTCAGCAGTTCACATCAGCCCAGTTCCCCCGAACCCCCTCAGAACATAGCCTTATATTCCTTATTCTTTCCGGCTTTTGCTGTCCGACTCTTGATTGGGGAGTTCAGCCTGCTGTTGCCTCAGCCCCCTCCTCTTTGCCAGCCGTGCCCTATGGCGATAAGGTAGGGGTCTCTCTGGACCTTCCTTTCCCACTCGGACCATCTGCTTGGTCCTATCACAGGTGGCCAGGTGTGTTTTACTCTTACTGGGGTTCCCTCAGCACCTCCCCGAGGGCGGTATCGTGCCTTGTACACGAGCCTTCCCTGCACCCTTAGCCCGGAAGTCACGGGTGAGGTGCGTGATTGCCGGGGGGGGGGGGGGGGGGGGGAACAGGACGGGTATAGACTCCTGCCGTTACCTCTCTGCCCAGGAGGTTCGGGGACGGCCCCTGACAATCTCAATAGAAAGATCTAGGTGAACTTGAATCAGATTGAAGACACTATTGTTTTACACTATTTTTCCTGTCTGTTTTTCCTATGTGTTCTGCATGTCTACACATCTATAATCTATTTTAAATTGCGTACCTTGCCAATGAGGTGAGAAGGAAGACAATTTGAAATTCAAAATAAAAAAGAATGCTTAGATTATTTTTACAAGTAATAGAGGAAAATTAAGATATTAAAATTTTATAAAAGGAAGGTAAGGCATAAAATATGTGAAGCATAAAAATATTCTTCAAAGGATATAAGAACCTTTGATAGAGGGACCTAGTGCAGTGTACAAGTAAAACAGGGATGATCTATGGAAATGATGTCTGCCAAATGCTTTTGTTTGCACCACACTGTTTGCATCAAGATATATAACACTGAAAAAACCTCCTAAAATAATTCCATAAAGACTCAAAATAATTTGATAAAATCATTCACATGGGGTAACAAGGGAAGAAGGAACAAATAAAATTTCATAAAAGATTCTATTGTTCATATTATCCCATCCAATTGTATCAATAACCTGAAAAACTTATCTGTCAGTAAATAAGTAGATAGATGATAGGTTGATACATGACATGTAGACAGGTGGAAGTGTGTGTGTATATATGCATATGTATATGCATATATGCACAGACACATACATAAATGTTTAAATGAGATCGGTAGTTTCATAATTTATAGAGAATTCTAAATGACCAAACTTTCAGTATAAACCCAGGTCATCTCATGAATAAATGATTTTTAAATTTAATGAAATATTTCTATTAATAGCTTACTATATGTCAAGGAAACTTCTAAGCACTACAAAAATTTCAAAAACTAACTGTAACCCATACTCACAATGAACTAACATTCTAAATGCAGGAAACAATACCAATAAGTGGCTTGAACTGCAGGCCAAACATTGTTCCTGTGGTTCTAAGGTTTCACATGTAGGGCAGAGAGTAAGGCCCTCCAACAGATAGCAGGGCATCAGAGTGTAGGGCAAGCAGAATCTTAGGGGCTTGCATCCTGTATCAACTTTGTAATTAATCATGGCACAATGAGTGTGAGAAACCCTTTATGACACTGACAGTATGTTTTAAAGATGAATCTGAAACCTCAATATTTCTGGTTCCTAAGCTATCTACTACTGAACTATGCTGCCTGAAACCTCATATACAGTATCTTCATCTCCCTCTCCTTTTCCCTCTCCCTCTGACCCTCTCTCTCTCTCTCTTTCTCTCTTTCTCTGTATATATATATACGTATATATATATACGTATATATATATATACACACACACATACATATATATACACACATGCATGTATATCTATATGTAGGTATATGCATATGTGTATATACACAGACATATGTATGTATGCATATATGCATGCATGTGTTATACATGCACATAAATATGCAAATAGATAGTCTCAAATAAATGAAAGTTATTAATAATTATACTAAATCATTATTTCCATTCTTACTTCATATATATATATGCATACACACACAAGCATTTGTACAACTATATAATTGCAAATACAAAAATGTATATATGCCTACATATATGGGTGTTCCAAAAGCCTTAGTTCAGTTTTAAGCTATTAAAGCTTAAACAAAACACACACAAACACACACACACAACCATATATGGTAGCACACACAGACTATACAGAATGTGTAGGTATGAATGAGTTATAATTTCACCATTTGGAGGGAATGCAAAGATTTTTCTTGGAAGGAATGCTAAGTCAAATCTGTACAGCATAGTAAAAAGCAGAAATATCACCTTGCTAAAGTCCATGTATTACAAGTTAGTATTTCTTTAATATCAAGACACAGTTTGGAGAGTGGAATATTATGAAAGCTGAGTGCCTCAAAATTTATACTTGCAAGTGGTTACACTGGAGAAGACTTTTGAGAGTCCCTTGGATGGTAAGTTGATCACATTAGTTAATTTTTTAAATTAATTTAAAATCACATATTTAATATCAAATACTGTCCACATAATGAGAAATACTCATTGAGAAGACTGGATGTTTAAAATCATATGTAAAAGGAGAAAAACAATGACAGGTGATGGATACTGTCACAGAATCAATGAAAATGAATATGGACAGAGACAGATGGAGGACAGAAGGCCCTGGTGAAATATATTCCATGAGGTCATGAAGAGATATGATTGAACAATTGAACAGCAACTACCACATATTCCAAAACAGTAAGCACTTTTGAACATGTTATAGTACAGATTGTTCCTAACAATTAAATTTGAGTGTCTGGCTCAGTGAGCAATATGTTATCCTTTCTTAATATTGTTAAGCAAAGGATAAATTACAATTTTTCAGGATATTGTTGAGTGAAACTCATATTCAGCAAGGGAATCAGAATGACATCTTTTCAACCTGACTTGTGACATCATTAGTCTCTAATGAGGAAACATCCTCTACCAATGAAGTTTGGAATCTTCTCTGCAACTTATAGTCTTAAGCATATGAAACGTGATAGTCTTTAAGATATTAAAGAAGATCTTCACCCATTAATGGGCCTACCTATTAAGGGAAGTTGTATTAGGGAAGGTTTGTAGGAAGGTCTACACTTCCTGTTAATGAGGCACTGCTTCTTAAGGGTGGTGATGCTCTCAGTCTCTAAAAAATGTATAAATACTCTGAGGTGAGGCTTATTCTTTGAAATGTTCGTTTGGCCAGACAAGACTCTGGGCAGCTGCTAAGGAGCCACCCAGATTTGAAAACACAGATGTTAGTGCATCTTTCTATGGTAACTGTGTATGTATGCAATCATCAGACGACTGGATCTTCTGTTAATCTATGATGTATGTATTGCCTGTGTTATGCAGTTGAAAGCCATACCTGTTCATTTCGATTTCTCTGTATTTTTTCAAGTTCAGGTTGCTGGCCTTTTCCCCTGAACTAACTGGATGACACATGTGCCTGATTAAAGTGATTGTTGATCCCTTAAGTTGCTTTCCTTTTAGAAAAAAAAAAGATCAAAGTACCTGTGATAGCAGGCTCTCCTCTGTACGTCAGGGTCCTTTCTTTTACAGAGTATTGACTGAGTAGTTTGAGTTTGTTTTTGTTTTTTTTTTTTTCTTGTCCAGGAACACACATTACACAGCATGTTAGAGGAGACCAAAACTCAGTTTTTCCAGCTTCAGTGCCATTTGTCAGATAAATGTTACACCATCTCTACCTGCTACTATACATAGTAGTCTGTACAAAGTCAGCAGTTTATAAATTTTCTTTTTGTTTGAATGGGCTGATTTATAAAGCTTCAGTTCAATCATTTTATATTAAAGTACATATTTCGCTGAGAAGATTTATTTTTTTCAGAATTTTTTTCCACATTGTTCACATTCTTTACGGTTTTGCTTTAGTCTTCACTCTTTCTCTCTCAGCTTTCAGGTTTGGGTTTTTGAAATCGAACACTTAAGATATCAAATTCATAGATCCTTTAATAGTTCATTGTACTGATTTAACATTCTATTATTTTCTTCAAAGCAGTACTTTGTGTTCAAACTAACATCAAAGCTGAACTTCTCATTGCATAATGTTGATACTTGTTCAGAGTGACTTCTTTAAACAATTGATAACATATATTATTAAAAGACTTCTCATACGATGTAAGAAAATACAAACTCTGAACTTTTAAGAAATCATATCTTACATTCAAAATTATTTCAGTGAAATATTAAAAAAATCACTTTTTGGTTATTCCTCCAATTTATTTTTTTTTCCTTTTTAGATTTTTATTTCTATTTTTTTCTTTCTTTTTTGACTCAAGAACCATGCATGTAAATACATTCAGAAACTAATTTGGTAATTAAGTATTTATAATTCAGTGAGAATAGGAAGCAACAAAAATTCAGAGCTAAATTTATACATTTTCTCTGCTTTGCAGTCAAATTATTTGAAATTCTAATTCTAAGAATAAGTGAAAATGTCCACGGGTTTCATAATTTTTTTTTAGTTCCCCCTCTTCCAGGATACAAGAAATCTATCTCATTATTGGGCTAACCAGTTTTTATTTAAAAATTATATTCATCACCTATGTTAATTTTGAAATAATTTATTTTGAACATTATTTTATATTATATATAATGAAATATATACATAGTATATTGTGTATAATTTATTTTAGCATTATTTGAAATTATTTTGAGTAGAAAATAATTGAATTTTGATTGACATTTCATATACCAGAAAGGGGAGTCAAAAATAAATAACAATATTAAAATCTATTTGAACTGGAATAATGATAGGGATAGAATATATTGACAGAGAAAATGGGGGACTTTGGCTTTTTTATTTCATGAAATCTCTTCTCCACCAATTCTTTTTTCAAGGAAATGAATATTCAAGGAATAATGAAATTAAATATACAATGTGGATAACAGTCTCTCTTTAAATGCTTGGAGCATGTGCTTACAAATTCACAGCATCTTATTGTTTAATGGAAAATTTTACAAGGGAAATATTACGTCTGATTTTTATAAGCCAAAGAAAGATCAATGTTTGAAAATAAATGATGTGAACACAGCATACAGAAGAAATCCTTTGCTCACAGCCTTTAGCAACATATAGATTTAAGAAGACCAGCTGGCTTCTGATTGAGATTCCCTCATGGTCCTCCTGAAAGGTCTGTTCCCAGTGGTTAAAGTCATTCCTTTTTATTGTTTATGACAAGCATAGCAGTCTAGTAACAGGTGTGAGAATCAGCTTGAAAAAAGAGAGAGAGGAATAAAAGTAATCATGAAAAACAACAAAAATTTGGCAGGCGGTATGGACTCTGTCCTTGTCATTTTGATTATATTTTCATAGATAACCAACTATGTTACAAAGAAGTCATGCTCAAAGAACAGGAAAAACAACACAAAGGAGAATTTTACATTTAAAAAGAAGGCAACTGATTGGATTGTGGTTCTTTGTCAAACATCAATGAGAGGTTTCAACTGTTTTTAAAAAGCTCATAATTCATGGCCCCTTCATGGACTGGCATGGGTAAACCCAATATTTTTCCAGATAGCATTAATAAATATATCCAGGAAGATGTCTGCTTTGCTAAGAGGCTTGAAAAACTTCCTATTTAGGTGCAAACAAGTCACAACCTCTCAGAGCCTCATCATGCTTTTTATTTAATTAGGACACTGGACTAGGTGATCAGTAGAGTTCTTTCAAAATCTATCACTTTGTGCTGCTAAATGGCAGTAGTCCATAATTTTATATGAAAACATGATTAGTAGGATATGCAAGATCACTGAAATCAGATTCGAGAGACTTTGTGGCTTTGATCACTACTGGCAGGGTGAAATTGAATATTACCTAACTTTTCTTAGCCTCAGTCTTCTCAATCATCAATAGGGAATATAATGTGTCACTACATACCTCATAGGACTCTATAAGAAATTGAATTTGGGGGGCAGAGCTAAGATGGTGGCATGAGAACAACTACTACCCTAAGCTCTTAGACAAACCCCTTCAAATACCTCTAAAAAGAGACTCTAACCAAACTTTGGAGGTGCGGACTCCAATAGAAAACAGACTGTGGCAGATTCACAGCTCAGGACGGAATGGAAGTTTGACAGGAAGGATCTGTTCTGCTGGAGTGAGCCCACAGTGCACAGTGCAGGATGTCCAGTGCAGCACAGTGGGAGAGCCCCAGGGAGGCAGGCAGCAGCAGCAGGTGAAACTGGCAGAGTGGCAGCCCAGGGTGAGAGACCAGCAGAGCCAAGCAAGTGACATCTTCAGCAGCTCCTGAGACTTTCAACCCACAGATCAAATGTCTAAGGAATCTACTAGAACTTCCAGGAGCTAAAATGGCAGAGTGACCTGTAAATGATCTCTCCTTCCTCCTTGTTGACATTGAAAAAATAAAATATTTCCCCAGAAAAATCTCAGATCAGTGGGCACAGTGAAAGGGCAAGCAGTTTCATAACACCTGAACTAGGAAAATAGCTAAGGGAGATTCGTCTTACAGTAGCAGAGATGAACCAGAAGGAGAGGGGCCCTAGAGTGGTGGAAATGTGCAGTGGGATCCAGGCGTGCCTCAGCATTAGGAAAGGAGTTCCAGAGGCGATGGAAACTCTCACTAGGACCCAGGCATGTCTCAGCACTTCAGGGGAAACAAGAAGATGATGGGGCAGCCAGGATCAGCAACCCCTGAGCTTGCCTCTGCCTCAGCTCATTGAGATTTCCCAGACCAGACTACCCCTCCCACACACTCAACAAGCAAGCCCCAGGGCTAATCAGGGAAACACAAAACAAAAAGATAAAAAGGCATCTATCCTTAGCTTTTTTACACTAGTCAGCTCAACACCAAGTTCTGCAGCTTGTAACTGAAAGAACCAGAAGTCACAACACAAATCATCATCATGAGCAAGAAAAAGCAAAACAAGTGAGAAAAAACCATAGAATCTTTCTATGGGGACAAAGACCAAAAGAAGAATATCAAAGATGTCATTAGTGAGACTGTACTCCCATCTGAAACTTCAGAAGGAACCATGAACTGTGCTCATGCACAAACAACTCCCCTGGAATAGCTGAAGAAGAAAATAGAAGAAAAACTGACCAATGATTTTGAAAGAATGAAAAAAGAATTCAACGGATGACAACATCTCTTTAAAAGGGAAAATTGAAGAAGTGGAAAAAGAACTACAAAAACTAACTGGAGAAAATAACTCCTTGAAAGGAAAAATTGGACAGATGGAAAAGGAGATACAAAAGTTAACTGAAGAAAACAATTTGATAAAAATTAGAATTGGGCAAGTGGAAACTAATGACTCTATGAGGCATCAAAAACCAGTCAAATAAAATCTAAAGAATGAAAAGATAAAAGAAAATGTAGAATATATAATTGCAAAAACAATTGACCTGGAAAACAGATCAAGGAGAGAAAATTTAAGTTATTGGCGTGCCAGAAAGCCATGATGAAAAAAAAAAGGGGTCTGGACAATAGATTACAGGAAATCATCCAGGAAAATTGCGCAGAAGTGCTAGGTCCAGAGAGCAAAATAGTTATCAAAAGAACCCACCTTTCACCTCCTGAAAGGGGTCCCAAACTAAAAGACCCAAGAAATATTGTTGCCAAATTCCAGAACTAGCAAGTGAAGGAGAAAATACTGTAGGCAATCAGAAAGAAATCATTCAAATATTCAAGGAGCAACAATCAGGATCAAACAGGACCTTGCAGCTTTTACATTAAAAGATCAAAGGAATTGGAATATGATATTCCATAAGGCAAAGGAGCTGGGACTACAACCAAGGATCAATTACCCAAAAAAAATTTAGCATAATATTTCAGGCAAAGAGATGGACATTTGACGAAATTAAGGGCTTCCAGACCTTCCTGACTAAAAGGTCAGAACCCAATAGAAAGTTTGATCTTCCAATGCAGGTCACAAGAGATGCATATAAAGGTAAACAGGGGAAAGAAAAACTTGTTACTCAAGTTGGGCAAACTGTTTATCTCCCCATAAGGCAAGATGATACTTGTTAATCAGGAAAATTGTACACCTATTATGAAATATGAAAGGGATATACACAGAGGGAAGGGGTATAAAGTAAATTATGTGAAAATAAAAATATGATTTAAGTGTGGAAAGGGATTGTAACAGGACTTGTGAAAAGGAGGAAGCAGTAAATGGTAAATTACATCATAGGAAGAAGTACAAAATTATAGTAGAGGAAAAGAAGGGAGATAGATGAGCATTGTTTTTGAGGTATGCTCAACTGATTTGTTTCAAGGAAGGAGCAATAAACTTAATTAAGCATATAAATCTAACCAGCTCTATATTTCATAGGAGGAGAAGGGGAAAAAAGGGGAGGGGAAGCTAAAAGAGAGGGAAGATATAGTAATGGTAAAGGGGAGTAAAATGGAGAGGGGCTGAAAGAAGGAAGGGAAGACTGCAAGAGGTAGTGGTGAAAAGTGAAAACTCTATTGAGGAGGGGAAGGAAGGGAGATAAGAGAACTAAAAGCACAAACACTGGGAAAGAGGATGGAGGGGAAGTCACAGATTGTAATAATAACTGAATGTGAATGGAATGAACTCTCCCATAAAATGGAGAAGGATAGCAGAATGGATTAAAAGTCATAATCCAGCAATATGTGCTTTACAAGAAACACATTTGAAACAGGGAAATACACACAGGGTAAAGGTCAAAGGTTGGAACAGAATATATTGTGCCTCAGCAGATATAAGAAAAGCAAGGGGAGCAATCCTAATCTTAGACAAAGCAAAAGCAGAAATAAATCTAATCAAAAGAGATAAGGAAGGAAACTACAACCTGTTAAAAGTCACAATAAACAATGAAGCAATATCATTACTACACATGTATGTTCCAGGTGCTATAGCATCCATATTCTTAGAGGAGAAGCTGGGGGAGTTGACATAAGAAATAGACAGCAAAATTCTATTAGTAGGAGACATCAACCTCCCCCTCTCTGAACTTGATAACTCTAACTTCAGAATAAACAAGAAAGAAGTTAATGAGGTAAATAAAACTCTGAATAAGGTAGATATGATAGATCTCTGGAGAAAAATGAAAGGAAATAAAAAGGATTATACAGTTTTCTCAGTGGTACATGGCAAACATACAAAAACTGATCATGTTCTAGGGCATAAAAACCTCATAATCCAGTGCAAAAAGGCAGAGATAACCAATGCATCCTTCTATGATCACAATGAATAAAAAATTATGTGTAATAAAAGGCCATGGAAAGATAAACCAAAAATTAATTGGAATCTAAATAATCTAATCTTAAAGAAGGAATGGGTTAACAGGAAATCACAGAAACAACAACTTCATTCAAGAGAATGACAATAATGAGACAACCTACCAAATTTTATGGGATACTGAAAAAGCAGTCCTTAGGGGAAGTTTTATATCTTTGAGTACCTATGTAAATGAAATAGAGAAAGAGGAGATCAATGACTTGGGCATGTACTTGAAAAAAAACTATAAAAAGAACAAATTGAAAATCCCCAAGTAAATATCAAATTAGAAATACTGAAAACCAAAGGAAAGATTAATAAAATCAAAATTAAGAAAACTATTGAATTAATAAATAAAACCAATAGTTAATTTTGTGAAAAAAAAACTAATAAAATTGATGAACTTTTGGCCAATCTGATTAAAAAAAGAAAGAAGAAAACCAAATTACTAATATCAGAAATGAAAGGGATGAACTCACCTCCAATGAGGAGGAGGAAATTAAAAGAATAATTAATATATAATAATTATTTGCCCAAGTATATACCCATAAATTTGACAATCTATATGAGATGGAAGAGTATTTTCAAAAATTCAAATTGCTCAGATTAACAGAAGAGGAAGTTGAATACTTAAACAATGCAATCTCAGAAAAAGAAATCGAGTAAGCCGTCAATGACCTGCCTAGGAAAAAATTTCCAGGGCCGGATGGATTTACAAGCGATTTTTTTCAAACATTTAAAGAACAGTTAATTCCAATATTATATAGCCTTTTTTGGGAACTGAGGAAGAAGGAGTCCTCTCAAATTTTTTTCATAATACATATATGATTTTGATACCTAAACCAGGAAGATACAAAACAGAAAAAGAAAATTATAAACCAATTTCTCTAATGAATATAGATGCAAAAACTTTAAATAAGATTTTAGCAAAGGAATACAGTAACTTATTATGAGAGTAATACATTATGATCAGGTGGGATTCATACCAGGAATTTGTGGTGGATTAAATATTGGAAAACTATTAGCAGAATCAACCAAATCAATAAGAAAATTAACAGAAATCACATGATTATCTCAATAGATGCAGAAAAAGCTTTTGACAAAATATAACACCCATTCCTATTAAAAACACTGGAGAGCACAGGAATAAAGGGAACTTTCCTCAGAATAGTAAGCATTATATGCCTAAAAGCTTCTGCAAGCATTCTATGCAATGGTGATAGGTTAGATGCATTTCCAATAAGATCAGGGATGAAACAAGGATGTCCAGTATCACCACTGTTATTCAATATGGTACTAGAAATATTAGCTATAGCAATTAGACAAGATAAAGAAATTGAAGGAATTAGAATAGGCAAAGAAGAAACTAAGTTATTACTCTTTGCAGATGATATGATGATATACTTAGAGAATCCCAGAAATTCAAGTAAAAAACTACTTGAGATAATAAAGCACTTTGGTAAACTTGCAGGTTACAAAATAAACCCACACAAATCTTCTACATATCTATGTATTAGTAACAAAGCCCAACAGCAAGAGATAGAAAGAGAAATCCCATTTAAAGCTAAGGTAGACACTGTAAAACATTTGGGAGTTTACCTGCCAAAACAAACACAGGGACTATATGATAACAACTACAAGACACTTTTTGCACAAATAAAGTTAGGTCTAAGTAAATGGAAAAACATCAGTAGCTCATGTATAGAGGGAGCCAATATAATAAATATGACAATTCTACATAAATTATTTTAATTATTTAGTGCCATATCAATTAAATTATCAGATAATTATTTTCTAGAGTTGGAAAAAGTATTAGCAAAATTCATCTGGAAGAACGAAGTTCCAGAATATCAAGGGGACTAACGAAATAAATGCTAGGGAAGGTGGCCTAGTCCTACCAGGTCTCAGATTGTATTATAAAGCAGCCATCACCAAAATCACTTAGTAATGGCTGAGAAACAGAAAGCTAGACAAGTGGAATAATGTAGGTACTCAAGGCACAGTAGACAATGAATATAGCAATCTACTGTTTGATAAAACCAAGGACCCCAGTTTCTGGGATAAGAACTCATTGTATGACAAAAATTGCTGGCAAAACTGAATAACAGTGTGGCAGAAACTAGGCACAGACCAATGCCTGACAACATACACAAGAATAAAGTCTAAATGGTACATGATCTAGGTGTAAAGATTGATACTATGGATAAATTGGTGAAGCAAGGAAGAGTGTATTTATCAGATTTATGTGGAAGGGAAGAATTTGTGACTAAAGAAGAGATAGAATACATTATGAAGTACAAGATGGGTAATTTTGATTACATTAAACTGAAAAGTTTTTGCAAAACCAAACCCAATGCAATCAAAATTTGGAGAGGTGTAGAAAACTGGGAAAGAATTTTTGCAGCTAATCTTGGGGGTAAAGGCCTCATTTCCAGAATATATAGAAAACTGAGTCAAATGTACAAAAATACAAGTCATTCCCCAACTGAGAAATGGTCAAGGATATGAACAGGCAATTTTAAGAAGAAAAAATTAAAAGATATTTACAGTCATATGAAAAAATACTCTAAATCACTTTTGATTAGAGAGATGCAAATCAAATCAACTCTGAGGTACCACAGCACACTTATCAGATTGGCAGACATGACAGAACAGGAAGATGATGAATGTTGGGGAGGATGTGGGAGAGTTGGAACACTAATACACTGCTGGTGGAGCTGTGAGCTTCTTGAGAGCAATTTGGAACTATGCCCAAAGAATTACAAAAATATTCTTACCCATTGACCCAGCAATAAAGCTTCTAGGATTGTATCCCAAAGAGTTCATAAAAATGGGAAAGGGCTCACATGCACAAAAATATTTATAGTAGCAATCTTTGTGGTGGCTAAAAACTGGAAATCAAGGGAATGTCCATCAATTGGGAAACGGCTGAATAAATTGTGGTATATGAATGTAATGGAATACTGTTGTGCTTAAGAAATGGTGAACAAGAAGCCTTCAGAGAGGTCTAACAAGACTTACATAATTTGATGCTGAGTGAAAGGAGAAGAACCAAGAGAACTTTGTACTCAACAAGGACCACAATGTGTGAGAGTTGGGTTTTTTTTTTTTTTTCTGGTAGACTTGAAACTTCATTGCAATGCAAGGACTTCAAAAAAATTCCCAATGGTCTTCTAAGGCAAAATGCCTTTCACTTCCACAGAAAGAACTATGAAATTCAGTCACAGAATGTAGCAGATCATGTGTGTGTGTGTGTGTGTGTGTGTGTTTGTATTGCATTTTGGTTGTTAGATGATTTCTCCCACTCATTTTAATTCTTAAACACAGCATGACTATAGTGAAAATGTATTTAATAGGAATGTATATGTAGAACCTATACAAAATTGTATGCTGTCTTGGGGACAGAGGGTGGAGGTAGTGGGGAGAGAGGGGAAAATAATAACCTAAGTTATATAGTAGTTATTGTAGAACACTGAAATTAAATAAAATTAATTAATTTAAAAGAAAGAAAAGGGTTTCTCTTTTATAACTTTGGCAATGTGACAGAAAAACAAGAGTGTCTCATCCTGAAAATCAGGTTCAGAATTCAACTCAGATATCATTTATTCCATCTTCCCGATTTTAGATATAAGGAAATTGATTGACTTGCCCAAATTCACACAATATATTCCTCTTTGCACTTAACCAAGGTGTGAGGTCAAAACTCAAGGGAACAATATCTTTGGTGGAAATTTAAATTCTAGTTTCTGAGGCAACACAAAAATTGGAAAATGATAGAATATGCAATGATACCACGTTTATCTGTGAACCTTGCTGTAATTGAGAATTTGCTTGTGCTCATATTTTTCAAAGCATTATCAACAAAATATAATGCATTATTTAGAACTATACTATAAACAATGGACCTATAGATTCTCAATTTCCTTCCTTCAGTGAGCACTCAAACAACAATTGTCTAGTAAATTTTATTTAAGAACACATGTAACAAACATTTGAATTGTTCCTCTCTATGAAGTAGGATTTTCGCTCTTTTTTTCCCTTTATTTGGGGGTAAAAGGTTGCTTAATGTTATTAGTGAGGAATTATTTAGGCAAGTCCCTATTCAAAATTCCCATTTTAGTTCACAGACTTAACAACTCACTATCCCATTTTCAGATTAGTATGCATTCCAGATAACATTCTTATAGTTTCCCCTTGTAGAAAATTGGAATGATCTTTAATGCCCTTTTTTAAAATAGCAGTTCTTAACTTTTTGATAACCCTATTCACCTCCTCCCCACTACAGCTAGATGCATGCTGATTTGAGTTGCAGTGCAAATACTGAGATATTTTAATTACACATCCAGGGAAGATAAAAGGCATGTGCTTCATGGTAAGCCAACAGAGCAGACAGCTGAGCTAACAATGGAGACACACATAATTTGTTATGCTCTTCAGTAGGTTGATTGCCCGAATAAGTAAGCAAATGTCTACATAAGCCTATCTCTAATTTGGCCATGGCCTTCTCCAGAAACATTCTGAGTTGGTATTTATACATACCTATAGCTCCACAACAACATTCAGTTCAGTAGAATTTCTCCCATAAATAAAAAATGCCATGTGAATAATAATGAACAACTGTGTCAAACTAGCATTAACTTACAAATTCTAGGTTAGACCAAGTAAAATGAACTGACTAGTGAAATATAGACACAAAACTTTCACTTCATTTATATCCTTTAAACATTATCTATTGGAGGATATTATCACTGAGTGTATATTATCATTGAATGTACACCAAAATATAAGTTTGCATCTGCTCATGGCTTGGCGAATAAATCTTTAAAATATTCCCAAGTATTATCAATTAAAATGGGGAGAGGAAAGTGGCAAAGTGTTCCACTTATTTTGAAGGTTCACTTTGATACTTTGAAGCTCAAGATAGCCCACTTCACTTTCCTATTTACCGTTAAAATGTACATTCCTAAGGAAAGTAGAAATATTTTTCTGAGTGAAAACCAAATATTTTCTACTTCAGTTTCATTTTAATGAGAAATTTTATTTTGTATGATAATGTTTTAAAACATAGTGAAAACAGTAGCATCTGTAAAAATGGGCATAGTGAGATACAACCTACTCATTTTGACAGCTAATTTTCCAGTATAAAAAAAAAGAAATGGGAATTTTTAGAATTTTTCATAATCAGTAGTTATAGAATTAAAAAAAAAGAGGAATCCAACAATTTAATTTGGAAAGGGATACACACACACACACACATTCATATGTATATCAAATGGGTAGAGACTAATTACTCTGAGTTCTAGTTTTAACCTTGGATTTTTCTTCAGTATTTTTTTGGGTCTCCTTTACCAAGGTATTGACCCGTTTTTCATGCTTTTCTTGCATCTCTCTCATTTCTCTTCCCAGTTTTTCCTCCACCTGTCTAACTTGATTTTCAAAATCCTTTTTGAGCTCTTCCATGGCCTGAGCCCACCGGACATCCACCTGGGATGTCTGGGATACAGAGGCCCTGACCTCCAAGTCTTTCCCTGATGGTAAGAATAGTTCCTCATCATCAGAATTGAAAGGCGGGCACATCTGTACTCCATCAAAGTAGCTTTCTATAGTCTTATTTTTCTTCCCTTTTCTGGGCATTTTCCCAGCCAGTTACTTGACTTCTGGGATTCCTGTCCACCCCCGCCTAGATCTGTCCAGCTAGTGCTTGGGGTCTGAGATTCAAATGGGCTTTCCACGGCAGGCGTGGCTGCTATTCAATGTGAGCTTAAGTTATGGTGCTCAGGTGTGGGAGCAGGGCCGCCTTCCAGGCTCAGTTCCCTCAGACGGTTTATGCAGAGACCTTCGGTAATGGCCCTGAACTTCTGCCTGCTGCTCGGGAAGTCCCGGGCGCCACTGCTGCCTCTGCTGCTACCTCTGCTGCTGCCTCTGCCACTGCCTCCCGAGGGGGCCCGAGTCACGGAGACACCCCGCTCCCCTTTCGGCCAGCCCAGAAGTCTCTCTCACTGACCTGTAGCATCTGTGGGTGGAGGGACCTTCGCTCTCGCTGGAGATTCTGTCCCTGAAGCCTGCTCGGATCTGCTCCTCTGGGGCTGCGCGGCCAGGGCAGCACAGGTATGGACTCCACTGTCCAGAGCATGACGGACCCCTGGGGACGGCTCTCCAGGGCTCTCTGGAATGGAAATCTTTTCCACTGTGTTTCTGCACACCTTGCAGTGCCCCAGAATTTTCTTGCAGGAAATATATGGGCTGTGGGTTTGGAGCTAGCATACGTGAGTCTTTCTATTCCACCATCTTGGCTCCACCTCCTTAACCTTGGATTTTTCAAATCAAGTAAACACCTTACTGACTCTCAAGGGAGTTTTTTCAGAACATAAGTTTCTAAATTGGTCTTTTAAAAAAAAAGCTATAACAGCATAAGGTATGTGAGACAACAGTTGTTCCATAGCTACCTCTGTGTTGTTTATGTTTGAGCAAATATTGCCTGGAATGTTGGAAATTCTGTTTCTAAGGCATAAAATTGTCATATAACATAAATTTCCTGAAAATTGGGCAATGGAAAATATAAGAGGGAAATACTTAAAATACGACAATGCACACTTAGGTCCTGTCAGTTGTTTGTTCTTTTTCCCAAAGAGTATTCATTTGCTTGAGGAATGTATCTATTTGACAGTAACTAGCTTTAGGAGAACTGCTAACAGGTTTTCCAGAATAGTCATTGTGAGACAAATTAATCCAAAGAATTGAAAGAGGAAAAAATATAGCACATAATATCTCAAAAATGTTTTTAGAATGATATTGTGTAGATTTATTTAGTTGATTTTATGTTATTTTGCCTGATTTTACACTGATATTTTCATATCATTCACTAAAAATAGATAAAATACACTCTTTTTACCTACCCTGTCTTCTTGTATTTCTTCAAATGGAAGAGGGAGGAGAAAAGATAAGAAAGGAGAGAAGTGGCAGGGGGAGGGAAAATAGAAAAGAGAGGAGAAGAAAAAGGAAAAACAAATGTGTACAGTTAAGGAGAAAAAACCTACACTGTCTGTTTCAAAAATTGTCTTACTTGGCATTTTGTGCCCATCGCATCTCTCTCAGGACATTAAATGTCATCAATTTTCTGGAACATTTGTTGATTATTTCACTAATGAGAGTTCTTAACTCTTTCATTAGTAATTTTTCTTTGAGATATTCACTTATTTCTAGTAATTTTATACTTTTCAGTTCATATATATATGTGTGTGTGTGTGTGTGTGTGTCTTCTTAATTTTCTCTAAAATTGTCCCTATTTTTCATTGTGAAACATATTCACACACTATAATTTGTTTGGCCATCCCCCGATTGTAGATATAGAATTAGTTTCCAATTCCTCAATATTATATAAAGAAATACATAAACGTTTGTTGTTGTTGCATTTTTTTTGGTATCTATGAGTCCCTTTCCTCCTTCTTTAGTCTTCTTCAAAGTATGGGCCTTCTAGAAATAATGTTATGCCAGAGGATATTCATAGCTCAAAAATTTTGTATTACAATTTAATATTGTTTTCGAGAATGATTGGAACAATCCATAGCTCTACCAATAATTTATTAGTGTACTGGTTTTCCCAAAGTCTCATCAACAATTGTCATTTTCTGTCAGTATCAATTTCTTAGCCATCTGCTATGATTAAGACACTGTGCTAAGTACTAGGAATACAAAATCAATGCAAAAGACAGTACCTTTTCTCAAGGACCTCATAATTATTGGGAGAGACTACAAGGAAAATATACACTCAAAAACAAGATAAGTAAAAAGGATATAAGTGGGATAAATAGGAGATAAGTAAATGAGAATGCACAAGAATTAAGAAAGTGTGGTCTTTGTATAGAACGTGAGATTTTAGTTGAGACTTGAAGGAACCCAGAGAATCTAGGAGGTAAATATAAAAACGGAAAACATCCCAGGCATGGGAGAGAGACAGAGAAAATAATCTTATTTGAAAAATGCAATGTCTTGTTCAGGGAATAGCAAGGCATATATAATCAGAAATGCAGGAAAAAAATCCTGGACATATGGGGTGAGGGAGGAAGAATATGACAGACTTTAAATACCAGATAAGATATTTTCCATTTGATCCTTGAGTGTTTTTTGGTTTTGTTTTTTTTTTTGCTTGTTTGGAGTTTGTCGGAGAGTGATATCATCAGTCCTAATCTTTAGGAAAATCAATTTGTCATCTGGATGGAGCATAGATTAGAAAGGGAAGAAACTCGATGCAGGTAAGATCTCGTAGCAGATTTTCACAATATTCCAAGCATGAAGTGAGGAAGGCCTTCATGAGACTTGTGTAGTATCAGAGGAGAGAAGGAGGCAGAGTCAAGAATTGTTGTAAAGATGATATAAGCAAGTCTTGGCAAATCATTGGAACTGAGTGAATCTAAGTGAAATAGTGAGGATTTAAGAACTACACTTAATTGACAAACCTGGGGGATAGGGAAGATAGTGAGACTCTTGACAATTATAGGGAAATTGAGAGGTGACAGTGTTTAAGAGAAAAGATGATAAATTCAAAATTGGACATGTTGAATTTAAGTTGTCTACTGAACATTCAGTCAGAGATGTTTGAAAGGGAGTTGGAGATGCAAATCTGTAGGTCAGTAAAGAGGTTAGGGGAGGAAAGGTAAATTAGAGAATCATTAATGTAGAGATAATAATTACATCTGTGGTAGCTGAGACTACTAAGTGAAGTACCAGGGGAGGAGAAAAGAAAGCCCAGGAGAGAGCCCTGGGGTACAATCACAGTTCATGATCTGTATGTATTTCTAGTCAAGAAACCCAAGAGTTTAAATTGTCATTTTCATTTTCCTTTTCCTTCCCTTCATGTTTGAAAATCTAATGAATATAAGGTGGGACCTCAGAATTTCTTTATTTGCAATTTTCTGATTATTAATTTGTAGCATTTGTTTTAATAATTGTTGTTAGAATGGATTTATTTCTTTGTTAGCTGCCTATTCGTATCATCTTGCAATTTCTCTATTGGGAAATGACTCTTGCTATTAAAAATGTGAAACTTTTCCCTATAACTTTCCAAAACGTAATGTATTTCCCTGGAAACCATTTTCCTGTAAGAGTTTTTGCCCAATATTCTAAGATGGGCTCCCTGAATTCAGGGAAATGTTTGCCATATAGTTTTTGTTATTGTAATTATTGTTATCACTAATGTGTAGCACTGTTAGAAATATAGAGAACACTTTTCTTTTCATCTATTCACTTTACTGGGAAGTAAAAACAAGAGCAGTGCAGCTACTGCTTTGTTATATATTTATGTGGGCTGCTAAGGAAGGGGCACTAGTTTAGCATTAGAGGATCTCAGGTCATATCCTGCTCCTGCCCCTGTCACACCTTTGTGACCATAAGAAAGTTATTTAGCCTATTTGAGTCTACTTCTTATCTGTAAAATAAGAAAGTGTATAAAGTGTATATCACCAATATAGCACAGAAGCTGAAACCATGAGCATGCAGGAGTTTAGGATTACAGGTATTACAGGCCAGATGTTTAGCAAGTCCAGTAGTGAAGCTTTGTGTAGTATAGGTCTGGGCACACTAGCCCACTAGAATCTGGCTGCATCAGTTTTTGATTTAAAATTGGTGGGACTATACGATTAATGACATTTAGGAACTGGAATGTTATAAGTCTAATCTTGACTCCCCTAAACTCACCTGATATTGAAGTGGAGTAGTGGGGATTATGTCTCTGAAGTATTGAAGAAAATGTATGGATATTTGTTCTTGATGTTATTTTAAACATTTTTTAAACACAAACATTTAATTTAAACATATGGCTTTAAACATAAAAAGCATTACTTTGTAAAATCTGGTCTACTGTGAAGAGGTTAAAAAGAACAGTAGTAATAGTTAATGGGCCCCTGAAAATATGGGAAACACAGTTGATAGGGACTTAATTTAAGGGCAGAAATTAAAGGCAACTCCAAATCCCTCAAAGTATTAGAGAAGTATGAGAGGGGCAAAGTATAACAGGACTGACACCCTTTACATACATACACACAAAGATCCAAATATGCATACACACGTATGTCTGTATATGTATTATATATTTATGTGTGTACATATGTGTATATATAGGTATGTGTATTTGTATGTATGTGTATATACCTACACACATGTATACATGCACGCACATATATAAATATATACATATATATATATTTAGAAATAACCAAGTATCACAAAGCTATCACTCTCATTTTCATGTGCCTTCTTGATTGTATCTCTCTTATATTTTGACTTTTCTACATACAAAAATCCAGAGGATTTGTTATTCAACTATATAGACTTAAAAAAAAAAACTGTGACTAAATAAATAGGACAAAACAGAAATTATTCATAAGATTAGAAATCCAGAGAGCCTTTCTTTCTATTTTGTTATGAACACACACATTCCAGAACAAATATGAATATTTTTCTACTCCATATTTACATGTGTAAAGTATTTGTATATGTGTATACATATAACATATATTATGTTAAATTATATTTATATAGTAAGTACAAAAAAAAATTCAACTACAAAAAGCATGATAATTTTACTTGTGTGGAAACAGGAAACCTAAAAAAAAGGTTATTATAAGACTTAGAACTCAGACAAATTATTGCTCAGCTATCTTTTAGGTGTGGTAAACTTTAGGGTAATTGGAGTATGGTATTTTGAGGTAAGAGAGAGCTTAAGATTATATAGTTCAAGCCCTTTCCTTATTGAATGATAAAAAAAAAATGATTTTTTGAGAAGTCAAATGATCTAAGTAACATCACATATCTAGTATTTTACAAAACAGGATTGAGATCCTGGTCTTTTTCTTCTACCTCATGCTATAGAATGTTATTGCATGAAGATGCATGAACAGAACAACTTTGTGCAGGTCCTATCAAATTAAGCAGATAGAAGTAATGTTCTCTTCCTTTGTCATCCAGGAGGAGCATCATTAAGACATAGACCAAAAAGAGATCAATGTTTCAATTAAAAACACTCACAAAGTCCTTATACTTAACAATAAAATATTGTGATCTCAAGAAATGAAAGGATGAGATTAAAACCAAAATTAATAATAATCTCTGATGTGTGATATCAGAAAGAAAGGAAAAGTGAAACAAATGCAGCAAATTCCTTGCTATGAGGCAAAGGGACAACCACTGTGTGAGTAGGAGTTTGATCTCAACCTACTCATTTAGTTACATATTAGAAAGCTGGAAGGCTACTTAGAGCTTGGAATCATTCCTCAAAGTTAAAGGGGTCAGAAGAGAAAACAAATAGTAATAAAAGTATTGCAAATTACAAAGATATTTAAAATGATTTTGAATCACTAATACCTAAGAAAAAAATTCCTATCCAAATATCCTTAATGTTTTACCTCACACTCAGTAAAAGGCAAAAATTCCAAAAAGATGAAAAGAGTCAGTGGAAGAGTGATCAAAAGATAGGGAAACATTTATTTTTGTTTGTGCTGAGAAGTAATTAATTTAGTCCATTTGGAAATAAATTTGGAATTATGCTATGAAAGTAGCTAAAATAGCCATATCTTTGACCTAATGATGCTAATGCTACACATTTACTTCAAGGAATTGGATAGAAATAAAATTTCTGTATACTCTAAAATCATTATCGATTTTTTTTTAATTTGGAAAGAATTAGGAACTAGAAACAATGCAAAGACTCATTTATTTGGGAATCATTAAAAACGTTTGGTACATAGAATACTGCTCTGCTTTAGAAAATGATGAATATGAAGTCAGAGAAGCAGAGGAAGATTTATATGAACTAATGGAAAGAGAAGTAAAAAGAACTTACTGAAATATATACAATTACACCATAATGCAACGGAAAAGAATAAAAAGTATAAAATAAAATGAGCACTGCATAATTCTAATGTTTAAGTTTGTTCCATCCCTTTTAAAAATTAGTTATGTATTTTTTTTTTGGTGGGGAGTGTTGCACATGGTTGTGGAACATTACATATTCAGTCAGATTTGGTTGCAGTTGTGTTAGCATAGCTGAGATCTCCCTCTATTTCTGTCTCTCTATTTCTATCTTGGTCTCTGTCTCTCTTAAACACATGGATATATTATAAGAAGGGAATATGGGATATGTTTGTAAAGGAAGATTGTGTAAAAATACACACATATGTATGTGCGTGTATACATATAGATGGATGCATAAATAACAACCCAAGGATAAGTATAGGAGTACTTTCAACATTAAAAATAAATATTTTTCTCTGATATGAGTTGAGTAGTGGCAATGCTTCCACCATCAGATTAGATCCCCTTGCAGAACAGAATTTTGTTCCATTTTGTATTATGAATAAAATGATTTTGAATTACCACAGGAAGTAAAGTCAATTTTGAAAAGTCATACTTGCAGCACTCCTTTATTCTTTCAGAATATAGATGACACTTTTTTTATCTTATGCATCATTAATTTAAGAATTCTGGTAGTACTACTTTAATACATTTTCAATCACCTTAGGCTAGATGACTGTACATAAGCAAAGTCTTCAACCAAGAATCTAATCTGACCTACTCATTATTGGAGTAACTCAAAACGGGAATGTAGGTTCCCTTGCTCAAAGTTAATATGACAAATATTTAATGTCAAAAAAGCTGTTTTTCTTCTTTTTCTCATTTCTATACACCAGGTAAAAGCAGGGCAAAGGGTTGGCATAAAGACGGAGGGCCAGCACTTGTATTTTGTGTGTATGAGATGGTATTTCCTCTAAATATGTGTTCACTTTTGATAAATCCTGTTGTTATATTGATGTGGGTACGGGTTCTTTATGTGGGTATTGTTTTGTTTTTTTTTTTGGAAAACTTTGCCTGTGTACAAAAAATACAAATGATGCAAAATGCATTGTTTTCAAAATAGTACTGAGCATGGAAGCAAATGGCATAGATTTCATCCATCTATCTTCTATTTTGCTTTTTAAAAATTTATTTATTTGTATATTTATTAGATTTCGACATTCATTTCCACAAAATTTTGAGTTTCAATTTTTCTCCCCATCTCTCCCCTCCCCCATCCCATAGAACCTTGCATTCTGACTACCCCTTCCCCCAGTGTGCCCTTCCTTCTATCACACAGCACCCTTCCTTTATCCCTATCTTCTCTCTTTTCTATAATGATCTGTGTTTCTTATTTCCCAAATACATGCAATAATAATTCTCAACATTCGTTTCTAATACTTTGAATTCCAACTTTCCTCCCTCCCTGCCTACCCATCCCCACTGAGAAGGTAAGAAATTCAATACAGGCAATAAATGCGTCCTTTTGCAAAAGACATCCATTATAATCATGTTGTGTAATACTAACTATATTGTGCTCTATGCTGATCACTCCCCCTTTTTTTATTCTCTCATTTAACCTTGTACATTTCCAAAAGTGTCTACTTCTACTTAATCCCTTCTCCCATTTGCTCTCCCTTCTATCATCCCCCTCACCCCACTTGCCCCCTCCTCCCCTATATTCCTGATAGATTTTCATACCAGATTTAGTGAGCATGTTATTCCCTCCTTAAGCCATACGTTAAGAGAGTAAGCTTACCTTTTTCCCTCTCATCTTCTCCCTTTTCTCCTCCATTGAACAAGACTTTTCTTATCTATTTTATGAGTTGTAGCCTACCCCATTTCATTTCTCTCTTTCTTCTTCCAGTATTTTCCTCCCTCACTCCTTAATTTTTATTTTTTAATTTATTTTTATGGATATCATCTCTTCTGATGCAACTCAACCTATACTCTCTGTCGATATGTGTGTGTGTGTGTGTGTGTGTGTGTGTGTGTGTGTAATCCCTCCACCTACTCAAATACTGAGAAAAGTCTCAAGACTTACAATTATTATCTTTCCATGCAGGGATGTAAACAGTTCAGCTTTAGAAAGTTTTATGATATCTCTTTCCTGTTTACCTTTTTATGCTTCTCTTGATTCTTGTGTTTGAAAGTCAAATTTTCTATTTAGTTCTGGTCTTTTCATCATGAATGCTTAAAAGTCCTTTATATCATAGAATAATCATATTACTCCCTTGAAGTATTACATTCAGTTTTTCTAGGTTGGTGATTCTTGGTTTTAATCCCATTTCCTTTGACTTCTGGAATATCATATTCCAAGCCCTTACATCCCTCAGTGTGGAAGCTGCCAGATTCTGAGTTATCCTGATTGTATTTCCACAATACGTGAATCGTTTCTTTCTAGCTGCTTGCAATATTTTTTCTTAACATGGGAACTCTGAAATTTGGCCACAACATTCGTAGGAGTTTCTCTTTTTGGGTCTCTTTCAGGAGGTGATGGGTGGATTTTTTCAATATTTCTTTTGCCCTCTGGTTCTAGAATATCAGGGCAGTTTTCCTTGATAACTTCAAGAAGATAATGCGTAGGTTATTTTCCTCATCATGGCTTTCATGTAGTCCCATAATTTTTAAATTATCTCTCCTGGATCTAGTTTCCATGTCAGTTGTTTTTCCAATGAGATGTTTCACATTATCTTCTATTCTTTCAAACTTTTGGTTTTGTTTTCTAACTTCTTGGTTTATCTTGTAGTCATTAGCTTCCTTGAGCTTGGTTCTCTCTTTTAAAGCACTATTTTGTTCAGTGAGCTTTTGAACCTTCTTTTCTATTTGGCTAACTCTGATTTTTAAAGCCTCCTTCTCCTCATTGGCTTTTTGAACCTCCTTTTCCAATTGAGTTAGCCCTTTTTAAAGGTGTTATTTTCCTCAGCATTTTTTGGTTTTCCTTTAGCAGGCTGCTGACATGCTTTTCACGCTCTTTTATGAACTGAGGTCATTTCATATTCATTTTGGAAGTACTGAAGGCAGTGGAGTTGACTTCCTCTGACAGTATACCTTGTTCTTCTTTATCCAAAAGGATAGAAGGAGTTACTTGTTCACCAAGAAAGTAAACTGCTAAGGTCTTATTTGTTTTCCCCATTTGGGGCATTTTCCCAGCCAGTTACTTGACTTCTGAATCCTTTGTCAAGAAGAGGGTCCCAGTACTCCTCCTCTCCCCAGTATCATGCTCAAAGCTGAGATTCAGATCACCTGCTCAACTCCTCCAGGGGCTTTGCATGGGGGTGGGACTGCTACAGAGGGCCTAACTTCACATCAGCTGCTCAATTCTGCCAGAGATTTTAAACTGAGCTGCCTGGACAATGGACCCAGGCTGCTTCCCTGGCCACTGTAGCTGCCTGCCTCCCACTGCTGCTACTGCCACTGCCTGGGACTAGTGATGGGGGAACCCTGTTACTCTCTTGCCCAGATAGGAAAGCACTCCCACACTGACCTTCGGAGCTCTCTTTATCACTGGTGGGTTGAGGGATCTGGGACTTTCTCTGCTGGGAATTTTGTCCCAGAGGTCTGTTCAGGTCTTGTTCTACCCAGTGCTATGCAGCCAGGCCTGGGATCTGCTCTATTCAGCCTCCCATGAGATAGACCTTTCCTCTTGGCCTTCCAGGTTAACTTTGTCTGGAAACCTCTTTCACTATGTTGTTCTGTGGCTTCTGCTGCTCTAGAATTTGTTGAGAGTCATTTTTTTACAGGTATTTTGTGGACTGTGGGGTGTTAGAGTATATGTGTCTTTCTACTCTGCCATCTTGCCTCTGCCCTCCTCTCTTCTATTTTCTTCCTAATTTTATGACTTCAAACAGGTTATATCACTTCTATTAAACTCAACTTACTCATCCTTAAAATGGCATAAAAATCTTTGCTTTGTATCCTTCGCAAAATTGTGTTTGCCAAAGAAGATAATTTGAAAATGAATATTGATAATATAAATAAACACAGCACAAGAATTCCACTCAAGTCTAGGGCATTTTTTATTTAAAATTTTTATGTGGGAAAGGGATATAACTCAGAATTTATAGAATTTATTCAATGCAATATAATTGAATCAAGAGTGAAGTTGGGTGCAGCAGTTCTTGTGGGAAAGACGTGTGACTGAAAAGATTGTATGGAAGTGAAATACACAGAAAAAAAATTGGATACACTGCCACTTTTAATTGGAATCATACATAAACACATATATACATGTGCATATTTTATACATGCTACAAACTAAAAAATACAACTTCAAAATACATTTCTGTTTCTGTTCATCTTAATTTTGAAAATTTTGAAAAAAAAAAATGAAGTCTTAATTTAAGACAAGACACCTCTAAGCAAATTGTGTATTTGTGACAATTTCTGAAAGACACTTTCTTTTTTTTTTTTTTTTTTGAGGTTAAGAACTTTCTCTGTTCTCGTCCTTTATTCTGCCAAATGCCTTTTACTATTGTTCTCTTCAAATTCATTCATTTATTTATTTAATTTTTTACATTCATTTTCACAAATTTTTGGGTTCCAAATTTTCTCCCCTTTTATCCCCTCCCCCCACCCCAATACCCCAAGCAATCTAACTTTCCCTGTCTCCAATCTGCCCTCTCTTCTGTCATCCCTCCCTTCTCTTATCTCCATCTTCTCTTTTCTCCTGTAGGGCCAGATGACTTTCTATTCCTCATTAACTGTATGTCTTCTTTCCTAGTTACAACAACAATATTAAACAGTTGTTCCTAAAACTTTGAGTTCCAAATTCTCAGATTGGTGGATCAGCATAGAATGATGTCTTAGTTGGTTGCTTTGACTACTTTTACTTATGTGGCTAAATCATATCACAAATAGCATGTATTCATAAAACTTTGGTCTTCATAGGATGTTAAGGCTAGGGAAACAAATATAATATTTTCAGTCACTGAGAGGAAAGTAGTAAAAATTTACATTGTTTGAAAGTTGACCATAGCATAAGGTGGTAGCTATATCAAATTTGGTATGAATATTTGAGAAGACAAAAAATTAATGATTAAAATATTGCTTTTTCTGAGTATATGGAATTTATACTTCTGAAATCACTAAAACACAAAACTTTGCAAAAACTTTTTGAATATTTATTTAAATTCTGTCTTCTCTTTTTCAATACAGGCTCCTGAAGAGCAAGGAAAATTTTTTGCCTTTAAAAAATATCCCAGTCTTTATCACAATCCCTTGTACATATTGTTATTATTGTTCATTTGTTTCAGTCATGCCTGACTCTTTTTTACCCCATTTAAGGTGTTCGAGACAAATAAACAAATAAACCATTTCCTTCTCCAGCTCACTTCACAGGTGAGAAAATTGAGGCAAAGAGTATTAAATGACTGCTCAGGGTCACACAGTTAGTCAGTGTCTGAGGCTGAATTAGAAGTCAAGAACACAAGTCTTTCTGATGCTAATCCCGGTACTTTATTCATTGTGCTACCTATCTGTGACCTGGTACGTAGTCAGGACTTAATAAATATTTTTGACCCTATAACATATAACGAATATTCTTTGATAAACTGGATAAGGGGGAGGAAGAGAAGTAGTAACTGTGTTAATTCTTTCATGCTATCAGAATGTCCATTTTAAAACTCCATTGGCCCTGAAGAAGTTAATATTTTTTCCATCATAAGAAGAAAAAAAGATGTAGGTATCAGAAAGAAGCAAATTTATGGTCTCTTTAAAGGAACTCATTAAAACTACAAAATTCTGTCATATTACAAGAAGCCATTAAGACTTTGCCTACAACAGCTTCTGAAATGTTTACTTGTCAAGGGCAAGCAAACAAATATAATCTCTTGATTAATTACATACACACTCCACTCAAGGATGTGTTTCCAAATAGTTGGGTAGGCAGAGGAAACAAAAGAAATGAGTATAAAAAGTAAATATTTAGTAATATTTTTTGTGATCATGTTGCAAAAGCACAAAACCTTTTCAGAAACCAAACAAACTGTATCAGGGGAAACTTTGAATGTGTTCAAAGGATTATTTAAAATTCAGAATCACTTCAAAGTTTCTGGGCTCTTATAGATTTGATTAGAGAAAGGTACTTTCTTCAAAAGAAATTAAATTCATAGTGTGATCATCTTTTAGGGGGTAAGGCCTAGTCGAGGATGAAAACAGTTGAAATATTGGAACTGAAAGAACTAATAATTCAGTGTCATTACTTCCCTTCAAAGTGAATACCTTTTTGTCAAATTAATTTGATTAAGAATTTCTTGAAAGATTCATTTTAAAACAAAATAAACAATTGGTTAGTAACAAAGGAAAACCAAGGATGGAATTTCAAATTACACATTGCTATCTCATTTCAAATATATGAATATTTCATAATATATAACTACTGGTGCACTATATACAGAACTCAATTTTGCAATGCACTTTTATATATGATCTCAAGTGAGCCTCGCAATTACTCTGTGAACTAGACAGGAAGGATTTTGATGCTATCATTTAAATAGGGAACTTCTGAATGAGGAAACTCCCTACAGTTATAACAGTTGTGTTCATTCTCTGCAACTCTTAGTCTTGCAGAATTATTTAGAGCACTCACAGGTTAAGTAAAGTGAAAGAGAAGAGCATTTATGTGTTTACTCTGTGCCAGGCATTGTAGTAAGAACTGAAAAACAAATACAATGAGAAAGATAGTCCCTAAGATTGAGAGACTTACATTCTAATGATGGAATGCAACACAGAAAAGGAAGCTGAAGGATGGAAGATGAAAGGGGAAAATGAGGAAGTTACCTGATGGCATTATTGAAAAATGCCAGAAAATGAAGAGTGGAGGCTGAAGAGGAATTGAGATTTGGATGGCCTCTCCTTCTAAAATGAAAATTCTAAAAGAAAACACCTAATTGGAGGGCTATGTAGCAGAGGCAGAGGGTACTTGCAGGTGAGAAATCCAAGAATAGGATGAACTATCTGGGGCAGGGGGTTTTTGTGCTGAGGTAGAGTAACCATGGATAACTTTTTTTACGTTCACAAACAATATAAAAACAGGTGGCAGGAAGTACATTTCTATAGTTTGCTAATTCTTTTTGTACACCAATTCAAGGAAGAATTTAAAAGATTTGAGGAGTTTTACAAATCTGGTATGTCTTAAAGGGAGGAATTGAGACTTTATCTTATTTATAACATAGTTTTTTTTGCCAGTATACCATGTTGCATTTGGACCTTTCAGAAATTATCACCATAATTTTACAAGTGAAGATAGTGGGGCTAAAAGAGACACATCTATTGTCATCCAGCAACTATATTAGAGTCTAGAATGTACCTATGTCTTCCTGACTCCAAATCTACCACCTTATTATACCATGTTGTCTCTTAGGAAGAAATAGGTTTTTTTCCTTTATTCTTTTTTTTAGTATGTTCATTGTTGGAATTTTAATTAACCATTTGCAAATTTGTTGAATATTATCTAAAGAATGTTCAGATGAAGATGGAAGTAAAAAGGCAGTGGCTCACCTGACCTCTCCCCAAAACTCATCAAAACTCCATTAAATAATGCCATAAAGCAATTCCTTGACCAAAAGATCCCACAAATCAAGAAGATGAAATAAATTTCCAGCAAAAGACAACTTAGAATGTCAGCAGGAAAGGTCAATCACAGTAAGGTAAAGGTGGAGTACAGTTCGACACAGACTATACTAGCAAAGACCTAGTCCCAAAAACAAGGAGCAAGATTTTGTAGCAACTGAATCAGTAGCAGTTGCTTCTTCCAGAGTTCTCAGTCCACAGACAGTAAAGGGGTGGAAAAACTGGTCAGAAAGAGATTACAGGGGTTTCATTGCTAGTGGTGAGTCAGGACTCTGTTCCTTTCACCATATTCAGATTTTGGTCACAGTCTGGAGTCTTCAGGCAAGGAGAAACACTAGCAAACCAAAGCTTGTGGCTTCAGTACAGCAGAAACCTCATCAGAATTTCAGGGCAGAAAATAGTGCTTCTGGTCACTGATGTACCAGAGTACAGACCAGGAGAGGAGTAAAACGCCACTCCTTAGATCACACCACCTTGAAAGAACTGAAAACTTGCAGGTCTGCAGAAGTGTTTCTGAAAACAGTGACACAAAAAGTCTGAACCTTGGGACAGAGTGTCCTCTACCCAGGAAGCAGAACACTACCTTAAAAACAGTTAAGTGTCAAGAAATTGTCTGGGAAAATGGGTAAACAACAACAACAACAAAAATTCTGAATCAAAATAAGTTACTATGGTAAGAAGTACGTTCAATACACATACTCAAAGTAAGAAAACAAAGTCAAAACTTCTGTAACCAAAGCCTCCAAGAAAAATATGAAATGATTTCTGGTCATAGAAGAGCTCAAAAATAATTTTTATTTTCAAACTTTCAAAAGAGATAGATAAAAAATAGGCAAGAGAAATGAGAGTGCTAACAGAATATCACAGAAAAAGAATCAATCATTTGGTGGAGACACACAAAAATTATAAAGAAATAATTCCTTTAAAATCAAACTAGGCCAAATGATAAAAGAGGTAGAAAAAATGAGTAGAACACTGTCTTCAAAAAGCAAAATTGGCCAAATGTAGAAAGAAGCACAAAAAAAAATCATTGAAGAAAAAAACTCCTTAAAAGGAGAATTGGCCAAAAGGAAAAAAAAAAAAAGAGAGAGAGATACAAAAACTCAAAGAAGAAAATAATTCTTTCAAAATTAGAATTGAGCAAATGGAAGCTAATGACTTTATGAGAAATCAACAGACAAAAGACAAAACCCAAACAAATAAAACAAGAAGGAGACAATGTGAAATATCTTATTGGAAAAACAACTGAGCTGGAAAATTCATCCAGGAGACATGATTTAAAGCATGGGCCACATGGCACAGCAGGGACAGGACCCAGAACAGGCTTCAGGATGCTACTGGCAGCAGTAATTCCCTGATTGCTCAACCATCAAAAACCACAGACAGCTTCAAAGATCAGTGAGAAACCTTTCTCATCTGGGTGTGAAGGGAATGCAATTTGATGCGGGCAGCAGCAGTCACTGCATCAAGGGCATCCATTTTCTAGCCATGTGCCTAAAGGGCCTTGGGAAATTGAGTAGCTGATCTGAATTTTAGCCCTGAGCACAGCCTTGGGGTGAGGAGGAGGAGAACTGGGTGAGGTGGATCTGGCGGTGAATGTGGAGAGGGAATCAACTCACAGATTCTGGGAAGAAGTTTTTGGTTGCTCCCAGACCAGTGTGTAGGCCAGGAGAGGAGTAAACTCCTCTCTTCATTGTGTCATCTTGGAGGAACTGAGATCTTACAGTTTCCCAGAGTATGCCCTACAATTGACAAAGGACTCAAAAGTCAAGGAACTGGCTGTGAAAATGGCCAAAAAAAGAAAAAAAAAATAAGGATATAAAATGTTACTTTCTTGGTGGACAGATATTTTCTTCCATCCTTTCAGATAAACGATAACAATGCATAGCATCAGAGGAAGTCAAGGTGTCCAAAACCTTCAAAATAAATATGCAATGGTCTCAGACCATGGTAGAACTCAAAAAGGATATTTAAAATCAACTAAGAGATGTGGAGGAAAAATTGGGAAGAGAAATAAGAGCAATGCAAGAAAATCATGAAAAGCAAGTCAACAGTTTGCTAAAGGAGACCCAAAAAAAAGACAAAGAAAATAACACCTTTAAAAATAAGCTAAATAAATTGACAAAGGAGATCCATAAAGCCATTTAGGAGAAGAATGCTTTTAAAAGCAGAACCAGGCAAACGAAAAGTAGGTTCAAAAGCTCACTGAAGAAAATTGTTCTTTAAAAATTAGAATGGAGCAGATGGAAGTGAATGACTTCATGAGAAACCAAGAAATTGAAAAACAAAACCAAAAGAATGATCAAATAGAAGATACTGTGAAATACCTCATGGGAAAAATAACTGACCTGGAAATCAGATCCAGGACAGACAATTTAAAATCATGGGACTGGCTGAAAGCCATGATCAAAAAAGAGCTTAGACATGATCTTCCTTGAAATTATCAAGGAAAATTCCCCTGATATTCTAGAACCAGTGGCCAAAACAAATATTGAAAGAATCTACCAATCACCACCTGAAAGAGATCAGAAAAGAACAACTCCTAAGAATATTGTACCCAAATTCCACAGTTCCCAGGTCAAGGAGAAAATATTGCAAGCAGCTAGAAATAAACAATTCGAGTATTGTGGAAACACAATAAGGATAACACAAGATATACCAGTTTCTAGATTAAGGAATTGAAGGGCTTGGAATATGATATTTCAGAAGTCAAAGTAATTAGTATTACAACCAAAAATCATGTAGCCAGCAAAACTGAGTATAATATTTCAGGGGGGAAATGGTCATTCAGTGAAATAAAGGACTTTCAAGATTTCTTGATGAAAAAACCAGAACTGAATAGAAAATTTGACTTTCAAACACAAAAATCAAGAGAATCAGGAAAAAGTAAACAGGAAAAAGAGATCATAAGGGACTTTCTAAAACTGAACTATTCTTACATGGAAAGAAAATATTTGTAACTCTTGAAACTTTTCTCAATATTTGGGTAGTTGGAGAGATTATACATACAAATATATGTGCATGCACACACACACACACATATGGACAGAGAGCACAAAGTGAGTTGAATAAGAAGGGATGATATCTGAAAGAAATAGAATTAAAGGGTGAGCAAGGGAGAAAAAAGGGAGAAAAGGAATGGGGCAAAGTACCTTTCATAAAAGAGGCAAGAAAAGTTTTTTCAAGGGAGGAAAAAAGGGAGGAGGTGAAAGGAAAATAGTGAAGCTTACTTTCTTCACATTTGAAGGAGGGAATAACATACTCACTTAATTTGGTATGAAAATCTATCTTACAGTGCAGGGAAATAGGGGAGAAGGGGACAAGTAGGGTGGAAGGATGATAGAAGAGAGGGCAAATAGGAGGAGGGAATAATTAGAAGTAAACACTTTTGGGGAGTGACAAGGTCAAAAGAGAGAATAGAATAAATGGAGGGCAGGATAGGATGGAGGGAAATATAGTTATTCTTACACAACATGACTATTATGGAATTTTTTTGCAAAACTATTCATATATAACATATTTAATTGCACATTTTCTCAGTGGGGATGGAGAGGGAGGGAAGGAGGGAGATAATTTGGAATGCAAATTCTTAGGAAAGAATGTTGACAGTAGCTTTTGTGTGCAACTGGGAAATAAGAAATACAAGTAATGGGGTATAGAAATCAATCTACCATTCAAGAAAAGAGAGTAGATAGGGATAAGGGAATAGCGGGGCGTGATAGAAAGTAGGGCATATTGAGAGAAGGGGTAATCGCAATGCAAGGTGATATGGGGTGGGGAGAAGGTAGAGATGGAGAGAAAATTTGGAACTCAAAATTTTTGTGAAAATGAATTCTGAAAACTAAAAATAAATAAATAAACATTAAAAAAATTCTAAAACAAATTCTACACTACCTGAAAGACATGCTCTAGAAAATTAAAAAAGAAATCTAGAGATCATCTTTCAAGAAATTATCAGGGAAACAACTCTGATATTCTAAAACCAGAAGGTAAAATAGATATCAAAAGCATTCCCCAATTAACCCCCAAAAGAAAATTCTTAAGAATATTGTAACCAAATTCCAGAGCTCCCGGGTCAAGGAGAAAATATTGTAAGGAGATAGAAAGGAGCAATTCAAGGACTGTGAAGCCACAGTCAGGATAAAAACAGATTCAGAAGCTACTACATTAAAGAGTCGGAGGGGTTGTAATATGATATTCTATAGGGAAAAGGAACAGGATTATAACCAAGAATCATCTATCCAGCAAATCTGAGTATAATACTTCAGGGGAAAATAGAAATTCAATGAAATAGAGGACTTTTAACATTCTTGATGAAAGGATCAAAGCTGAAAAGAAAATTCGATTTTCAAATACAAAACTCAAGAAGCATAAAATGTTAATCAGGAAAGGGAAACATAAAGGAATTAATAAGTTTTAACTGTTTATATTCCTTCATAGGAAGATGATATTTGTAACTTATATGACCTTTCTTATAATTAAGGAAGTTAGAAGGAGTATAAATAGACAGATGGCACTGGTGTGAGTTGAATATGAAGACATGTTATCTAAAAGTAAAATTGAGGAATGAGAGAGGGATGTATTGGAAGAAAGGGAAGGAGAATAGAAGAATAGGGTAAATGATCTCACATAAAAGAGCCAAGAAGATGTTTTTACAGTAGAAGGGAAGAGGGGGAGGTGAGGGGAAGTGAGTGAACTTTAATCTCATCAGGATTGGCTCAAAAATGGAATAACACACATTCAATTGGCATAGATATCTGTATTACAATGCAGGAAAGTAGGAGTGAAACGTGATAAGGGAATGGGGGAAAGATGGAAAACAGGACAGATTGGAGGAGAGGTTAGTTATAACTTTTGAGGAGGGACAGGGTGGGAAGAGAAAGAGAATAGAATTAACAGGGGAGAACAAGATGGAGGGAAATAAACAATAGTAACTCTGAAAAAAAGAGTGAAAGAAATTTCTCTGAAAAAAGTTCCCATTTCTCAAACATATAGAGAACTGAGTAACATTTGTAAAGATAAGTCATTCCCCAAATGATAAATCATAAAAGGATATGAACAGTTTTCAGATGAAGTAATCGAAGTTGTCTATAGTCATATGAAAAAATGTTCTAACTCACCACTGATTGGAGAAATGCAAATTAAAACAATTCTGAGGTACCATTTCATAGTATTAGATTGGCTAATAGAACAGAAAAGGCAAATGGCAAATGTTGCTGAGATGGTGAAGAAAATAAGACATTAATTCATTGTTGGTGAAGTTTTGAAGTAATTGAAGCATTCTCTAAAACAATTTGGATCTATCCCCAAAGGACTTTAAAACCCTTTGAGTTAGCAATACCACTGCTAGGTCTGTATCCCAAAAGGAATTTAAAAAAAAAAGGAAAAAGACTTACATGTACAAAATATTTATAGCAGCTTTTTACTGGTGGCAAAGAACTGGAAATTGAGTGGATGTCCATCAATTGGGAACTGAATGAACAAATTGTAGCATTCTGATTATGATAGAATACTATTATGCTATGAGAAATGAGAAGCAGGATGCTCTGAGAAAAACCTGGAAAGACTTACTTGAAGTCATGTAAAGTGAAATATACTATGTACTGCTTAACAGCAATACTGTAAGATGACCATCTGTGAATGATTTAGCTATTCCCATCAATACAATCGACATTTCTCTAGGATTAATGATGAAAAACTCTATGAATTACCCAGGCAAAGAATTGATGGCATCTAAGAATAGAGTGAAGCATCTTTTTTAACTTTATTTTTGAGGAATTTTTTTTTTTGATCTGTGTTTTCTTTCACAACATAACTCACATGAAAATGCTTCACATGACTACACTGGTATATTGAATTGTTTGCCTTCTTACTGAGGGGCGGGAAGGGATAGGACAAGTGAGAAAGGGGGATAGTTTGGAATTCAAAGTTTTAAATAAATGTCAAAAATTATGTTAAATATGACAGAAAAATAAAATAGTAATTTTTCTTTTAAAAAAACAACAAAAAAGTAGATTGTGTACTTACTACAAATGATATGTTTCCCCAATTTCTTTTTGGCATTATATACAAAATTTCTTTTCTGCAAAAAGTATTGCATAATAAAAAGTTCAAATGAAATATAATGTAATAGTTTGCATATCTATATATCCAAATATAGATATATTTGACATGTAGCTAGATTTTATGTGAGGTGGTTGATAAAATTTGAATTTCAATTTCTCCTTAGCATTCATAAAGATAGATAAATGGATAGATGGATAGATAGATATAGATATAGAGATATGAATATAAAGATAGATATAGAAATAGATATAGGCATAGATATAGAGTGTGCATACACACACATATGATGTTGATATTTATATCAATTAATAGATATGACATAGATATTCAATTTATTCGTTTGCATGTATCTATGTAATAAAAAACTTGGATATCTATACATGTATAAGTATAGATATATAAACATTTAATATATTTTCTATGACTATAGATACAGAATTACATATCTAATTATATGTATAGAAATATATAATCATATATAGACATAAAATATATTTCTTTATAGAAATATTCAAGATCACATATATGCATATATAATATATGAAGAACTTAAATATCTATATCATGCCTATCTTATATGTGTGTAGGTATAAAATATGTGTATGTGTACATTTGTATACACACCCAGGAGGAAACTGGGTGTTTAGGCTATATCATATCACACAAATATAATTCCTTGTCAAAGTAGTATATTTTTAAGACAAGCACAATTAATGAGTTAGTTTAGAATTCAGAATACCTATTTATGAGCCGTGTTAAACTGGACAGAATCTGAGCCATATTACCATTCCTCTAGCTATGCAGAAAGTATGGTTTTGTATGACTAAATATATATATATATATATATATATATATATATATATATATATATATATATATCATATTGAATTGCTCACCTTCTCAATGAAGACATTAAGAGTAAGGGAGAAAATGTGGAACTCAAAGTTTTAAAAATTAATTTTGTGATATGTTTTTATGCATAACTTGGAAAAATAAAATACTAAACAAACCAAAAAGAAAATATGCAAGATTTGATTTGTACCTGACTCAAGTTTATTGCCTGTATTAACTCTGAACAGTCCTGCTTTCACTGCTGACAGCCAGCAATTGGTCTACCTAGTCAGGGAAATAATATCCCCAAGTGTTCATGCATTACTACAAGAAAAAATAGACATAGACAGACCAATTGATTAAATCCAAACAGAACTGAGTAAGTCAGTCAAGAAGAGACAATAGCACTCACATTCTCACTAGACCCACCACTGCAACTGTGCTTCCCCCTGAATGCGTAGTGGAGAAAAAGCAATTGTTTCTTTGATTCTATACCAGCTATCTAGGTGTTTTCCATATGTAGGTCACTGACAGAAACAGAGGACGACGTGTATTGAGCAGAAGTTGAAATCAGTAGTTGCTTTATTTTTCTTTTCACTTTCACCCTCAAATCCTTATCCATTAAATTACCATTATGTGGTTTCAAAAAAAAAATCCAAAGACATACATGGAAGATAAGCTTCAACAGAGAGTTCTAGATGAATAAATAAGGAAAAGCTATGGAAGAAGTCAACCATTGAAAGTTCTTTGGCCAGCATTCCTGATGTCCATTATGGCTTAAGACATATGACTTTATCACAGAAAAACTTCATCTATATCTCAAAATCACTCTAGTTTACAGTACTTACTGCCTCCATCGAATTCAGACTACCTTCTAATCTACTACCAGTTGGCACCATCGTTTTGCATCATTCCTAGAAACAGCTTTTAGGAAAAGGGAAAAGATTTCCCTTATTTCTGTTAACCTAAGGTGATAATGACAAATCAGCCACATTTTAAGATTAATTATTCTCTACCATAATACTTGGCATTATGCCATCAATACTTTTCATATAAAGCTAATGTATTGACACAATTTAAGTCTAAATAGTAAGGAGAAGAGGAGAGTGGGAATATATATATGTATATAAAATGTGTGTATGTATGTGCACATGTATGTATGTATATGTATATACAACATATGAAGATAAGTGGCAATATTTTATCCCTGAACCTGATTTGTTGTAACGTCAACATCTAGTCTTAAAACAATAATATTATACAGAAATTATACTGGTCTGTTACTTTTATTTTAACAGCACAATAGTACTTTAGTAACTTTTACTTTTAATAAGACTTTAGTAACATATATTGAAACCTTAGTTTACATTTAAATCAAGAGAGCAGGTATATGTGTTCCTACAGGTATACTTCGGTTGGTGTGTAATATTTCTGCCGATTAACACCATCGTAACTTAAGGCTGTAAAAAGCATAATCATGCTTCTGCCAAATGGCATAAATCTTAATTAGGACACAAGAAATAACTGAAATATATGTCTTAAGTATATTATTTCTGTGTAGGATTAAATTATTTTGTCAACTATGACATAAGAAACATAATTTGCAATGTTTTTGAAAGAACTTCATAGAACTAAGTAAAAAAAAATACATTAAAATCAGTATCTGTGCAACATAAGCACGAGTGTTTGCCATATGCTATGTGCACATACAAATGTACACAGATTCCTAAGCATACACGTATTCATTGTGAATAAGACAAATATTCACTATATAAATTTATCTATGGATCTTGTCAAGACAATGCTCATCAAGTCAATTCTGATCCTGAGAAAGAAAATTTGATTTAACTGTACCCTAGAATTCACTTACTTAATAAACACATATTGGTTTTTCTGTTACATTTCCTAATTAACCCTGATATATATTGGCAGAAGTACTAGATTCTGACATAAATCTACAGAGTTAATTTTCTGTCCTCATGAGGGCAATGTACCTCTGAGGAACTGTGTGAAGAATTAAAAATAATGATCTAAGTTGCAGGATCCAAAATAAACCCACATAAATCATCACCATTTCTATAAAGTCCAGAAGAAGAAATAGAAGGACAAATTCTATTTAAAATAACTGTAGATGATATGAAATACAGGAAGTCTGCCTGCCAACACAAACTCAGGAACTGTATGAACACAACTATAAGACTTTTTTTGCACAAATTAAGGCAGATAAAACAAATGAAAAAGATTACTTGTTCATTGGTAGGCCTAGCCAACGTAATTGAAATGACAGTTCTACCTAAATTAATCTACTTAATCACTGCCACACCAAGCAAACTATCAAAAAACATTTTATAGAGCTACAAAAATAATGTAAAGTTTATCTGGAAGAACAAAAGATCAAAGGAATGAATGAAAGAAATTACAAGAGAAGGTGTCTAGTCATACTAGACCTCAAAATGGTATAAAGTAATAGTAATCAAAACAATCCAGTACTGGGTAAGGAAAAAAGAAAAGCGGTGGAGTGGGATAGATTAAGCACAAATTATGTTATAGTAAATCACCACAGTAAAATAGTATGTGATAAATGCAAAGGTCCAAGTTTTTAGCATAAAACTCTTCTGAGAAAAACTGGTGTGAAAACTGGAAAACAATATGACAGATACTAGGTATAAACCAACATTCCACACCAACTACTAAAACAACATAAAAACGATTATGTGATTTACACATAAAAGGAATTACCAAAAGCAAAATAAGACAGCACTAGACAATTTATCTGCCATCAGGAAAATACTTAGGACCAAAGGAAACAGAGAGAATCTTATAAAATGGAAAATAGAAAATACAGATCACATAAAATTTTCATTTTTTTTTAAACAAACAAAACCAATGCAACCAGAATTATAAAGAAAGCAGAAAATCGGGGGAAGATTTTTTGCAACAAGTATGTCTGATAAGGGCCTCATTCCTCAAATATATGCAAAACTGAAATATATTTATAAACAATACAAATCATACCCAAATTAATAAACGATCAAAAGACATATATAGGAAGATTTATTTTTTTAACTTGCAATGCATTTTATTTTTTGTTAGAACTTGTCTTCAAATGATTTTATTTTTCCTCCAGATTTATTGATTCATTTGTTTTCAGTTTTCAACAATCACATCCATGATTTTAATTTTCACCTCCTCCCTACCCCCTGCCCTCCCCAAGATGGCATGCAATCTTATATGGGCTCTACGCAGGTATTCTTATTAAACAAATTTTCACATTAATCATGTAGCATAGAATAATTAAAATGAATGAGAGGAAGCATGAGTAAAACTAAAAAAAAACACAAACATAACAAAAGAGAAAATAGTTTACTTCATTCTGTGTTCTGACTACATAGTTCTTTCTCTGGATGTGGATGACATGCTGCATCATGAGTCCTTTGGGAATATTTTAGGTCATTTGTTGCTGTGGAGGACTAAGTCTATCAAAAACAGTCCCTCACACTGTGGCTGCTACTGTGTTTAATGTTCTCTTGGTTCTTCTTACTTCATTCAGTATCATTTCATATAAGTCTATCCTGTTATTTCTAAAGTCTGTTTGTCATTTTTTATAGCACAATAGTATTCTGTTACATCCATATATCACAACCTGTTCAGCCATTCCCCAAATGATGGGCATTCCCTAAATTTCCAGTTCTTGGTCACCACAAAAAGAGCTGATATAAATACTTTTGTATATGTGAGTCCTTTCCCCATTTTAATGTACTCTTTATGATACAATCCTAGATGTGGTATTGCTGGGTCAAAGGGTATGCTGATTTTGTAGCCATTTGGACATTGTTACAAATCGCTCTCCAGAACAGTTGGATCAGCTCACAGCTCTGCCAACAATGAATTGGTGTTCCAGTCCTCCCACATCTTCAACTTTTTATCATTTTCCTGTTTTGTCATGTTAGCCAATCTGATAGCTGTGATGTTACTACCTCAGAGTTGTTTTGATTTGCATATCTCTAATTGCTAGTGATTTAGATCATTTTTTTCATATTACTATAGATAGCTTTAATATTTTCCTCTGAAAGTTGCCCAAACAGGAAATTTTGAAAGAAATCACAGCTATCTATAGTCACATAATATAATGCTCTTCTTTTGACCCAACATTACTACTTCCAGGACTGTACCTCATAGAGATTACTAAAATGGGAAAAGGACTATAATAATGTGCTTTAAGAAATGACAAACAGGAGGACTTCAGAAAAACCTGGATAGACTTTATGAACAGATGTTGAGTGAAGTGAGTAGAACCAGGAGAATATTATACCAAGTAACAATCACAGTGTATGTGGTTTTTTTTAATAGACTTTTGATAGACCTTGATAGACTTTTTTTGATAGACTTCACAGCATTGCAATGAAAAATGCTATACTCATTCAGAGAAAGAAATATGGAGTAGGAACACAGAAAAAGTGGGAAAGGATCTATTCATTCAAAAATACTTAAAACAGCTCAAATTTTAAGAACTGGAAAACAAAGGGATGCTATTCAATTGGGGAATGACTAAACAAGTTAGAGTATAGAGAATGTACTAGGAGAAAGAGAAAAGGAGAGCTAGAATGTCGCAAATTACCTCACATAAAAGAGGGAAGAAAGAGTTTAAACAATGGAAGGGAACAATGGGGAAGGTGAAAGGAAATAATGGAGCCTTACTCTTATGGGATTTGGTTTAAGGAGGGAATAACATACACTGAATTGGATATGGAAATCTATTTTACCCTGCAGGAAGGCAAGGGGTAAGTGGATGGGAGAGGGAAGATAATAGAAGGGACAGCAAATTGAGGAAAGAGATAATCAAAATCAATTGCTATTGTGGGAGGACATGTCAAGCGAAAGAACTGAACAGATGAAGGGCAGGATAGGACAGCGAGAAACGTTAGGCTTTTACAACGTAACTGTTATGGAAGTGCTTTGCATTGTTACACATGTATGACCTATATTGAATTGCTTGTTTTCTCGGTGAGGGTGGGTGAGGAGGGAGGAAGAGAATATGGAATTCGAATCTTGAAGAATGAATGTTAAGAATAGTTTCAGTATGCAAATGGAAATCAAGCTGTACAAGCAATGGAGTGTAGAAATCTATTCTGCCTTACAGGAAAATAGAGGGGAAGAGAGGTGCAACAAGGGTGGGCAATAGAAGAGAGGACAGACTGAAGGAAGAGGTTGATGGGGTATGCGCTGTCCTGGGGTGGGATGTAGGGAGAGATGGGGAGAAAATTTTGAATTGAAATTCTTGTGGAAGTAAAAGATAAGAACTGAAAATAAATAAATTACATATAAAAAAGATGGCAAGGGGGCATTGAATAGGAAGTTAAAGTTGATTTGCAGATGGAAGAGAAGAAATATATTATGTGTAAATTTCAGAAAATCTATAATGTTAGTGCTATAAGTGACTTGAGAGAAGTCCATCTCCCTCGTTTGACAGATAAGGAAACCGTGGTCCAGAGAGCAAATATGATTTGTTCGAAGTTAACTACATGGGTTTGAACGCAGGTCGTCTGACTACCAAGTCCAGCTCTCCTACTAGCATCAGACTGAAGGACTGGCAAAAGAAGAAGATGGGATTAAGATTAACAAACAAAAAGTAGCATATAGTATTAGGGAGAATCCTCCCTCCCTCTTCTAAATCATTTTAAAAGATGGAGAATCCAATTATGTTCTCTATTTTTTAGGAAATAAGCTCTTTTATAATCACAGAGGTACCCCTAGAAGTAGAATTTAAAACTCAAAGGTCATCTAGTCTTGATCTAGACTCACTCCCTCCTTTTTAAGATGAGAAAACTGAGAGATTAAGTGACTGGTCTACAGCCTGACAAGCAGGATTAGAAATGGAAAATAATGTATGGAAGGTAGAAAATTACCCTCCCAGCTAGGTAATACAGCAAATATAATACTGAGCCTGAAGTCAGGAAGATCTGAGTTTAAATGAGGCCTCAGACCCTTACTAGCTATGTGACCCTTTCAGACTAAGTTTCCTCATCTGTAAAATGGAGGTAATGATAGCCACTAGTTGCCAGGGATAATGTGAGGATCACGTAAGTTAATATTTGTAAAGTGCTTAGCATACACACTTAATAAATAAATATTTGTTGTTTTATTCCTTCCTTCTTTCCTTCCTTCTTACTCACAAAAATATCAGTATTTAGAATAGGGGGCAAACATGCTCTGTAGCTGCCTGCCATGACAGATGTTCATTTGATTCGTTCAACCATTGATGCTCTTCTAATCCAGCTTTCATTCTGCTTCTAAAGTGAATTTGCCAAAGTGGTTTTCCTAAAATTCAGGGCTTGATAATGTCACACTCTTCCTGTCCCCTCAACCCAATCAATAAATTCATGTGGCTCCCTAATGCCTTCAAGAGCAAATATAAAATGCTCTATTCTTTCCAGTCTTATGTCTTACTCTTCAATGTACTTTTTGATTGAGTGCCACAGGCCTCTTGCCTATGCCACAAATAATACACATCATCTTTTCAGTCTAGTCATTTTCTCTAGCTTTCTCCCATGCCTCGAGTTCTCTCACTCCTCCTCTCCACATCTGACTTCCTTGGTTTTCTTTAAGTCCTAACTAAAATCCCAGTGACATGGATACAAAGGTGCCTTAAGAGTTGAGCTGCCCTTTCCCTGGTTGATCCTGTAAAATGCCCTAATGTTTCTTGATGCAAAAGCACCCTAAAGAATAAGTTGCTCATTCCCTGAAACCTTAAAATCTCCCCTTATCTTGGAATACTATAAAACTTCCCCCTTCTCTTAGACCATGGATTTCCTTGTCTCCCCTCCCCCATAAAAAACAATATTGTAAGAAATCAATTTTTACAGAGTTAGCTCCTATGATAAACAGAATGATCTATTATTCCAAAGAAATCATGATGAAATTTGTTATCCCTCTCAAGATGGAGAATTCATGGATTCAGAATTCAGACTGCAGAATATTTTTCTTTTTTCTAGTTCGTTTTTTTTCAATTTTGGTGTGTGGCTAATGTGTAGATTTACTGAGTGTGTGTGTATATATGTGTGCATTTATTTGTAATAGTTTTTTTCTGATCTCATTGATTGGGAAATGGGTGGAGAGAAAAGAATATTGGAACTGAAAAAATAATAAAATTGTACCTTAAAATATGTACAAAGAAAAATTTTTAGCAAAAACATGTATCAATACAAAATTTTATTAAAAAATAAAATGAAATTGAAAAAAGAAGAAATGAACACAAATTTTAAGTTTATTAATACCACAAGAAAATAGTAAAACCTATGTAACAAAAAAGGTGTGCCAAAACATCAAAAATATAAAAATAATCATTTTTCTAAAAAAAATTATAATTATTAAATAAGCCAATTGAAATTACAATATTTACATTGCTTTTACTGATCATGCTGTGATTGTGGGCTCCATTTTTCATTTAAAATTTACATTCTACAGACAAACACAATTGAGCCAATAACACTAAGAAATTCGTGAAGTATTTAAAATGTCGGATTTTTAGAAAGGTAGTTTAAGTCCATCATGGGTCTACTTACCTTTAAATCTATTATTATTTCTTCTATTTTTAAAAATTAAATTATCAACTTTTTTTTATCTGTATACTATTTTTACTGATTAATTCTATTCTTTTTAAATTTTAAATTTTGGAGAGTGAACCATAACGGCAGAGTAAAGTTGGTATTTTTTTTTTTTTGCTGAGCACCTCTCACATATTACCCTAAACAACTTTAAAAATAATGTCTAATGATATTCTAAGAAGAATAAACAACAAAAATCCAAGCAAGTTATTTTTTCCCGGTATAACATAGTTTGGGGGAAAAAAAATGTCTCTGCACTTTGGAGTGGAAGATGGCAAGGAGTACATGAGTTGAAGAAGGATTAGAACTGGGTCTTGGAGGCACAGCAGGAGTAGAACTGCCAGATACAGTAAACAACTGTTTAGAAAGGTATTACCGAGAATCTTTGAACTAGCACATGCTATAGGAAAACCTGAGACAAATTATATGAACTGATGCAAAGTGAAGTGATAAAAACGAGAGGCACTTTGTACTTAGGACAGAGAAAAAAGTTGTGCTCATCATGGACACCTAGTCTCTTCCTAGGTGAGGATCAGAGAACAGACTCAGAAGGCAGTGAAAGATCTAATTCTAAATCATATCTATCTGGAAGCATCGAAAACTTATAAGACTTCAGACATATCTGTGAAAACAACAGGACAAAAGAGGTAAAGTCCAAGCCAATCACGACCTCCAATCTTTAGAAATGAGCAAAGCACAATTATATAGTTCAAAATCAAATTGCTGAATAAGTTGAGATATGTGATTGTGATGGAATCCTATTGTACTTTTTGAAAAATTTGATGACCAGTATGGTTTCAGAAAAATCTGAATAACTATGGATGAAATGATGCGAAGTGAAGTGAACACAATCAAGAAAACATTAAAAACAGTATCAGCAATATTGCAGAAAAATGATCAACTGTGAAAAACTCAGCTACTTTGATCAAATCATTGATCTAGGAGAAATCCAAATAGTTCATGATGAAAAATGCTATGCATTAACTGAGTGTATATTGAGACATACTTTTTAAAACTCCCTTTATTTGTGGGGAAGGGAAAGGGATTGTTTGTATTTTTTTCACAAGACAGGTAATATGGTAATTTGTTTTGTTTGACCTAAAACTTACAATCAATATTATATTTCTTGCTTTCTCAATGGGTGGGTGAGGAGCAGTAAAAATAAAATGATTTGGAATGAATTATACATATGTGTGTGTGTGTGTGTTAAATTTACAAATAATTGAAAAATATTTCATGGAAATAAATAAAATTTAAAGTCAAAGTCAAGAATAGGCTGAGAAAATGAGAAAACAACAAAGAGAGGAATGATCATGAAAAATTACTGTGGTTACAAGGAAGCTCAAGACACAAATTAATATGATAATCATTTAAAAATACATACATAGAAACCCTAAAAAAAGTCAGTTGAACACAAGAGATCAAAAAAATAAATTTTAAAAAAGAACAAAAGAAAATTATACAAACCAAATGTGAATGATAGTGGGAAAGTTTGGAAAGCAATGAGAGTAATATAAGAATGTTCAAAAACAGAATTAAGGCCTTATTCGAAGAAAATAATTTCTTAAAAATGGAAATGATCAGGCATAAGCTAATTACTGCATGAGATATAAGCAAATAACAAAACAAAGTTGAAACACTGAAAAATAGGAAAAGAAATTTGAAATTTTTCATAGTAAAAAATAACCTAGAATAAAGATTGATCAAGGAAAGATAAATTAACAATCATTTGATTACCTGAAACCCAAGAATTTTAAAAAAGTGATCAAACATCATATTTGTAGAAATTATAGGGAAAGGAGCAAAGATAGTGGAGTAAAAGCAGGGACTTCCTTGAGCATTCCATCAGTTCCCTCCAAATACCTGAAAAATTGACTGTAAATAAATTCTAGACCTACAGAACCCACAAAAAAGACAGAGTGAAACGTCTCCAACCTAAGACAGGCAGGAAAGTCAACAGGAAGCATCTATCACCCCAGACTGGGAGCAGAGCCCAGTCCAGTGTGTGCCATGCAAGCAAAGAAGGGGCCTGAGATGGCCTCAGAGGACTGAATAATCAGCAACTGCAGCAGTTTCCAGACTTCTTAACAACCCCCCCCAACCCGAGAAAGGACAACTTGGAAGGTCAATAGAAAAAAGTTCTGTCAGATATGTGTGACAGAGGAAACTGGTGTGGCACAACAAGGTGGGGGAAGGTGTGGTAGAGCTTGTGGCAGTCACAGCAGCAGCAATTATGGAGGTTGTTTTTGGAGCTCTATGCCCATAGGTTGTGGATAGTTCAAGCATCTGAGCAAGGGAAAATGCAGGGATCAATTCACTGGTGCTAAGACAGGACTATCTTTATTTGCTTGCTTAGATCTCAGACACAAAGTTGAGGTGTTGAGGAGTGTTGGCATGGTGGAGTTTGTGGCAACAGTTGAAAAGGAGTCCTTATCAAAGTTCCAAAGCAGGAAAGGATGCTTGAAGTCACTCACAGACCAAAGCACAGACAAAGAGAAGAATAAACTCCTCTCTTTTAATCATACAATCTTGGAAGAGGTGAAAATTTGCAGGCCCCTAAAATATTTATGAAAACAGCTGCAGAAACCATTAAAACTTGGGACAGTACACCACCTCACACTCACTCCACACCAGAAGCAGAGAACTATCTTGACAAAGAGCTCAAAAGTGAAATAATTGACTGGGGAAATAAGTAAACAATGGGAAATAAATCAGACTACAGAATCTTATTTGTTGACAAGGAAGATCAAAACATACAGGCAGAAGAAGACAACAAAGTCAAAGTTCCTACATCCAAAGCCTCCCAGAAAAATACGAATTTGTCTCAGACCAAGGAAGAGCTCAGAGAAGCCTTTGAAAATCAAGTAAGAAAAGAAGAGAGTTGAGAAGAGTGATGAGAGTGATGCAAGAAAATAATTAAAAATGTGTCAACAACATGCTAAAGGGGACCCAAAAATGCTGCAGGATAAAAAACCTTAAAAATAGAATAACCCAAATGAGAAAGAAAGGTCCAAAACTCACTGAATGAAATATTTCCTTAAAAATTAGAATGGAGCAGATGGAAGCTAATGACATAAAGAAAAATCAGGAAACTCTAAAGTAAAACTGAAAGAATGAAAAATTAGAATATAATTTGAAATATCTAATTGGAAAATTATGTCCTGGAAAATTGATCCAAAAGAGATAACATGTTAAATATTGGACTACATAAAAGTCGTGATGAAAAATGAGCCTAGACATTGTCTTGCAAGAAGTGATCAAGGAAAACTACCCTGATATTCTAGAACCAGAGGGTAAATTGGAAATTGAAAAAAATCCAATAATCACCTCCTGAAAGAGATTCCCAAAGGAAAACTATTAGAATTGTTATAGACAAATTCCAGAGTTCCCAGGTCAAGGAGAAAATATTGCAAACAACTATAAATAAACAATTCGAGTATGGTGGAAACACAATCAGGATAACTCAAGATCTAGCGGCTTCAATATCATCGGATAAGAGGGATATGATATTCAAGAGGTCAGAGGAGCTAGAATTAAAACCAAGAATCACATATCCAGCAAAACTGAGTAAAAACCTTTAGGAAAAAAATGAAATTTCAGTGAAATAGAGGAGTTTCAAGAATTCTTGATGAAAATAAGAGAGATGAATACTAAATTTGCCTTTCAAATATCAGAATCAAGAGAAGCATTAAAATGTAAACAGGAATGAGAAATCATAAGGGACTTACTAAAGTTGAACTATTTACTTTTCTGCATGGAAAGATTATATTTGTAACCCTTGAGAGTTTTTTCAGTATTTAGTTGAATATGAAGGATTGATACCAAAAAATATAATTAAGGAATGAGAGAGGAATACATTGAGAGAAATAGAAAGGGAGAAATAGAATGGGTTAAATTATCTCACATAAAATAGGCAAGAAAAAGTTTTTACATGAAGGAGAAGGGGGTGGGAAGTGAGAAGTAATGATTGAATCTTACTCTTATAGAATTTGGCTTAAGGAGGGATTAATATACACATTCATTTGGGTATAAAAATCTATCTTACACTACAGGAAAGTAGAGGGAAAGGGGATAAGGGAGGATGATAGAATGAAGGCAAATGGAAGGAGGGAGTAATCAAAAATAAACACTTTTGAGGAGGGAGATTGTCAAAAGAGACAATCGAATAAAGAGGGGGGAGGATAGGATAGGAGGGAGAGCAATGTAGCTAGTCTTTCACAACCTGACTGTTATTGAAGTGTTTTGCATGACTACACATAACCTATAGAGAAGTGGTTGTCTTCTCGGTGGCAGTGGGTGGGAAGGGAGGAAAGGAGAGAGTTTAGAACTCAAAGTTTTGAAAATGAATGTTAAAAACTGTTTTTACGTGCAACTGGGAAACAAGACATATACAGGCAATGAAGTATAGAAATCTATCTTGTTCTACCGGAAAAAGAGGGCAGATTGGGGGACTGGACAATAAGAATGCGTACTGCTTTGGGGTGGAGGAGAGGATAATGGGAAGAAAATTTGGAACTCAAAATATTGCAGAAATAAAAGCTGAAACTAAAAATAAATTAATTGGGGGGGGAGCAAAGATGGTGGAGTAGAAAGATTCACATATGCTAGCTCCTAACCCACAGCCCATAAAATATCTGTAAAGAAGAACTCCCAACAGATTCTGGAGCAGCAGAGGCCACACAGCAACAGAGTGGAGGAGATTTCTGTTCCAGGAGACCTGAAAAACTGCTACCAAAGGTCCCTTGCACACTGGTCTTGAAGCAGAGCCCAGTCCTGCCTTTGCCACAGGCACCAAAGAGGAACAGACATAAGTAGGCTGCAGGGAAAGAATCTCCAGCTGCTTTGCAGGTCCCTCCATGCACAGGCAAAAAGGTCAGTGAGAGAGCCCTTCTGGCTGGCCAAGATGGGAGCGGGGTGTCTCCATGACTTGGGCCCCCTCGAGAGGCACCAGTAGAGGCAGCAGTGCACAGGGACTGCCAAAGCAGGCAGGAACCCAGATCCATTATTGAAGACCTCCACATAAACCCCTTGAGGGAACTGAGCCCTGTGTAGCAACCCTGCCCCCACCTGAGAAGCTGAACTTAATCTTACTCTGAATAGCAGCCCTTGCCTTCCTGAAAGGCCTTAGGCTGGGAAGAAGCATTTGAATATTAGACCACAAGCACTAGCTGGACAGATCTGGAGGCGAGATGGGTGTGGGAAGGAATCTCAGAAGTTAAGTAACAGGCTGGGAAAATGCCCAGAAAGGGGAAAAAAATAAGACCATAGAAGGTCACTTTCTTGGTGAACAGATATCTCCTACCTTCCTTTCTGATGAGGAAGAATAATGCTTACCAACAGTGAAAGAAATAGAATTCAAGGCTTCTGTATCCAAAACATCCAAAATAAATATTCAATGGTCTCAGACCATGGAAGAACTCAAAAAGGATGTTGAAAATCAAGTTAGACAGGTGGAGGAAAAACTGGGAAGAGAAATGAGAGAGATGCAAGAAAAGCATGAAAAACAGGTAAACACCTTGCTAAAAGAGACCCAAAAAAATTCTGAAGAAAATAACACCTTGAAAAATAGGTTAACTCAACTGGCAAAAGAGGTTCAAAAAGCCAATGAGGAGAAGAATGCTTTCAAAAACAGAATTAGCCAAATGAAAAAGGAAGTTCAAAAGCTCACTGAAGAAAAAAGGTCTCTAAAAATTTTAGAGGCTAAGGACATTATGAGAAACCAAGAAATCACAAAACAAAACCAAAAGAATGAAAAAAAAATGGAAGATAATGTGAAATATCTCTTTGGAAAAACAACTGACCTGGAAAATAGATCCAGGAGAGACAATTTTAAAATTATGGGACTACATGAAAGCCATGATCAAAAAAATAACCTAGACATCATCTTTCATGAAATAATCAAAAAAAAAAACTGCCCTGATATTCTAAAACCAGAGGGCAAAACAAATATTCAAGGAATCCACCAATCACAGTCTGAAAGAGATCCAAAAAGAAAAAAAAACCCTAGGAACATTGTGGCCAAATTGCAGAATTCCCAGGTCAAGGAGAAAATATTGCAAGCAGCTGGAAAGAAACCATTTGAGTATTGTGGAAATACAATCAGGATAACACAAGATCTAGCAGCTTCTACATTAAGGGATCGAAGGGCGTGGAATATGATATTCCAGAAGTCAAAGGAACTAGGACTAAAATCAAGAATCACATACCCAGCAAAACTGAGTATAATACTTCAGGGGAAAAAATGGTCTTTCAATGAAATAGAGGACTTTCAAGGATTCTTGATGGAAAGAGCAGAGCTGAAAAGAAAATTTGACATTCAAACACAAGAATGAAAAGAAGCATGAAAAGGTAAACAGCAAGGAGAAATCATAAGGGGCTTACCAAAGTTGAACTGTTACATTCCTACATGGAAAGACAATATTTGTAACTCTTGAAACTTTTCAGTATCTGGGCAGTTGGTGGGATTACAAACACACACACGCACACACACACATGCACACACATGCACGCACACACAGGGACAGAGAGCACACAGTGAATTGAATAAGATGGGATCATATCTTAAAAAAAATGAATTTAAGCAGTGATAGAAAAATGTATTGGGAGGAGAGAGGAAGAAATGGAATGGGGCAAATTATCTCTCATAAAAGAGGCAGGCAGGGGACATTTTAGTGGAGGGAAAAAGAGGGGAGCTGAGAGAAAAACATGAAGTTTACTCTCATCACTTTCAACTAAAAGAAGGAATAAAATGCACACTCATTTTGGTATGAAAACCTATCTTACAATACAGGAAAGTGGGAGACAAGGGGATAAGCAGGGTGGGGGGGATGATGGAAGGGAGGGCAATGGGAGGAGGGAGAAATTTGCAATCAATACTCTTAAGGAAGGACAGGATCAAAAGAGAGAATAGAAGCAATGGGGGACAGGAGAGGATGGAGGGAAATATAGTTAGTCTTACACAACACAACTATTATCGAAGTCATTTGCAAAACTACACAGATATGGCCTGTATTGAGTTGCCTGCCTTCCCAAAGGAAATGGGTGGGGAGGGAGGGATGGGGATAAGTTGGAACTCAAAGTTTTAGGAGCAACTGTTGAGCATTGTTATTGCTACTAGGAAATAAGAAATGCAGGTAACGTAGAATAGAAAGTTATCTGGCCCTACAGGACAAAAGAGAAGATGGGGACAAGAGATGGGAGGGATGATAGAAGAGAGGGCAGATTGGTGATAGGGGAAATTAGAATGCTCAGTGTATTGGGTGGGGGGGAGGGGAAAATGGTGAGAAAATTTGGAACCCAAAATTTTGTGAAAAATGAATGTAAAAAGTCAAATAAATATATTTTTAAAAAAAAGTCTTTTGGCTGGTGGCCATTGCAATGACTAGGAAATCAATTTTTAGCGATCATATCTTTCATTATTGTCCTGTCTCTAAAAGAGAAATCATTGCATGGCAGGCATGGCTAGTTCCTATAGGTAGTTCATAATTTATTTGTTAATAAAAAAATATGTGATTTACCCCCTTCTTATTCCACATATCTTTGAAAGTAGAGATGTCACATTAAAACAAATGTGATACACATATTTAAGGACATGTATTTGGGTAAAAACATAGATACAGGTCAATATACACACTTCTAGTTGCAGCTAGATGGCGCAGTGGCTAGAGTACTGGCCCTGGAGTCATGAGGATCTGAGACGCGTGTTAACTGTGTAACTCTGGACAAGTCACTAAACCTCTGCTTGCCTCAGTTTCCTCATCTGAAAATGATCTGAAGAAGAAAATGACAAACCACTCCTGTATCTTTGCCAAGAAATGGGGTCACAAATTGTTAGATACAACTGAAGTGACTCAACTACATATGCTTCTTACCTAATATACAAATATATTCAACTTATATAATTAAAAAAAAATAAAGCCTAAAAAAATAAAATAAAATGAAAACAAAAATAAATTAATAACAAACAGAAGTTATTTTAAAAACATGTCAGATTTCTTAGAAAAAGGCAAAATAGAAATTAAAACAAAAATCCTTTAGTCATCCCTTTAAAGAAATCCCAAAACAAAATTTACAGAATAATATATTCAAATTCTAAAGCTCTCAATTTAAGGGGAAGATGTTGCAAAGAGTCAGAAAGACATAATTCAAATACTATGGTTCCACAATCAGGGATTACATGAGGTTTAGCAGTTTTCACTGTAAAGAAGCAGACTGCTTGACATCTCATATTTGGGAAAGTTAAAATCAAATTAAATTAAAATTAAAACCAAGAATAACCCCTACCCCCAAATAATTAATGCAATCCTCAGCAAGTAAATGGACATTCAAGGAATAGGAGGTAAAAAGTATATTAAAGGAAATAATAGGGGAAATATGTGAAAGAAGGCAGTCTAATGTACCAGATCACAAACTATACTACACAGTGGCAATCACTAAAACAGTTTGAAGAGAAAAGAAATAGAGTGTTTGATTTATGCAATATCTTACGTACACAACATACAGACACAAAACACTACAGTAATCTAGTGTTGTTTAAATACAGGGTTAAATGAATCTCCCAGCATCACAAAGCTAGTAATTGTCTGAGGGCAGATTTGAACACAGACCTTGCTAACTCCTGGCCTGATACTTTATCCACTGTGCCACCTACCTAGTTGCCCATAAAGCTAGAAGCTGGTTTTATTAAAATGAAGAAAAGAAAGAAAAGATAAACTATTAATTTTATTTTTAAAATGTAAGAGGAGGAGAAAGACTGATATGCTCTAGTTCTCTCCTCACAGCCCATAAAATACCTGTAAAAATGACTCTAAACAAGTTTTAGAGCAGTAGAAATCACAAACTGACAGTGAAACAGATTTCCAGCCCAAGACAGCCTGAAAGGCTGACAGGAAGATTCTATCTCACCTGACTCACAGTAGAGCCCAGTCCAGCCTGGGCCCTACAGCTTGGACAGGGCTGGTGCAGGCTTCAGGGTGTAGAATCATGGGTAGATGCTGAGGTTCCCATATTTCTCAAGCCGCAAATGCCAAAGACAGCTTCAAAGCCTAGTAGCAAAGTTCTTTCACCTGGGGAAAAAAGAGTGTGGTCAGGCCCCAGCCCTGGCACGAGGCTGTGGCAGCCACTGCAGCAGTGGTTTTGAAGCCCTTGGCCTAAAGACCCCGAGGGAATCAAGCAACTACTCTGGGTCTCAGTTCTGAGGGGTGGTTCTGGAGTAAGGAGGAGTACTGGCGCTTGTGTGGTGGAGCTGGTGGTGGCTGTAAACAGAGAAAACTACTTTCAGTTCCAGGTTAGAAAAGAGTCCTTGTGGCTTCTCACAGACCAGAGCACAGGCCTTGATTGTGACACCTTGGAGGATTTTCAAAATCCTTTTTGAGTTCTTCCATTGCCTGAGAAAAGAAAGAGAATCATATCATTTTTATGTGAATAAAGATATCAGGATGAATAAATAACAAATCAAAATTAAAATAATGTAATTTTTGGAGCTATTTTCCTCTATAATATGCCAATAAAATTGACAATATAAGTGAAATAGATGAATATTTATACAAATATAAATTGCTAACATTAAGAGAAGAGGAAATAGAATACTTTCATAACCATATTTAATAATGGAAATTGAACAAGTCACAAATTACACTTTCAGGGAAATAAAGAACAAATCATTTAAAATTAAAGTATACCAAACATTTAAAGGACAATTAATTCTGATAGTACACAAACTGTTTGGAAAAATAGGTAAAGAAGAAGTTCTACCAAATTATTTCTATGACAAAATGTGTTTTTCAAACCTAAACTATGGAGATGTATGAGAGAGAGAGAGAGAGAGAGAGAGAGAGAGAGAGAGAGAGAGAGAGACAGAGACAGAGACAGAGAGACAGAGAGAGAGACAGAGAGAGAGAGACAGAGAGAGACAGAGAGAGACAGAGAGAGTGAGAGAGAGACAGAGATGGAGATAGAGAGAGACACACAGGAGACACAGAAAGAGACAGAGAGAGAAAGAGAGACAGAGAGAATGACTTACAGACTAATTTCCCTTATAAACATCATTGCAACAATTTTAGAAAAGTGCAACAATATATCACAAAATTCATACACTACGAACAGAAATGGCTGGCTAAATGCTAGAAAAACTATAGAATTTTCTTCCATTTAAAAAACAAAAACAACAAAAAGTAAATTATCTTAACAGATACAGAAAAAGGTTTTGAGAACATACAACACCCATCCATTTAAGAACAATAGAAAGCTTTGGAACAAAGTACATCTTTATTAAAATGATAGGTAATATTTCTTAGAGCACAGAAATATGTTTTCCTTTTTTAAAATTTGTTTTGCGTTCAGGGGATGGAGAACTTACTGGAATCCCTGAACCTGCCTATGCTTCTCCTGACTGAGTTCTGAATTTTTAAGATCAATTAAATCTGAACAGAGCAAATGTAGGGGAAATGCGATGACTGTCAAATTTCGTTCCCGATTTTCCATTCTCACCAATCCACACTCGTACAGATTTATATGAAAACCTATCCATTGCTAAGGTCATAATTTAACAACTTAATTAAAACTGTCCATCTTACGTACCTTTTCACTCACAACAATCTTATTGGGGGAAAACATGGAACAATAAAATACCAGTTTGGGTGCTGGTAATTTACATCATAAAATAGTAATATTATATGAAACTTTCCATTAAGTTCACTCAGTCCTGGATATATCAGATTCTGGAAATGGCAAAATTATTTTGGTTTGATAAAAATGTGAAATATTTTAGATTTCCTATTGATATGTAGTGTTATTCACTTTTCAATACATTTATTTGCTCTTGCTTCTACCTATAAAGTTGAGTCTATGGGCCATCTGTAATATTTAATGTAAATATTTCATTACACTGCACATTTTCACCTGAACAGTATGCAGACAGCTAGATTTACAGAGAGAAAAACTAGTGATTCCTTTAATGACATGACTCTTCTAATTCAATTTTGACATTTCAATAAATACAATTGAGCCTCAAAACTGAAAACAAAATGCTAAAATAACTAACAAAACCGAAAGTGAAATAACTTTGGAATACATCTATATTTTATCTAACATGTCAAATGAGATTGTCCTCACTTCAGAATCTTCGTAATCATATTCTAAACCTTCCATTGGATAGCATGCTCCTACAAGGTCCACACTGTCTCGAGTCAGATCTTAAAAAGCATTATTTGTGGCTATGAACAAAACATTATTCATTACCTGCTACTGACCAATAAAGAAAATTATGGGGGGAAAATGTTTGTGAGCCTAAGAGATTTTTCTTTTAAAACAGATATTTGGATTTTACCTACAGTAGGAACAGTTGTTAGGGGACATAGGAGAGGGAAATATGATCTGCCAATTCCAAAACAGATTTTTTTTTTTGCTGGATCATTCAAGCATATCTCTTCACTAAAAGCATCCAATCCCATGGTGTAGTGAAGTAGAAAACTTAACTTATACCTTCAGCTGCAACTGTGTGTAATATATAAATAAGAAATGTAGTGAACCATTAGAGTAGAATTCAGCCTTCACTGAAAGCCCATGATGAAAATATTCTGATCATGAACATTTAGTCTTAGAAATATTTCCTTCTAAACTATTTGATGATTCCATAAAATGAAAGGGAGTGACGTATAATACTTTTGTTTGCCTTGTGATGATTGGCATATAACCGAGTACAATAAGAAAGAAATGAGCATCCATGTACCTTAGGTATTTTAATGAATTAGTGGCATTATTAACATTGGTACGTCCTTTCCTCATCACAGAAAACAAAATGTATGCACAATTATCAATAAATTCAACACAATTTAACTTTAAAATATCTATACCCTCCCACTAATTCATTCAAAAGAGACCATTTATGCAAAATGTCTTTCCCTCATTAAAAACAAAATCATGGATATAAATGCATTTCTTCTGGTATATAATCAGTCCCATTATAATAATAACAATTGCTATACATTAAAATTATTATTATGATCTTATTATTACTATTATTAAATTGTGACTATTAATATAGTAATAGGCAGCATGTGATTCATGTCGTTGCAAATGGAGGGTCAACATTAATCTCTTCTTGCATTGCACTCATTCCTTCCCACGATTTCACTCTCTTTTTTAGAAAACAACAAAACAAAAGCCAGTTTCTTACATGGGTATTATTTGGTCTGATATGAAGAATGACATTATTTAAATACCCAACCTGAAGACTTCACAGACCTAGAGATCCTTTATTATTTCTAGATTTATCTGTTTATGGAATAATTAAGTTTCTCACAATAATTTATTGAAGCCAAAATAAAGGTTCTCTTTTGTACTGAATCTGCATTAGATTCCAAATGCTTAGTCAACCTCACTTACATAAATTCATCTTGACTGCTTTTATGAATCCTTCTTGAAAAATGAAATATACTGACAAACACATATATATTCTCAGATTGGTTTCATATGAAGTGTTTGAATTAAAAAAAAAATTATTATTCTCAGTTCTTACTTGAACTTCAACCTCCTGAATGAAAACCAAATCTCACTGTTCCAGCTTCATATATCTTCATTTATATTCCCAAGCAGTGCTCAGCTCAGACTCAGGAGTTGTTTTCTGTTATTTGGCTTTGTTTGTGATGATATATGAAATAAGGTGTTGAACCAGAAAGTCAGAGGAAAGCAAAAATGGAGTTTCCCTTCTCATAAGTCCCAGTTAAGTGAATATGTATGGCCCTGAAGAAGAGGAGTAAATGCACATATACAACTATTTCTATTTTTAAGGAAAATTGTTTTCCTTATATTTGCTTTAAAACTATTTCGATTCATTTCATGCTTTATTTAAATAGATAAAGTCAACATGTTCAATGTAGAAGATCAGCTTCAAGATTTGGTATGCCATAAAGACCCTGCTTTTATGAATTTGCCTTCACGTAGTTGTTTTTCATTGTGTGTTTGTGAAATCCTTGCACTATTAAGATTTTCAATGATAGTTGCATTGTGATAGAGTTGTCATACAACTATATTTGATTCTTTCAAATGAACACTTTTCAGTATATATTCTATTATAGTAATGGAAATTAATATTCTTATAGAAACCTGGGCCCCATTTTATTGTTGAAAACTTTGGAATAATCAGAGATTCATAATTTTGAAATTCAATACTTGTCCCAAACCAATATTCTGAATTAGGTTGACCATAAAGAGTTTCAGTACACATAATTGCTCTTTTATTTGGGAAAAAAATACTAGGGAACTTTTAATCTAAATGTGTTCTATAGTTCATATGTATGTTTATTTTCTAGTTTTCTAAGAAAATGCCTCTGCAACAAACCACTTAGAGCACATATCTTATAGGTTTATATATCTTACATACAAACTTTATATTTCTGGCAAATAATAATAATTCATAAAATTGTGTAGGCAAGATAGCATAAGCACATGTATATGCATTTATACGCACATGTACAGATATACAGTTATGTGTACAAATACATACATGTATATGTGTGTATCCCATTTTGCCAATGGGATGAAGTGAGTGAATATAGCCTACTTGCTTAACTGTTGATTGAGAGTAATCTTTTACAGAGCCAATAACTCTAGGTAAGAAAATTTGTGGAGGAGAATAGAGGAGATTATCCTGGCCAATTAAACATTCTTCAAATTCTTTATTAAATAGTTTATTTCACCACTTCTTTTGACCTTAGGACACACAGACATGATTGATTGCTATTTTTGTCATGAAAAATATGCTATTATATAAAAGTTTCCTCCTGCAGATAGAGGAAGCTGGAAACATCCTTATTTTTTTCAAGTCCCCAAATTTCATTATTCTAAAACTTTTTTCTTGCTTTTTCCATTGTGAATATAGCAAAGGCAAACAACTTGATGTACAAAAAAAGAAAAAAATTTCATATAAGAAATTTTCAATTTATCTTCCCTAAAATTGATATATACACATAAGAATGTATGTGTTTAAACATATACATGTATCTATGGATACGTATATGTAGAATTATATTAATTAGCCAAACACAGGTATGAAGATGACATGTAAAGCAATGAATAGGATATATTTTTATAGGGGTGGGTAAAGAAAGGAATATTCAATGAATTAAATGTATGTTTTCGCAATAAAATAGTTATATTTGGAACCTATAGCACATAAAGGAAAATCATGTGAGATCATAGAAAACCCAGATCACAGAGAGTCATTCATCTCAGTCTTAAGAATGTGGACTTCTGTGTTTTGTATCAGTATAGAGAGATTTAAAATTTTGAGTAGGAACATGGCATACAGGAAGCTAGAGAAACAGAGAGGAGAAATTATGAAGTTATTTTATTATTCTAAGTAATGATTAATAAAAGTCTGAATTTGAGTAATAGTAATGACAACAGAAGGGAGATTGATGTATGGGAAATTTTAAGGAAATGTCAACTGAATCTAATAACTCAGTGTGTTGCTCAGGGAGAGTTATGTGGCAAGTGTCTCCCCCTTACCTTATCACCTCCCATATTCTGAGACATAGCCAAATTGTATATTGTATATATCTATTATTCACATATAGCATGCTGTCTCCCAATTTTATGTTTTTGTACTGGCTATTCTCCATGCATAGAATGTGTTGGTGCTTGCTGCTCAGTCATTTCAGTTGTTTCTGACTCATCATGACCCCATTTGTTTGTTTTTGTAAAGATACTCATTTCATTATCAAGCTCATTTTACAGATGGGAAAACTGAGGCAAACAGGATTAAATTATTTGCCCAGAGTCAAACACCTAGTAAGTGTCTTAAGCCATATTTAAACCAATGCCCTAACCACTGTATTGTCTAGCTTCCTGGAATGTACTCCCTCCTTGTCTTCAATGCACAGTTTGTTTTTCTTTAAAATGTATTTCAACTTCCATTTACTGCCCAAAGACTTTCCTAATCTCACTACCCATTATGCAGAGAATGCAGATATTGGAGAAGTTTCAGGCTTGATTATGATCTCAGTAATTTGAGGTTATCTCACAGTGAAGAGAAATGTGGCATTGAATGAGGAAGATGGGGGAAATGTGTAATAGATGCTATCTGAAGAAAGTTGAAGGGCCCCATTTTTTTCCCATAGAGTTTTTTTTTCCCCCTTTGCAAAGGAAATGTTCGAAATACAGAAGAGAGTCACAGTCCAGTTACAATAATAAGTTAAGAGATGTGGTGAAAAACATGCTTAATGTCAGGGGGAAATGACACAATTCAGTTGGTGTTCAGCAAAGTATAATAGAAGAGAATAGGTGAGAGATTTGAAGTACAAATTCTGGAAAATGGAATGAGTAAGAGCAGTGCAGATATGATACTTTGATATGAAGCATTAGAACTGAGGAATTTGTCTCCAGACTAGTGAACAGTGTTCATGACAGAGGCATTGGCGTGAGAGACAGTGAAGCACATATTACAACCAGGAAGCAGGAAGAACTAGAGTGGTGAGAAGATATGATTTGTGGAGAATTGGGAAGAGAAGAGGGTAAATTGCAGATATTATATAGACAAACAACTCTATACATGGACAATATTCAGATATTTATATCCCTTTTGCGCTCAATGCACATCCACAATGTAGTTTCTGGACCATAGTTTAACATTCTCACAGAGTATAAGCAATTGCTTAGCAAGACATTCGTATTTTTCTTCTTCAGCTGAATAAATGTAGAAACTACTACACATGTGATATGGAGTGAGAAAGCCTGATAAAAGCCTGAATTCCTAGCTGAATATAATAACAAAGGATAGATGTTTTGAGGTTCATCAGCAGTTTGGCTTTAGTTTGCATAAAATGCATACTTTTTTGGGAGGAACACACGTTTCAGTATGAGAATGCCTTTCATAACCTAACAAAGCTGAATTTCTGCTAAAAGTTTAGGCAGAGCTGTGTAGCCTCAGTTCTGTTATTTTTAGTTTGTAATTTTTTAATTAAATTTTTAATTTAGTTTTTAAATTTTTAACCTAATAGAAATAAGAATTTAACCACACAGATTCATATATTGTACTCCATGTCAATTACCAAAAAATATTTTACTGAATTACAAATAATATTAACAAAATAAATTTGGAAGAACAAAAATTCTAGAATACAAAAAGAGATAAAAAATATGAAGGAAGGAGGTTTAGCAGGATCAGACCATAAACTATACTATAATGCATTAAATATAAAAACTTTCTGTTACCAGCAGGTATGTTTCTTTGATTTCTTTGAGATATAGACCTAATAGTTGTATTGTTTGGTTAAAGGGTAGGCATTGTTCCAAATTGCTCTTGAGAATGGATGATCAGTATACAATTCCACCAATAATGCATTAGTCCCTCAATTTTCTTACACCCTCTCCAACATCTGTCATTTTCCTTTTCTGTCAATTTAGACATTTTGATGGATGGAAGGTGGAATTTCATAGTTGTTTTAATTTGCATTTGTCTGATCAATAGTGATTTATAGATTTTCCTTATAACTGTAAATAGCTTTAATTTATTTTCCTTCAGAAAACTGCCCATTCACATTTTTGAACATGTATAATTGAGGAATAGCTCATTTTCTTATAAATTTAATGTAGTTCTCTATGTATTTGAGAAACAAGACCTCTATCAGGAAACTTGCAGTAATTATTTCCCCATTTTCGACATTCCATGCAAAACTAACAATTCTGGTATGAGGGCTTGTGGAGCCCTTTTTAGTGCTGCTCATCCATTTGTGGTATTCATATTTCACCCACATCTCTCCTTGTGCCTCTAGGAAGCTCTGGATTGTGCAGCAGCCATACCATGACAAAAATATTTTGCAGATGAGATAAATTAGGGTACCCAGTAAGTCTCAAACCTGTTGGTGAGTTAAGGAGAAGCCTACCCCATGCAATTATAGACTTTTTCTAGCTAAACAGACAGATGAAAAGCCAATGATTTTCCAAAATCATTTCCAAAAAAAATTAAGGAATCTGGAGTCAGTTCTCTGGAGCACTTAGAGCTTGGTAAGACACTGAAAATACCAAGGACATTAATTTTATCCTGGGTCATAGCCAATTGTCTTAACTTCTATCTTGCCACTGGATGTAAATAACTGGAAGAGTGAGAAAAATGATTTTATAAAACTCTACCTCACTTAAATCCAATTTAAGTGCAATTAAATATAACACCTTTGAAATCATTGGTTCTTTTTGAAAACAAAGAACCAATAACAATATTGGCTTCATTGGATTGGTTTGCACAAAACCTTTTTAATTTCATATAATCAATATTTCCCATTTTACTTCCTGTAATATTCTCTACCTCTTGTTTTGTCATAAATTCTTCTCTTGCCTGTAAATTTGATAAGAAAGATATGTCATTCTTCCTTATTTTGGGTATGATATCAATTTTATTGATCATGTACCCATTTTGACCTTATCTTGATGTTTGATGTGACTAGTTGGTCTATATCTAGTTTCTGCCAAAATGCTTTACAGTTTTTCTAGCCATTTTTGTCCAATAATGATTTACTTATCCAAGTGCTTGGATTTATGTGTTTATGAAACATTAGATCAATATGGTCATACTATTGTGCAATGTGTACCTAATTTGTTCCACTACCCCACCACTTTCTTTCTTAGCCAATATGAGATTGCCTCAATCCTTACTGCTTTGTAATACAGTTTGAGATCTGGTATGTCTAGACCATCTTCCTTTTCATTTTTTAAAATTAATTCCCTAGATATTTTTGATGTTAATTCTTCCAGATGAATTATTCCAGTTGTTATTCTTTTTTCTAGCTCCATAAAATATTTAGGTGGTTTGATTGATATAGCTCTAAATAAGTAAATTCACTTAGGTAGAAGTATCTTTTTGTTACATGTACTCAGTTCGTGAGTAATTAATATTTTTGCAGTTGTTCAGAACTGAAGCTATTCGTGTGAAAGGTGTTGGATAATTGTTTTCATATAATACATGGGTTTGCTTTGCAGGTTGACTCCAAAGTATTTTATATTTTTTATAGTTATTTTAAATGGAATTTCACTTTGTATCTCTTCCTGTTGGACTTTGTTGTTGTATAGAAATTCTGATATGTGTGTGTTTATTTTCTATATGGTAATCTTCCTGACATTGTTAATGATTTCAATTACTTTTCAGTTGATTCTTTAAATAGAACCTCACATCATCTACAAAGTGTGGTAGTTTTGCTTCCCCATTGACTATTGTAATTCCTTTAATTTCATTTTCTTTTCTTATTGCTAACACCAATATTTCCATTGAATGACAGTGGTGATAATGGGCATCCTTGATTCTGTCCTTATCCTGTTGGGAAGGCTTTTAACTTACTCCAATTACAGAAAATCATTTCTGACGGTTTTAGAAAGAAACTACTTATTTTAATGAAAGTTCAATTTATTCCTATACTTTATAGTGTTTTCATTGGAACGACTCTTGTAGTGTTGCAAAAGATGTTTCTATGAGATAATCAAATTATTTCTGTTGAATTTGTTATAAATATCATCAATTATGCTGATAATTTTCTAATATTGAATCAGTCCCATAGTCCTCATATAAATTCAACTAATCACAGTTTGTGAATTTTTTGATAGAATATTTTAATATCCTTCCTAGCATTTTATTTTAAAAATTTGCATCAATATTCATTGGTGTAGTTAGTCTATTGTTTTCTTTCTCTTTTTCTACTCTTCCTGGTTTGGGTATCAGCACCATATAGGCATCATATTAAAATTGTAAAATTCTTTATTTACCATGGTTTCCCCAAATACTGTATATAATATTGAAAGTAATTGCTCTTTAAATGTTTGGCAGAATTTACTTATGAGTCCATTTAATCTTGGGAATGTTTTTCTTAGGGAACCTTTTATAGTCAAGTTCCATTTTTATTTATTGCTTGTTTTCTAGCTGATTTGTTGACTTTGACCTTGAGGTTTAAAAAGATTTTCTTCACCTGGGCATTGGGAGGCATTGTTCCATGCTCCAGGCTTTTTGTGCTACTGTTTTTCAGAGCTAGTTCTGAGCTTTTGCAAATTTTCAGTGACTTCATGGGGGTATGATACAGTGAGAGGTGTGGTTATTGCTCCCTTGTACTGTGCTCAGGTCTTTACCCAAGAAGAGTCCCTACATTTCTACAGGGTGTGCTGTACACTCTACAGGAGTGTTAGTACTCCCTTGGCCCTGAAACTCTGTGTCCCTTGGACTCTTGCAGTCAAAAGCATCAGTGTTGATTCTTCTTTGGAACTGTGACCAGAATTACTGCTTCCTTGCGTTGAACGATATGCACTACTCTCTGATCTGGACCTGAAATAACAATATGTATGTAGATAATTGTAACAGTAAGGACCCTGGTATACACAGGAGGGCCTGCTGTACAGGTTCTTAAATCTGCTTCTCTAAAAGGAAAGCAACATTTGAGCAGAAAATAACTTTTTAGTAGAAAATAATCTACTTTAATTAAGCACATATATCATTCACTTAGTTCAGAGGAAAAAGTCAGTACCCTGAACTTCAGGGAAAATACAGAGAAATAAAGATCTACAGATAGGGGTTCCAACTGTCTGATCAAAAGCAATACATACATCACATACCAACAGACAGATCCGACTGTCTGCCCATACATACATAGTTACCAGAAAGAGAAGCAGCAGTATCTGAATTTTCAAAGACAGAAGGGTCCCTAATGGCTTCCCAGAGTCTCATATGGCACACAAACCTTTTGGCAAAAACTAAGCCCCAAGTAAGACCTCACATCAGAGTATCTATGCACTTTTCAGAGTCAGAGAGCATCACAGCTGTTGAGAAACAGTGTCTCATAAGAAATTGACAAAATGTGTAGGTCTTCCCACAAAATGAATCTGTCCCAATCAAGCTTCCCTTAATGGGCAGACCCATTAATGGGTGGGGAAGATCTTTAACTTTCATTAACATAATTACCATTACAGTAATAAAGGTGTCCATCAGCGCCACTTGATTTGGACAACAGAAAAATTTCCCTTGTAATATCTTTCTTACCATTTGTATAACTCCCTTTCCACTCCAGGATTGAAAGTTCTAAAGCTCATGATGATGGATATGGTTCTCTGGATAGGCCTCCACCTTAGTGTCATAGACCTTTTCTATCAACCTCCTAAGCTTCCTCAAACAGGAAAAAATGTCTCATCTTGATGTTTTCTTGGCTCTGATGCTCCAAAATTTGATTTAAAGCACTGTTTTAAAGTCATTTGGAAGGAAATGTTGATAGAGACCAATGGGTTGCTGTATCTAATCCATCATCTTGGCTCCCATCTATGTTACTTTAAAACCTATCAGGTGTTTACTCAATTTTATGGCACTTATTAGTCTAAAAATGTTCATTGTCTTAAACACATGTCCTGAATTACTAGACTGGCCCAAGTTAAGGTCTACCTAGGAAAGCAATACCACCTAAAACTTATAGATAACAATTTATTAGATTTGGTCTATACATATTCGGTCTAGGATTTTGAGGACTTTGATTATAATGAGGATCTCTTTCTTGCTTGCTTTGCTTTTAAAATTAAATTGAAATACAATAATCTTAATGAAGAATCTTAATGAAGATCATCTTTTCTAAAAGTGGGAGAAAAATTCCATTTTTCAATGAGCAACATATGTAATTTTAAATGGAATTCTTCTAGCTATTTTCATCTTCTTTAATATTCATTACAAACGTTTTCATATTATTTCTTTGCATTCACATATAAATATTCTATAATTTCAGAAAACTTTTTTTCAAGAGTCCCCCAAATACTACACTATTTTGACTGTCAGTGAACATCTCCTTAGGTGAAATGCATTTTCTGATCTGGTTTGACTTTACCAGGAAAAAAAAAATCACATAGAGATCACTTTCTAACAAGTAGGATATCTTATCTAACATATTGCATCTTTTTTTCCCTTTACAAATGCTCTCTTCATCATATTTCCTTTGAATATCCATAGGAAAAAATGTGGACATGATAAATTCAATCCGTAAAAGTTATAGTCCTATAGTTTGGATTCTATATCAAACATTTTTATATGAAGCTTGTTTTCTTATTTTGTGTCTTCCTCTTAAAATCCATTGCTTTTTCATTTGCACTTAACACTTTTCATTTCCTATCTAATTTTTTTTATGTGTTGGACATAAATGATGTATCATGCTGTAGTTTGATTTTTCTCCAGAGCTGGGCTCAAGTTTTGCAGTTTCATTTGACTTGACAACAGCTTCTTGAAAGCAATAGAAATGATGATATATTAATGTGTAACATTGGGGTAAACAGTAAAGAGAAATAAAATATTATTTCTCCATTGTGTTGTATAAGTAAGAAGGATTTACAAGATATGTGTTCCATAGTAGCATTATCCCTGGCACTTTTTCCCCTGCAAACACATTTATCAGTGGTCTAATTAAAAATTTAAAAAGCAGTAAAAGTCAACAGACAATTTTAAACCTTTGGAAATGTCTTATTTTAAATTAACCTTCAGAGTCAAGGAAGATGAGAACAGTCATCAATTTAGGGCTTATGGCTAAACAAAACTTTAATGGCAAGGAAACACATGCTCTTCTCCCATTTGACCTTACCATTACTTTCTGCCAACTTTAACATCTGTTATATTGTTAATAAACCTCCCTTTATATGAGACTTGTACTCTCCTTGTGGAAATTACTAAGTATATATTTTGAATTTAATTTTCCATGTATTTGTTGTCTGCTCATTTCCTATCACCAATAACAAATGTAAGTTCCATAGGGACAGGGACTATGCACAAAGATAGAAATATCCTAAGTACATAAAATGACTATTAAATTAAATTGAGTGAATTCCTATTAGAAGGATAATTAAAATGATTAAGAAATTGTGGAAAGGATACTATTTGTTGAAAGACTAAAGTGATATGGAATCTAACATGGGAGAAAAAATTGAAGAGGTGATCAAAATCTATTAAATAATAATAAATTGAGGGTAAGCATGATTTTTAAACTAAATTTGAGAGTTTTAGAATACTGAAAAAAATTAAAGTACAAATTAAAAAAATTAGAGCAAATTCAATTATGTAGTGTGGCATAGTAAGCACTGCTTGTGAAGTAAGAGGACCTACGTTTAAATTCTACTTCAGATGCTTGCCCCATGTGTGACTTTCAAATAGAAATTTCATCTCCCTGAGTTTCAATTGTCTCATAGGCAAGATGATGAGGTAAAATTAGATAGGTTATGTGGTAACTTACAATTCTTGATCTACCTATCATACTAATACTATTTTATAATAAAGACATCATTTAATGGCAGTGATCCTGGGTCCTGAAGTCTACATTCATGAATCACAAGTCCTGACAGATCTTACCTGTCTACAAAAGTTTTGAGCACAAAACTCTGAATGAACTACATATTAGTTGATTAAAGGCAAGCTTATACAACTTTGCATAAAATGAGACCTAACTAAAGCTCATTGGAAAAAATTTTCCCTCAAGGTATGTAATTATTTGGGTTCCAGCAATGTAGCTAGCTAGCTATCAGTCTGGTTATAAGCTTGAGTAACAGAAGCTCAGTCTGGTCCTTTTACTAGTGGGGAAAAGAGCCCCACTCTAACATAAGATAAAAACCAAGTAATAGACTGAAGAAAATAAGCAAACACACACACACACACACACACACACACACACACACACACAACAAAAAGTACATGACCATAAAAATATTCTTTTATGACAGGGAATCTTAAGACAGATACTCAGAAGACGACAATACCTCAAAAATATCTATAAGGAAAGAATCAAACAAAAATGCAGATAGGACAGAAGTCCCAAGAGAATCCCTATAAGAAGTAAATAAGAGATGAAAGAAAAAAAACAATTAAATAAGAACAGTAGGAGAAAAATTGAGGAAAGAAATGAGAGAAATGCAATATAATTATGATAAGTGTATTAAAAGCTTAATGAAAGAAATACAAAATATCATTAAAAATAACTCCTTAAAAGTGGAGTTGCTCACATTGAAGCTAATAATACCATGACATATTAAGAACCAAATAATACTGAGTCCAAAGAATGAAAAAAAAATAGAAGAAAATGTAATATATCTCAAAATGAAAACTAAATCAAGGGTAGATATTTAAGTGTATAGAACTAAAAAAGCCATAATTTTAAAAAGAGAAAAACAAAAATAGGCTAAACGTATTTTAAAAATATAAAAGAAACCAGCACAGCTATCATAGTATCAAAGTACAATGTAGAAATTGAAAAAAAAAAAAAAACCATTAATTGCCCCTTGAAAGAGGTTTCAAAATAAAAACTCTCAGGAACACAATAGCTAAATTCCAGAGCTCCCAGGTCAAGAGGGAAACACTGCAAGCATCCAGAAAGAAACAACTAAAATATTATGGAGTCATAGAAAGTATCATACCAGGATAACCATCTACTGCGGTGAAGAAGTGGAGGGTTTAGAATGTGCTATTCTGGATGGTAAATAACTTAGGGTTACACCTAGTAGTTACCCAGCAAGAAAAAAATGAGTAATAATCCTACAAGGAAATCCTACAAGGAAATATGGACATTTAAAGAAATAGAGGAACTTAGAGAATTCCTGATGAGAATAATTGAGTTGTAAAGAAAAGTTTACATTAAGAAAATAAGATTCAAGAAAAGCATAAAGAGGTAAACATGAATGTGAAATCAAAGGCACATAATAATGTTCAACTTTTTACACTGATATATTGGAAGATTATATATCATGCTTATACCTAATCTTTAATTCATTATTTTCATGATTTCATTTCATTCATAACATTTTTTCATTAATTTTCTAATTTATCAGAAGAAGTTGACTTAGACAAAGGGAAGGAAATAGGTTAGCATGACCTCAATAAAAGACTAGAAGAATGAAAAATAATGCATTGGAAGAAAGAAGAAGAAATATGGGAAAATAAAAAATAATCTCCTACTGGAGTTGCACAAAGAAGAGTGGAAGCTAGGAAGTTAGGGAAAGCATGTACTTGAATATCACTCTCATTTGAATTGTTTCAAAGTGGGAAGATTTCACATAAACATATATACATACATGCACAAGACATGCGTCTTATCCATCAGGGGTGAGAACGGTGAAAAAAGATCTAAGAGAAAGAGGATTTCATGAGAGAGAGAAAGCTGATTAAGTGAGGGAGTAATCAAATGCTAAAAAGATCTTTTTAGATGGAGAGAGAGAGAGAGAGAGAGAGAGAGAGAGAGAGAGAGAGAGAGAGAGAGAGAGAGAGAGAGAGAGAGAGAGAGAGAGAAGGATAGATAGAGTACATAATATTAGGAAAATATGCAGTAATCACGACTATGAATGTGATTGGGTAAACACATTAAAATGAAAAGCATATCAGAATAGAATAAAAAGCATCAACAATATGTTCTTTATGAGAGATATACTTGGAAGAGAAATATGAATACAGAGTTAAGAGGAGGATTACATATAATTTATCATTACCTCAGCTGAAGTAAAAAAGGCAGGAGTAGGAATCATGATCTGAGACAAAGCAAAAATAAAAATAAACCTAATTAAAAGAGATAGAGAAACAATATTATGCTAATAGGCACCATGAATAATGATAGAATACCGGATAGATGTGAACTAAATTACATAATATACAAATATTTGGAGGAAAAGTAGAATGAATTATAGAAAAAAATAATCAGTAAATTGTACTGGTGGGAGACCCCAGTTTATCTCAATTCAAAACTAGACAAATCTAATCATAAAATAAATAAAAATAAATTAAACAGATGAACAGAGTTTTAGAAAAGTAAGATATGCTAGACTTCTGAAGAATATTGATTGGGAATTTAAAGAGTATATGATATTTTCCAATTCACAATGTGTCTTCATAAAAGCTGACCACATATTATGGCATAAACCCTCAAAATCAAAGGCAGAAAAGCTAAACTATTTGAGAAATCTGTTTTTGAGCTTAATGAAATGAAAATCACAATCAATAAATGGTATTTGAAGCCATTGTGTTATATTATATATTTTACCCAGCTATATGGCAATAATATTGACATTTTGTTTTATTTGAAATCTATATGTACACACACACACATATATATATATATTTATATTAAATTTTCTTATATAATATTATGACATCTTTTTTTCTCACTCCCTCCTTTTGCCTCCCCTAAGATGGCAAGCAATCTGATTTAGGCTGTACATATACAATTATATTAAACATATTTCTGCATTACTCATGTTGTGAAAGAAGAATCAGAACAAATCCATAAGAAAGAAAGAAAAAGAAAGAAAATCAGATGTCTCAATCTGCATTAAGACTCTATATTTCTTTGGATGTGGATAATATTTTCCATGATGAGTCTTTTGAAATTGGCTCAGATCATTTTCTTGCTGAGAAGAGCTAAGTGGATCATCACACAATTTTGCTGTTACTGTGTACAGTGTTATCCAGGTTCTACTAACTTCACTTGACATCAGTTCATGTAAGTTTTTCCAGGTTTTTCTAAAATCCACCTGTTTATCATTTCTTATAACGCAATGGTATTCCTTTGCATTCATATACCACAGCTAGCTCAACCATTCATTCCCCAATTGATGGTCAACTCTTCAATTTCCAACAGCATGTAAAAAGGTGTTATAAATATTTTTGTTCTTGTGTGTCCTTTCCCCTTTCTTATGGTCTCTTTGTGATAGACCTAATAGTTTGTTGCCCTTTGAGCATAGTTCCAAATTTCTCTCCAGAATGGTTGGATCTGTTCACAAGTCCAGCAACAATGCATTAATGTTGCAGTTTTCCCACTTTTTCTCCAACATTTATCATTTTCTTTTTTTTCTCATTATCTTACTCCACCAGATAGGTGTGAGGTGGTACCTCAGAGTTATATAATTGACATATTTAAAGAAATTGATATTTACAAAAATACAAGTCGCCTACTTTAACAGAAGAGAAAATATGACATTTAAATAACCTTAATTTAGAAAAAGAAATTGAACAAACCATAAACAAGGTCCTTGAGAACTAATTCCCTAGGACCAGATGGATTTAGTCAAATTAAAGAAATGTTAATTCTAATATTATGTAAATTGTTTGATCAAAAAATTAAAGATGCATTAGCACCAAATTTCTTCTATGAGAAAATTTTTTATTGTATCAAAGCAAGCATGAAAAATCAAAGAAACAAAACTTTTCCAAAAAATTTTAATTTCCATAACGAATATCAATACAGAATTTTAAAATAAAATGTATGATAAGTGATAATGGAAATATATCAGAAAGATCATACAGGATGAGCAAGTTGGATTTATACTAAGAATTCAGCGCTGGTTCTATACTAAAAAAATAAAATCTATTAGTATAATTGACTATATCAGCAATAAAAGCAATAAAAAATTACATGATTATATCAATTTTAATGCAACATCTACTTCTACTAAAATACTGGTATTATTGAAAATAGATGAAGCTTTTATTAAAAATTATTAGTGTCTATTTGAAACCATGAGTAAATATCATATTGGCAATACACTGGTCATCTTTCCATACAACAGGGGTGGAGAAAGGATGTCAGTTACCATGATTATTATTCAGCTACATACTGAAATATTATTACAGCAAGAAGACATGAAAAAGAATAAAAAATATGCAAGTTGGAAAAGAAGTTATCATACTTCCCATATGCAATAAGGATATACATAGGGAACTCATACAAATGAACTGAAAAAATCTAGATAAAAATATTAAAATGTTAAATAAATTTATCAGATAAAAAAATAAAACCACAGAAATCATTAACATTTCTATATATTATCAACAAAATCTAGCATGTAGTGATGTTAAGTGAAATTCCATTAAAAATACCTGTAGACAATATAAAATACTTGGAAGTTTATCTTTCAGGATATAAACTGGTACTAAAAGAACACAGTTAAAGCACTCCACACCAAGAAAGATCTAAAGAACTATAGAAACATGCATTACTCATGTACAGGCTGAATCAATATAATGATGACAATTTTACTTTAATTTGCTTACTTATTCAGTGTCATACCAATCAAATTTCCACATAATTATTTTATTCAGCTGGAAAAAAACAATGAAATTCATTTGAAGAAAAAAGGTCAAGAATTTCTAAGGAATCAATGAAAAAATAGTGAAGGAAGGTTGCCTAGCTGTACTAGATTCCACACTATACTATAAAGTCATAATAGTCAAAGTAATCTGAGAAGGATGAAAAACGAAAAGATAGATTAATGGAATAGATTAGAGGGGTCTTGAATGCCAGACCCCCCCAAAAAAAAGAACATTTTTTAAATAGTCAGTAGAAAGGCATTCCTAATTTTTGAATAAGGCTACGACATTTGGAGAGTGGAGTTTTGGGGAAATTAATGGAGTAGTGACATGAATAGGTGATTACAGAGGTTAGAACAGGAGAAATACTAGAGACAGGAAGAATTCTTTGGCCAACAAAAGGTTTGTGGTTATAAAAACGATTAATTCAGGCAGAAGTCTGAAGGAATGAAAAGAAAGGGACAGAGTTAAGAGTCATTTAAAAAACAAGACAGTTTTTTGTTTGTTTGGTTGATTTGGGGGGGGAAGCTATATGAGAAGAGGCAGCATGTTATAGTGGACAGATAACTCGTCTTAAAATTATGAAGACCTCTCTTAAAGTTTTAGCTGAGACACATACTGGCTGCATGTCAGTGGGGAAGTAGTTTGACCTCTCAGTGACCTAGACTACTGTGTATGTCCATAAGTTGTCAAACTATTAATAAACTACATTGATAAAAAAGCAGTTTTTTGTTGGGGTGTTCCTTATGTAAATAAAATCACAAGTCTAGTATAAATAAAAAAAGAGTCCCAGAAGCAAAGAATTCTAATCAGAGTTTTATTCCATGATATGAGAAAAATGCCATAACCATGAAAAAGAAAAAGGGGAATCAGAAGTTTCTTAGAAGTGTAGTGTTAGATGTGAAGAGGTTATTTATAGACCCAGGATGTTATAATAACAAAGTTTTCAGAACGAGAAGGAATCTAACTGAGAACTCTTATTTTACAGATAATCATGATGATGTTGATAGTGATGATGATGGTGAAAAAGAAGAACAAGAGCAAGAACAACAAAAAGAACAAGAAGGATGAGGAAGTGGAGGAGGAATAGGAGAAATTGAAGTAGCAGTAGAAAAAGGAGGATGAAGAGATGATGATAATGATGATGATAAACCATAATAATAAGGCACAGAGATATTTAGTTTCTTCCCCAAAATAATAGAAAGAGTAAAGAGCAGTGTGGAAATTTTAACCTGAATTTTCTGATTCAAATCCAAGTTTTGTTTTTCTCTACTATGCCACAATGTCTCTACGCTGAATTTGAGGTGCATTTGTATATCTCGATAAAAATATCCAAGAGGCAATTGGAAATAGGTAGATGGAACTTAGGAAAAATTTTACTGATGGAAAAAATAGATAAAGGAGATATGATGTTATTTAAATACCACTTATTTTTCCAATTACATGTAACGATAATTGTCAACTTTTATTTTTGAAAGACTGTGGGTTCTTAATGCCCTCCCCCACCTCCCTAAAACATATTCTCACATTAGTCATGGAATGAAAGAAGAATAAGAATAAAAGGGGAAAATCATGAGAAAGAAAAACAAAACAATGTTAAAATAGTATGGTTCAATCTGTATTCAGACTCCATAGTTGTTTCCCACCCCCTCTGGATATAGATAGCATGACTCTTTTGAAATTGTCTTAGATCATTGAATTGCAGAGAAGAGTTGTTGATGTTTTACAATGTTCTCCTGTTTCTGCTCACTTCACTCAGAATCAGTTCATGTAAGCTTTTCCAGGTTTTTCTAAATCCACCTGCTCATCATTTTTTGTAACACAATAGTATTCCATTATATTCATATAATATAATTTGTTCAACTAGTCCTCGAATGATGGGCAACTCTTCAATTTGCAATTCTTTGCCAGCACAAAAGGAGCTACTAGAAATATTTTTTTGTACACGTGGTTCCTTTTCCCTCTTTTATGATCTCCTTGGTACACATCTAGTAATTGAATTCTGGATCAAAGTATATGCACAATTTGGTTGCCCTAAGGGCATAATTCCAAATTTCTCTCTAGATTGGTTGGATCTGTTCACCATTCCACCAACAATGCATTAATGCTTCAATTTTTCCACATCTCCAAAATTTATAATTTTCCTTTTCTGACATATTAGTCAATCATATAAATGAAAAGTGTCACCTCATAATTGTTTTAATTTACATTTCTCAAAACAACAGTGTTTTAGAGCATTTTTTTCATTTCACTCTAAATGACTTTAATTTCTTCCTCTGAAAATTGCCTGTTCATAGTCTTTGACCATTTATCAACTGGGGACTGATTAATATTCTTATAGGTTTGATTCAGATCTCTATACATTTTAGAAATAAGGCTTTTATCAGAAACATTGCTGTAAAAAATTCTTAGCTTCTGATTTCCTTGTAATTTTGGTTGCATTGGGTTTGTTTGTGCATTTTTAAAAATTTAATGTAATCAAAATTATCCACTTTGAATTTCGTAATGTCCTCTATTTCTTGCTTAGTCATACATTCTTCCCCACAGTTATGACAGGTAAACTAGTACTTGTAATCTAAATAGGCTTATTTTATGACACTTTGTGTCTATATCATGTACCCATTTCTAAGTTATCTTCATATAGGATGTGAGATATTGATCTATGCCTAGTTTCTGCCATATTATTTTCCAGTTTTCCCAGCAGCTTTTGCCAAATGCTTATTCCAGAATCTGGAGTCTTTAAGTTTACCAAAAAGTAGATTAATATAGGAGTCATAACTTTAAGTAACATCTGAATCCATGGTAAAGGACTAAATTTTGAAGGTGGATATAAAAAGAGAAAAGCAGAAGACTGAGAACTATTTCTTGGTGAATTTTTCTATTCAAGAGAAAAAAGAAGGAAGAGGTGATGAAGATTTATTTGGGAAGCAGAAGGAGATAGAAAATAGTAGGGTCAAATAAGTCAAAGCAAAATAAGTTGGTTATTGTTTTTGTTACTGATGTTTATTTTTTGTTTTATTTTATTTCATAGTGTAGATGTGAAGTACTATTTATGGACTTAATATTAATTCCAATCATATAGAAATATTTAACATGATCTGTACTTTGAACCTAGGTTGATTTGACCCTAGACTGGAAGTTCTGTGGTGAATCATGAGCCTATGCCAATGATGTTTATTATGGAAGCTTTAACCTGCTCCTTTTTGTCTGATTAGTCCTACTGTCACTCAGAACTTCCAAATTCAAGCCTTAATCTCCCCACAGAAATTTTTAGAGGTAAGTCTCATCAAACCATCCAGAAGAGATTTTTTATATTTAATTTCATTTAATTAATTTACTTTTTACTTTTTGATGTCTCTCTTTTTAAAATCATTTTATTTATTTTCAGTGTCCTACAAGTACTTCCATATAGCTTAGATTTTTCTTGATGATTTCTTGGAGGATATTTTCTTATCATGGCTTTCTGGGAGATCAATAATTCTTACACTTTTTCTCTTGGCTTTATTTTCCAGGTCAGTTGTTTCTCCAGTTAGACATTTTTACATTTTCTTCTATCTTTCCTTCTTTAGATTCTGTTTCACTGATTCTTGATGTCTCAAAGATTCATTAGCTTTTACTTGCCTGATTCTATTTTTTATCAAATTGTTTTCTTCAATTAACTTTGCATCTCCTTTTCCATCTGTTCAATTGTTCCTTTTAAGGAATTATTTTCACCAGTGAGATTTTGTCTAATTTTCATTTTTGAAGCTGTTTTCTTCAGTGAATTCTTTTTTTATTTTTAAAATCATAGGTCAGTTTTTCTTCTATTCTCTAATTTGTGTTTTAAAATCCTTCCTGAGCTCTTCCAAGGAGGCTAGTTTTGGTTCAGATCAGTTTAAATTCCCTTCTGAAGTTTCAGAGAGGAGTACAGTTTCAATACTGACCTCTTTGGTATTTATGTTTTGGTCCTTGTCCCCAAAGAAAGATTCTGTGATCTTTTCTTTTCTGCCTTGCTTCTTATTCACTATCATAACCCCTTTACTGGCTTTTAAGGTAGATCTCTGTGTCTGTGGCACAGGCAGCTCTGTCCCACAGTTTTTGTGCCTAAAACTTGAGGCTTTGTTTGTTATTGCCTCTGGAATTTTCAGCTAGAAACTAAAGTGCTGCAGCCTACTTGGAGCTGAGCTGGCTGGTGTTTGAAAGTAGAGGCTGGTGAGGTTTTTTAGAGTTTCAGTTACCCTGGAGCTAGCTCATTAATTGCGGGGGGAAGATGTTCTGGATGCTGGAAGCTCCTCTGCTAAGCTAGAGCCTAGGAAAGATCAGCTGTCTGCACTAGTGTCTTCCAGATTCCACTGGGGTGCTGAGGCGTGCCTGATGTTGGTGGTTGCTGGTTTCACCTGCCTCAGGTTTAGGATCTTCTCTCAATTTTTTGAGGTGGGATTGTCTGGGAGAGCTCTGACCCTTCACCGGTTGTCTTTGGCCACAGTAAGAGGAATCTGCCTTAGCAATCTTTCTAGTATCATGGACTGAGAGTCTCTTTACCCATTCTGCTTCTCCCACTGTTCCAGGGTTTTTCCCAGGGAGATATTCTCTGTGCTTATCAAGGTGAAAAATGTGAGGGAGATAGCAATTGCCAATCACTCCATCGTCTTGGCTCCTAGAACAGGAAATCCCTGTGAAAGCATGTTTTAGGGAACATTTTAAATTATTGAATGTATACATTAATAAAAGGCAGAAAAAGGAGATCAATGAACTGGGCATGCATCTTAAAAATCTAGAAAAAGAAGAAATTGAAAATCCCCAATAAAATGTCAAATTATAAATACTGAAAACCAAATAGATTAATAATATTGAAATTAAGAAACCTATTAACTAATAAATAAGACTAAGAGTTAGTTTTATGAAAAAACAATAAAATTGATAAATATTTGGACAATCTGATGTTAAAAAAGGAAGGAAGCCAAATTACCAGTATCAAAATGGAAAAGGGGAATTCACCTCCAATGATGAGGAAATTAAAACAATAATTAGAAATTACTTTGCCTAACTGTATGCACATAGATTTGACAATCTATATGAAATGGATGAATATTTTTAATAATTGCCTAGATTAACAGAAGAGGATGTAAAATACTTAATAACCCCATCTCAGAAAAAGAAATTGAACAAGCCTTCAATGAACTTCCTAGGAAAAAAATAAAATCTCCAGTGCCAGATGGATTTACAAGTGCATTCCATCAAACATTTAAACAAAAGTTAATTCGAATATTATATAGACTATTTGGGAAAATTGGCAAAGAAAGAGTCCAACCAAATTCTTTTTATGATACAAAATGGTGCTTTTTTCTAAACCAGGAAGAGTCAAAACAGAGAATGAAAATTATAGACCAATTTCCCTAATGAATATAGATGCAAACCTTTTAAATAAGATATTAGCAAAAAGATCAAAACAACTTATGATGAGAATAATACATTCTGATCAGGTATGGTTTATACTAGGAATGCAGGGATGGTTCACTATAAGGGAAACTATCAGCATTATTGATTATATCAACAGTATTAACAGAAATCATATGATTATCTCAATGCATGCAGGAAAAGCTTTTGAAAAAACACAAGATACAGAAGTCAATGAACATAGCAGTCTATTATTTGATAAACCTAAGCACCTAAGATTCTGAGATAAGAACTCATTCTTTGAGAAAAACTGCTGATAAAACTGGATAATAGTGTGGTGGAAACTGGGTGTACACCAATGCCTGACACTGTACATTAGAATGAAGTTCAAATGGGTACACGATGTAAATATAAAGGCTAATACTGGAAACAAGTTAGGGGATAAAGGGATAGTTTGTCAGAATTATGGAGAAAGGGTAAATTTATGAACACCCAAGAGGTAGAGAACAGGATGTAGTGCAAAGTGGATAATTTTTATTACATTAAATTGAAAAGATTTTGCACAAACAAAACCAATGCGATCAAGATTAGGAGGCAAGCATAAAACTGCCAAAGAATTTCTATAGCTAGTGTCTGTGATAAAGTTCTTATTTCTAAAATATATAGAAAACTCTGTCAAATTTACAAGAATACAAATCTTTCCCCATTTGGTAAATGATCAAAGGATATGAACAAGCAGTTTTCAGAGGAAGAAATTAAAACTATCTAAAGTCATATAAAATGCTCTCAATGCCCATCAATTGGGGAATGGTTGAATAAATTTTGGTATATGAATGTAATGGAGTACCATTGTGCCATAAGAAATGATGAACAAGAAGACTTCAGGGAGGCCTGGAAGGACTTATATGATCTGATGCTGAGCGAAAGGAGCAGAACAAGGAGAACTTTGTGCACAGCAACAACCACAGTGTGCGAGAGTTTTTTCTGGTAGACTTGGAACTTTGTAATAACACAAGAACTTACTGAGAAAAAAAAAATCCTAATGTCAGTCTTCTAAGGCAAAATGCCTTCCACACTCAGAGAAAGAAATATTGAAGTCATTTGCAGAATGTAGCAGATCATGTTTGCGTGTGGGTGGGTCTCAGTGTATTATGTGTTGATTTGTTATATGATTTCTTCCATTTATTTTAGTTCGACTATGTAGCATGACTATGGTGAAAATGTGCTCAATAGGAAAGTATATGTAGAACCTAAACAGAATTGTATGCTGTCATGGGGAGGGTATTGAGGGAAAGGTGGGGGGGATAAAATCTTAACTTTAAGGAAATGATTGTAAAACATTAAAAAAAAAAATAAAATAAATTTTAAAAAATGCTCTCAATAACTATTAATTAGAAAGATGAGAATCAAAACAACTCTTGAGGTACCACATCACACCTATTTTATTGGCTAACATGATAAAACAGGAAGATGATAAATGTTGGAGAAAATATAGGAAATATAGAAAATATAGGAGAGTTGGAATTCATTGTTGGTGGAGCTGTGAGCTATTCCAAACATTCTGGAGAGAAATTTGGAACCTTGCCCAAAGGTCTATAAAAGTGTTCATAATCTTTGACCCAGCAATACTACTTCTAGGACTATATCTCAAACAGATCATAAAAATGGGGAAAGGTCACACATGTTCAAAAATATTTATAGCAGTTCTTTTTTGTGCGGGCCAAGACACGGAAATCAAGGGAATGCCTATCAATTGAGGAATGGCTGAAGAAGCTGTGATATGTGAATGTAATGAAATACTATTTTTCCATAAGAAATGAAGAACAGGTGGACTTCGGAAAAACCTGGAAAGAGGTTATGTGAGTAAAATGAGCAGAACCAGGAAAACATTATACACAGTAACAGCAACAGGGTTCAAAGACTGTTTCTAATTGATTTACCCCTTTAAAGCAATGCAAGGAGCTAAAACATTCCCAAATGATTTTTGATGCAACATGTTACCAGAGAAAGAACTATGGAATGGGAATGCAAATGAAGTGGACTATTTTTCATTGTGTTATATTTTGTTTTGTTTTAGTTTTTCTCATGGTTTCTCTCATTCATTTTAATTCTTCTATGCAACATGACTAATGTGAAAATGTGTTTAATAAAGATGTATTATAAGACCTGTATAAGATTGTATGTCATCTTGGATAGAGAGGGGTAAGAGATGGGGAGAGAATTTAAAACTTATGGAAGTAATTGTTGAAAATTGAAAAGCAATAAGTTAATTTTTAAAAATGGATGGTTCCTGAAGATGGTTGAAGTTACGAAATTTTTGAACCATTGCTCTTTAGTACTATCTTGATTTGTCTTCTCCAGCTTTCTAATACCCACAGTAAGAAGAACTATGGACCGCTCTCACCTTATTACAATAATTGTGACTTCTTGCTCTTTTAAGAAATTTCCAATAGACTAGATCCAACTCTCATGCTGTTGAATACCCATATTTGCTCCTAGATGATGGGTCTTGAGAGACTAGGGCATCCTAAACATGAAGAAGTAGAAAGAAATGATAAGGATCATAGAACACTGCTTGTTATAGATACTCCTTTGCAGAGGAGGGGATGGAAGCCAGGGACGTATAAGCTCTCACCACGACTCATTCCTATAGAAAAACTTCACTGGTTTCCCATCACTTTTCAACAATCATAAAATCAAATAAAAATTCCTTAACTTGTCATATAAGTACTTTACTAATATAACTCCTATTAATTTTATATCACAGTATTCTGTGTTTCATTTGGACTACTAGCTCTTCTGTCACTTCATCATACACTCTACTCCATCTCTGGATTAACATAAACAATGCTCCATACCTGAAATATGCGACTATGATTGTAGAAATCAGTTTCTTACCTTAACCCCAGATCTGACAGTACCTAACCCATGATGCCTTTACTAATCATCTTAGATGATAAAAAGTGATCACTCCAACCTCAAATATTTTATAGAATACTGTCTATACCTGTGCTTTATTTCTTTTGTAAATTCTTAGGGAAACCACAGAATTACCAAAAGAAGTTCACAGATTACTTAGACAACAATCATTTCCATGTATAAGCTATATTTAGTTCCAAATGTTGTGCAGTAGATAGAATACTGGGACTGGAGTCAGGAAGACCTAAGTTTAAACCCACACTGACACTTACTGTGTGACCCTGGGTAAGTCACTTAATCCTGTTTACCTTAGTTTCTTCATCTGTAAAAAAAAGTCTGGAGCAGGAAATGACAAAACACTTCAGTATATTTGCCCCCAAAACACCAATATTGAGATGAAAAATTAGATGACCGAAATAACTTCACAAGAGCAATGAACACCAATAAGATACATGTCACCACTTATTCATCATAATCCAATTTTCAGTAATAGCCATTAGTGATATTCCTTTTGACATTAACATAATAAACCTATTGACAGTCAAAAATTCATAAGACCAAGTTTCAATTTCCATCTTTATTTGTCCTATTTTTGAAGGTAAATTTCCAAAGTCCTATTTTGAAGCTCAGACTAATCACAAACTGTACTCAGGAAGAAGACATCATTCCACACCTTTGGGGTCCTGAAACCCACAAGTCTTTTGTCATTGCCCCACCAGGCAATATGCCAGATGAATTAAATCTTCATATTTGTCCCATTCTAGCCTTCACAACTGCATTTCTGAATCACCAAGAGAAGACATCATCAAGTCATTGCCTGAGTTCCAGTAGTTTCAGAAGAAAATCTTGAAATTTAGAGTGGATGGGAGCCAAAAAGGAGTCCCAGGTAGTGATCTATTTTGCGTTAATTCCATTCTGTAGCAAGATCACAAAGTTGTGCCCTCCTATATGCTCCCAGGTCCCCACTTCATTCAGGTTAGGGTGTCATAGATTTATTTAATCTAAACATTTTCATTTTAAAAGTGCTTGGGCCCTTAGTATATGATCATTATGTTTAGATAAGATTCAATCCTTGGAGCTTTTAGTCTACTAGGACACAAAGACATTTCATTATTTTTCACAGTAACATAGCTTAAATGAATTGAAGAAATGTTTTCATGGTGGGGAAGGAATGTCACATGCTAAGTTTGAAGGAAAAAGTTATATTTTCTCTGTTCTTACCAATAAGAAGGGAATCAGGGAAGATGTTACATTTGAGATGAGTTATAAAGGATTTCAGAAAAATTAAACAGTTGTGAAGGTTAATTGTTGAAGGTTAAAGATGAAAAGCAACGATATTCTGTGCTCACTCACATTCATCTATAATGCAAATTTAAACTCAGAAAATTCTAAGTTCTTCACATAACAGTTCTTTTGCTTGGAACTAGTACTACTTTTACAAGTGTCAGGAGGTTTGGGCACTGAGTGAGCTAATGATTCAGAAATTCCCCAGGAACAGTATTCTCTGTTATTGAAAGTCAAGTAGGTTAAAAATACAAAACATTTATTAAAGCCTGCACAATATTCTTTGGAATTCATTAAATAGTAAAAGCATAAACATACCAATGATATAAGACTCTTACTGGTCTTAGCTTTTATTAAAGAAGGATTAAATTAAATTGAGAATAATTCCAACCAGGGAACAGAATTGACATGCCATTCTCCCAAGATTCTGCCTTACTGAAATCAGTGCACATTATTTGTGAACTACTTTTCTTCATTCTTTTCAGTACATTGAGTATACAGTGCTTGTCTTTCCCCAAGGAAGGCCAACTGGTTAAAGAAAAGAAATTAAATATTGCAGTGTAATTTAAATTTTATGTATTCAACCGCAGGCAATACTCTTATTTTAAAGAAAAGGGAGAAAAAGTTAACTAAATAAAATACCATAGTGTCCTTTGATGTACAAAACATAACAATTACCTAGAGGCTCTTGTAGCTCATAAAAGCTATCTCATGACTTGCTTTTGAATAAAGTTTGTTGTAAAGAAAAGTAAACCTTGTCTTCTTATGCAAAGGTAGTTGAGGGTGTACACAGTCACTTACAGTGGAAGAAATGTGAAAACTCTTTCATATTTGTCCGATTTTATTCAATGAAATTTTATTTCACAGTATGCAATCAGGAAATAATTTCCTACTCCATGTTTTAGGTACATTCAAAGTTGTGTAGGGATCATTCCATTTGCCTCAAATTAAGTATTTATATGTAACCTAAAAATGCCTTTCCAAGTTGCTGGTTCTTAGGTCAAAAAGGGATCTGTGATGAAATGTTACTGCTTAGAAAACCATTTCCTATCAGACATTTTAAATTTGTAAAACATAAATGTGTGTATTTTTTTGTTTGCACTAATGGTGGATCAAATGGAACATGGGATTGAAAATAAGACAGAAAACAAGTCTTCTCATTTATCACCTGTGTGACTTTATTCAAGGCACATCTTTTCTCTTGTTCATAGTATCCTCATCAGTATAATAGTGGTGTTAAAAAATGACCTGTAATGTCACCTCCAACTTGCAATGGTATGATCATATTCTTACTTTACATGTTCTTCCCTGTTTATTTTTACCTAACCTGTTCCCTTCGTATTTTCTTCTACCTTTAAATATTAATATAGATTGTGTAGGTTAAAGATTAGTTTGTAAAAGAGAATTTCAATACTATATTAGCTATAATGACAGAGGGATCAGGGAATATTTGTGTTGGTAAATATGTCACTAAAGAGAAAATTGTTGTGATTTAGGACAACTGGTATTACTCGGCACCTATGACAATTCATTCCTGCTCTCTTACTTGTAGATGTCCTCTTCCCTTGTGTATCATGCCATTATCTCCAATTTAACTTTAGTTACAACTTCAAGATTTCCATCTTCCCCTTGATCTGTCAATTCAATCCAATAAGTATGTTTTCAGTAACAATTTTATGTACAGCATTGTGCTAGGGAGGGGGGTTACAAAGATGAAAAATGTGTGAAGGAGCCCACTATCTCAAAGGGAAGAACAGTTACGTGCAGAAGTTAAGTTGGATGAAAAGTAGAATACATGGGGGCATTTGTGAAAGGAGAACTTCAAAGTGAGGACATTGAGAAATTCGTGCTACTGTCTCAAGGAAAATTCTTGATTTTTCTAACAATTATTTTTATTCTCTCTCTCTGTCTCTCCTTTTCTGTCTCTTTGTCTCTGTTGCTCTCCCTCTCTCTCTGTCTCTTTATCTGTTTCTCTCTCTCTCTCTCTCTCTCTCCTCTCTCTCTCTCTCTCTCTCTCTCTCTCTCTCTCCTCTCTCTCTCTCTCTCTCTCTCTCTCTCTCTCTCTCTCTCTCTCTCTTTAAAAACGACTACCCCAAACAGCAAAAGAGATCCAAAAAGTCAATGAATAGATTCCCTTAAAAAGCAAAATGAACCAAATGAAAACGGAGGCCCAGAAGCTCACTGAAGAAAATAGTTTTTTAAAAATTAGAATAGAGCACACAGAAGCTAATGACTTTATGAGACTCCAAGAAATTCCAAAACGAAACCAAAAGAATGAAAAAATAGAAAACAATGTGAACTACCTCATAAGAAAAACAACTGTTCTGGAAAATAGATCCAGGAGAGAGAATTTAAAAAATTTGCGACTACCAAAAAGTCATGACCCAAAAATCAGCCTCGACATCATCTTTCATGAAATTATCAAGAAAAACTGCCCTGATATTCTGGAACCAGACAGTACAATAAATATTGAAAGAATCCACCGATCACCTCCTTGAAGAGATGCAAAAAGAAAATCTCCTAGGAATATTGCAGCCAAATTCCAGAGTTCCTAGGTCAAGAAGAAAACATTGCAAGGAGCATAAAGAAACAATTCAAGTATTGTGGAACTACAAACAGGATAACAAAGGATTTGGCAGCTTCTACATTAAGAGATTGAAAGACATGAAATATGATATTCCAGAAGTCAAAGTAACTAGGATTAAAACCAAGAAGCACCTATCCAGCAAAACTGAGTATAAAACTTCAAGGGGAAAAATGGTCATTCAGTGAAATAGAGGAATTTCAAGCATTATTTTTCTCTTATGATTTTCTTACATTTTTAAAATCATTTTTAATTTTCAACATTCATTTCCACAAAATTTTGAGTTCCAAATTTTCTCCACATATCTCCCTTATCCCCACTCCAAAACACTGTACATTCTGACTACCCTGTCCCCCAAACTACCCTCCCTTCTCTCAGACTCCTCCCTTCCCTAACCCCCATCTTCTGTCTTTTCATGTTTTTATGCCCCATCATCTGTTGATTACATGATGAATTAAATGAATTAAATCTTCATATTTGTCCCATTCTAACCTTCCCAACTGCATTTCTGAATCACCAAGAGAATACATCATTGAGACATTGCCTGAGTTCCAGTAGTTTCAGAAGGAAATCTTGCCATTTATAGTTGATAGGAGCCAAAATGGAGTCCCAGAGAGTGATCTATTCTCTCAATTACATGCAAAAACAAATCTCTACATTCGTTCTTAAAAGTTTGAGTTCCCACTTCACTCCCTTCCTCCCTCTCCACCCATCTCCACTGAGAAGGCAAGCAATGCAATATAGGTTATAAATGTGTAGTTTTGCTAAAGACTTCCATAGTAGTCATGTTGTGAAAGATTAACTATATTTCCCTCCATCCTATCCTGCCACAACATTTATTATATTCTGTCTTTTGATCCCATCCCTCCCCAAAAGTGTTTACTTCTAATTATCCCCTCCTCTCATTTGCCATCCCTTCTATCATCCACCCACACCACACTTATTCCTTTTCCCCCTACTTTCCGGCAGTATTAGAAAGATATTCATACCAAATTGAGTATGTATGTTATTCCCTCCTTAAACTAAATGTGATGAGAATAAGCTTCACTTTTTCCCTCTTACCCTCCCTTTCCCCCCTCCAATGTCAAAGCTTTTTCTTGCCTTTTTTGCGAGTGATAATTTGCCCTGGTTCATTTCTCCCTTTCTCCTTCCGAGATACTCCTGTCTCACCTCTTAACTGTATTGATTTAGCTATCATCCCTTCCTATTCAATGCACCCTGTGCCCTCTGTTTGTATGTATATGGGTATAATAAAATTCAAATTTTCTATTCAGTTCTGGTCTTTCATCAAGAGTGTTTGAAAGTCTTCTATTTCATTGAATGATCATTTTTTCCCTTGAAGACTTATACTCACTTTTTCTGGGTAGATGATTCTTGGTTTTACTCCTAACTCCTTTGACTTCTGGAATATTTTAGCCTTTCAATCCCTTTAATGTAGAAACTACCAGATTGAACTGGCTGGGAAAACACCCCAAACAAGGAAGCAGAATAAGATCATAGAGAGCTACTTTATTGGGGAAGAGATGTTCCTTCCCCCCTTCATTTCTAATGATGAAGTACAATGCCTGCCATCGGAGAAAGACGTGGAGGTCAGGGCCTCTATATCCCAGACATCCGAGGTGGATGTCCGGTGGCCTCAGGCCATGGAAGAGCTCAGAAAGAATTTTGAAAATCAGGTTAGACAGGAGGAGGAAAAACTGGGAAGAGAAATGAGAGAGATGCAAGAAAAGCATGAAAAATGGGTCAATACCTTGGTAAAGGAGACCTAAACAAATGGTGAAGAAAATAACACCTTGAAAAATAGGCTCATTCATTTGGCAAAAGAGGTTCAAAAAGCCAATGAGGAGAAGAATGCTTTCAAAAGCAGAATTAGACAAATGGAAAAAGAGGTTCAAAAGCTCACTGAAGAAAATAGTTCTTTCAAAATAAGAATGGAACAGATGGAGTCTAATGACTTTCTGAGAAACCAAGAAATCACAAAACAAAGCCAAAGAACGAAAAATTGGAAGAGAATGTGAAATATCTCATTGGAAAAACAACTGACCTGGAAAATAGATCCAGGAGAGACAATTTAAAAATTATGGGACTACCTCAAAGCCAGGATCAAAAAAAGAGCCTAGACATCATCTTCCATGAAATTATCAAGGAAAACTGCCCTGAGATTCTAGAACCAGAGGGCAAAATAAGCATTTAAAGAATCCATCGATCACCACCTCAAAGAGATCCAAAAAGAGAAACTCCTATGAACATTGTGGCCAAATTCCTGAGTTCCCAGGTCAAGGAGAAAATACTGCAAGCAGCTAGAAAGAAACAATTCCAGTATTGTGGAAATAAAATCAGGATAACACAAGATCTAGCACCTTCTACATTAAGGGATCAAAGGGCATGGAATAGGATATTCCAGAAGTCAAAGGAACTAGGACTAAAACCAAGAATCACCTACCCAGCAAAGCTGAGGATAACACTTCAGGGGAAAACATGGTCTTTCAATGAAACAGACGACTTTCAAACATTCTTGATGAAAAGACCAGAGCTGAAAAGAAAATTTGACTTTCAAACACAAGAATGAGAAGAACCATGAAATAGTAAACAGCAAAGGGAAGTCATAAGGGACTTACCAAAGGTGAACTGTTTACATTCCTACATGGAAAGACAATATTTGTAACTCTTGAAACTTTTCAGTATCTGGGTAGTTGATGGGACCACACACACACATACAAGCACACACACACGCGTACACGTGTGAATGAACACACACATACACACATGCACGCACATACAGAAACAGAGAGTACAGAGTGAATTGAATAGAATGGGACCATCTCTTAAAAGAAATTAAGGTAAATGGTGAGAGAGAAATGTAGTGGGAGGAGAGAGGGTGAAATGAAATGGGGTAAATTATATCTCATTCAAGAGGCAAGCAGGAGACTTTTTAGTGGAGGGAAAAAGAGGAGAGCTGAGAAAAAAACATGAAGTTTACCCTCATCACATTCGACTAAAGGAAGGAATAAAATGCACACTCATTTTGGTATGAAATCCTATCTTACAGTACAGAAAAATGGGGAAGCAGGAGATAAGCAGGGAAGGAGGGATGATGGAAGGGAGGACAATGGAAGAAGGGAGTAATTTGAGGTCAACACAATTGGGGAGGGACCCGATCAAAAGGCAGAATAGAAAAAATGCGGGGCAGAATAGGATGGAGGGAAATACAGTTAGTCTTATACAACACGACTGTTATCGAAGTCATTTGCAAAACTACACAGATATGGCCTATATTGAATTGCCTGCTGTCCCAAAGGGAATGGGTGGGGAGGGAGGGATGGGGAGAATTTGGAACTCAAAGTTTTAGGAACAACTGTTGAGTATTATTCTTGCTACTAGGAAATGAGAAATACAGTTAATGGGGAGTAGAAAGTCATCTGGCCCTACAGGACAAAAGAGAAGATGGGGAGAAGAGACGGGAGGGATGATAGAAGAGAGGGCAGATTGGTGATAGGGAAAATTATAATGCTCAGTGTATTGGAGTGGGGGGAGGGGATAAATGGGGAGAAAATTTGGAACCCAAAATTTTGTGAAAATGAGTGTAAAAAGTTAAATAAATAAATAGATAGATAGATAGATAGATAGATAGATAAATGAATAAATAAATAAAAGTAATGACTTATGAAAACTGTAAAAAAAAGGAAGAAGAAGCTACCAGATCTTGTGTTATCCTGATTGTATTTCCACAATAGTCTAATTGTTTCTTTCTGGCTACTTGCAATATTTTTTCCTTGACCTGGAAACTCTGGAATTTGGCTACAGCATTCCTGGCAGTTTTTCTTTTACAATCTCAGGAAGTGTTCAGTGAATTTTTTTCAATATTTATTTTACCCTCTGTTTCCAGAATATCAGAGTAGTTTTCCTTCATAACTTCATGAAAGAAAATATTTAGGTTTTATTTTTTTTTTGATCCTGAATTTCAGGGAGTTCCACAATTTTTAAATTGTCTCTCCTGGATCTATTTTCGAGGTCAATTGTTTTCCAATGAGATATTTCACATTGCCTTCTATTTTTTCATTCTTTGGGTTTTATTCTGTAATTTTCTGACTTCTCAAAAAGTCATTAGCATCCATCCGGTCCATTCTAATTTTTAAATACCTATTTTCTTCAGTGAGCTTTTGAACCTCCTTTTCCATTTGGTTAATTCTGCTTTTGAAAGCATTCTTCTCCTCATTGGGTTTTTGGACTTCTTTTGCCAGTTGAGTTAGCCTTTTTTTAAAAGTATTATTTTCTTCAGCATTTTTGATGTCTCCTTCAGTAAGCTGTTGACTCACTTTTCATGCTTTTCTTACAACATTCTTATTTCTCTTCCCAATTTTTCCTCCACCTCTCTTCTTTGCTTTGCAAAATCCTTTTTGAGCTCTTCCATGGCCTGAGACCATTACATATTTATTTTGAAAGTTGTGCAGGTAGATGCCTTGACTTTTAGCTCTTCCTCTGAAGATCTAAATTGTTCCTACTAATCCAAAGGATGGAAGAAAATATATGTTCACAAAGAAAGAAACCTTCTATTGTCTTATTATCTGTCCCTTTTGGGGAAATTTTTTCCAGCCTGTTACTTGATCTTTTAGTTATTTTTCAAAGAGAGGGTATACTCTGGGGACATGTAAGTTCTCAGTTCCACCAAGATGGCACTGTCAAGGGAGAGGAGTTTATTCCTCTCCTGGCCTGCACTCTGGTCTGTGGCAGAATTCTCTCTCCAGAGCCTCCACCAGCTCCCCCACACCAGCCAACACTTCTCTTCACCCCAGGGCCCCCCACTCAGGGCTGACATCCAGAGAAGCTCCTCAATTACCCCAGTGGCTTTAGGCCAGGGCTCCAGTAATGGAATCTTCTATTGCCTGGTGCAGGGCTAGACTGCTGCATTCCCCTCTCAATTGAGTGAAAGAGATTTCTCAATGACCTTTGGCATTGGTGAGTTGAGGAATCTGGGACCCATAGCTGGGGCTGGTGGCATTGCACCTTGAAGCCTGCTCCAGTCCTATCCTTGCTGCTGTGCTCTATTCTGTGCCTAAGCTGAGCTTTGCTCTACTCTGTCACTCCAAAATATTCTTGATGAAAAACCCAGAGCTGCATAGAAAATTTGACTTTCAAACACAAAAATCAAGAGAAGCATGAAAAAGCAAATAGGAAAGAGATAAAAGGGACTTACTAAAGCTGAACTGTTTACACTCCTACATGTGTGGCAGGATAGGTTGGAGGGAAATATAGTTAGTCTTTCTCAACATGACTATTATGGAAGTATTTAGCAAAACTGCACATATATAGCCCTATTGAATCGCTTGCCTTCTCATTAGTGGGGAGGGGAAAGGAGAGAAGATGGAACTCATAGTTTTAGAAACAAATGTTGAGAACTGTTTTTGCATGTAACTGGAAAAGAAGAAATACAGGTAATGGAGTATAGAAATCTCACTTGCCCTACAAGGAAAGAGAGAAGATGGGACTAAGGGAAGGGAAAGGTGTGATAGAAGAGAGGATAGATTGGGAGAAGGGGCAAACCGACTCCATGGTGTTTTGAGTGGGGAAGGGGAGGGATGGAGAGAAAATTTAAAATTCAAAATCTTGTAAAAATGAATGCTAAAGCTTAAAAATAAATAGAAAGATAGATAGATAGATAGATAGATAAATTTGAATAAAAGAGTATCGTTCTGGACAAATTTCTTTTGTCTCCAATCACTCAAATACTTGCTGGATTTCACTTTTCCTATGAGTAGAAGATGACATCCCTCCTTTCATCTCTACTCACATGGTTATCATCCTTAGTTCAGGCCCATTTCATCTTTCTTTCAATGTTTTTCTCAACATTCTCTTAATTTATTTCTCTGCCTCAAAGTTTGCCACTATAAAAATTGCCATTTACCAAAGTGCTTTTCCCCAAAACAATATTTTTTCTCTTGTTCAATAAACTTTGGATATTCATTTTTCCCTTGAAAAGTAAGTATATATTCCTGTAGTTGATTTTTAAAGACCTTTACAGCCCAGCCTCAAGCAACTATGTCAAGTTTATTTTCCCTTTTATGTGTCCTATGGTCCACTTCAATTTGACTTCTTAATGCCCTTCATGAATGATACTTCTTTTCATTCTAAATATCTTTGTGAAGGTTACCTGCTTGCACTCCCCAACTCCATGCCTGGAAGGTACTCTCTCATAATCTTTGGCTTTTGAAGCCCCTAATTTCCTTCAAGACCAGTGTTAGTAATATTTTTCTTATGATCTCCCCAAACTTCTAGGATCATGTCACAAAATTATCTCATGTTTATTGTATTGTCAAGTCCTCACATAAATTCACAAGTGGAAAATTAAAGCATTTTTAATCAAAATAACAGAGTAACATACTCAATATCCTAGGTATTGACTCACACTAAATGGTTCATATAGTTCTTTAGGAAAAAAAGTGTGTGGGGTGGTGGTGGTAGTGGGGTGTCATATGAGGTTACAAGGCCTGATAATGAGGTTTCAGTTACCCTTGGGAATCCAGGCATGAAAAGAACTCATTCTTATTAGTTTACCCTTCTTTTCTAAGTCATCATAAATTGCAATGAACAAGGTAAGACATTATAAGGTGAGATCTACCCCAAGCTTGTTTCCTTTATGCCCATAATGGGGACTTGCAGTGTGTTTCTGCTCAATACAAGGGCATTATTGAAATTCTTACATCACTAAGATCCTTTAACAGAGTGACAAGTAACATTACATTTGATATTAACAATTTTTTGTCATTGCATTAACAATTGGGTCAGTATATATGTACATATTGTCTTCTCTCCCCCAAAATATCAATTTATGTTAATGTTTGGTCTTTTGTTTGTAAACACAACTCAAGAAATCAAAAAGAAAAATTACAGAATTCCACCCCCATATACACATACAACCATACCCACACTGCTTCTCACATGAATACTTCCTTAGAACATTTGCTTATACCTATATTCTTACTAGATCATATAATTTATATAAAATACATGGTTCTATTTAGATGCGTTTAATTTTATACATAATTTATGGCCTATCCCTCTCACTGTTCCCAGCCCCCTAAACACCCACAAAAAAACCCAAAAAACTTCTCCATAAATTTACAACAAAAGCAATTTCCACATAGCTTTATCCAAGTATGTCTATCTCTATATTTTCAGTTGTTTTCTTTTTAATGGCAGGAGGATGTGTGTTGCATTTGATCCTCTTTTTCTGATATGTCAATTTTAATGCACTCCATATATTCATTATTTCGAATTAATCCTCTATATAGCACAATTGTAAATTGTTTGCAGTTGTTTCCTCCACTAGATTGTGGACTTCTCAAGGAAAGGTACGACCTTCACCTTTCCTTGAATCTCTAGTATTTAGCAGTTTCTGGTACAAAGTAGGTATTTATTAAATGGTTATTGACTGAACGACTGATATCGTCTTTCTATAATGTGGATGTGGGAAGGAAATGCACTCTGAGCATTGGAAATAGCTTAAGCAAAGTCATGAAGGCAATAAAAGCCAAGTATAAAGCAAAGATAGCTGGCTAATTTGTAATGTACAATGTGTGAGAGGGAATATCAAATAACCCACTATGGTATAAGAAGGAAATCGTTGGAATTTCCTTATGACTTACATGAACTGATGTGGAGTGAAGTAAGCAGAACCAGGAAAAGATATAAAAACCTCAAAATTATAAAAATGAATGGGAGCACTTTTCCACATCAATGAATGAAATGGACAAACTTGGGAGAAAGTTTTTATACAATGAGAATAGTCTAAAAAGAAAAAAAAAAGTCTGAAATTTGTAAGAACAATGACCTTCATGATCCTAGAAAATTAATGTTCAAATATGGTATCCATTACAGAATGTTGATGAACTTAGGGTGTAGTATGAGACATGAGTATTTTGTTTATAGCCATTGAAGAAATATGTTTTATTTGACTGTATCTACCTACATGCATATGCACATGTTGCCCTAAAAAATAAACATCAGAGAAAAGAATATAAATTTGACAGTTAAGTTGAGAAAGGAATGAAAAAGATAAAAAACATAGGGACATGAATGACTATTATAATAGAAGGAAAAAAATAATGAGGGCCCAAGTAAAGCAGATTCTAAATGAATAGGAAGGGTGATCAAATGCTAAAGATACTGAGTCATTAAAAGTAAATGGCCTCTATCATCTAATTAGATAAGGTGTGTGTATGTGGTGGGGAGAAGAGATTATGAGGTGAGGAAAGATGACTGTCTCAAATTGCAGTCTCCCAGGACTTGAGAAATAGTGACAATAAAGAAGAACCTTGAAGATGTATGGGTCATAGAAGAAATGAATTTTGTTTAAGATAGTTATATGATAGTCAGGTAGAAATGTCCACCAAAGGGTTATTAATGTGAAAATAGAAATAAGGAGAGATATTGGACAAGGATATATTGATGTTTAGGATCATATATAGAGAGGCTGTATTTTAACTTATGGAAGCAGAGAAATCAGTCACAAAGTGAAAAAATATTGAAAAAAAAAAACATAGGACAGAATCTTGAAGGTTACATGAAATTGCTGGGCAAGAAGAGGAGCACAATCCAAGAGGGAAATGACGCAAGTGAGATCACTGTCATATTGTCCAAATGAGAAGAAAATGTCTGGAGAAAAACAAAGTTTAAGAGAAAGCTTGTCTTGATTTTCTCACAATACTTGACAAAGACATTTTATTCTTGGCAAAATGAAGAAATGAGGACTAAACAATAATTGAGTTAAATAGATGAGTAGTTGTTTCAACTACTGTGTCCAAATTATTCATCAATGAATTGTTATCATTCAGGGTGGAGATCACTAGCCACATGCCATGGGACCCTTCCTAGGCCTATTCTATTTAGGTTTAAGGAGTTGCTGAGATGAAAACACAGAAGACATGGTTATATTTATATTTTTTTTCATATGACACACTCATACAAACTCAACTGGTGAAAATAGACTGGAGATTCAAAATGTTCTCGACAGGTTGGAATGAAAGGCCCAAAATAGCAAGATGAAATTGAACAGATAAATGAAAACTCTTATTCTTGGCAAAAACAAAAACAAACAAACAAACAAACAAAAAACCACGTGATTGCTTATGTAGCGGATGAGCACAGAGAGACTTAAACTGTTATCAGTTTACATGAAAAAAAAAAAACCTGGGGATTTTTAGTTAGCCTACTTAAGCTCAAAATGCACAAGTACTATATGAGAAGACTATCATGGTGAAATATTATTAACCTGTTTGAAATAAAAAGATAACAATAAAGGAAGAATTAATTTTATCATTATATTTAATCATCATTGAGTTGTGAAGGATAAATATAAGGCACGTGTTTTTTTTTTATTTTAAATTATTTTGTTTGTTTTCAGTTTTCTACAATCACTTGCATATATCTTAGATTTTTCCCCTCTCTTCCCTTTCCTCTATCCTCCCTCCTCATTCCCGCTAAAAGAGGGGATGTAATCTTATATCGCAAACATTCACTTCAATTTAAAAAAAATTTCATCTTAGTCATGTTGCATACAAGAATTAAAATGAATGGTTAAAACAAAACGAAATGTAACATAACACAAAAGAAAATGATCTGCTTCATTCTGTGATCCAATTATATAGTTCCTTCTCTGGAGGTGGAAGGTGTTTTGCCTCAGAGTTCATGGGGAATTTTTTAGTTCCTTGAATTGCTGTGAAGGATAAAGTCTAGAAGAGGAGGAGCCAAGATGGCAAAGAAGAAAGACTCACATATGCTAGCTCCAAATCCACAGCCCATAACTTTCCTGTAAAAACAACTCCCCACAAATTTTGGAGCACTAGAAGACATGCAGCAATGCAGTGGAGGAGATTTCCATTCCAGAGAGCCCTGAAAAACTGACTGCAAAGGTCCATCGCACACCAAACAGCAGAGCTCATCCCTGCCTTGGTCACGTGGTCCCGAGAGGAGCAGATGCGAGCAGGCTTCAGGGCTGGAACCTCCGGTAGCCAGAAGGTCCCTCCACCCACAGGTTCTACAGGTCAGTGAGAGAGACTTCTGGGCTAGCCGAGAGGGGAGTGGGGTCTCTCCATAACTCGGGCCCCCGCGGGAGGCAGCCACAGAGGCAGTGGTGGCCAGGAGCTCCCAGAGCAGGCAAGACCTCAGATCCATTACTGAAAGTCTCCACATAAACCCCCTGAGGGAACTGAGCCTGGGAGGTGACCCTGCCCCAACCTGAGCACCAGAACTTAAGCTCACATTGAATAGCAGCCCTGCCCACCACTGAAAGCCCTATGACTGGGGAGCAGCATTTGAATATCAGACCCCAAGCACTAGCTGGGAAGATCTGGGTGGGGGTGAGAGGAATCTCAGAAGTCAAGTAACTGGCTGGGAAAATGCCCACAAAAGGGAAGAAAAATAAAACCATTGAAAGTTACTTCCTTGGTGAACAGATGTTTCCACCTTTCCTCTCTGATGAGGAAGAACAATGCCTATCATCAGGGAAAGATATAAAAGTCAAGGCCTCTGTATCCCAAACATCCGAAATAGATATCCAATGGGCTCAGGCAATGGAAGAGCTCAAAAAGGATTTTGAAAACAAGTTAGACAGGTGGAGGAAAAAACTGGGAAGAGAAATGAGAGAGATGCAAGAAAAGTATGAAAAATGGGTCAATACCTTGCTAAAGGAGACCCAAAAAAATGCTGAAAAAAATAACACCTTGAAAAATAGGCTCACTCAATTGGCAAAAGAGGTTCAAGAAGCCAATGAGGAGAAGAATGCTTTCAAAAGCAGAATTAGCCAAATGGAAAAAGAGGTACAAAAGCTTACTGAAGAAAATAGTTCTCTCAAAATTAGAATGGAAACAGATGGAGGGCTAATGACTTTCTGAGAAACCAAGAAATCACCAAACAAAACCAAAAGACTGAAAAAATGGAAGCGAATGTGAGACATCTCATTGGAAAAACAACTGACCTGGAAAATAGATCCAGGAGAGACAATTTAAAAATTATGGGACTACCTGAAAGCCAGGATCAAAAAAAGAGCCTAGACATCATCTTTTTTTTTTTAATAAAAATTTATTTAAATTTTACATTCATTTTCACAAAAATTTGGGTTCCAAAAGTTCCTCGCCCTTTTATCCACTCCCCCCACCCCAATACACCGAGCAATCTAATTTCCCCTATCACCAATCTGCCCTCTCTTCTATCATCCCTCCCCTCTCTTGTCCCCACCTTCTCTTTTGTCCTGTAAGGCCAGATGACTTTCTATTCCCCATTAACTGTATTTCTTATTTCCTAGTAGTAAGAAAAATACTCAACAGTTCTTCCTAAAACTTTGAGTTCCAAATTCTCCCCATCCCTCCCGTCCCCATCCATTCCCTTTGGGAAGGCAGGCAATTCAGTATAGGCCCTATCTGTGTAGTTTTGCAAAAGACTTCGATAATATTCGTGTTGTGTAAAAATAACTGTAGTTCCCTCCATCCTATCCTGCCCCTCATTGTTTCTATTCTGTCTTTTGATCCTGTCCCTTCCCGAGTATTGACTTCAAATTGCTCTCTTCCTCCCTTACCCTCCCTACGATCACCCCCCACCCTTGCTTTTCTCTGTCTCCCCCACTTTCCTATATTGTAAGATAGGTTTTCATACCAAAATGAGTGTGCATCTTATTCCTTCCTTTAGTCCAATGTGATGAGGGTAAACTTGTTTTTTTCTCTGCTCTCCTCTTCTTCCCTCCACTAAAAATTTTCCTGCTTGCCTCTTGAATGAGATATAATTTACCCCATTCCATTTCACCCTCTTTCCTCCCACTACATTTCTCTCTAACCATTTACCTTAATTTCTTTTGAGATCTGGTCCGATCCTATTCAATTCACTCTTTGTTCTCTGTCTCTGTATGTGCGTGCATGTGTGTATATGTGTGTGCATGCACACGTGGACATGTGTGTGTGTATGTGTGTGCTCCCACCAACTACCCAAATACTGAAAAATTTCAAGAGTCACAAATAATGTCTTTCCATGTAGGAATGTAAACAGTTCACTTTTCGTAAGTCCCTTATGACTTCTCTTTGCTGTTTACTTTTTCATGCTTCTTCTCATTCTTTGTGTTTGAAGTCAAATTTTCTTTTCAGCTCTGGTCTTTTCATCAAGAATGCTTGAAAGTCCTCTGTTTCATTGAAAGACCATATTTCCCCTGAAGTATTATACCCAGTTTTGCTGGGTAGGTGATTCTTGGTTTGAGTCCTAGTTCCTTTGACTTCTTGAATATCCTATTCCACTCCCTTCGATCCCTTAATGTAGAAGGTGCTAGATCTTGAGTTATCCTGATTTTATTTCCACAATGCTGAAATTGTTTCTAACTGCTTGCAATGTTTTCTCCTTGACCTGGGAATTCTGGAATTTGGCCACAATGTTCCCAGGAGTTTCTCTTTTGGGATCTCTTTCAGGTGGTGATCGATGGATTCTTTCAATACTTATTTTGCCCTCTGGTTGTAGGATATCAGGGCAGTTTTCTTTGATAATTTCATGGAAGATGACGTCTAGGCTCTTTTTTTGATCATGGCTTTCAGGTAGTCCCATAATTTTTTAAATTGTCTCTCCTGGATCTATTTTCCAGGTCAGCTGTTTTTCCAATGAGATATTTCACATTCTCTTCCATTTTTTCAGTCCTTTGGTTTTGTTTGGAGATTTCTTGGTTTCTCAGAAAGTCATTAGACTCCATCAATTCCATTCTAATTTTGAGAGAACTATTTTCTTCAGTAAGCTTTTGTACCTCTTTTTCCATTTGGCTAATTCTGCTTTTGAAAGCATTCTTCTCCTCATTGGCTTCTTGAACCTCTTTTGCCAATTGAGTGGGCCTATTTTTCAAGGTGTTATCTTTAGCATTGTTTGGGTCTCCTTTAGCAAGGTATTGACCCATTTTTCAAGCTTTTCTTGCATCTCTCTCATTTCTCTTCCCAGTTTTTCCTCGACCTGTCTAACTTGATTTTCAAAATACTTTTTGAGTTCTTCCATGGCCTAAGCCCACCAGACATCCACCTCGGATGTCTGGGATACAAAGACCCCAACCTCCACATCTTTCACTGATGGTAAGAATAGTTCCTTGTCATTAGAATTGAAAGGTGGGGACATCTGTGCCCCCTCAAAGTAGCTCTCTATAGTCTTATTTTTCTTCTCTTTTCTGGGCATTTTCCCAGTCACTTACTTGACTTTTGAGATTCCTGTCCACTCCCTGCCTAGATCCGCCCAGCTAGTGCTTGGGGTCTGAGATTCAAATGGGCTTTCTGCAGCAGACATAGCTGCTATTCAATGTGAGCTTAAGTTCTGGTGCTTAGGTGGGGGCAGGGCCGCCTCCAGGGCTCAGTTCCCTCAGGTGGTTTATGCAGACACCTTCAGTAATGAAGATCCTGCCTGCTCAGGGAGTCAAGGGCCACCACTGTCTCTGCCACTCCCTCTGCTGCTGCCTCTGTCGCTGCCTCCCGAGGTGGTCTGAGTCACAGAGACACCCCGTTTCCCTCTCGGACAGCCCAGAGGTCTCTCTCACTGACCTGGAGCATCTGTGGGTGAAGGGACCTTGCTGGCCACTGGAGATTCCGTCCCTGAAGCCTGCTTGGATCTGCTCCTTTCGGCCGCACGGCCAGGGCAGCGCAGGTGTGCGCTCTGCTTTCCTGGGGCAACGCACCCCTGGGGACCGCTCTGCAGGGCTGTCTGGTATGGAAATCTTTTCCACAGTGTTTCTGCGCCCCTTGTAGTAATCCAGAATTTGTGGGGAGTTCAACTTGCAGAAAATATATGGGCTGTGGGTTCAGAGTTAGCATACGTCAGTCTTTCCACTCCGTCATCTTACTAGATATCATCTTTCATGAAATTATCAAGGAATACTGCCCTGAGAGGCCAAAATAAGCATTGAAGGAATACATCAATCACCACCTGAAAGAGATCCAAAAAGAGAAACTCCTAGGAACATTGTGGCCAAATTCCAGAATTCCCAAGTGAAGGAGAAAATATTACAAGCAGCTAGAAAGAAACAATTCCAGTATTGTGGAAATACAATCAGGATAACTCAAGATCTAGCAGCTTCTACATTAAGGGATCGAAGGGCATGGAATAGGATATTCCAGAAGTCAAAGGAACTGGGACTCAAACCAAGAATCACCTACCCAGAAAAACTGAGTATAATACTTCAGGGGAAAATATGATCTTTCAGTGAAACAGAGGACTTTCAAACATTCTGGATGAAAAGACAAGAGCTGAAAAGAAAATTTGACTTTCAAACACAAGAATGAGAAGCATGAAAAAGTAAGCAGCAAAGAGAAGTCATAAGGGACTTACCAAAAGTGAACTGTTTACATTCCTACATGGAAAGACAATATTTGTAACTCCTAAAACTTTTCAGTATCTGGGTAGTTGGTGGGATCACACACACACATGTACACGCATGCACATACAGAGACAGAGAACACAGAGTGAATTGAATAGGATGGGATCATATCTTAAATGAAATTAAGGTAAAGAGTGAGAGAGAAATGTAGTGAAAGGAGAGAGGGTGAACTGGAATGTGGTAAATTATCTCTCATTCAAGAGGTAAGCAGGAGACTTTTTAGTGGAGGGAAAAAGAGGAGAGCTGAAAAAAAAAACATGAAGTTTACTCTCATCATATTCGACTAAAGGAAGGAATTAAATGCACACTCATTTTGGTATGAAAACCTATCTTACAATCCAGGAAATTGGGGAGAAGGAGATAAGCAGGCTGGGGGGGATGGTGGAAGGGAGGGCAATGGGAGGAGGGAGCAATTTGAAGTCAACACTTAGCGAGGGACAGGATCAAAAGGCAGAATAGAAACAATGGGGGGCAGGATAGGATGGAGGGAACTACAGTTAGTCTTACACAACATGACTATTATCGAAGTCATTTGCAAAACTACATAGATAAGGCCTATATTGAATTGCCTGCCTTCCCAAAGGGAATGGGTGGGGAGGGAGAGATGGGGAGAATTTGGAACTCAAAGTTTTAGGAAAAACTGTCGAGTATTGTTGTTGCTACTGGGAAATAAGAAATACAGCTAATGGGGAATAGAAAGTCATCTGGCCCTACAGGACAAAAGAGAAGATGGATGATAGAAGAGAGGGCAGATTGGTGATAGGGGAAATTAGAATGCTCGGTGTATTGGTGCGGGGGGAGGAGACAAATGCGGAGAAAATTTGGAACCCAAAGTTTTGTGAAAATGAATGTAAAAAGTTAAATAAATAAATTTATGTTTAAAAAAAAAAAAGGATAAAGTCTACCAGAAAAATTCCTGCACATTATAGTTGTTGTTGTGCACAAAGTCTCCTGGTTGTGCTCCTTTCAAACAACATAAGTTAATATAAGTCTCCCAGGCCTCTCTGAAGTCCTTCTGTTCAACATTTATTATATCATAATAGTATTCCATTACATTCATGTACCACAAATTGTTCAGCCATTCCCAAATTGATCTGCATGCCCTTGTTTTCCAGTTTTTGGCAACCATAGAGAGTGCTGCTATAAATATTTTTGTACACATGCGACCGTTTCCCATTTTTATGATCTCTTGGGCATACAGTCCTAGAAGCAATATTGCTGGGTCAAGGGATATGCACGTTTTTGTAGGCCTTTGGGCATAATTCCAAATTGCTCTCCAAAATGTTTGGATCAACTCACAACTCCACCAACAATGAATTAGTGTTCCAACTCTTCAAAATCTTCTCCAGCATTTATCATCATCTTGTTTGCTCATGTTAGCCAACCTGATAGGGAGAATGTGCTAACTCATAATTGTTTTGATATACATCTCTCTAATCATAGTAATTTGCAGTATTTTTTTCATATGAATAAAGATAACTTTAATTTCTTCCTCTGAAAATTTCCTGTTCATATCCTTTGACCATTTATCAATTGAGGAATGACTTGTATTCTTATACATTTGATGCAGTTCTCTATATATTTTAGAAATAAGGCCTTTGTCACAGACACTAGTTGCAAAAATTTTTTCTCAATTTTCTGCTTCCCTCTTAATCTTGGTTGCATTGGGTTTGTTTGTACAAAAATTTTTCAATTTTTTGTAATCAGAATTATACATTTTGTCCTTCCTAATGTTCTCTATCTCTTGTTTCAGCAAAAATTCCTCCATTCTTCCTAAATCTGACAAATACACTATTCCTTGAACCACTTACTTGTTTATTGTGTCAGTCTTCATACTTAGATCATGTATACACTTGGACTTTATACTTGTGTATGGTGTCAGGCACTGATCTATGCCCAGGTTCTGCACACTGTTAAACAGTTTTACCAGCACTTTTTGTCAAACAGTGAGTTCTTATCCCAGAAGCTGGGGTCTTTAGTATATCAAACAGTAGATTGCTGTATTCATTGACTACTGTGTCTTGAGTACCTAACCTATTCCACTCTTCTGCTGCTCTATTTCTTAGCCGGTACCAAGTGGTTTTGATTATTGCCACTTTTTAATGCAATTTGAGATCTGGTGGTGCTAAGCCACCTTCCCTAACATTTCTTTTCATTAGCTCCCCTGGTATTGTGGATCTTTTGTACTTTCAGATGAATTTTGATGTTACGTTTTCTAATTCTAGAAAATAATGATCAGGTAGTTTGATTTGTATGGCATTGAATAAGTAAATCAATTTAAGTAGAATTGCCATTTTTATTATATTAGCTTGGCCTACCCATGAGCAACTGATATTTTTCCACTTACTTAAATCTGACTTTCTTTATGTGAAAAGTGTGGTGTAATTGTGTTCCGAGAGACCCTATGTTTGTTTTGGCAGGTAGACTCCCAGATATTTTATACTGTCTACTGTAGGTTTAAATGGGATTTCTCTTTCTGCTTTCCAGTTGTCAGGCTTTGTTAGTAATATATAGAAATGCAACTGATTTATATTGGTTTATTTTGTAACCTTCAACTTTGCCAAAGTTTTTTACAAAGTAGTCTTTTACTTGATTCCCTGGGATTCTCTAAGCATATCATCATATAATCTGCAAAGAGTGATAATTTAGTTTCTTCTTTACCTATTCTAATACCTACAATTATTTGTTCTCTTATTGCTAAAGGTAAAATTTCTAGTACCATATTAAATAACAGTGGTGATAATGGACATACTTGTTTCACCTTTGATTTTATTGGAAATGCATCTAGCTTATCCTTATTTAGTATAGTGCTTGCTGATGGGTTTTAGGTAGATACTGCTTATTATTTTATGGGAAGTTCCATGTATTCCTATGCTCTCCAGTGTTTTCAATAGAAATCATGCTGTATTTTGTCAAAAGTTTTTTTCTGCATCTGTTGAGATAATTATGTGGTTTCAGTTAGTCTTGCTGTTGATATGAGCAATAATACTGATAGTTTTCCTAATATTGAACCAGCCTTGCATTCCCAGTATAAATTCTACCTGATCATAATGGATCATTCTCATGATAATTTGCTGTATTCTTTAGATTAATATCTTATTTAAAATTTTTGCATCTATAGTCATTAAAGAAATTAGTCTATAATTTCCTTTCTCTGATTTGACTCCTCCTGGTTTAAGTATCAGAACCACATTTGTATCATAAAAAGAATTTAGGGGAACCCCTTCCCCAGTTTTCCCAACTAGTCTATATAATATTGGAATTAATTGCTCTTTAAATGTTTGATAGAATTCATTTGTAAATCCATCTGGCCATGGAGATATTTTTTTTCTAGGTAGTTCATTGATGATTTGTTCAAATTCTTTTTCTCAGATGGGGTTATTTAAGTATTCAACCTCCTCCTCTGTTAATCTGGGCAATTTATATTTTTTTAAATATTCATCCATCTCTCTTAAATTGTTAAATTTATGATCACACATGTGGACAAAGTAATTTGTAAATATTGTTTTGATTTTCTTCTCTTTGGAGATGAGTTCACCCTATTCATTTTCGATGTTGATAATTTGGTTTTCTTCATTCTTTTTTTAAATCAAATTGACCAAAAGTTGATCAATTTTATTCGGTTTTTCAAAAAACTAACTCTTAGATTTATTTATTAATTCAATAGTTTTCTTAATTTTGATGTTATTAATCTCTCCTTTGATTTTTATATTTCTAATTTGGTATTTACTTGGGGATTTTCAAGGTCCTATGTGATACTGACTGTGACTCCTCAATATTCAAATTTTTTGTTGTTGCTGTTCTGGCTGCCTGCAGTATTTTCTCCTTCACCTTATAGTTTTGGAATGTGGCAACGATATTTCTTGGTGTTTTTAGATTCAGATCCCTTTCAGGAAGTGAATGGTGGATTCTTTTGATGATTCTTTTACCCTCTGGATCTAGGACTTCTGGACAGTTTTCCTTGATGATTTCTTGGAAAATATTGGCCAGGCTCTTTTCTTCATCCTGACTTTCTGGTAGACCAATAATTCTTTGATTTTCTCTTCTGGGTCAATTGTTTTTTCCAATTAAATATTCACATTTTCTTCTATCTTTACATTCTCTAGATTCTTTTTTTTTAAATATAAATTTATTTATTTAAGTTTTTACATTCATTTTCACAAAATTTTGGGTTCCAAATTTTCTCCCCATTTATCCCCTCCCCACACTCCAATACACTGAGCATTCTAATTTCCCCTATCACCAATCTGCCCTCTCTATCATCCCTCCCTTACCTTGTCCCCATCTTCTCTTTTGTCCTGTAGGGCCAGATGACTTTCTATTCCCCATTAACTGTATTTCTTATTTCCTAGTAGCAACAACAATACTAAACAGTTGTTCCTAAAACTTTGAGTTCCAAATTCTCCCCATCCCTCCCTCCTCACCCATTCCCTTTCAGAAGGCAGGCAATTCAGTATAGGCCATATCTGTGTAGTTTTGCAAATGACTTCGATAATAGTCATGATGTGTAAGACTAACTGTATTTCCCTCCATCCTATCCTGACCCCCATTGTTTCTATTCTGTCTTTTGATCCTGTCCCTCCCCGAGTGTTGACTTCAAATTGCTCCCTCCTCCCATTGCCCTCCCTCCCATCATCCACCCCACCCTGCTTATCTCCTTCTCTCCCCCACTTTCCTGTATTGTAAGATAGGTTTTCATACCAAAATGAGTGTACATTTTATTCCTTCCTTTAGTTGAATGTGATGAGAGTAAACTTCATGTTTTTTTCTCAGCTCTCCTCTTTTTCCCTCCACTAAAACGCCTCCTGCTTGCCTCTTGAATGAGATATAATTTACCGTTCACCCTCTCTCCTTCCAAAACATTTCCCTCTCACCATTTACCTTAATTTCTTTTAAGATATTGTCCCATCCTATTCAATTGACTCTGTGCTCTCTGTTTCTGTATGTGCGTGCATGTGTGTATGTGTGTGTGCATTCACACGTGTACATGTGTATGTGAGTGTGTGTATGTGTGCATGGTCCCACCAACTACCCAGACACTGAAAAGTTTTAAGAGTTACAAACATTGTTTTTCCATGTAGGAATGTAAACAGTTCACCTTTGGTAAGTCCCTTATGACTTCTCTTTGTTGTTTACTTTTTCAGGCTTCTTCTCATTCTTGTGTTTGAAAGTCAAATTTTCTTTTCAGCTCTGGTCTTTTCATCAAGAATGCTTGAAAGTCCTCGATTTCATTGAAAGACCATATTTTCCCCTGAAGTATTATACTCTGTTTTGCTGGGTAGGTGATTCTTGGTTTGAGTCCTAGTTCCTTTGACTTCTGGAATATCCTATTCCATGCCCTTCTATCTCTTAATGTAGAAGCTGCTAGATCTTGTGTTATCCTGATTTTATTTCCACAATACTGAAATTGTTTCTTTCTAGCTGCTTGCAATATTTTCTCCTTGACCTGCGAATTCTGGAATTTGACCACAATGTTCCCAGGAGTTTCTCTTTTTGGATCTCTTTCAGGTGGTGATTTATGGATTCTTTCAATACTTATTTTGCCCTCTGGTTGTAGGATATCAGGGCAGTTTTCCTTGATAATTTCATGAAAGATGACATCTAGGCTCTTTTTTTTGAACCTGGCTTTCAGGTAGTCCCATAATTTTTAAATTGTCTCTCCTGGATCTATTTTCCAGGTCAGTTGTTTTTCCCATGAGATATTTCACATTCTCTTCCATTTTTCATTCTTTTAGTTTTGTTTTATGATTTCTTGGTTTCTCAGAAAGTCATTAGCCTCCATCTGTTCCATTCTAATTTTGAGAGAACTATTTTCTTCAGTAAGCTTTTGTACCTCTTTTTCCATTTGGCTAATTCTGCTTTTGAAAGCATTCTTCTCCTCATTGGCTTCTTGAACCTCTTTTGCCAATTGAGTGAGCCTATTTTTCAAGGTGTTATTTTTTTCAGCATTTTTTTGGGTCTCCTTTAGCAAGGTATTGACCCATTTTTCATACTTTTCTTGCATCTCTCTCATTTCTCTTCCCAGTTTTTCCTCCACCTGTCTAACTTGATTTTCATAATACTTTTTGAGCTCTTCCATGGCCTGAGCCCACCGGACATCCACCTTGAATGTCTGGGATACAGAGGCCCTGACCTCCACGTCTTTCCCTGATGGTAAGAGTAGTTCCTCCTCATCAGAAATGAAAGGCGGGAATATCTGTCCCCCAAGAAAGTAGCTTTCTATGGTCTTATTTTTCTTCCCTTTTCTGGGCATTTTCCCAGCCATTTACTTGACTTCTGAGATTCCTGTCTACCCCCTGCCTAGATCCACCCAGCTAGTGCTTGGAGTCTGAGATTCAAATGCTGCTCCCCAGTCTCAGGGCTTTCCGCAGTGGGCTTGGCTACTATTCAATGTGAGCTTACGTTCTGGTACTCAGGTGGGGGCAGGGCTGCCTCCCAGGCTCAGTTCCCTCAGGGGTTTTATGCAGAGACCTTTGGTAATGGCCCTGAGCTCCTGCCTGCTGCTCTGGGAGCCCCTGGCTACTGCTGCCTCTGCAGCTCCCCCTGCTGCTCCCTCCTGAGAGAGCCTGAGTCATGGAGACACCCTGCTCCCCTCTTAGCCAGCTCAGACGTCTCTCTCACTGACCTGGAGCGTGTGTGGGTGGAGGGACCTTCGTGGCTGCCTGAGGTTCCTCCCTGAAGCCTGCTATGAACTGCTCCTCTAGGGCTGGGGGGCCAGGGCAGCGCAGGGTTGGGCTCCGCTGTCCCGAGGGTGATGTACCCCTGGGGATGTCTTTCCAGTTCTCTCTGGAACAGAAATCTCTTCCACTGTGTTCTGAGCAGGTTCCACTGCTCCAAAATTTGTGGGGAGTTCTTTTTACAGGAAATTCATGGCCTGTGGGTTTGGAGCTAGCATACGTGAGTCTTTCTACTCCACCATCTTGGTTCCTCCCATTCTCTAGATTCTGTTTGACTGATTCTTTATGTCCTGGAGTCATTAGCTTCTTCTTACCTTAATCTAGTTTTTGTCAATTTTTTTCTTCAGTTAATTTTTCTATCTCCTTTTCCATCTGTCCAACTATTCTTCTTAAGGAGTTATTTTCTCCAGTTAATTTTTGTACTTTCTTTTCCGTTAGTCCAATTTTCCTTTTAAATCTGTCAGTGATTTTTTTTTCATATTTTTAAAATCATTGGACTATTTTTCTTCTACTTCTCTAATCAGACTTGTAAAATCCTTCTTGAGTTCCTCCAAGAATGCTCTTTGGGCTTTGGATAAGCTTGTAGTCCCTTCTGAAGTTTCAGATGGTAGTACATTCTCAGTGCTGCCCTCTTTGTTATTGGTATTTTGGTCCTTGTCCCCATAGAAACATTATATGGTCATATCTTTTCTGGTTTGCTTCTTTCTCATGATGATTGCCCTTTTCCTTGCTATTAAAGTGAATCTCTGCTTCTGGGGCACAGAGGGGTCTATCCTACTGTTCTTGTGCTTAGAACTTGAGGCTTTGTGTATTGTGCCCTCTGGCTCTTTCAGCAAGAGGCTGGAATGCTGTAGTTTACTTGATTCTGAGTTGGCTGATGTGCCAAAGCAGAGATCTGGTGAAGTCTTTCAGAGTTTCCCTGGAGTTACCCTGGAGCTAGCTGCGTTAAGGGTGAAGGAGGTGTGATCTGACCACAGGAGGTCTCCTCTCCTGAAGACAGGCAGGCTCAGTGGCTGGTGAACACTATTTGCACTAGTGTATTTCCTATTCCCCTGTGGTTCTGGGGCATGCCCCGGGTCCTGATGATGATTGTGAGCTCCACTCCCTTGAGGCTCAGGATCTCCTCCCAGTTGACTGAGGTGGGACTGTCTTGGATGACTGCAGTTCTGCAATGATTCCCTTTAGCTACAGCAAGAGGAAACCCCCCCCCCCCCAATGCCCTTCACAAGTTTCCTAACTTTTGACTAATACCATTGTTCTCAAATATTTTCCTGGGGAAATATTCTGAGTTTTTCAAGGTCAACAAGAGGAAGAATATAGCATTTACTGATCACACTGCCAGCTTAGCTCCTGGAAGTTTAAGTAGGTGACTTACAGATATTTAATCTGTTGGCTGATAGTCTCAGGAGTGGCTGCTATAGTTACTTAGGGTTCTACAGTTCTCTCTTACTCAGAACAACTGAACTCTAGTCCTGGGCTGATATGTTTGAGCTTCTGCAATGTATCTGATGCATCCAATGGCCCAGGGCCTCCTTCTCAGTTTTGCTATGGTGGGGTCTGCATTGGGACCTCTACACCATGTGCTGTGTGCTCCTCTAGCACCTTGCAACAGATCCTTCCCATTGATCTTCCAGTCTGTCCTAGGTAATAAATCTTCCATTATGAAATTTATTCAGATTCTCTTTTTAGAGGTATCTGAAGGAGTTTGTCTTAGAACTTAGGTGAGTAGTTGCTCTCACTCCACCATCTTGACTCTGCCTATAAGGTAGTTATTGACAAATTTTATTATCAGCCAATTTACATAGGGCAAAGTGAGTGACCAGAAAACCACAGTGATGAAAACTTAAAGAAATTGGTTCTGTTGACTAGTAAGAAAATATAATGCTTCAAATATTTGATAGTTCTCCACTTAGAAGAAAATGATTTATTTTTGTTTTGTCAAAGGGTAGAACTACCACCAATGTAACTAGTGAAAGATGTACAAAGGCAAATTTCTATCTATGAAAATAACTAACTCAAGCTGTATAATAGAGAAGGATAAGTTTTTTTGAGAATTCTTCATCACTGGAAGAATCCAGGTAGAGAGTATTAAATGACTATCTCTCCAAGATAGAACAGCTTTCTCTCCTGCATGGTTATTATACTAAATGACTTTTAATAGACCTCTCCAGTTTTAGGTTTCTAATTTAAAATAAAAAGCAGATCTCATTAAGAAGAGTAGATTTTATATTTTTCTACATAATTTCAAAATGTAGAATATTTATTCTATTTATTCAAATATCATATGACTCATCCATTTATTGTCTGTGCTCCTTTGCCAGGTGCATGTAAGCATTTATTAAGTGCAGGTCATGGGAAAAGCACTTTAATAAGTGTTGGGAGAGATACACAGTTAATTAAGATCATGATCTCTTCTCTCAAAGAGATTACAACTTAATAATAACTGACATTAAAAGTGTTTTTAATACAACTTTAAAGTTGGAGATGCACATTATTTCATTTGAGTCCCTTAATATCCATATGAAGTAGAAACTATAGGTATTATTTTCATCATCCACATATTACAAATGAGGAAATTGAGACCCAGATAATTTAAGTGACATTTCTAAGCTCACCTAACTTGACTGTCAGAAATGAAACATAAATCCATATCTTCCTAATTGTAATTCATCCCTTCACTCACTCTTCCATGTGATTTTGCTGTGTCATGTTGTCCCTCCAATTTCCTCAGGAGTGGTAAGACATCAACAAATCAAATAAAACTCCATGGACTAGTATTTGAGACCTTCCACAATTAGATATCATCCTTTTCAGCCTTGTCATATTTTTTTCCATCATGTAAGTCACATTCCATCCAAATTTGGCTACTTACTGTTTCTTTCTTGTCTATATTGCTCTACTTATCTTGGAATATATTACTGGAATTTCTTCATAATCCCCATCCACCCTTACCCACCTAATCTCTGAGTTTTGAAATGCTGTCTAACTTTTATGTCTGTAGTAGTTCCCAGACATCTCTTTCTCTGCCATTATCTTCTTCCCTTTTGCTCTACAAACTTCTTTCTGTCTCTAAGACCCTAAGCTCTGATAAGGGCCAATTTGTTACCTAAAACCAGGCCTTATCTCATTTCTTTTATAACCTCTTTTCCCTTTATAACCTTTTCTTTATGTTATGTTCCCTTATCAGAATGTATATGCTTCTTGAGGACAGGGGTTATTTCACTTGCTTGTCTTTCTGTTTCTAGGTTTAGGAACAAAGCTTGACTGTGGTAAGCCTTAATGATTTATTTTGATTGAGATTGTTTCACTATTTATCAAGTTCAAGAGTCACTTTCTACATGAAACCTTTCCAAACATCCTCTCTTCTTATCCTTCCTTATTCAGAACTCACATAACACATTTATACAACTTTTACATTATAATATTGTTCCATTCTGCATATAGTTATTTGTGCAGATTCTGCTTTCTCTGAAAGAAATGAGGGAATAAAAAATAGGTTATTTTTCTTTGCTTATTTTTTATGTACTAAGATGTATAAAGATAAAGAAAGTCATGCAATAGAAATCCCATTAAGAATATCAACAGGATAGAAGTTTTTTTCTTTTATTGTAACTCCTAGGAGAAGGTGTAGATATGCACTTTAATATTTTTTGCAAAGAATATTGAAACTCTGTTTGCCTATGTATTTGTCATATTTCATTGATGACAAATGATTGTCAATATCTGAGTATAAATTAAGTGACTGTTGTAATTGAGATACACTTTTGTAATAGTCATCTAAAGGGAACTAGATGTATCTATGATGTCTTTCTCTTTCAAAAAAATCCAGAGATAGGTGAGAACAAACCTTTTGAGTCCTATTGATGATGTGATATTTATTATAAGGGTCTATGTGTATTTATGTATAGGCATGTAGAGGAAATTCTATGAATTAGCTTAGCCTCCCTGAGATTTGGTAGCTTTGTCTCTTTGTCTCCATCAAATAAAACTGGATCTCAATTAGTGTAAACAACGGATGCCTTCAAGTGGTTGCAGGTATTTAAATTCTATAATATTCAAATTCATCATTTTGCAAAATATGTTAATTGATTCCAACCCAATGGAAATGTAAAACAGGAATTTGAATGATGCTTCCCCTTCAAAGTATTTGTTCCTCATACTTAATACCTAGTTGGATGTTTTGGAGATGATAATCATGGAAAAGCAGGTTATTCATGGGTTTTGAAATGTGTCAGTCTTCTGGAACAGTGAAGAGAATTTCTAAATCTGAAGAGTGACAAAAATTCTTGGAGTGTGGGGAAAACATGCAACTCCATAAAATGAAGAGTAGCAAAGGAATCAACCAGGACTTAGAATGGCCACAAATAAAATGTGATCTTTATTAAGAGGAAACTACATGACCAAGTAGTATAAGTTGCAATATTTTTCGCCCATCTCCTGAAGCATGTGGTTCAGGAACATCTGCATAATAATGAAATGCAGAAAATAGATGTAGACTGTGGTCTGAAGGCATAGCAGAATTCTACTGTTACAACTTTGGGTGTCCTTTCCCTAGCTTAATGGAGATAGAATGATTAATCACAGGTTGATTGTGCCAGTGCTCAATATTTCCCTTCCAGAGGTCAAAATTAGCTTGCAGATTTCTGTTCATAACTCTCTTTAGAATCTATTCTGTCCTGATTGCAAAACAGACAATCTTTTGTACTTTGTCCCCTCTGACTACTATGCAAAGTCCTTAAAAACTATATTTTGTATTTTATTTTGTCCCTAGAAGCTAGAAAAAAATAATTTTGGCATATAATAAGAGACTTAAAACTTCTGTCCATCTTATGATGAAAAACACTATCCATCCCCAGAGAAAGAACTGATGGTGTCTGAATATACGTTAAAGTATCCACCTCAAATATTCACATGAAGTATATGTACCCAACATCTAGTAGAGCATTTGGAGTTCATATTTGTCTGATCAGCCACAGTCAGACACACTGAAATTTCACTTTATCATGGAGATGTCATTGCGGTCCTCTTCAAGAATTAAGGACAACAACCAACAAAAGCATATTTCTTAAAACTTTCTTTATTTTTGTGTTTTATGATCTATGATTTCTTTAATAACATGACTTTTATGGATGTGTTTTTCACGAATACACATATATAAGGTGTGTCAAATTGTTTGCCTTCGAAATTGGAGATGGGAAAGGAAGTAAGGGAAGTATTTGGAACTCAAAGTTTTAAAAGCAAATGTTAAAAATTGTTTTTTATGTTTAATTGGGAAAAAATAAAATGTTAAATAAAAAATTCTGTCCATTCATTCATTTTTGTCTTGATAAGGAAATCCATACTTCATTAAGTTCAATAGCCCTGGATGATAAGATTTCAAAATTATTTTTTTTAGTTGAATAACCAAAAAAGAATGCACTTCATGAGGAATACAATATGTTGTGGGAATGTCAGTGCTTGATAGATGCTTTTCCAGTTGTGTGTATATGAGAGTGGGAAACCATGAATGACTTCAGGATTGCTGGATTGTAGATTTAGATCAGCAAAGGGATTAGAAGTCATTTAGTCTAACCTGTTCATTTTTCAGATAAGAAAACTGAGCCCAAGAGAAATAAAGTAACTTGTCCAAAGTCAAAGACTCATTAAGTTTCTGAGCCAAGATTGGAACATATAAACTGACTGAAATTCAATTGCTTGAGTCTTCTAATTCTGGATCATCTCTTCTAGACTTCTGAATCAGAAAAGTGATATCAAGAGGGAAAGTTATAAATAGTGTGAATATAAATAGTGGAGATTTGTTTCAAGTACAGACACTTTTAGAAGGGAATAAAAATCAAGGATTTGTCGTTTGTTTGAGAAAGTGGGTATTTCTAAAGAAGGTCTAGCGAGAATAAGTGTTATTTCAGGATTATTAATTCGAGTATAATTTGTGCCTTCATATTGTGAATAAGTGAACGTTATTTAATTTGCTGTTGCTTTTCTATAATAAGGTAAAGACTTCAGTGATCACCAATCTTAGCTTAGATAAAATTTGCAACTTCCCCAGCTTACCATAAAATCTATGAAAGGTTCTACTTCCTAGATTGTAACTAGGATAGACTCCTAATATTTTCTTGAATTTGGAAATATATCATCTCATGTGATAGGAAACTTTCAGGAAAACAGATTTTTCAAATTCAGGTGGTAACTTGGTCCTAAAGCGTTTGATCTTTCCACTGTTAAGTAGTCTCACCAAAGCCTTATCACATCTAATTATGGTCAATTGGTTTAGTAGATGCGTAGTCCATTACAGAAAGGATATCTACATCAGGGGCAACTAGGTGGTACACTGGATAGAGTGCTGGTTCTGGAGTCAGGGTAACATCTCCCTGAATTAAAATCTGTCCTGAGCCACTTACTAGCCTTTAATGTTGGACAAGCCACTTACTTTTGTTTTCCTCAGTTTCTTTCTCTGTAAAATGAGGTGGAGAAGAAAATGGAAAATGATTACCTTATCTTTGACAAGAAAACCAAAAATGGTGTCACAAGGAGGCAGACATGACTAAAGATTGACTGAATAACCATCAATCTAGTTTAGGCCCCTTTGGACAGAGTGTTACCTTTTCAAGTTTAAGTCTAAATAAATTATTAAAAGGCAAGTCTCAACTACTAGACTGGTTACGAAGAAATATAGTTTCAAGCACTGTCTTTGACATTACATCACTATAAGCTAATATTTAAATGAACTATTCCTTAGTTTACTAATCTGTAAAATGAGGAAATTGAACCGTATTATCTCCAAGATATTCTTTAGCTCTAAAATTTGTTGTCATTCAAAGATCTGATATTTAAATTTTCTGTTCTTGAACATTAATAATATTTTCTGCAAAGAAATGCACCTTAAGAGATAATGATTTTCAAAATAAAAAGATAATCATTTTCCATTCACATAAGGAATTAATAGGAGCAGGAAATGGGGACAAATCTTTGTGTAATTTAGTGAAATATTAAAATAAAAAATTGTGAAGCAATTTTAATATTAAACAGCAGTCAGTTTGTAGAAGATAGAAAAGTTGCCTCCATGGCGCAGAGATGAATTTCACTAGCTTTAGAAGGCTATTCAGGTCCAGGTCTTTGTATGCATTGTCATCAGCAGGACTGACTGAGACAAAGATGCAATGATACCTTTCGTATTCAAGGGTCAGTTACTCACAATCAGGTTCTCATACTGAAAAGCCCTTATTTGCTTGTCAGCCTTCTCTCTGAAGCAAAAAATGAAAAAGAAAAGCTCATTCCGATTATTGCACATTCAAAAAAAAAAAAGAAATAAAAGCCAAGTTTCATTTTTAGAAAGTGTCATTTTCTGCTATATTTCTTGAGGCTCACTGTGATCACAAACTCTCAGAATTTAATTATCACTTTCACTCCAAAGGTTGTGTGCATATTAGAAGTGCATTGTGAGGCAAAAGAGCTGCCTGTAAGTCCCTTTCTAACACAGTATCTGCGGACACTAGTACAAGTCAGAAGGTTTAGAGCAGGAAGGGAATTTAACAGTCATTTAAAATCACAAAACTATTCAGAGAAGGGACCTGAGTGGTCATTTGGTCATTGCTTTTAAGAAGCAAGACAACAGTGACCCAAAAAGCAAAGTGAATTTCCAAAGTTCATGCAGGTATTAAGTAGAATTTGTTGGATTTGAAGCCAAGTTCTCTGTCTTCAAATTCAGTATATCATCTTTTATTTTTTAGGTTATCTTCTTTGTCTGTAAAAGGGAAAATGATAATCATCTTATTGAATTTATGGAAGTGAGCTTGCCTCTAAGTGGTTATGAAACACCTTTTCTACCTCAATCTCTTCTGTGCTACTTTCTTCCCCTGAGGGACTGGGAAGGAACAAATGTTGCACAATCACCATGTCCTTTCAAACATATCTATACTTCATGTTACAAAGAAATTACAGTAAAAATATGTCATTTTTATAAGTTATATACCCTTTGACCTAGTAAGACCACTGGTAGAACTACTTTCAAAATATGATTAGGGAAAAAAGAAAAAAAGCTATATATTCTAAAATGTTTATAGTGCTCTGTTTATGGTGTCAAAGTACTAGAATTTGAGAGGTTGCTTGTCACTTGGGGAATGGTTGAGTAACTTGTGGCATATTATTGTAATGGAATACTTCTGTATCATAAGAAATGATGACCTCATTCATTATAGAAAAGCATAGATAGCTTGTGTGAAATAATGAAGGACAAAATGAACAGAACTAAGAACATTATATACAATAACAGCAACATGATTTTAAAAGTGACTTTGAGTGACTAAGTCATTTTGACTATTATAAATAACCAAATTAACTTCAAAGAATCTATGAAAGAAGATACTATCTACATGCAGAAGAAAAATAAACTGATAAATAGAAGTATATTTGGAATACTTATTTATATACATGTATATGTGTGTGTATAGACATATATATTTGCATCTAATTGTAGCCATTTCTGGAGCAGAGGAAGGAAGAGTAAAAAGGAAAAAAAGAAAGTCACTTGATAACTTTATTATATATTTAAAGGAATAGACTATGTACAATAGCTTTGCAGTTTCATACACAATCATCTCTTTTTGTTCTACTATAATATGAAAGTTAATATTATTTCAGAAACTTAAAAAACATAAAGTGATCTACAAATATTAAAAAAAACTTTTCTAGTTCAACCTCATTTCATACATGAGAATATGCAGTTTAGAAGAGAAAATAAAATATAAAAGATCAATAGGAAACCAAAATGACAGGGTTATTCTTTTCCTCAATAGCAGTTCATTTTGTGCAGTGATAAAAAAAAAGATATTTTAAATTTATCATCAATATACTAAAGGTTTCTTCTCACTTTTGCCCTGTGAAACATATTCCCTGCTCCACAGAAAAATATGGAAATCTTTGTCATTATAAATGTTATTTTGTTTTCATGACTCAATCAGTAAATACTTAGACATCTTGAAGTGTTATTCCAAGTAGTAACCTCTTAATGAAAGGAGGGTCTCATTTTAAAATATCATATAGGAAAGAATGAATGGTGAGGAAGGTGAGGAAGCTGTAGGCAAAAAGTTTACTCAATTTCTGTTAATAGAGATTAGGAGATATATAATGTTTATGGGTAAATGAGGAAAAGTAGGTCACACGTTTGTAAGTATTAATGAGGTCTAATTCTTCTTTAGCAAAGTGAGAAGGAATCAAGAGAGAGAAAGAAATTAGAGACGCATAAAAGAGTGTTTATATGTGCTAGAGTAAAAGTCTTAGAAGAGCTAAAAGTACAAACTATCCAAAAATAAATAAGTCTGAGAATAATGAAGTGTCATGATGAGAATAACAATAATGTGCGAGAGATGGTATGAAGATTATTTATTTGGGTAATTGAACTAAGCTTCAAAATATGGCATTCTCTCTCTCTCTCTCTCTCTCTCTCTCTCTCTCTCTCTCTCTCTCTCTCTCTCTCTCTCTCTCTTTTTCCACTCAAAATGATTACTTCTCTGTAATGGAGAATATGTTCCATCATTTGATCACTGGAATCATGAATGACTACTGCTTTTAATATATTTCTTAAAGCTTGCAAAATTGTTTATTTTTAAAATGTTGATATTTATAGAAAATGTATAGCTGGTTCTTTTCACTTTTACCCAGAGTAATTAACGAAATTCCTCCAGAGCATTCATTTTGATATTGATTTCATTATATAAATTATTCCTCTTCTTCTGCTCCATTCATTCTGCATCAGATCATTCTAGTCTTTCAATTTCTCTTTAAAATCATCCATTTCCTCATATCTTATAAATTATTAGTAGTTCATTATAATTATATAAGAAAACTTATTTAGCTACTCCTTGATTCCATTAAATTCATTTTTTTGTTTGGTTTGCCACCACAATCAATCTATCAATAAAAATTTATTAAGGAACTACTATGTGTCAAGAACTATTCTAAGTGCACAAAAACGGATACTATAACTATATGTGTACACAATGGATTTTTTCCTCTTTCTTTGAATTCTTTTGACAATAAACCTAACAGGGACATAGTCTCCAGTGTAAGTACATGACTAATCCTGCCTCACTTGACCACGTTTATCCACTTAATGACTGTTAAAGGAGCCTGTTACTTCATTGTGAGTAAACTGTGAATCAATTAATGTTTTTTTTTTGAAATATCAAAACGCTATTTCAAGGGGTTTTGCTGATGAAATCAATATTGTTTTAGATTAATTGTTTACTGGGAAATGTTTATTTATTTTGAGTCTCAAAATATTTTCATTTCCCCAAATCATAGTTATTAATTAAATGAATGAAGTTAACGCCTGCATTTTCAATCCTCACAGTGAGAACTTAGAATGGTAGAAGGAAAGGTAATATTATTAACAAATATAGCACAAAAATAATGATGGCACTTTTTCTAGGAAAACTTTTCCTAGAAAGCTCATGGACAAGATGGGGTAAGGTTTCTTTCCCCATCTTTTTTAAGCAGGAAACACCAGTTTCTATAATTAGACATAAAATTTTTCTCAACTTCTCTTTGCTCAACAGTCAATATTATGTAGAAGTTCACTGATGGACCATAGTTTAATATCTAAAGTAACCTTAACTGTTGAGTTAAGTGCGGAAGATGCAAAGGCCCACAGACAAGTGTCCATGATTTAGAAGGGAGCATAGCTTACAGAATCATGCAGTGAAGCTTGAGAATTATTAACAATGATGAAAAAACACTTCACAACAACAACAAGAATAACAACAAATCAATTCAATATATTCTCATTAAGGGCCCACAATAATTAAAACATTCAGTACTTTGCTTCAGAACAATATTCTTTAAGTTATTTAATACTACCACAGTCTTATATTACGGATAATCTAAAGAAGTATTGTAAAACTGAGATAGAAACGGGGCCACATATCTCTAGTTAAGATCTTTGTAACAAGCAAATTATCTTTTTCATTTATTTTTAAAAAATATTTCCAAATTACATTTTAATCTCTGGCAGCATGTACCTTTGTAGTAGGAAGTATATTCAACACCTCTGATCTAAAGAATACTGGGTTTGAGCTGACTGCAACACATTTTAAATAAATTACACAATTGGGGCAGTATGGAAGTATTAATTTTCAAAATGTTAAACATAAATTTATGCAAAACAAGTAGGAAAAACAATTTTAAAAAATAAGTGCATATGGAAAGGGCAGGGGAAAATCAAAATTTTGGTGGTAGGCTATCAGTGACCACCTAAGCTGAAAGATGCCAAAGATAATGAGTTTACAGAATAATTACAGATGTGGCAAAGAGGCAAGAGATGATAAGGATGAATGTCATTAACTCTCCAGATTACTTGGAGACTTTTTCCTCTCTCTTAAAAGTAGAGTAGCTACTACACTTGATCCACCTTAATCTAAATGTCATTCTACTACGATGTCTAAAAGAAATGATGAGCCAGAAGGTTTTAGAAAAACCTCAGACTTATATGAAGTGATGCAAAACAAAGACAATAGAACCAGGAGAATATTTTACATAGTGCTGATTATATTGTTTCAAAGGTTGCCAGCTGTCAAACATTTAGCTGCTCTGATGAATATAATGATGCAATTCCAACATACACAAAATGCTGTCCACCTCAAGAGAGAAAACTGATAAAGTATGAGTGGAGATTGAAATGTATTTTTTCACTTTATTTTTCTTTGTTTTTTTTTTTTCACAATGTGGCTATTTATAAACTGGTTTTGCATGTTTTGACACATATAATTGATATTACATTTCTTTCCTTCCCAATGAGTCAGTGAAGGGCAGGAGGGAGGATAATAAATCACAAATAAAATTTTTTTCTTAAAAAATGCTAAAATAAATAAATAATGAATTAATTAAAATATACTTAAAAATCTAAATGTCATTCTACAAAAAATGGTAGAAAAGTAATAAGCACTATAATGGTTAATAGTTTTGTGCAACAGAGAGGAACTGGTTTCTGATGTAACAACAAACTAAGGAAGAAATAATCACATTTCCTTAAGTCACATGGAAGCAATAGGCAGCATAGAATATTGAATAGGGTCCTGGACTTGGTGTTAGAATTACTGGGGTTCAAATGCCTCATATGCTTATTAATTGTGTAACCCTGGGGAAAATGATTTTAATTTTTTTGAGTCACATTTTCTTCATCTGTAAAATAATATGTTTGAATTAATGGTGTTTACACTCTCTTCAACTTCTAACTTGATCATGACCTTACAAAGGGTAGAAGTAATGATAGCATTTTATACTCATCTTGGATTTGAGGAAAATGAATATCACAACTTGAAGAGAGGTTAAATCCAGTCATATTGTCTAAGAATCAGTAGAAGAAAGATGGATTGTATTGGTTGGTATCCAAAATAAGCATCATTAAAGAATTAATTTTTGAAAACACTAAGACAAGTTATTCTGTAAAGGAAGAAAAAGTTAATGGGACCAATTTAGATTTTTTTAATGATAAATACAGAAGATGGAATGAAAAGAAGGTAATGGAGATTCAATCACTGAACTGAATATAATAAAATGCATCAGTTCCTAAGAATTAATAGATGCATAGTAGAAGATTTCTAGAAAGACTTAGAAGTTGCTCATAATGAGGTGTGGAGGTACTACACCAGTGGAGGGAACACTCACCACAATGAGATGACAAAAACATCAAAATAGAGATAATTGAGAGAAATTTGATTGGAGACTAGAAAATTGTCTCAAATTATAGTTTATTTTGTCCTTATCAATAATTTACCATTATGAAAATTAGTTAGACTGAGTTGGTTCTAGCTAATTTTAGAGGCTACTAGGTGACACAATGAATAGAATTCTGTATTTGGAGCCAGGAAGAACTTCATGCAAATGTGTCCTCAGACATTGGTAAGATATGTAAACCTAGTCAAGTTATTTAACCTCTGTGTGTCTCATTTCCCCACATCTGAAATGGGGATAATAATAGCACCTCCCTGTCAGTGTTGTTGTTGTGAATATTAAATGAGATACTTGTAAACCACTTAATACAGTAATTGACACAAAATAGCTGCATATTCCTTTTCTTCCTACTTAGAGGAAAATGGCAGGAAAAAGAATGAATCAGTTGATAAAATAAAAAAAGAAAGAAAAATGTTTATAGAAAGTGAGATTTAAAACAGGAGGGAAAAACCTGTTATCCTTATAGAACTATTGAAAGAATCCCCTGAGGCTTAAATTTGTGCATCATAAACACTGCACTAAGGGCAAACTTGTCACATTTCATTGCTTCACAGTTCATGTGTTTGATCTGTGAATAGAGACATTTATTGTTCTAAAGCTGGATTACCTGAGGTAGAAAACAGTAGAAATCCCCTTGACCTGTCTTGCCCTTAGATGCTTCAGTTGTCACATGTCTGGGAAAGCTTTTTTATTTCTTTCCTTCAATTTTCTTCACTGCAGAAATGGATAAAAAGGAAGAGAAGGATAACCCAAATAGTAATATTTAAATGTGCAGTTAATAATTTCCTCATCAGTTCCCTGTCTTAATGTGAATTAATTTTTTTAGTCTCCCTTCAATCCAGTTAAGGTCAAGGTCAGCGATGTCATAACTTGACTCCATGGTCAAGTTCAACAGAGCCGGGCAGGTTAATGATTAAATATCCCACAACCTCCAACTTATGACTAAAAACAAAATGGAATAAGAGCAAAAATAATGCATGAAGTTTAATTGAAGTAATGTCCTTGAATCACTTCAAATTCAGTTTTCTAAAATTTCTTATTAAGCAATAGCAGTGTGAGGGTTTTCTTCTTAGGTTTTAAGGAGTGAAGAGACATTGTAGGGCAATGTAAGAATATAGGGGAGATGAACAATAGGAGGATGACATGTTATTTCTTAGTGAAGCTTTATTCCACATTTACTTCTTCAGGATGGATGAGTCTAGTACCACTCTGCTTCAGCAAAATTTATAACAATAGAAGACAAGAAAAGTGCTTCTTCAACAGGTAATGACATTGTCATTAGGCTGGTCTGATTCTGAGTTTCTTCTTCTGTAAAATGGAGATAAGATGAACTAAATTACTGATATTAAAGGCCAAAAATAGTAATAAGTAATAAGAATCAACAGCTAATATTTATATAGTACTTAATATGGTCCAGGCACTATGCTATGATAAGCAAATAACTCATTTGATCCTTACAACATTCCTTCTAGGTAAGTGCTATTACTATCCCCATTGCACAAAGGATGAAGCGAGAGGAGATATTAAGTGATTTGCCCAGAGTCATAAAACTAATAAATTTCTGAGGTAACATTTGAACTCAGGGCTTCTTGGATCTAGTCCCTGCTCTATCCACAGTACCCTCTAGCTACTCCTATTCAATTTCAATTTGCTCAAGAACCAACTAGGAAAGAAAGATAGATTTTATGCTAGAATGAACTGCAGTGGTCATTGCAGCTCCTCTCCATTTCTCATATGAGGACACTGGTGATCAGTGAAGAAAAGGAATGAACCTATGGTAACAAGATGGGTAGTAACAGCACTGTTTAGTTCAAATCCAGGATGTTCCATGATCATGCAATCTGTGGTCTGTAATTCTGTAATCGGTGATCCAATTTTGAGAATTAGTAATATAATTATATGTGATTTTACAAGTAGTACATATCTGTCACTCTCTGAGAGTTCATCTAGTGTTTACTATGTACCAAGCACTGTGTTAAATCTGTGGTTTACAAAGAAAGGTAAATATATCCATATCTCCCAATATAAACAAAGAAAAACAAAACTCTCATTTCAACTTTCTATCCCCATTAAGTATAGTCCTATAGTTCTTCCACTCTTCGCAGTTAAATTTTTTTTTTTGAAAAGGTTCCTCCACTTCCTCTTTTCTCCTATTCTTATCTTCTTACAATCTGGCTTCTGCTCTGATTGCACTGAAACTGTTCTTTCAAAAGTTACAAAAAATCCCATAGCTGCAAAATCTAATGGTCTTTTCTTAAATCTCACTCTCTTTGACCTCTCTGCAGCCTTTAATACTGTTGATCATTTTCACCTCCTTGCTATTTTCTTCTTTCTAGGTTTTTATGATACTACGGTCTCCTGGTTTTCCTCCTATATATCTGGCCATTCCTCCTAAGTCTCTGCTGCTGGATCCTCTTCTAAGTCGCATTCTCTAACCCTTGGTGTTGTGGAGGTTTCTGTCATGGATCCCTTTATCTTCTCCCTCTCTACTCCTGCATTGGTGATCTCATCAGCTTCCATGAATTGAATTACTATCTCTATGCTAATGATTCTCAAAGCTACCTTTCCTGCTCTAGTCTTTTTGCTGACTTCCAATCTCACATCTCCAACTGCTTTTCAAATATCTTAAACTGGATGCCCAGTAGACATCTTAAAATTGATATGTACAAAGTAAGTACTCACTGTCTTTTCCCCTAATCTTCTCCCTTCTACCTTCTATATTACTATAAAGTTGGAATGCCATCTTCTCATTCCATCTCCCTCAATACCTAGGAGTCACTTGGATTCCTCATTATCTCTTACCTCCCACATGACAAGATTTTCACCTTTGAAATATGTCTCAAACATGCCCTCTTCTTTTCACTGACATTGTCACCACTATGGTGCAGGCCCTTTTCACCTATCTCCCGATTATTTCAGTATTATGCTAATAGATATCTCTATTTTCATCATTCAGCCAACAAAGTGATTTTCCTGAAGGCAGATATGGTCTTGTCACAGCACCTGCCTACACAATAAACTCAAATGCCACCTTTCCTCAAATGGCTTCTAAGAACAAATGTAAAATGCTTTGTTTGGCATTCAAAGCGTTTCATAACATATCCCTCATTTACCTTTATAAGTTTCTTATACCTTACTCCCTGCCATATAGTGCTTGATTCAATGAGAATGGCCTCTTGGCTACACCATGCAGAAGACATTCCATGAGCTCTGAGCATTCTTTCTTGCTGCCACTAATTTCTGGAATATTTTCCATGCATCATTCTGTCTATAATACCCCAGACTTCCTTTCAGTTCCAGCTAAAATGGAGAGAGAGAGAGAGAGAGAGAGAGAGAGAGAGAGAGAGAGAGAAAGACAGAGAGACAGATAATATGTTGAGGTTTAGGGGTGCTGGGGAACCCCTAAATACTGACAAGCTGGACCTTGCTCGAATAAATTCGACACAAGTTTTGTTAAAGCCAAAGAAAAACAAAGTTTATTAAAGATTCACCATACTGGGTTGACTCCTAAGGAGCCTAAAAGCATTTGTAGTGCTTTTATTCACAAGTGGGTCAGATAGAATCTCAGGTAGACAGAGTCTGAGCTAGATTGAATTTGAGCACTTTTATGGAGGCAATATGGAGCTTAAATAGAGAGATGACTGTAGGAAGGATCTGGGGGTGGTCTGGTAGTCTAGGTTGAAGGGAAGTGGGATTTCAGACAATGGAGGGTTTGGGTGGGAAACAGGTGGGGCAACCTAGAGACAACAGTTCATGGAAGGCCAGGCTAGGCCAAGGGCAACAGCTTTGAATATGAAAGATTTAGGAGCACCTGGCTACAAATTTGAGTACGAAAGGCCAGATGGGGAAATTCAAGGAGAGTTCAGGGAGGTTCCCAAAGTCTGAATCCCATCAGATAGAAAGACAGACAGACAAATAGATAGACATAATTGTATTTGAGTCTTAACTCCCCCAATAGATTGTTAGTGCCATCAGAGCAGGTATTTTCTAGTGTCTGGCTCATAGTAGGCACTAAATAAATGTCTATTGATTGATGGATTGAAAGACACATACACAGTCCTTGCTTTCGTAGAGCTCACATTGCAATGAGAAAGACAATAAATGAGTAATTACACATATGTATGATATACATATATGATAATTAGGCAAAGATAAGATATAGACAGTGTAAATTCAAGACAATCTATAGGACTATGAAAAAATACCCCTGAAGAAGGTATATATAGCTTAATCTTGAAGGAAGTCAGGGAAGGTAGAAGTTGAAAGTGAGGACATTGAATATTTCTGTCATGGGGTCTGGCCAGGTTGAAAGGTACAAATGCAGGAGATGGAAAGTTGTTTGAGGAATGGCAAGTAGTCCATTTCCATGTTAACTCTTTATGGTAAGAGGGTAGTTTTGTTTTAACATAGCTTTTTCCTAAACTTATAAAGTCTACAGTATAAAGATTTCCTGTTTAGAAACTACTTGTAATCACTGGTAGCTTGGTAGTTGTTCTGTAAACTTACAGTTATAGACGGTTATCTAGACCACTAAGAGGTTAAATGACCTGTCTAGCATCATACAGATACTAGGTGACAGAAAAAGGGCTTCTGGACTCCTCAGTTCCCTAACACACATGCTAGATACTTATCTAAATGTAATTCCTCACATATTACATATATATGCATGTATATATTATATATGTATGTATATATATTACATGTAATATACAGATGTGTGTATGTATATGCATGTGATGTGCATATATGCATATATATGTATGTGTATGCATATTTATTCATATATATACATATGTGTGTGTGTGTATACAGTGTAAGTGGGAGATTATGTGGGTAAGGTAATCAAATATCCAAATGTTGGTTTTAATTATATATTCTTATTGATTGTGCTATTGTTACTTATGCCAATTAGTGTCAGTACTGATCATGATTTAATAATATGGACACCTCTCCATTTTCAATTGAAATTATAAGCTCATTTCAAACAAAACATTAAACACTGGTAAGAAGAGCGTAATCATTCAGTACCCTTATTTCAGACCTTTATTCCTAGGTCTTTTAGCTAGTCAATAATTAAAATAGCTAGAACCTATTATTCTCTATGGGTAGAGGTCAACATTGATTCAAATGGGTTAGAGCATATTGGTCTGTAGAGAATAGTTCCTTTTTCATTGAGGAACAAAATCATTTTTATTATAAAACTATATATTGATGTAGTTGGAATTTTTTGTACATTACCAATTTTTCTTCTATTTTACTTTTCTTCTTTCCAAAGAGTCATGTCATACACTTATATTTAAAAAAAAGAGAAAGATGGAGACAAATCAGTAAAATTAATTGAAAATATGTGAAAGATATGACACCCATGAACTTTTATCTTCTATCACTTCTTTGGAATGACTCATTCTTTATTAATTGCATCATTCATTTTTAATTATTTTGGGGTTTTTTTATGTGTGAATACACACACACACACACATACACACACATATATATATATATATATTTGCTATGCTTAATTCATCTTGCCTTGAATCAAGAAAGTCTTTGTGTTCTTCTCTGTTTTCATTGTAGCTATCACATATGACAGTATATTTGCATTTCATTGCAGCCAAATACCATATTAAATTTAGTCATTTCTCAGTCTAGGGACAACTTCTCAGTCTATGGACAATTACTCCCCCTCTCCATGCTTGTTATTATGAAAAGTGATGTTGTAAATGTTATTGGTGTATATGAGGAATTTCTATTAATTTGGGGTATAATCCTAGTAATGAAATCCCTGTTTCAAAGGACCATTTTAGCCACTTTATTTGCCTGATCTCATGTCCCCTGAGACACTCCTAAACAAATAGTTTGTTTAGTAAGGGCATTGAAATAATATTATAATATAATTAGTATAATATAACATGACATGATATAATACAGTACAATACAGTACAGTACAATACAAATAATATAATACAATACCATACAATAGGATACAATATAATACAACACCATACAATAGGATACGATATGATAGGATACAATACAACACAATGTAATATAATATGTAATATAATATTATATTATGTAATATAAAGAGCATATAGATAATGCAGACCATATCATTCAATGGCTAGAGAAAAGGGAGATGCGTATTTCAGAAAAGAGAAACTAGTATTGAGGGAGGTGCAGATAAGGTCACTATACGTTTTTTTCATGTGCTTGATGCTATATCTTTCTCTACATTTTAAGAAATTATTTTTGTTTCCTTTTTTTTTTTGCAACTTTCTGGGTTAGGTTAAAGGATGCTCTCAACCTTCATTATTTTTACTTGCTTTCATCCTTGGCTTTGGAGTAAAAGGACTGAAGTTTAAATAGTAGTTCTGGTACTTACTAGCTATACGACCTTGGGCAAGTCATTCAACATGTCTCTAGTTTTACATGTAAAATGGAGATACCAATATTTGAACTGCTTCCCTCTCATAGTTGTTTTAAGAATATTTTAGGCCAAGTATAGTTGAGGTTTGAAATATTATATACACTTACATATATATATGCATATGCACATACATGTGTACAGCTATATACATGTATACACACATATGTGTGTATATAATTTTCAACATTCATTTCCACAAGGTTTTGAGTTCCAAATTTTTCCCCATCTTCCCCTCCACAACCCTGAGATGGGATGTATTTTGATTACCTCTTCCCCCAGTATGCCCTTCCTTTCTTTCACACGCCCCCTTCTTGTCTTCCCACTTACTTTCATGTATGGCAACATAGATTTCTATGTCCCATTGCCTATACACCTTATTTCCCAGATGCATGTAAAAACATGTTTTAACATTGGTTTTTAAAACTTTAAGTTTTAAATTCTCTTCTTTCTTCCCTTCCCACCCATACTCATTGAGAAGGCAAGCAATTCAATATAGGTTATATATGTGTAGTTATGCAAAACCCTTCTATCTTGTCAAAGAGTAATTATATTTTCCTCCATCCTATTTCTTGCCCCATTTATTCCATTTTCTCCTTTGAGCTTGTCACTCTCCACAGTTGTTTACTTCTGACTGCCCCCTCTGACAATCTCCCATTCATTTTATCACTTGGTACCCCCTTTATCCCATTTCTCCTTACTTTTCTGTTGGATAACATACCCAATTGAGTGTGTATGTAATTCTCCCTTTAAGCCAAATCTGAAGACAGGAAGGTTCCCTCATTTCTTTTAACCTCCCTTCTCTTTCCTTCCATTGTGAAACCTTGTTCTTGCCACTTTTATGTGAGGTAACTTACCACATTCTATTACTCCCTTTCTCCTACTCCCAGTATATTCCTTTCTCACCCCTTAATTTTATTTTAGACATCATGCCTTCATATGCAGCTCACCCTGTGATATCTACCTATCTATTTAAATTCTGTTAAATTTGGATTCAGTCGAAGGGTTGCACAAGAAGACCTAGAGGGCCACATGTGGCTTTGAGACTGCAGATGGGGAACTGAATCATAATTTCACAGAGAAAATCCCCTTAATAAAAGGATTTTTTTCCGTGAAGTTTGGATTCAAAGGGCCATACTTGAGAACCTAGAGGGACATATGTGGATTCAGTTTCCCCACCCCTGCTAGACCCTCCCTGCTTCTTCTCTCTAGCTTGTCTCAAGAAAAATGTCTCTTCAAATATAAATTTCACTAGCCTGGTGTGAGAGAGATGTTCCTCTCAGTCCCATGCCATTAAGAGATGAAATCACTCTCCTATCTTTCACTTTCACTCTCATACCTCTGATACTTGTTCTCTTACAAAGATGATTCATATGATTTGAGGATAATCTGTGGACTGAAATAAAGATTCATTACAGCACAAATGGAATTGCTAAGTTGTATGTTAATATGAGAGTTAAAGACCCCTCTCCCAAATATGTGCAGAAATCTTTATAACCATTATAGATATGGTTTGTCAAGATCCTGGGGGGGGGGGGGGAACGAACAATATAAGTCATATATCTTAAACAAGTCAGTTTCCAGATGAAACTCATTCTGTGAAAGTTCAGGGCTTAGAAGTATTCAGCTATGGGTGACAACTGTTAACCTTTTTTTTTTTTGCATAAGCATATTCCCAGCTATTTCATACACAAACAGATATGCACACACACACATACACACACTCACACACATACACACAGACACACACACACACACACATATATATATATATCATATTTTTTTTCATTACAAGGTTACTAAAAGACAATGTCTTGAATATTCCTGGTCTTTTTCTTTTGGGAAAAGTATTTATAAGCTTGAAAGCTCTAAATATTTGAATCTTGTTATTATTGCTATTATTTTTTCCTAGAGAAAAATCTGCTTTATTTTCTTTCTACTCTTTCTCCAAAGTGTGTTTCTTCAGTGGACTTTCTCCTTTCCTCTTCTCTTTGTCCCATATAGTCAAACAAATAATTGCAGCATGTCAGTGCTGGAAGATGACTTAGAGATTATACCATCCAATCCTATCATTTTTAAAGGGGAACAAACAGGTAAGCAACCTTGAATTTCCTTTTACTTGGTCATAAACAAATTGTTGACAAAAACAGGACTGTGATTCAAGTCCCCTGACCATCAGTCCATGAAGCCTTCAAATATGGCCTCCCTATTAACAGTTCAACTCCTCTTTAATATCTATGTAAATCATTCATCAGAATGCACTCTTTTAAAAATTGCTTTGTAAAAATTGAGAGTTACATTGCAAGTTAAATCCATGGAGTGCCATATATCTAGTTGTTTAACCTAATTTTTCTCTTGACATTAAACTACTTCCCAGTTGTAGCTTGACTTATAATATCAATGCACTAAATCACAGAAAAATTGGTTTGAAAGAGCTAATATAATGTTTGGTTGTGCTTACTATAGAGACACATAATGTGGAAATTCATTCAAGTCAAAGAAAGTTGACAAGTGTTTATTAAGTGTGCACACTAGATATTATGCTAAGTGCCAATGACACAAAGAAAGTCAAAAATAAATTACTGCCTACAAGAATCTCAAAATGTATTGATGGAGACAATAAACACCTATGTACAAACAAGAGATGGCCAGAATAAATTGTAGATAATATAAGGGAGAAAGCACTAATATTAAAGACCAGGAATAACTTCTTGAAGTTGGTGAAATTTTAGCTGTCTTGCAGGAAGCCATGAGTCAGAGGTGAGGACTGAGAGCATTATAAACATGGGAGATAGCCTGGGAAAATGTAGAGTCAGGAGATGGAATGCTATATATTAGGAACATTAAGAATGACAAAGACATTGGATTGCACAGCACATATGGGGAAATAAAGAGTAAGAAGTCTAGGATGGTTATAAGAGGACAGATAATTGGGATTTAAAAGATGTATAGTGGGGGCGGAGGCAAGATGGCAAAGTGAGAGCAATGACTCAATTAAGCTCTTGGACAAACTTCTTCAGGAACCTCTGAAAGGAGAATCTGACCAAATTTTGGAGGTGTGGAACCCAGTGGGAGACAGACCGTGACAGATTCGGAGCTCAGGTTGGACTGGAAGGTCCATGGAAAAGATCTGTTCCATGGGGGTGAGCCCACAGCACGGCACGGCCAGCAGAGCAGAGCGGAAGGGACCCGAGGCACCTGAGCAGCAGGCAAAAATGGTGGAGTGGCACAGAGAGCAGGAGACAAGCCAAACCGTGCCAGTGAGAGCCTCCGAGTGCTAGATATCAGCGCAGCAGCTCCTGAGACCTTCAGCACAAAGATTAAACTTCGGTAAGTCACCTACTTGAACATCTGGGAGCCAGGATGGCAGAGTGATCAGTAAATGCTCTCTCCTCCCCACTTGATGACCATGAAAGAACCATAAAATATTTCCCCAGAAAAATCCTGGATCAGTGGAAACAGCAAAGGGGCCAATAATAGTCTCATAACACCTGAGGCTAGGAAAATAACTAAGGGGGATTCCTCCTACTGTGGCAGAGGCGAACACGAAGCACAGAGGACCCAGGGCAGAGAAAACTCGCACTAGGATCCAGGCAAGGCTCAGCACCAAGAGAGGAGACCCAGGAGGGGTGGGAACATGCATTAGCATCTAGGCATGCCTCAGCTGTCCAGGGGAATTAGAAAGACAATAGGGCAGCTGGGATCACCAGCCCCTGAGCTTGCCTTTGCCTCAGTTCAGCTGAGGAGATCTCCTATGACCAGACCACTCTTTCCCTACACTTAACAAGCTAACCCCAGGCTGATCAAGGAAACAAAAAACAAAAACCTGCTTTCAGCTTTTTCACACATCAGCTCAGCAAAAAAGTTCTCTAGCTTCTGACTGAAAGAACCGGAAACCACAACATTCAATCAACATTTTGAACAAGAAAAAGCAGAGGAGCAAAAAAACCATAGAATCTTTCTATGGGGATAAGGACCAATATAAAAATACCAAAGAGGTCACAGCTGAGACTGTACTTCCATCTAAACTTCTGAAGGGACTATGAACTGCTTGTAAGCACAAGCAGCTCTCCTGGAACAGCTGAAGAAGGAAATAGAAGATAAACTGGCCAATGATTTTAAAATTTTGATAAAGGAATTCACTGATGAGAGCATCTCTTTGAAAAGGAAAATTGAACAAATGGGAAAGGAAAATAACTCCCTAAAAGGTCAAATGGAAAAGGAAACCCAAAACCTCACTGGGAAAATTGGTTGAATGGAAAAGGAAGTACAAAAATTAACTGGAGAAATTAGCTCCTTAAAAGGAAAAATTGGGCAGATGGAAAAGGAGATGCAAAAGCTAACTGTAGAAAACAATTTGACAAAGATTAGAATTGGGCAAATATAAACTAATGACTCAATGAGACAGCAAGAATCAGTCAAACAAAATTTAAAGAAAAAATATAGAAGAAAATGTAAAGTATCTATTTGGAAAAACAACTGACCTGGAAAATAGATCCAGAAGAGAAAACTTAAGAATTATGGCCTGCCAGAAACCCATGATGGAGAAAAGAGCCTGGACAATATCTTCCAGGAAATCATCAAGGAAAACTGCCCAGAAGTGCTAGATTCAGAGGGCAAAATAGTCATCGAAAGAATCCACTGTTTCCCTCCAGAAAGGGATCCCAAACTCAAAACCCCAAGAAATATAGTTGCCAAATTCCAGAGCTATCAAATGAAGTAGAAAATATTACAAGCAACCAGAAAGAAACAATTTAAATATTAAGGAGATACAGTCAGGATTACACAGGACCTTACAGCTTCTACATTAAAAGATCAAAAGAATTGGAAGCCAATATTCCATAAGGCAAAGGAGTTGGGACTACAACTAAGAATCAACTACCCAGGAAAGTTCAACATAACATTTCAGGCAAGGAGAAAGTCATTCAATGAAGTAAGGGATTTCCAGAGCTTCCTGACCAAAACACCAGAACTTAATAGACAATTTGATCTTCAAATGCAGGTCTTAAGAGAATCATAAAAAGATAAACAGAGGGGGAAAAAAACCAACTTGTTACTCAATTAAAGCAAGCTGTTTACCTCCCTATAAGGGAAGATGATACCTGTTAATCTTGAGAATTGTGAGGCTATTATGAAATATAAAAGGGATATACATAGAGGGAATGGGTACAAAGTAAATGATATCATGATAAAAAATATGATTTAAGTATGAGAAGAAATTTTAATAGGAGGTGTGAAAAGGAGGAAGAAGAAAATGGCAAATTACATCACAAAAAGAAATACAAAATTATAGTAGAGGGAAAGAGGGGAGGGAGACGAGCATAGTTTGAGAGGTATTCTCATCTGATTTGTTTAAAGGATGGAACAATAAACTTAAGTAGATAATCCTAACTAACTCCATAGGCAGTAGGAGAGGAAAGGGGAAGAAAGGGGAGGGAGGCTAAAAGGGAGGGAAGAAATAATAAGAGTAAAGGGGAGTAAAAGGGAGGAGGGGGTTAAGAAGGAGGGGAACTTTGGCAGAGTTGCAGGTTACAAAATAAACCTGGACAAATATTCCACATTTTAATATATTATCAACAAAGTCCAACAGCAAGAGATAGAAAGAGAAATCCCATTTAAAGTTAGGGTAGACACTATAAAATACTTAGGAGTCTACCTGCCAAAACAAACTCAGGGATTATATGAACACAATTACACGACACTTTTTGCACAAATAAAGTCAGATTTAAGTAAGTGGAAAAACATCATTTCTTCATGGGTAGGCCAAGCTAATATAATAAAAATGAAAATTCTACCTAAATTAATTTGCTTATTTAGTGCCATAACAATTAAACTATCAGATAATTATTTTCCAGAGCTGGATAAATAATATCAAAATACATTTGGAAGAACAAAACGTCCAGAATATCAAAGGGACTAATGAAAAGAAATGCTTGGGAAGGTGGCCTAGCACTACCAGACCTCAAATTGTATTAAAGAGGAGCAATTAGCAAAACCACTTGGTATTGGCTAAGAAACAGAGGGGTAGACAAATGGAATAGACTTGGCACTCAAGACACAGTAGGCAAGGAATATAGCAACCTCCAAAGATCCCAGCTTCTGGGATAAGAACTCACTGTTCAACAAAAATTGCTGGGAAAACTGGTTAACAGTGTGGGAGAAATTAGGCATAGACCCATGCCTGGCACCATACACAAGAATAAAGTCTAAATGGGTACATGATTTAGGTATAAAGATTGATACCATGAATAAACTAGAAGACCATGGAATAGTGCATTTATCTGATTCATGAAGAAGGAAAGAATTTTTTACTAAAGAAGCAATAGAAAGCATTATGAAATACAAGATGGATAATTTTGATTACATTAAACTGAAAAGTATTTGCACAACCAAACCCAATGCAACCAAAATTCGGAGGATGTAAAAAAAAAATTCGGAAAAATTTTTTATGGCTAAGCTCGGGGATAAAGGACTCATTTCTAGAATATATAGAGAACTGACTCAAATGTATAACCATACAAGTCCATCGATAAATGGTCAAAGGATATGAACAGTCAATTTTCAGGGGAAGAAATTAAAGATATCTATAATCATATGAAAAAGTGCTCTAAATCACTACTGATTAGAGAGATGCAAATCAAAACAACTCTGAATTACCACATCACACATATAAGATTGGCAAACATGACAGAACAAGAAAATGATAAATGCTGGAGAGGATGTGGGAGAATTAGAACACTAACTCATTGTTGGTGGAGCTGTGAGCTAATCTAACCATTCCGGTGGAGCAGTTTGGAACTATGCCCAAAGGGCTACAAAAATGAGCATATTCTTTGACCCAGCAATGTCACTATTAGGATTGTATCCTCAATAGATCATAAAAATGGGAAAGGGACCTACATGTACAAAAATATTCATAGCAGCACTCTATGTAATTGCCAAACACTGGAAATTAAGGGCATATCCATCAATTGGGGAATGGCTGAAAAAATTATGGCATATGTATGTAATGGAGTACTATTGTGCCATAAGAAATCATGAACAAGAAGACTTCAGGGAGGCCTGGAAGGACTTATATGATCTGATGCTGAGTGAAAGGAGCAGAACCAGGAGAACTTTGTGCACAGCAACAACCACAGCGTGCAAGAGTTTTTTTCTGGTAGACTTGGAACTTCGTAGTAACCAAAGATCTTACTAAAAAAAAATCCTAATGGTGGTATTCTAAGGCAAAATGTCTTCCACACTCAGAGAAAGAAATATGGAAGTCATTCACAGAAAGTAGCAGATCATGTTTGTATGTGTGTGGGTTTTAATGTATTATGTTTTGATTTGTTATATGATTTCTTCCATTTATTTTAGTTCGACTACATAGCATGACTATTGTGAAAGTGTACTCAATAGGAAAGTATATGTAGAACCTATGCAAAACTGTATGCTTTCGTGTGGAAGGAGGGGGTAGTGGGGGAGGGATAAAATCTCAATTTTAAGGAAGTGATTGTAGAGCACTAAAGTAAATAATAAGAAAAATGATGTATATGAAAGTGAGATTACTTTGGTAGCTGTGTGGGGAATGGATTGGGGTGGGGAGAGATTTGAGGTATGGAGGCTATACAGAAGGTATAGTCCAGCCTTCAGGTGATGAATACCGCACTAGGGAAGGGCCGGTGTTGGAAGAGAGGAGAAGGTATACAGAAAATGTATTTCAAAAGTAGAATTGAAAGGACTCAGCAAAACATTGGGTATAGGGAATGGTAGAGTAAGGAATTGATGACACATTGGTTGTGAGCCTCGGCAACTGGAAGTTCATTAGTTCTCTCAGCTCTAGGGGGGGAAGTTAAGAGGGAAAACTTGAAGAAATAATATCATTCAACATTTTGTTCAATAAAATCCTCATATAAACTTCTTTATTCCTGTTGAGGGCACAACCACAATTCCAGTAACCCAAGGTATTCCTCATTCTCTCCCCACATATCCAATCAGCTATTATCTTCATAATATCACCCTAGCCAATCCTCATCTCTCTACCAACACAGTCACTACAAGTTCAAGTTCTCATGAATTTTCTATTGCAACAGTCTCATATTTGTTTTTAACCTCTGCTTCAAGTTTCTCCCTGCCTGCTCCAATCTAGCCTCCACTTAGTTGCTAACGTGATTTTCTAAAATACAGGTTTGATCATGTCATCTCCCAACTCAATAAATAGCAATGGTTCTCCATTATGCATAGAATCTCATATAAACTCCATTATATGGCATTAAAAGTTGGACATTATTCTTGACCACAGAATCTACAAGTCAACTATGTTGGTTTATTTTTACTATTCCACAAATATGATGCTCCATCTTCACTCTCTATACCTTTCTCTATATAAGAAATCTTAAAACTTTTCTATTTCTTTGAATCTTTGATTTTATTTTCAAAATTCAACTTAAATGTACCTTGTACATATAGGCTTCCCAGATTTCCCTCTCATTCCCACTAGATATTAATTTTTACTCTCTATTAAAACTAACTTCTCATTTTGCACATCTTCTATATATGCTGATATATGTATCTGTAGTCTCACCAATTAGTACATAAACACCAGGAAGTCAAGAATACTTTTGCTTTTATTTATACCTGTAAAGCTTAACAAATCACCTGACACTTAGTAAGTACTCAATGAATGTTCTGACATTGGTTGATTGAGAGATTTATATCATTTATAGAACATTGTGCATATGCATCCTGAATAAGATGCTTTAAATACCTATTCTATAACTGTATTTCCCTTGTAGGAAAAAACTTTTTTCCTCCATTCTCCATCCTACCTTTAATACTAAGAAAAGTTACTATTTTCTTTTTATATCAGCAACTAATTTTACATAGGGGACCCAACGATTCTGTTTTTGCTTATTATTCAATGCCTGATATCAAGGACATTTCTGACCTTATCAAAACAAAATACCCTACTCAGACTATCTCACCTTTATTTTCACAATTGTTCAATTTCAGTAGGTCTAGGTAGAGAATCTATTTTTTTTTTTGATACATTGCTGTGGGTAAAATGGTCTGGGAATGCTGACAAGATCAAAATCACATTCCCCCTCTCCCCTACCCCTTCATTAGAAAAAGACCATCTCTCATAATATTCATTCTTTTATTGATTTTTCACCAACCAAGGTTGGGCTCTGCCTGTTGGGAACATCCACTTTTCCTAAGATATTTAAGGCATTCAGTATCTCCACTAGGGTTCTTTGGTTACTGAGAGAAGCACTGACCTCAATTTATTGATTATTTGCTAGCTTAATTAATAAATTGATTATTAATTACCCAGAAACTCTTCCTTTCAGAGTTTCCATTTGTCAAAGTTCATACTTCAAATTTCTTTGAGAATAATTTTCTCTTGGGATATTTTTCTTAATAATTTTAATTTGAATAACAAGTAGGATGCATATAGCACTTTGAGGTTTGCAAATCACTTTATGTACATATTTTTCTCCTCACAACAGACTCAATAGAAGTACATCCTGTTATAATTCTTATTTTACAGATGAAAAAGCTGAACCACAGTGATCAAATTACTTGTCCAAGATTATAAAGCTAGCAAGAATTTGAGTCTGCATTTAAGCTCAGCACTTTTTGAGCTTAAGTTCCTCACTCAATTCACTACACCACCTAACTTCCTCTTTTCTCTATGTAAATAAAATATAAAATTATCTTTCCTTTATCTTGTTCATGGTTTTTACTCTGTGTACTTCCCTTTCTTTGGGGAAAATATCTCCAGTTCAATAAAAATTAGATTTGTTCTTCAAGAATCTGAGGTGAAGGTAGACATAAAGCACTAAGGAGTCTTGTTAACCTGGGGGGGAATAACAAGTAGTCCTAGAAAAGTGAAACCAGGGCAAAGCATGAGGTCACATTAACTAAAAAAAACAAACAGGTATGCATTGAAAAAATCAGCCCCACACCTATTAGGTACTGTGTTGGACACTGAAAGAGTGGAACAAGAATATTATTTGGTCCTTAAAAGTTATGCAAATTAATATTATTGTGTCACTTTCATAAACATGAGGAAACTGATTCCTAGAAGGGTTAAATGACTTTTTGAAATTCATGTGGATTATTAGTGACAAAGTAAATATATCTGATCTCTCAATTACAATCCTTTTGTTCCACAGAACTATTTTAATGAAAGTTAGTATAGTGTCTTAATTAGTTAAAGATTTGGAGTATTATAAACAGAACCAAGTTTAGTGCTGTGGAAGTCTTGACCATCAGTGTTCAAAATCTGTAAGTAGTCCAATGGATCAAACTACATTCTTATTTCTTCTATTGTAGTAAATCCCTCTGGGACACATTCCAATCATGTCTTATCATAAGCTAGTCTTCCAGAGTGATCACTAGTGTTTTGGTGATTAGTCTTTTTTTTTTCTTTTACTGTGTGAACTGACATATTTTCCTTAGAGAAAAAAATATATTATTGTAACTACTCAATGTAGAGCTTAAGAAGGGTTTTCTTCCCCTGATGCATTTTCATGTTAATAGATGACAAATCATTCATGCTCTGCAAAAATATACTTTAAAATATTTTCCAGCATACAAGTAAATTAGTCTATCCACATAGTGAATAGTTGTGAATATAATGCAAATAGATACTAAGCTTAAAGTTTTGTCCCCTATTATGCCTGAGGATGATAAGAATTAAGAAAATTTTAAAGAACTGATATTCTTTCTCCCTCATTTTACAGAGTGTGGGACCTCAGGAGATAAAGTATATTAGAAAAGATCATGTAACTAGTAATTTTCAGAGTGAAGGTTCAAACGCAAGCCTAATAATAGCAAATTATTACTTTTTCTACTACAGTTTAGCTGCTCTCACTTTCTTTTTACATTGATAGTGTTTATGCATCTGCACTAAAAGCAAGTCTATGAGACCTTGGGTAAGCTATTGTACTCAAATTCTCTGACCCTCAGTTTCCTCAGCTGTAAAACTAGGAGGTTGATCAAAGAACCTGTAAGGACCTTTCAGGCTTAAAATCTAAGATGTTATGATCTAAATTGTCAAACTCCTGGAAGCCCTCATTTTTGAACAGTACGTACCACTGCTTCTGTTCCTGTCTACTGACTTTGGGCTCTTCCAGAGTTGTGTGCAAGCAATACAATTTGAAGTCCTTTGAAGATGGTGACATCCAGTTGTTTTCATTTTCTGAAGAAAGGAGCTGGAACAACCTGACATATTAAGTATCGAACATCACTATTACGACTTTTAAAAAAATCACAGAATTGCTAGCTATAGAACAGCTGCTGAGAATACTAATATATTTTACTGTTATGGAAACAAAGTGCTCTGACAAAAGGACTGAGCCTCAGACAGTTACGATTCATCAATGATTCTGAACTGATTGAACTAACTTGACTTATCCCCTGTGTTTATCAAGTACAGCCCCCTTTTCTTCCCCAATAAAGTATGAGGCAGTTATCTGCTCTTAGACTGGTTCCTGCAGGAATGTTCGCTCTCCCCTAAATGATGTCCTAAGAATCATGTTTTTATCACTATTTTGCTATCTTTATCTAGCTTGTTGTATTGACTGTGTCAATTTTTGCAGATACGTTAAGGAAGCTGCCATTTGAAATACATTTAAAGTATATATGCAAGGTACATAATACCAGTTGAACAGCTTCCTAGCCCTATGGAATCCATGCCATGAAATCTTTAGACTTATAAAACTTCTTAGGAATTCCCTCTTCATTTAACTGAAAGATTGTATTTTCAATTTCTTAGATATTTATAGGTTTGGAGGGTGTCACATTTGACCTGTTATTTAAAAGTAAGGACCAGATAATGTTGCTTTAAACAAATATCTTCTAAGTGAAGGATTATAAGTGTTTCCTTATGAGCCCAGATTCTAAGCAGCTTTAGTAGTATAGATAACAGAAAGAAACAGAAGACAATATGGTATAGTGGGAAGAATAATGATTTTGGAGTCAGAACACCCCGACTTCCTTATGATTTCAAACCACAAAGTCTCTTGAGATATCAACTTATTTACTGTTAAAATGAGGGGAAGGGATGAGATGATCCCTTAAATCCCTTCCAAGTTGTAATCTGTGATTCTATGGGTTTTGTATTGCTTTTAGGGAAAGTACATCATTTTCAGTAATCCTACTACCTGATTACTTATAAAGGCCAAATAAAATATTTCCATGAGATAGCTCTTTTTTCTTAGAATTTAAACTAGATTCTTACCTTAATAGAAATAATATGGTCACTAATTATAGCTTAAAGCCCTGTTATCTACCCCATGTAGCTTTCACTAGATTCAATCAGTTAATATAAAAGCTATCTTTAGGAAATTTTTGAGAAGGAAAAGTAGAACTTCAGGGAAGCTCCAAAAGATTTTCTTTTTCCACCCTCTCTTTACCTCCTTATAACTAATCTCTAATTTGCCTCCTTTTGTAATTTCTTCCTTCACTGTGTTTTATATTGTCCCTTTATACTGATTTTACTATTACTACTTACTATCTACACGTAACATCTATCATCAGTACTCAAAATTGTGCATTGCTTAGATGCACTTTTGGAGTACAAAGTGAGAAGCCTTTTGATGCTGGAATTTACATAGGTTTACAAATGGCAGAGAATATTTGTATGGTACATAACTGGAAAGAGAAATCCTTTCAACATCTTCCTTATGGTATTTACAGAGGGAAGATTACCTCTTTACAAAAATACAAAAAACTCCTTTTTTTTATCCCCATAACATGGAGAAAGGGAAAGGCTAAGGTCATTCCCTATGCTTGGTTTCATAGTATGTGCTGTTGTTTGAGCATGATATTTCATTATGTAGGACTGACCAAATTCACTAGTGAGATCATCCTTACATACTACTTCTGTGAAAGAAAGGACTCCAACATACTGCTTTCTAGAAAAGGAACTTTTGAAAGCTCAACAATCACTTTAATCAAGAACAGATATCATTCATTTAGTTCAGGAGGAAAAATACTCTGAACTTTAGAGAAAATACAGAGAAATAAAGATCAACAGACAGGACTTCCAACTGTCTAACCATAAGCGATATATACATAGCTACCAGAGAGAGAAGCATCAACATCTGGGTTTTCAAAATCACGGGGCTCCTTAACAGCTGCCCAGAGTCTCATCTGGCCAAACAAATACTTCCAATGAGTAAGCCCCAAAGTAAAATTCCACCTCAGAGTATTTATACACTCTTCAGTGCCAGAAGATATCACAGCCCTTTAGAACCAGTCCACTAGAAATTAACAAAAGGTGTAGGTCTCCCCTAATCAAACTTCCCTTAATGGACAATTTCATCAATGGGTGAGGAAAATCTTTAACTCTTTAATTAACATTACACCTTCCTACTCCCTTACTCTAAGGAATGGCGAAATTACATTTAGGTATTAGCACAATACAAATTAGTTCTTTGTGAATGAAACACTTGATAAACCTTTTAGAGAGACACAAATCTATGTTATCAAGTGTAATCCTAACATTATCATTATCATCATCATTATTCATTCATTATCATTATTATTTCAAAACTATTTTCTTCAATGAATTTCAGATAAAAGTGGCCTTGAGAGAATTTTTCATCCAATTAGTATTATTTTATATTTAATATTCTAGAGACTGTTACACAGGTGGATAAAAGGATTTACTTTTATGGATAAAAAAGAAAACATACTTTCATCTTCAATAGCTTCATTGAAAGTATATTACATTTATTAGTGTTGCAGTTTTTATTGTTACATGGAAGTAACTATTTTTATTTGCCTATTTACTTGCCCAAGGTTATCAACTGAATATTTTTTTTTCTTTCTTGTTAGTCATGCCACTTACTTTATTTTGCTCACCTCAACTAACTTGTGCTAACTTCTATGCTTCAGTCAAATACTTTTGTCAAGTGCATGTATTTCCTGTTGGGATCGAAAAAGCAGCCACTTATAGGGAAATGAAGGGGAGGTTGCACTGAATGTTATTCTTGAATGAGCTGTCAAAAGGTATATGGTGGTGGAAACTGTGAAAGCTTCTCTCATGTGAGTGACACTGAGGAAAAGGGCATATCTTTGTCCACTATGAAGAGAAGGAAAAGCAGAATTTAATTAAACCACAAAGAATAGCAACTTCTGTGTAATCAATTAATGTGTTTGTTGAGGAAAATTGAAGTATTAATTATAATTAAGGAATTACATACTTTTTATTATACTATTTATAATTGAGGAAAATCATATACTTTTTAAAGTATATAAGAAACTGATATTTAAAAGCTGAATAAGAATCTTAGAATCATAAAGTAACTCAGATACCTAAGGAACATACCCAAACATTTTGTTTGATGACTCACCCCTTTTGATAAAAGTACATTCCCCTGTTAAGATTATCTCCTTGTACAGCATTTCCAATATTGTATTCACTCAGTGAAATGTTCCCTCCCTTTTCTAATGCAATGAGAATTCTGCATTCTGATGTGTTTCAAAAAAAAACTTACTGCTTTCATTGTTCTTGAAAAGTTTAGTCATTTTAACGTAAGTACTCTGAAAAAAATAGAATGATTATACTTTGTCACTGCAAACACCCAAAAGTAACTATTTGAAGGGAAGGAGTACAATGGGTTTAGTTGCTTTCAGTCATTTCTTCATGATCTCATTCATTGTTTTTCTTTTCTTTCCTCCCAGGTGATAGAGATACTGGAGTCATTTTCCATTTCCTTCTCCAGCTAATTGTACAGACGAAGAAACTAAGGTAAACAAAGTTATCTTCTCCAGGGTCACATAGTAATAAGTGTCTGAGGCTTTTTGAACTCAGATTTGAACTCAGTAAAATCCTTTCAGAGTGTCAGGCGTGGCACTCTATGTGCTGTGCTACCTAGATATCAATAGATTTAGTAATAGAAGTAATGTGAAAGAGAAGACACCAATGTAATGGAAAGAATTTGGATGCAAAGTAGAAGGATTTAGCATTCAATATCACCTTTATAATCTGTTAGAGAAAGAGTTGGACTAGATGAAGCATACTTATATTTTTGAAATCTAAAATCTTATGACTAGTTGTGTGACAATAGCCAAATTCCTTCATATCATCTCTGTACTGAAAATGATATATGACATTTCATGACCCTCTAAGTCCCCCAAAAGGAATAAGGTTGTTTTAACTAAATTTCTCCTTGTGAATTATGCATGGCCTGAGTCCATAATATCTATTCTATTTATTTCCATTTACTGTTGCGTGAAGCAATACTTAAACTGTAATTCTAAGATTTTACATTTATAGAAATTGTATGCCACCGAACACACACACACACACACACACACACACACACACACACACACACCTCTACTGAGACACAGTGAAAATAAGCTTGGAAATTGGTCATTACACAGAGAGGCAGATTAGTGAACTTGGAAGTCGGAAAACCTAACTTTAAACTTTATTTTCACCTCTTGGTGGTGTATGAAATTGAGAGACATCTTATCTTTTTGTTGCTACATTTCCTAATATAATAAAGGGGAGAAAACATTGTCATCATATAACTAACAGGGCTGTTGCAAAGATCGTGTATTTGTGCCAGTAAAGTATATTTATGGAGTGAATAGACAGTTATGAAACCGTATTTTTGGAGAAATTTAGGAGAAATGGTGAAATCAATAGATGGTTACTTTAGGTATTTACCCATATGCAAATTAGCTAACTCTTCCTGGAAATTATGTAATTGTTCTTACATCACTGCCCAAAAAAGAGTATTTGTTGAAAAAATACAAGTTCATGTTTGTTTCAGTGCAATATTTTTAAATGAAAAATGATTTATGTGACCGTATGGCCAGAACATAGCCTGATAGGAATTGAAATCTTCTGTAGTTAGCCTTCATTTGGCCACTTCTTTTTACGAAATGTGGTGGATTAGATGCTGTGGTAACTACTTCTAGGTCAATTCCCAAGGAGCTGTTTGGATATTAAATTGCTTAGTCAAGCCTAACAGGCTGGTGACTGAAAGAATTTTCCTAGCCAAGGCTTCTGGTGCTTAGACGACAAGGCAAAGGGTCATGCAGTCATAGATTTAAAGCCAGAAGAGACTTCAAAGGTTGTCTAACCCCTTATAGTTAAAGAAATTGAGCAACAGAGATTTTCCCAAAGTAGAAAAAGTTAGAAAATAGCAGATCCTAAGATCGAGAATCCTATTGATAGCTACCCTCTCCATTCAAAATCTCCAAAGTTTGCCAGTCATTATTATCTTTGTGATTGTACCTAATTTGGATAGACCTGGCCATCATCTATCCATTTATACTATATTTTATTACTTATATTACAGATTACTGTGAGGAAAGTTCTTTGTTATGTTGCTTAATAGAGTTTATGTGTTATGTAATATAGGAACCAACTCAGGATAGGATCCTTGAACATTAGGAATTCATCTCCAGGTTAAAACCAAGGCTATCACTCAGATACTTTCCTCTGAAATCAGTCTCAGGAACTAAACCCCTTCCCTCTATGGCAAAAATCTTTCACACAGGTTCCTTGTCTCTCTCTGTTATCATTGCCCCTCTATCAACCTTACTATCTCACTGATAGTCAATTTATCCCTGTCTACACTAGACAGAGACACATCTCTCCTGCTTAAAGTTCAATCTTTGAAAATGCTCCCTTGATCTGTCTGTCCTTCCTGGCAGAATATCCCATTTCTTTCCCTTTATTTGTGGCTTAACTTCTTGAGAAACTTATCTATAATGGGACTTTCCACTTCTTTCCTTCTCTCTTCGTAACTCTACAACCTCATCATTCAACTGAAACTGCTCTCTCCAAAGTTACTAATTTTATGTTTTAACTGCCACTTTTGATGACGTTTTTCTCAATGTTCTTCCATCTTGATCTCTCTAAACATTTGAGTTTGTCAATCAACATTTTCTTCTAGATAATCACTTCTCTCTTGGTTTTTAGGACACTACTATCGTCTGGTTTTCCTCTTGCATATGTTCTTTCTCCTCTATCTCCTTTCCTGGATCTTCATCCACATCATGTTCAATAACTAGAGTTCCTCAAAGTTCTGTCCTGAGCCACCTTCATTTCTCCTTCTACACTATTTCACTTGGTTGTCTCACTAGCACCTATTTGTTCAATTATTAAATGACTTTCAAGGTGTTATTTTCTTCAGCATTTTTTGGGGTCCCCTTTAGCAAGGTATTGACCTGTTTTTCATGCTTTTCTTGCATCTCTCTCATTTCTCTTCCCAGTTTTTCCTTCATCTGAATAACTTGATTTTCAAAATCCTTTTTGAGCTCTTCCATGGCCTGAACCCATTGGATATCTAATTTGGATCTTTGGGATACAGAAGCCTTGGTTTCTATGTCTTTCCCTGATGGTAAACTTAGTTCTTCCTCATCAGAAATGAAAAGAGGAAACATCTGTTCCCCAAGAAAGTAACCTTCTATGGTCTTATTTTTTCCCTTTTCTGGGCATTTTCCCAGCCAGTTACTTGACTTCTGAGATTTCTCTCCACCCCCGCCTAGATCCTCCCAGCTAGTGCTTGGGGTCTGAGATTCAAATGCTGATCCCCAGCCTCAGGGTTTTCAGTGGTGGGTGGGGCTGCTATTCAGGGTAAGATTAAATTCAGGTTCTCAGGTGGGGGCAGGGCAACCTCCCAGGCTCAGTTCCCTCAGGGCATTTATGGGGAGACCTTCAGTAATGGATCTGAGGTCCTGTCCACTCTGGGAGCTCCTGGCCGCTGCTTCCCCACCATTTCCTCCTGCAGGAACCTGAGTTATGGAGACACCCCGCTCCCTTCTCGGCCAGCCCAGAAGTCTCTCTCACTGACTTGTGTGCCTGTGGGTGGAGGGACCTTTGGGGACACTGGAGGTTCCATCCCTGAAGCCTGCTCGGATCTGCTCCTCTTGGGGCCACATGGGCAGGGCTGGGCTCCACTGTCCGGTGCATGGTGGACCTTTGGGGTTGGTTTTTCAGGGTTTTCTGGAATGGAAATCTCCTCCACTGCACTGCTGTGCAGCCTCCACTGCTCCAGAATTTGTGGGGAGTTCTTTTTACAGGAAATTTATAGGCTGTGGATTCAGAGCTAGCATATGTGATTCTTTCTACTCCGCCATCTTCGCTCCTCCTATTAAATAGCTTTCAGATCCACCTGCCAAGTCCTAGTTTCTTTTCCAGTCTCCAGTCTCACATCTCCAACTACCTTTTAGACCCTTCAAACTGGAAATCCCATAGATACTTTAAGCTCAACAAAATTGAATTCATTTTCTCTCCAACTCTTTTTTTAAATTTCCTCTTGCTGTTAAGTGTACCCAATGCCCCAGATTCATAATTTAGGTATTATTCTGCATTACTAACTCTTTATACTCAATCAGTGGTCAAGTTCTATCATTTTCACTTTTACAACATCTTTTGTGTATATCTCCTTCTCTTATATAATACTGTGATACTGGTGCAGTCTTTCGTCACTGGGGCTGTAATAAGGTATAAGTGCACAGTGGATACAAAAGGTTTTCAGGAAATCAATTGCTTTCATAACCTGTTAGTTGGTCTTGCTACTTCAAGTCTCTCTTTACTACCCCTGATGTCTCCTTTCTGCTTTAAGTTTCTCCTATTCTCATCACCAGAAGCAGCCATTGTGCGTAGTCAATAGAATTGTGGGGAAAAAAACAAAAACTTGAGTTCTATTCCATCATTTACTAGCTGTGTGAACCTGGGCAAAAAATTTAAACTCTTTTTTGCATCAGCTTCCTTACCTACAAAATAAGGATAGTACTAGCTCCTACTTTAAAGGGTTGTTGTAAGGATCAGATGAAATATTATTTATAAATGTACTAACAATATTGTCTGGAAGATGGCAAATATAAAAAATGTATTATTCCCATCTCTTATTCTTCCCCCTTCTCCACTCCAATCCATCCTCCACTAAGCTGTCATATTGATCCAAAAATGCAGGTCTGTCCATATCACCTTCCCCCATTTAATTAACACCATTGTCTCACTGTTAACTGTAGAATCAAGGAAAAACTTCTTTTGACTTTTAAAGTCCTTTATCACCTAGCTTTTTCTAACTTCTAGTCATTTTATATCTTATCATACTCCTCATATCCTCAGAAATCTAGTGATACTGACTTTCTTGCAATTTCTAATGCCTGTCCCTCCATTTCTGAACCCCAAGATGTTTCATTGGCTATCCCTCATCCCTAAAAGACACTACCCTTTTCAGCTCTATCTCAATTTCCTTACCTTCTTTCAAGTCTCAGGTAAAGTCCCACCTTTTATAGGAAGACTTCTTTGGTCCTCATTAGTACCTTCTTATCAACATTGCTACTTACCCCCACAATATTCTTTGCATATCTATTGGTACCTAGCTTTTGTTGTTTGGTTTATTGTTGTTCTGTGTATATGATATTTCTTTCATTACACTGTGGCCTTTTTGAAGGGAGAGACTGAATTACATTGTGTGTTTGCTTTGTTTTGTTTGTTTTTTCATTGTATGTCCAGTACATCACACATAGTAGACATTTAATAAATACCAGTTTAGTTACTGACTGACCTAATTGAAGATTACAGGCTCCAATTCCACCCTACTTATTGCCAGAGTATCACTTTGAAATGACTACTAACAGACCCATCTAATAGCTGACATTATGCTCTGCCATGCATTTGTAATGAGACTGGCCAATGAGGACAGGGGATGCAATCCCAAAGTGGATTTTGAGCATGTGCAGTCATTGTAGGAATGATTCTAGCATGCTAACTGGAGGATGAAGAACAGTACATTGATTGGCTATGGAGCTGGAGTGGAGGTGAATTCAAAATGTATTTGTCAGCTAAGGCTTGCTTGTACTCATCGCTACTTGACTAGCTGCTGTTTTGATAAATTAAATTGAAGTAAGGCAAAAATCCTTGAGGCCCTTGCTACCTAAGATCAACATTTCAGATTATTGTTCTGTAGGTATAACACACTCAATATGGATCAAAATAGAACTAAATATCTTCCCCTTCAGATCCATATTCCCTTATTTCTCTCAAGAATCTCAATATTTTTCTGACCATTAAAGGTCAATGGGCTGATGTTATCTCTGACTCTTCACTCTCCCTTTTCCAACTATATCTAGCCATTTAAAAAACTGTTGAGTATACCTTCACATCATCTTAAAAATCTATCCTTTTCTTTCTCCTCATGAGCCCAGTTCAAATATTTATTTTTCACCTTTTTGTACTTGTTAAAAACTTCTTTCTGGGAATATTTCAATAATAGCTCTTTCCTCTATCCCATCATCCAAATGTTTGCCAAAGCTACAGTTTCAAAAAAATAGATCTCAACATACTTCTTTTTTGGCCAAAACATCTCCATGATGCTCTATTGTTTCTAGAATCAAATATGAATCCCTCTCTTTGGCATTTAGTCTTTAAAAACACAGCTCAAGAATATCTTTCAAGACTCATGATGCATTATTTCCTTTCATATATTCCATGTTTTCACCAAAGTGTCCTAGTTGATAATTTTTCACAAACAACATTTCTTTACTTTTGTTTTTGCTTAAGATCAATTTATTCTGTGAATATGTTCCTTTCTCCTTTCTGTTCTCAAAATCTAGCACCCTTCAAAGCTCAGTTCAGGCTCATAGCTCCTAATAAGGACTTTCCCAGTTCTTCCAGAAGCTAATACCTCGTTAGCAATCAAAATCACCTTATACTGACTTTGATATATTTTATGGTTTTTTACATATTTACATGTCATTTTCTGTGATGGAATTAAAGTTCTTTGAGAGAAAACAATTTGTTTTATTAGTAACACCAGTATATTTTGAAGTGCCTGGCCTACTCTAGGTGCTCAAAAATTGCTTAAAATTGCATTTTTTTCAGGAATGGATGACTGTTGCATATAAATGTAATAGAGGAACCTATCTTTCAAAAAATAACCCTTACAAAGTAATGGTTTCAGAGAAAACTGGTAAGACTCAGATAAACTAATGTAAAGCAAAATGAATAGCTTAAAAATATAAAATAATAGCAGTATAAAGATAAATAACTTTAAAAGATCAAAAAAACTCTGATCAACAACCTTGATGACAGATAAGTAACTGATGAAGAAGAATCAAATGAGTTAGAATACCCTAGAGTTAGACAGTACTTTAAATCATGAAGACTAATTTATCTTTTAATATTTTATCATTGGAAATTTAAATTCAGGTAGTACACTGGATAAAGCAGTGGGCCAGGAGTCAGGAAGATATGAGCTTACATCTAGCTTTAGATACTTACTAGCTGTGTAAACCTGGGCAGAACACTTGAGCCTGTTTGTCTCAGTTTTGTCATCTGTAAAAGGAGCTGGCAAAGATAATGGAAAGTCATTCAAGTTTCCTTGCCAAAGAAAATCTCATGAAGAGGTGGACACAACTGAACAACAAAAATTTAAATTCTAGGTGACAGAAATATGGAACACAGAAAGGAAATTTAGAGTTAAGAGGATGCCTAGTAAAGGACAAAATACTGTAAAGGACCAAAGTGATGTTGTACAGAGCAAATGAGAGAGTATAGACAAACTTCTATTTGACAGTATGATTTGGGACTGACTCTGGTTAGAAAATTAAAAACAACTTTTACTACTGTTGGCATGGATTGTCTAACACTGGACTAGTTAAGTGAATTAGTCCAAATAAGCACTTATTTTACATATTATGAATATTTGCAATTTCTTTAATATCAGTATTCTCAAGGATATCAAAATAGATGCCTATGGTGTCTGATTGTTAGGATACATGAAGGAACATTCTTTTTATTTTCCTCCAATAAGGAAGATTTTTCTTTACCCTATTGCTGAACTGACTTCATACTTGAAACAATTGGAGTAGGTAAACCTGAATGGGTTATGGAAAAATAAATATTAAATAAATCTTGAGAATTATCTGATATGGGCCCATTACATATTTCCTTTGCATTCTATGTACTTAGTAATTATTAAATTGAGAATAAGTTTAAATTTCTTTGAGAGGATTAGCCTTGATAAGACAGTAAATATTAGTAGAGATGGTAGATGGCTTATGTATTTGAAGTGCTACAATGGGGAAAACAGTTAACTTATTTTTGTTGGACTACACAGGAATGAAATAGGTTGTAAGGATAAACTTTTAACAGTTAGAGCTACCCAACAGTAAAAGAGCTTAGTGATTTTGAAATAGGTTTCTTTTCATTAAAAGTCTTAAGCGGGGACTGATGACCATTTATCAGAAATGAGTACATGGATTAAATGCATTCCTTAATTATTATATGTAAGGAATGTGCTCACTCCTAGGAATAAAAATAGCAAAATAAGGCAGCTTTTGCTTTCAAAGAGTTTATGTAACAGGGCAGGAAGACTCAGTTGAAGGGAGAAGCACAGCGGTTCTTCATGTGTTGTGACATGAAATATGACAAAGCCTAGTGATTATGAGCATTTGGATTCCACTTATATGATAAGGTCCAGGGGTCTAGATGGTCCAATGATTGGAAAAGTGGTAAAAGGAAGAGTTTCTGGACTGTACAGCTGCAGAGCCCATGGTAAGTCTGGTGTAAGTTATATCATGATACCTGTTAACCTTTGAATTGGATTAGAAAAATAGTCTCAGAAGATCCTTTCAGCTCTGATATTCTGTGGATTGAGTTGAATTGAATTGAGTTTTCTAAGCCTGTATAAGTCCAGGCTTATGTCCATATTTCTTATTAATATGAGGTCAAGCCTCCATATCTTATCTCTATTTCCATTTTGCTAATTTTCATATTTTTATTTACATTTTGATTTAGACATCAATTTCTATTTCCACAAAATTATTATAAAATTTCAATTGTCTTTATACACTTTAAATTTTCTTTCAAGATGTTATTATCTTGACTAAAAGGTTGTATGATACCTTATATGTGTATTCAATGTTCAACAATTATTTCAATTATATTTTTCTAACAAAAATGTTTTTAATAACTTTTCTCAGAAGTGTAGAACATAGTTTTATTTCTGGGTCACTTTACTACATATTACTTCAAAGCTGATTTCAATCCATTAATAATCAATTCTTAGATTAAAACATTCAATGAGTTCATAATTCACCTGACTGACTCTAATACTGTGGAGGATATATCTCTCCATCCTAACTGGATGAAAGATACTGGAGGAAACAGTTTGGCTGGAAAACAGGGGACACTGATGTAAATCTAATTTCAAAAAATAAAAGTATGGAAAGGAAAGTAGAAGTTTTTGTAGAGGGCACCAAATTCTACACTAAAGACAGCATTTTTTTTTTCACATGGAATAATTAGAAGACACAGAAAAGGGAAATCACGTACAGTAACATGCAATTTAGGAAGAGTTTCATATGATAATCTGTCATAGGTGATAGTTTAATAAAATATATGTATATAAACATGTAAATATATGTATATAGATAGATATAGATGTTGACATCTAGCTAGAATTATAGGCATGAAACATAATATTTATATATGACATATGCTTCTATATATGATGTAATTTACATACACAGGTATACATGTACATACATATATATTCATACCTGTGCATAATATATACATATTTTGTGTACATATACATATATGTGATAGAAAGTAGAGAGAGACCAACACTGAGAGTCAGACAATTGCAAGACAGAATTGATTTTGACTGGATTTACATACTCTTTGAGTGGATGGATGTGGAATAGGCAAGAGAACAGTCATAAGTGATTTTGAGTGGTTGCATCTGAATGACTGGGAGGATAGTGGTGGCAGCCATAGAAATCTGGACATGGAAAGGAGAAGAAGATTTGGAAGAAAAGGAGGATGGAAGCAACAGTAGGGTATATGAGGATCAGGAAGAAGGAACTCTGCAGAACGGTGTGGCAGGTTAAATAGCAATAGCATCCTTTTATTGGGGAATATTAAAAAAAAATAGGACCAGCAGAAAGAGAAAGCAAGGATGTTGATCTTGCCTGGCATCCAATTTATTCTAAGCTCTCATTCAGTTCTCCAGTTCTTCATTATTCATTAAGTGACCTTCCCATCTAAAGTACTGCTTCTGCTCAACCTCAGACAGAGATAACCCAGGATCTTGAATCTAAGAGCCTATGATCATCTACCCTGTTTCAGGAACTCTTAGGAAGAATTGAAGGAAACTATCTATGTAGAAAAGGATATGATTTTACCAAAAGAAATTACATCAAATTAGATTTATGATCAACTTTGCCAATGCATGAGAACTTTCTGAAACATTTTATATACTTTTGTTTCTCCCTTCAGAACAGGAATCTCAAAATAGAAACTATTTTGATATTTTATTGGCATTCCAAGTGCTTTGCACATAGTAATCATACTCTCTCTGTGCACCTAGAAAAGCTGTTTCATCTTTAAAGATAAAGAAATGGAGGCCCAAACAAGTTAAGAATTACCCAAGTGCATATAGTCAGCAAGTAGCAAAGCAGAGTTTTAGATGCAGGCAGCATGATTCCAAATCCAGTGCTCTTTTCACAATATTGTATTTCCTCCATCACATTACCCAAGTTTGTTTCATTGTATTAGACAATCTTTCAAAGGGGCAAGGTTCACAATCATCAGAAGTAGAGAGCAATACTTAGTAGGAAACAGCTTGAAGCAGTAGATCACAATGCCTGAAAGAATCAGCAATAAATAATATTAGGTGAGTAGAAGTGCTATGCATTGCCATGTGGGAAATGTACAAGAGAGGCTACCATATACATACATACATACATATATAGGATATGTACATATCCTATAAAGGCATACCTTTTCCACAAACCTAAATCCATTTGTGGAAGAGTATGAGCTTTATGAAGGAAGTAATACATTTACTTTATTTACATTCTGCACAGTTAAATACTTTGTCATAAACTGAGTGCATCACCTGGCTGAGTTATGAGTTGGGAAGGTTTTGTTATCCCACAAAATGTCTTGAATCTGAGGTCACTAACTGGGATCTCAAAATGAAAAGAGTTATAAAGTATATACACATTTCTCATTGGAAATATGCACTTTCCATATTTATTTACATGTAATAACTATTATAAATGTGTTTATACATATATGTATGTATGTAATTGAATGTACATACAACTAATTCAATACAGAAGCCAGGTTATTCTTTTAAAAGTCAATCTGAAAGGCAAAGACACTAGGATGCACAATAGAATTGTCAGAAATTACACAAAATTTTTTTCTAATGAGTTTTGAAAAAAAGAATCTACTACTGGTCCAACTGCCTTAGTGCCTCCAGCCAGAAAAGAGAATAGAGGAGTTACACTAATTATAACATTGTCTTTTATGGACAAACATACCACTGAAAATTTAACTTTCCATTATATTTCCCATTACTTTTTATGCTAACAAATAAAGTTGTAAGAAAGCAAAATAACAAATAGTTGCTAATCCCAGAAACATACAAATCATTTCATAGTTAAGTATTTGTCTGGCAACGTTAAATCATGCGGATGATTTTATTTTTCAGCTATGTAGGATGAACTTGCTCTTAGTATCAAATGTAGATCAGATCCAGATAGAAAAGTGCAGTTTTTCATCTTTCTCATGGTTTTCCTCTAGATTACAAAGAGAGAATAAGAATTTATTTTTACTGAGCTAAAGAACGTAAGAGATAAAAGAAGTCTTAAAGATACAAACTCATTTTAAAATGAGAAAACGAGACCTGAAAGGTAAAGAAACTCAAATGGATTTTACTTTCATAAGCCCTCATCAGGAGCCAGCTATATGTAAAATACTATGCTATGTCCTGGAGATACAGATACAAAAAAAAAAAAAAAAAGTAGGCCCTGCCAGCAAGAAATTTACATTTTACTAAAGGGAATGTAACCAAAATCACACTAGCTAATGAAATAACAAAGATAAGTATGTTTACTCCTACCCTATTTTTCAAAGCTTTTTTTTTTCCCTTAGGAAAGCACATTGATACTATCAAAGTCCAGAGTACAGGTTGGGATGGCAAGAATGAAGGGACACGGTCATAATGCTCCTTGCTGCCTCTGATGAGAAAAAGCCATAGTAGGCATGAAGCTCCGCAGACTTGGATAGAAATCATATAGTGTGGATATTCTCCCAATGGCATTCATTCATTCATTCATTCAGTCTGTCAGTCAGTCAGTCAGTCAAGTCAGTTAAAGAGGCATTTATGAAACATGTTCCAGACATAGTATTAAGCACTGGGAATACAAATACAAGTTGAAACGGAAGTATTTCCTACCCTCAAGGTGTATATATTATAATGAGGGAAGACAAAACATTCAAAGAAAAAGAAGAGGGAAAGGGTGGACAAAAGTAGCGGGAGGGGGCTATTAGAGAAAATCCTGTGTATAGCCTGGAGTGGGATGTACAATAACTAGTCTGATCACTCTCCTCAAATGCAAATTACAGGAGGAGTCATCTACTCATAGGGAGAAGGCCTTAGCAGCCTAGAGTACTTCCAGTGTGAAAATCCTTAAACTGGAGTGAGACTTTGAGTATCACTCCTAATTCCTTAGTTTCCTAGCTATTTGCTTAAAAGCATTAGAATAATTCCTGAGGGCTCAGAATGTTTTCAGGAAATTCACCATACTTGTATTACCACTGTGATGATACCTCCTTCACTCAAGCTTTGGGGAATAAAAACAGAATATATTCTGTGCACACAGCAATTCTATCAATCTGCCCTGCAGCAAAAGATATCATTTATCTATCTACTTATGCTCTACTGACCAAAAGCTAAAATACTATAAGCACCCTGAAGGCATTTGTTGCTGTTGTTGTTGCAACAGGCATTGATAATGCATAAAAATCAGCACACCTATTTTTCTATAGTAGCAAAATAAATTCCGTAATGCTTTTCTCCCTGCTTCCATCTATCCTTCTTAGCTATATAAACTCTTTAGTTTGTATATTTGTTTTTATTTTTTTCTTTCTAGGCAGACAAGCAAGTCACAGAGTACTTCTTAATCTTTTAATATGCACTAGGCATTGTGCTAAATAATAGAGATAATAGAGATACAGATACAAGCATAAAGATAGACAGACCTTAAACTCAAGAAGCTTACATTCCAATGGGAAGACAACACATAAAATTGATCTGGAAAATGATGGAGATGACAGATGATTTACAATTATTATCTCACTTGATACTCAGAACCACCCTGGGAGGTAGGTTCAATTATTATCCCCATTTTATATATGAGAAAACTGAGGCAAACAGGTTAAGTGACCTGTCCATAATCACACAGTTAGTAAGAATCTGAAGCCAGAGTTGATATCTTTCTGATTCCACGACCAAAACTCTATCTACTGCACCACCTAACTCCCCAGAGTTGACCCCACCTCATAGATGTGTGATCAGTTAAGAATCTGGAGAGAAAACGGCTGCAATGCTAGTCTGGAAATGAAACAAGTTCCCAGACTTCACTGTCTCATCATTAGGTAATGAGGCTTAGTCATGACCCAGGGCATTGCTTATGCAGTTCCAAAATTGTTTTGTCCTTGACTTTCTTACCTAAACTTACTTATTGCTAATAAAAATTGAATTATTAGCCTCTATTCCATATTATCTTCGTTTTTATCACTAGAACTCTAGTATCTGACTGCATTCTTGTTTGAGTCTTTGGATTTCTAGGCCCCCTTTGCACTTTATGTGTGCACAGACATTCTTTTCACAACCCCTAATTTTGCATTCCTCACTTTATTAGACATAATCATCTTTAGAAAAGTCAGGAAGATGCTTGTATTTTGGCCATCAAAAAAAAATAAATGTCCCTATGAAATGATGATGATGACGATGATGAAGATAATAATCACTCACTTTTGTATGTTGCATTAAGGTTTGTAAAGGACTTCAAATATATTATTTCATTTGATCCTCATAAGAACTGTATGGGATAAGTACTCTTATTATCCTCCCCATTTTATGGATAAGGGAAGTGAGGTTTAGAGATATATCTAGTTGTTTTTCCTGTCTCTGCTTCCAGTAGTCAGTTCACAAAACAACAGCTTCCTGTATGGATTTCAATCTCTATTCTGATACTGTTTGTGTTACCTCTGCTAAGTTACTTAAATTCTGGGTCCTTAGTTTCTAATTAGTAAATTGAAATAAATTTTTTTAAATGATCTCTAACATCTATAATTTTCTGATTCAGCAATCCTCTACTGTCCTCAGCCAAGGCATGCTTTCTTGCTTCCACCCAGTCTGGATTTCTTTGGAACTCATTGGGAGTTAATGTCTTAATGTCAAAGATCAACTAAAGAGTATTGAGAGGAAAACATTGAAGGATATCCATGGACACTATCTTGCTAAGTCTTGGAGTAAAAGTCAAATATTCACCTGGCATAGAATTGTAAAATGTAATCTCTTTTAATCCTGGTTAGAATTTTGTCTTAACTGCTCTATTCCACGAGATATTATTGTACACTGAGGAAGATCAATAGGTCATGGAATCAACAGAAGTTCAAAAAGTGATAAGACCACTTCACAAGATGAATTGGTAATGATTTTGTACATTATTTCAAGAAGAATAATATTCAGACTGTAAAGAATAGAAAAAATGATTAATAAGTAGTTGAAATCCAAGATACAAAGATAGTGAGTGAACACTTATCTCCATGAAATGAGCTTAATTCACCAGGTGAAGGTGAACTATATTCCAAGGTACTAAAGGAAAGTAAAGGTAATTGCTTTGATCATGGGAAGAAAATACTGAGAAATGGAGAAGCACTGTATAACAGCCTTTTTTGTAATAAATAAATGAATGGATGAATATATATGTGTGTGTGTGTATAATATAAATAGATACATTATACACACACATACATATATATATATATAACAGACAAATACATAAATGGATGAATAAATAAATGAATAGATAGATAAATGATATAGATAGACAATAGATAATAGCTGGGGGGAAGATTTGGTATGTAAAATATGAGCAAGCAGTTTGACCTTGGCTCCTCACAAAATGCTAGAATGAATTATTAAAAGAGGGAGAAAGGTTCTGAGCATTTAGAAATGATAGTGGTGCTTGGGAAGAGAAAACATGGTTTCATCAAGAACAGTTCACACCTTGAACTTTTCCCACCGAGCGAAAGGTACATTTCAAGTAGCAGAGTGAATACATTTTGTTTTAGATACACTGTAGTCAAGCTGGTAATAGAATGCCTATATGGATTTAAGACACTTATTCTCAAGATACTTGGAAGGAAAAGAAAGCAAAGTTTTGTTCTGTTTTCTTTTGTTGTTTAATATTGGATCTTATAATTACCAATTAAAAAGCAACCTAAACCAAGCATAACTATAACTTTCTCTTCTTATGTGTGTAAGTATGTGTGTTCATATATACACACATACACATATATACTTACATGTGTTACACATATATACATTATATACTTATATGTATAGGTATGCATATATATGTATACACACATATACATGATTTACTACATGGTTAGCCAACTGTAACTACTTAAGACAATATCTCCAAGGTGCTTCCTTTATATTTCATCAATACTCTCCTGAAAACAGGATCCCTAGGCTCTCTAAGTAGGAAGATGCTCTCAGAGACACTAGGTAAATTTTTTCAGATGCCATTATATTACATAAGCTTTATAGAGAAGGAAAGGTGCTTGGAGAAGTTAAAAGACATATCTATCACTAAATAGTAAATATCTGAGGTGATATGTGAAACTAAGTATCTTATATTGACATCTAGTATTTTATCCATTAGCTGTACCAAGTATATCCACTTTAAAGATAGGGAATTAAGGGGAGAGTAGAAATCTTAAGCTTCATAACATCGTAGATTTTAAAATTTAGGAGATATTAGAAGGTCAGTTCCGGGTCATCATTTTACAAATCAAGAAACTGTGGGACAAATAGATTGGGTGACTTATCCAGGGCCATACATCTAGGAAGTAACTGCGATAGAATTTCAACAAAAGGTCCCTGTCTCCAGGTGCACTGTTCTCTCTGCTGTAACATAATGGCTCCCAGTATCTTCTTATTTAATGAGAAGATGGAGCAATCTTTTTTTTAAATTTTCAAATGAATAAAATAGTATTGAGATATGATATAAGTCAAAAGTCAATCTGAAAACATGTGTGAAATCTAGCTATCAGTTTAGTTTCTTTCAAGTGTCCGTTATGATTCAAAATGGCTTGTTAAATTTAAGAGAGAAAATCACATTTCAGATGTTGGAAAGAAAAAAAAGATTGTTAAATATTTTCTTGAGGAAGGATTAGTTGGTGTAAGTTCATCAGAGAGTAAGGGATTACATGAAATTTTCCTTTTAATAGGAATTGAAAATAGGAGGAAAGAGGTTAGAAAAAATTAAAGCACTTCTGGCAGTTCTACATGACTATATAAAAGAAATTGCTAGTGGCAGGATGGTGTTAATATAGAACAGGTGTAAAGTATCAGATAATGGGCATAGAAAAGAACCTGCTAATTTCAAATAAATAACTCAATTGACATTACATTAAATGTGGAATACATTTCCTCACATCTTCAATTACATAGCATCCAAGGGCAAGCAGCTGCAGAGGCTATTTTGGGCCAATGGTTTTAAATCATGTATTTATTACTTTACTGAGTTGGTGACTGGGGAGTAAATATAAGTCTGTATTTTGTTTGTGTGTTTGTAGTTTTGGATTGAACACTTGTTACTGAACTGAATAAAAGTATATTCCAGTAGGAGAGAAATAGCTTTATCAACTCATCAGCCAATCTGAAACTCTCCAATATTCTGAGCAGTGAATAATTTGGACTTGACTGAGAAGATCAGAAAAATTGTAGAAGGAGGAATATTTTTTTTCCAATACCATCAAAGAGGTTAAGGAATTAATTAGGGAGAAACAATGACTTTTGTGAAGGGGAGACCCTTTAGGCACTGTAATGTGGGAATTAGAAAGACACACCGCCTGGTGAATTATTCACTTTAGTCAAATGGTAGTCAGTCAGGATTCAGTTAATCATTTATGTCTTCTGATGATTCCATCTTTGGAGTCATGGCATTATTATGGGAGCTTTTCTCCTTCTTGTTCCTAAGGCAGGAAAATTAAAAGCCTAGGAAGGAGGAAGCCTTCTGACAAAATTTCTCTTGAAATATAGTTACTAAAAGAGTGAATATCATAAGAAGCAAAAGGAAAACTTAATGCTCCTAATGAGGTGATAACAAGTAGTAATTTGGGAACTCAGTAGTGGGTTCTACAATAATAATGATAACACAAATGTGTATAATGCTTTAGGGATTATGAAAGTATTTTCCTCACAACAGGTGATAAAATTAGTAACCTTCCTTTTTTGGGTAAAATGAGAGAAAATGAAGGAAAAGCCTTTAAGGGGTAGATGATTAGTGTTGAGATTTATAATGATTTCAATTAACTTTTCATTTAAATACATACATTCCAAATATTTCTCCTTTTTGCTAGAAGTACAAGTGGTCAGTGCAACAGAAGTCATATCAATAACAATCCTAGTTAAACATTAGAAGGTTTATATGGTACATTTAAGTTTACAATATGTTTTTTCACAACCACCCGATCATGGAGGTAATGCTGTATGTAATGGCAAGCAAAGTAGGATCTTTAGCTGTTTTTGTTTTAGTATAATCAGGTGCCTCTCATTGAATCTTGACTTTATCAACCTAGAGTTTTTACTAGGAGTAAAGAAACAAGAGTTCCTTTAAATAGAAAAAGTATTTGTTTTGATAATTATTTTAATGTGATTAAAGAAGATCTTCCCCACCCATTACTGAGTTAAGGAAAATTTCTAGGAAGACCCATACCTTTTGTTAATAAGGCACTGGTTCTCAAGGGTTGTAATGCCTTCAGGCTCTAAAAAGTGTATAAAGACTCGGAGGTGAGGTTTTATTTTGGTGCGTACTTATTGGACCCAAAATAAAGGCTTGGTGGACACCCACCATTAGTGGATTTGCCATTAATGAAGATTAGGTCAAAAAATTGAGTAATCAGATGAGATGTAAGAGGAGAATCAGGAGAGATGAATGTCATGAAAATCTACAAAGGAGAGAAGATTCAGGAAAAGAAACTAGTCAATAGTGTTAAAAGTGGCAGATAGAGTAAAAAGGATATAGGTTGAGAAAAGGTCACTAGATTCAGAAATTAAGAAATCATTGAGAACAATGGAGAAAAGTTTCAGTTGAAAGCTGAGGTCAGGGGCTAAGCTGTTAAGAGTTAAGATTTTAGTAAGAAGACTTCAGACCACTATATTCTAATGCTTCAGTCTTCTAACCACAAACTGTCCCCTTAGGAAAGTCTGCTGGGATGGGGCCAGGAATCACCTATGTACCACAAGAGAAGTCGCTTCTTCATATACACACAAAAGACTTCCGACTGGTTTCTATTACCAACTCAGTGATCTAGCTGGGATTTGTAGGACCTCTGGTTCAAAGAAGAGCAACCCTCCCTTTGAATTCAGGCCTTCTGTGTTCTAACTTACCTATCTTTTGTGGTAGAGGTGTTGCACTCTCCATGTTATAATGAACATGCTCACACCTTATCTACACTCCTGTAAATCATCATCCAAAACTCATTCAATGCCCCTGAACACCTGAATCCTCATTCTCACCCTCCTCAAAGCTCCCACCCTAAAGTTTCCCCTAATGCCATTCAGCCCTTGCACTGTGCCCTCCTGAAAACCTGTTCCATATGCAACAAACTTCTTTTTTTCCTAAATCTATTTCTTTTCCACTTCTGTTAACTTAAACCTGTTTTGTTTTTTTGTTTTTCCTCTGATGACACAGTTTCTTTGGCCATTATCTTCAGTATTGGATGCACTTTCATTCAGTTTCCTTGGCTTGCTGGTAGAAGTTGGGGAGTTGAAATGCTCCTTCCTCCACATTGCTACTTGCAGTTTCTCCCCTTTCCTCCTATGGTCAGACAGATAAACAAACATGCGTATATACACACATATCCATATGTGTGTATGTATAGATAATATTAAATAATATGCACATGCGTTATTTTATATGTGCATCTCTGTATGCATATGTAGTATTTTTCGTCAAATATCCTAATCATTCATTTTTTTTTCTCACTTCATGAGCTACTCCTCTACTGTACCTCAGCCATACACAAAAACTGGTGTATCCTCAATCGTGCCTTCTCCATGTTCAAGAATTTTGAAATCACCTTGCTTTACCACAATCTATTTGCTTTTGACATATCCCTCTGCCTTTCCTTACATAATTCTATTCTTTATCTTCACTTTGACCTCCAATCCCTTGATCTCTAAGTTTTCTCTGATGCCAATTCACCTACACTAGACACTGTCTTTTCTTTTCCTCATCTAGACTCCTTGGAGAACCAATTCAACTCTATACTTTTTTTCCTCTCTTGAATTCCTAGCCTTGTATCATTGATTATGTTAAGCCAAGTCTCAGCCTTGGATTGCTCCCACCATTAGTGTTTACACATGTGTTGTTGAACAAAAATGGAGAAAAATTATACAGATGTTCTTACTGTGTCCACTACAATTCATTTTACACAATCTCAACTGGGTCACTGTTGCTAGTCAATCTGACCATATGGCCCTAATCAATTCACTATACTACTTTCTCCACAGTGACTCTTCCAAACCTTTCCATCACCCTTCAAATCTCCCATGGCTTCCCTTTCCTGATTAACTCAGCTAAAAACATTTCTTCATATATCACAGAAAAAAAATGAGGTCATTCACTATGAACTCCCTCTGCTGTCATCTTCCTCATTTTCTGTCACACAGATGCTTTCTGCCACTTCCTTCTCTTACACCTTTGTTTCACATGAGGAAATAACCTTACTCCTTACCAAGGTTAACCCCTCTACCTATTCAAGTGATCTCATTCCATTCTCTCTTCTCTAAAAAGTTGCCCCATCTGACATTTTCATTTTTTCGCTTATTTTCAGTTTCTTTCTCTCTACTGGCAGTTTTCTTGTTGGCTACAAACATTCCCATGTCTTCCATATCTTAAAAAATTCCTCACTTGATTCTTCTATCTCTGCTACGTAGCACTCTATTTCTCTTTCCTGTGGGGCTAAACTAGAAAAAGCCAACCACAATAAGCACCTGTACTTCATCTCCTCTCCCTCTCTTCTTATCCCCTTATAATTTGACCTCTTACTTTATTATTCCACTGAACCTGCTCTCCTGGAAGTTACTAATTGTCTCCTAACTGCCAAATCCAATAGCCTTTTCTTATCCTAATTCTCCTTGACTTCTCTACAGCCTTTGACACTGTTGATTACTTTCTCTTTATTGATACTGTGTTCTTTCTAAATCTTTGGGAACACTACTCTCCTGATGTCCTTCCTACCTATTTGAACCCTCCTCCTTTGTCTTCTTTGCTGGATGTACCTCCAGATGGTCCCCTGTAACCAAAGGCATCCCTTAGGATCCTCTTCTCTATTCTCTTTATATAACTTTACTTTATGATCTCATTAGTTCACATGGATTTTATTAACATTTTTATGCTAATCATTTAAAATCTCTCAAATCTCTCCTGACCTCCAGTCTTGCATCTCCCACTGAGTTTCTGGCATATCAAACTTGAATGTCCAATCAGATTCAACTATAGAGAACAATTTAAAGTTGGATTGATTCCCCAGAGTATCATGACAGAAAAGGAAGGTAGTGAATTCCAATTTCAGGAAGGTGAATTGTGAAAGAAATGAAGGGTGTATATTGGATTATCTTGATTGGAAAGGGAAAAAATAATCCTACAAAATGTGTGTAAGATTTTGTGTGTGTGTGTGTGTGTGTTAATAAAGCTATTGTGGGAGAATTGTTAAGCAGAGGAAAGATCTAGTTGAGACTGGTTGAGAAAAAAGATCTCAATGAAATTTTAGCAACCAGATTGTTTTAAATTCATGAATTTCTCAAACTCAGAAACAGAAGAGAAATTAAATCATGATGATTATCCACATATGATTTTACTCATCAGGAACAGCAAAATATCAACATATAAAAAAGACTCTAGGAAAGCAGCTAATGAGGAATTAATATTAGAAACCAAGGAGTCAAATGTGGATAAGGAAGCCAGGGAAGCTAAAGTAAGAGGATGAACTGGGAAAATAGAGCTAGTTCAAGGGAAGTTACAGTTATGAGAATAGCAGTCTCAGTATAAGTCATTGAGCAAGTTCAATAAAAATAACAAGATATAATTTTCAGAAAACATAATTTCAGTTCTAAATCTTGGAAGTGACACAATTCTAAGAGATGGTGCAGTCTATGGATTATATTTCCTCAGTATTGAAATGGAGTTGTGGTCAGAGTTAAAGAGTATTCAGAAGTCTGTGTCTACTACATTCATAACATTAAATTCTAAATTCTAGACCTATAAAAGTATGGAAGACAATGTCTGTTATCGAGGTTCTGAAATACACTACATACTTAGAAAATCACCTAGAGATGTGTAAAAGACAGCAACATGGATGAAGAGAAGATGGTAGAGGTGGTTTGTTTTGACTTCAAAGACAGACTCATTACTGTGGTAGCAGAATGGTCTGGAGAAAGCAGCTTGAGTATAGTAACCTTTTTTTTTTTTTTTTTTGGCCTCAGAACAATGGAAGAATTCATGGACTTCCATAAATGGAATTTAGAGAATGTGATGTTCTCAAAGGATGGACAGGACTTCTTTTATTTGAATTGTAAAAGAGCTTGAGAATGTTGCAAATTATTTTTAAAAATTGAGCATAAATTTCAAATGGTATTGTAGAATGAAGCAGACTTTGGAAGAACCAGGCTCTACAAGAACTAGTTAGGAATAAGGCTGATTAGACTAGTATTGAAGATTTATAGGAGGTAGTAGAGTGGGTGTTGATACTTTCCTTACTATACTTGTATTGCCATCAGAATTGATTCACTAAAAGGACATTCTGCAATTGTGATCATGAAGCACAAATAGGGGTACAAAAGAATCAGAGCTAGTCTACATTTTTGTCCGTTTCAGGAATGATACCAAGCCATACCATACTGTGCCATACCATACCATACTGTACCACATCAATCATAACCACCATAAAGTCACTATGTGGTGGCCAATGTTTCTGGAATGAGTTTCTCCATACTGACTAGGTTAGTCACCAGACAGGCAGCAATGCCTCTTGCAGAGACCATATGTGAAGACTTTTTAACTTGGATAGAACTACTAAGTTTGTGACCTATCAGTATTGCTTTTGAGAACTCAATGACACTTCTACAAAATCATGAACTATCATAATAGACTTTTTTTATTGAAACAACAGAGGCAAAAAGGTGAAAAATTACAGTTCCACACATTCATAATTTAGTATAATAGAAAGTAAACTGTAGACACATACAAATATTTCCATATTCAATCCCAACTGGTGATATATAACTACTTTTGAGCAAGTACATAACTACATTGTAGAACTTAGGGACACCTAGGACCCAGATGAAAATCATCCATCTTCTACCAATTAACACTTATTGTGATAAGGAAAATAGTATCCCTCAAAATGTTTCACCATAGTTACCTTTTCCAGAGGAATATCTTACCTTTTTCATTTTCAGATCTCTCTGACCTTATTTTATCTTGAATCAATGGAGGGGAGGCTATAATTGAGGAGGATCATCTAGGTTCTTAAAGCATTCCTGTATACTATATCGTTGGTTGACTATACACTACACAAACAACCTAATATACTATGAACATCAGCCAAAACTTTTTATAAGTCATCAGACAGTGTGATTGAACAGGCACTAGAGTTGGAATAAAGAAAAATATGGGAGTAGATTCCTCTCACCAACTCTTCCTCTGGTACTTACCATCTATGTGATTATAAACAATTTTCATGGCCTCTCAAAAGCACAATGTTTTTTGTCTCTTCAGTTGAGATGATAATACGTATGGTACCTACCTCATAATATTTTGAGGATAAAAAGGAGATAATGGATATATCCATAGATTATAGTTGGGACTTTAGATGCCATCTGCTCCAAACCTCTTATTTTATAGATGAAGAAGCTGAGGTGACAAGAGGTAAAGTATTTTGGCCAACACCATGCATGTAGTTAACGGCAGAATTAGAATTAGAACCCCATCATCTTGTTCCAAATTTAGTACTTTTTTTATAACTTATGGCACTATGTCAAATTTTATGCAAATCCCGACATGCTCTTTGAATAGTAGCCATTATTATTTGTAGTTCTGATGCTGCCCGATAAGTCAAATAACTATTAAAACTGGTGGTAAGAAGGAGAAGATGTGATCTTTTGCTACTGCTTTCTTTCTCTTCCTTAGTGAATATATCTACTCCTCAAAGAAGGATATTTCAGACCATCTATTAACTACATAAAGATTGTTTTGCATTCATCAATTCCTCAGTCCAAGTGAGAATAGATAGCCATGGCACAACAGGAGCCCTCTCAGCACATCATAAGAGACTTAAAATAAATCTGAAAACTTGTGATTCTTCATTATAATTTCCCTCAATAATAAGTACATGTTAAAGTTAATTTTCTGATTCCTATTCCTTGAACACACTTCACTTCATGTATTCAAGGCTCTATCTTTCAGTGTTTCCATTGTACTTGAAAAATATTTCACAGAAAGTACTCCATATTCATCATAAAGAAGTATGGGGAATATCTCTCAGATCTCCTTTTGAAATGTCTCAAAAGGAGCTTGTCCTGTCCAGTGTCAAAGATAAAGCAGGATATATGACAAAAAGAACAATCTGTTCACACATAACTCCTATTCCTAGGCTTTTTAATACAACTCCCAATGAGCAAATGCAATTGAAGAATGAGAAAAGTAACAACAGCAACAATTAGTTTACTACTGACTGTTAGTAACCTAAATGCAGTCCATCTGTAAAAATGAGCCATCTCTTTGCTCTCCATGGTAATTCACTGTTATCAACTAAAATGATTCTTACTTTAGTGTTTAAATTTCTGCTCTGGGGATATGAGAATTCTCTCAGTTTATATTTTGAATGCCCCAAATATGTTCTGCTCTACTCCACTATCCATTGATCAACACCTACAGGATGTTTACATACATGCCTTTTGGATTAACAGTGTTGATCTCACTTTCCTTTTCCCTTTATCTCTGATTTCAGTATATTTATATCCTAGAACTTCTGCTAATGGCTTTTCTTGGTTTGGAGATTATCTTTTCCAATGCATGGTTGGGTAGGTGGTGGCATATTCTGTACTTATTCAATGGAAAAAAATGTAACAATTTTATATAATAATATAATGTTAATATGATACAAATATAATCTATTATATCTCACCATCTCTTTATGTATATAAATAAAGCAATATTTGCATCAGTTTTCTCATGTTTCCTTTGCAATACCTGAATATGAACATGGAAACACCACTTGTCAGGGTGGATAGCCTCTTTCTCCACTAGAATTCTCTGCCCCAATGCCTTTCTCACCAGCACCTGTACCTAGTATCTTATGACAACTCTTTCTACCTCCCCACATTAACCTAAACTTGAAAAATAATTGACTTACTGTGACTTTTTCTTAGATTTCACGAATAGGATTCATATATATATATATATATATATATATATATATATATATATATATATATATATATATATATATATTTTATTTGCTTGGAATATTTTTTTCTCAAGGATGGACAAGATCTCACTGAAATTCTTCCTGCTATTCTACTACCTTGGCCCCACCTCTAGTATCTCCACTCTAGGTTATCTGTATCTAGCATGAAATATTTTGTGTATATGCTTATTTTTATGCAAATATAAAGGATATACCTATATACCAAAGATATAGCTTTATATATTACATGCACATTTTTAACTTTTCCCAATATTTTAAAGGCTTCCTGAAGGATAAGGTCTAGTAGATACACATGTTCTAGTCCATAGTGCCTACAACAGTCTCTGACACATAATAGAAACTTAAGTGTTTACTGTTTGATTGATTAATTGAAGATGTAGGAATCTCCAAGATATTTGTATAATTTCTTATAAGGCTTTAAATCCTGAATTTTGGGAAGACTTTAAGCCTGCAATGAAGATCACAAAACTGCACTATAGGATTATAAGTAAAGAAAAGGTTCACTAAGTAACCTGCATTACCTTTTGGTTCTAGTCATGGGTAGGATTCAAAATAACCCCTAGAAGAAGGTGGTTTGACATTAAATAAGAAGTGGACCTTCCATAATCAAGTTTGCAAGTCACATAGATGACTTCCTGAAAGGAAAGTCAACGTGAAGAAAAAGGGAAAGGTAATTGAAGGTTAAATGTTAAACAAATTTTGAAGCCCTGAAGTTATAGATTGCCTTCCTTATTCATCTTTCCACTTTAAGTCTTACTAATTTACAAATTTTAAAGAAGTTTACCTGAATAAAATATAAAATTTTAATGTAACAACTCCATGATTTTTTAGCATATGCCTGTGGGTCAGAAATAATCCTCACATGGGCAAAAGCATATAATTTATTTGAATTTGCAATCAAATCAGTATACTCAATCTTCATTAAGATAAACAGATTATTATCTAGATTGACATGTTTTCCTTTTCTTTTGGATTTTTCCTGTTACATAGCCAGAAATGTTGTCTCTTGGCTTCTTATTCGAATTAAATCCCCTCATTGGTCTCCCTCTACTACTGTCACTGCACTCAATCTGTAACATACAAATGATAAACTTCTATAGTCTGTCTCCATGAATCCAGTATTTAATAATGAAGACACATGAAAACATACGTATAAAATGAAAACTGAAATATTTATTCAGTTATCTATTTTCAAAGATCTCATTATTCTGAAAGAAAATTTCTGAATATTTGCTTTTTCCCTTTTTATTCAAATATCTGCCATGCTATAGGCATAATCTCATATTCATTTTATTTTTGTTAGAGCAATGACATAAGTTTGACTGTGAAACTTTGTGATGGAGAAATCAAAACATAGCCCCTTAGGTCTGATTAATAAAAAATAAGAATCATAGATTCACAGAATCCCAAAGGTGGAAGTGATCTTAGAGACCATCGAATCTAATCCTCTATTTGAAATAAGATCCTATTTACTTCCCTGAAAAATCATTTTGCTTCTCAAGGCATCAGTTTCCTAATCTGTGAAAATGACATTCAACTTCAAACCTGAAATATGTAATCCTATGTACACCCTAGAATGTACACAACAAATGGTCAACCAATCTTTGATTGAATATTTTTTAGTAAGGCATATCACTATCTCCTGTGGCAGTCCAGTCCACTTTGAAATGATAGTAATTGCTAAAAAGTTTTTTCATTGCATAATACCCTAAATTATATTTTTATATAAAATTTCTGTTACATTAGTTCTGTTTTGTAGCCTATCAAAATAGATCTAACACCACTTCTACATGATAGCTTTTCAGATATTGAGGCCATCTATAATAAGACTAATAAATTTTATTGCTTTAAAAGCCAAATAAAGATAATATACTGTGACCTTCTTTTACAGAAGAAGATGTTGAATCCTCAAAAGGTACATTCTACAAAACAAAAAACTTTATAATTTATTAAAGAAGTGAGGATTGTTTCCTTCCTCCTTTTTTATTACACTTAGTAAATGATTTATTAAATATCTGAATAATGGAAATAAGATATCTAACTATGCGTGAACCAAAGAGTGTCAGCTCCCTCCATCTCGATTCTTTGTGAACTACTGACTGGGACTGGAGGCTCAAACTTCATATCCACTGGAAAATATGCAAGAGGGCTGAAGGAAAGCAAAACCATTCATGGCTTCCATAGTAAAGTGTGAGGCAAGGTATAGAATCCCAAGACAAAGAAGGGTCTATCATTCCATCTCTCTCCGGTCCCAGAGCCATAGGTAAGAGATCTTCCTTGGGACTTAGGATCTGAAATTTGGACTGTTTCTTGGCAGCTAAATTAAAACAGGCACTTCCCATAATGCTATGCTGTCTTCACCAAAAAAGGCCAATTCAGGATGACTAGGAGTTCTGAGCTTCCCTGAACCACTTTCTACTCTAATATTGTGATGGTTGGATGAGGGGAATTACGTATATTAGATATGTTGCCAATTTTATTTGACTTACGTTCTGTGCTACTGTGATTATATTGATTTTGGAATTTTCTACAATGTGAGGGGCCGCCACTGGACCTCCTGGGTGGATAGGTGACGGCCGGGAGTCTATACCCACCCTAACTGGTGATCACGCGCCTAGCTCGTGACTTCCCCATTCCGGGCGCAAGGAAGGCTTGTGGAAGGCTCGGCATCGCCCTCGGGGAGGTACTAGTGGGGCCCCCACCTATCATAGTAGGACACGATCAGCCAATTCGGTAACGTGGCTCTAAGAACAGGTGCTGAAGGCTGACCAAGGCTTAACCACCAATCAGAGAAGTAAGGGCTAGAACCCGGAAAGGATAAGGAATATAAGGCAACGCCCTAAGGGGTTCGGTGGGACTGGACTGATGTGAACTGCTGAATAAACACTCGCTTTGCTCTACCACCCTGGCTCGTGCTTGGTTTCCGCCCGAACTCCAATCCCCGGGGACAGGTCCAGAGATGTCTGAAGCTGCGTGACGCAGAGTGAGGGGTTACTACCCACCGGGAGGGTCGATCGGGGACCCCTGCCCGCAACACTACAAGAGGTTTTTTTTTTTCAATTTTACATCCTTTCATTATTGTTGGATGCACATTAACATTTATTTCTCTGAATTCTTCATGATCATTGTTTTTACTGACTCAGGAATGTCCTAATAAATTTCTATGCTACAACAGGCTTAACACTTGCTAGTCATTGAGAAAGCTATTTTCCTCCCCTATGTCTTGCCAGTGACCTCTGAATGACTCTGGCATAGAGAGTGAGACTGACAACTTCGCACAGTACTGCTTCAATAAAATCCAAATCCCATGAAAGTCAAGACATCACTCTCCTGATGACATTGGTCATTGATCCTTTCTGAGAACGAAGGAAGAACAGCAATCTGTGAGAAGTAGGAGCTGCCCCACTGGTGACCCAAGTTCCATTTGGGTAGTTCCATTTGGGCAATGCTGATATTTCCTTCCTTCCTTCCTTCCTTCCTTCCTTCCTTCCTTCCTTCCTTCCTTCCTTCCTTCCTTCCTTCCTTCCTTCCTACCTTCACTTCCTCCCTTTCTCTGTATGAGTGGGAAGACATATCCCTTACATTTGCATACTCTGTCCAACAGAATATAAATTTTAATAGCATATACTTTGCAAGATATATTGAGGTTTAGGGGCTAGATATTTTTGATTGTCCTACTTATTTTTCTATCATTGTTTAAAAAAACTGAAATAATTAATTCATTTATTTCATATAGTTTTTATTCATGATTTCTTGATATATAGTTCTGTAAAAGCCAGGCTGTGACAAAATCAAATGAGAGTCAAGTGGAGCTCCTTGACTATTTCTTTTTAAAATTTTAAAATTTATTTTTAGCTTTCAACAGTCACTTCCACAAGACTTTGAGTTTCAAATTTTATCACCATCTCTCCCTTCTGCCCACCCTGAGACAGTGTGAATTTGATTACTCCTTTCTGAATCTGCCATCCCTTCTATCATACCCCTCTATTTTCTTATGCCCACCTCCTCTATTTTCTTCTAGCACAAGATAGGTTTCTATACCCCATGTCTTATTTCCCAGTTGCACATAAAAACAATTTTAACATTCTTTTCTAAAACTTTGAGTTCCACTTTCTCTCCCATCCTCCCTCCCACCCCCCCCATATCCACAGAGAAGGCAAGAACCTCAATGTAGGTTATACATCTGTAGTAATGCAAAAAACTTTCATAACAGAGATGTTATGAGAGACTAACTATATTTCCCTCCATCCTAGTCAGTCCTCCATTTATTCTATTCCCTCCTTTGACCCTGTTCCTCTTCAAAAGTGTTTACTTCTAATTAGGCCCTCCTTTCCCCCTCCCTTCTATCATCTCCCTCACCCCCACTTATCCACTTTCTCCTTACTTTCCTGTAGTATAAGATAGATTTTCCTACCAAATTGAGTGTGCATGTTATTCCCTCCTTAAGTCAAATTTTGTGAGAGTAAGGCTCTCTCTCTCTCTCTCTCTCTCTCTCTCTCTCTCTCTATCTCCCCTCCTTCCTCATTACCTCCATTGAAAAACTTTTTCTTGCCTCTTTTAAGCAAGATAATTTATCCCATTCAATTTTTCTCTTTCTCCTCAAAATATATTCCTCTCTCAGCCATTAATTTTATTTTTTTGGATATCATCTCTTCATATTCAAGTCACCCTATGCTATATGTATATAAACCCTCCAACTACCAAATACTGAGAAAAGTCTCAAAAGTTACAAATATTGGGGCAGGGCCAAGATGGTGGAGGAGAAAGATGTATATACTCTAATGCTTCCCCCACAGTCCACAACATACCTGTGAAAAATGACTCTTAACAAATTCTAGAGCAGCAAAAGTCACAGAACAACAGAATGAAAGACATTTCCAGTCAAAGGTAACCTGGAAGGCCAACAGGAAAGGTCTATCACTTGGGATGCTCAGCAGAGCAGGACCCAACTCTGGCAGCACATCACTGGGAGGAACAAGACCTGAATAGATCTCTGGGGTAGAATTGCCAGTAGGGAGGCACTCAGATCCCTCAATCCACAAGCAACAAAGAAAGCTCCAAAGGTCAATGTGGAAGGATTTCCTCAGCTAGGTAAGAGGGGAGTGGGGTCTCCCCAGCAGACATGGTGGCAGCAGCAGCATCAGGCATCTATGGTGGCCTTGGAAGCAGCCTGGGTCCATTCTCCAAGCAGCTCAGTTTAAAGCCTCTGGAGGAATTGAGCAGTTGATCCTAATGTCTGCCCTCAGTGGCAATCGTGCCCCAACCCAAAGCCCCTGGAGGAATTGAGCAGCTGTTCTGAACCTCAGTCTTGAGCACAGAACTAGGGGGAGGAGGAATACTAGGACCCTCCTTTTGAAAAAGGATTCAGAAATCAAGTAACTGGCTGGGAAAAGTTCCAAAAAAGGGAAAAAATTAAGACCATAGAAGATTACTTTTGTTATGAATATGCACATCCCTCCATCGTTTTGGATGAAGAAGAACAAGGCATACTGTCAGAGGAAGTCAAGGCTTCAGTCTCTAGCACCTTCAAAATGAATAATAAATAAGTTCAAGGCATAGAAAAGCTTGAAAATGGAGTTAGCATTAGTTAGAAAAAAATGCAGAGGAAAATAACACCTTTAAAAATAGGTTAACTCAATTGATAAAAGACATCCAAAAAGCCAACGAGGAGAAGAAGGCTTTAAAAACAGATTAGTAAAATGGAAAAGAAGATTCAAAAGCTCACTGAACAAAATACTTCTTTAAAAGAGAGACTGGAGTTCAGGGAAGCTAATGACTATGAGATAAACCAAGAAGTTAAAGAATCAAAAATTAAAGATTGAAAAAATAGAAGATGATATGAAACATGTCATTAGAAAAACAATTGACCTGGAAAACATATCCAGGAGAGACAATTTAAAAATTATGGGATTACATGAAAGTTATGATAAAAAAAAAAAGAACCTAGAAATTAACTTTAATGAAATTCTCAAGGAAAAATGCCCTGACATGCTAGAACCAGAGGGCAAAATAAATATTGAAAGAATCCACCAATCACCTCCTGAAAGAGACCCCAAAAAAGAAATTCCTAGAAATATTGTAGCCAAGTTCCAGAGATCCCAGGTCAAGGAGAAAATATTGTAAGCAGCTAGAAAGAAACAATTTGAGTATTGTGTAAATGCAACCAGGACAACACAGGTTCTGGCAGTGTCTACATTAAAGGAATGAAGGGAATAGAATATTCCAGAAGTCAAAGGAACTGGGATTAAAACCAAGAAATCACCTACCCAGCAAAACTGAGTATATTGCTTCAAGGTAATAAATGGTTGTTCAATGATATGGAGGATTTTCAAGCATTCGTGATGAAAAGACCAGAACTAAATAGAAAATTTACTTTCAAACATAAGACTCAAGAGAATCATGAAAAGGTAAACAGGAAAGAGAAATCATAGAGGACTTTCTAAAGCTGAACTGTTAAGCTTCCTACATGGAAAGATAATATTTGTAACTCTTGAGACTTTTCTCAGTATTTGAGTAGGTGGAGGGATTTTACACATACACACATACACACACACACACACATATAGACAGAGATTACAGGTTGAGTTGAATCAGAAGAGATGATATCCATAAAAAAATAAATTAAATTGAGGAGTGAGAGAGGAAAATATTGGGAAGCAAAAGGGAGAAATGGAATGGGTCAAGATGTTCCTCATAATAGAGATAAGAAAAATCTTGTTCAATGGAGGAGAAAAGGGAGGAGATGAGATGGGAAAAGTGAAGCTTAATTTCTTCATATATGGCTTAAGGAGGGAATAACATGCTCACTAAATTTGGTATGAAAATCTACCTTACACTACAGGAAAGTAGGGGAGAAGGGGCAAGTGGGGTGAGAGGGATAATAGAAGGGAGGGCAAATAGGAAAATGGAGTAACTAGATGAAAATAATTTGGGGAAGGGACAAGGTCAAATGAGAGAATAGCAAAAAAGGGTGGCAGGGTAGGATGGAGGGCAATATAGTTAGTCTTACATAACATGACTATTATGGAAGTCTTTTGCAAAATGACATATATATATAGCCTGCATTGGGTTGAATTGATGGTTTTCTCAGTAGAGATGAGTGGGGAGGGACGATGGGTGAGAAGTTGGAATTCAATGTATTAGAAACGACTGTTGAGAATTGTTATTGCATATAACTGGGAAATAAGAAATACAGGTAATGTAGTATAAAAATTTATCTTGCCATACAGGAAAAAAAAGAAGATGGGGATAAGAGAAAGATGGGGTATGATAGAAGGGAGGATACATTGAGGGAAGGAGTAATCAGAATGCAAGGTATTATGGAATTGGGGGAGAGGAGAGATGGGGAGAAAAATTGGAACTCAACATTTTGTAGAAATGAATGTCAAAATCTAAAAATAAATAAACAAATTTTAAAAAGAGTTACAAATATTAATTTTCTATTTAGTAATATAAACAATTCAACTTGAGTAAGTCCCTTATGATTTATTTCTCTTTCTTGTTTACCTTTTCATTCTTCTCTTGATTCTTGTGTTTGAAAGTCAAATTTTCTATTCAGCTCTGATATTTTCATCTTCATGCTTGAAAGTCCTCTATTTCATTGAATGGCCATTTTTTTCCTCAGAAGTATCAAACTTAATTTTGCTGGGCAGGTGATTTCTAACCCCTACAATATCATATTCTAAGTCATCTGATACCTTAATGGAGAACCTGTTAGATACTGTGTCATCCTGATTGTGTTTCCACAACGCTCAAATTGCTTCTTTCTGACAACTTGCAATGTTTTCTTCTTGACCTGGGAGCTTTACAATTTGGCTACAATATTCCTAAGAGTTTTTCTTTTGAGATTTCTTTCAGAAAGTGTTTGAGGGATGCTTTCAGTATTTATTTTGCCCTCTGCTTCTAGAATACCAGGGCAATTTTCCCTGTTAATTTTTTGAGAGAGGATGCCTACGCTCTTTTTTTTGATCATGGTTTTAAGATAGTCCAATAAATTTTAAATTGTCTTTCCTGTATCTAGTTTCCAGTTGAGTTGTTTTTTAAATGAGGTCTTTTACACTGTATGCTTTTGTTTGCATTCCTGTAGCTTTATTTTATAATTTCTTGATTTTTCATAGAGTCATTAGCTTCCATTTTCTCCATTCTAATCGCTAAGGTATTACTTTCTTCTGGGTGCTTTAAGACCTCCTTTTACTTCTGGCCAATTCTGCTTTTTAAGGCACTCTTCTCATTGACTTTTTGGATGTCTTTTGCCATTTGAGTTAGTTTTCTTTTTTAAGGCATTATTTTCTTCACCATTTTTTGGGTCTCATTTAGCAAGCAGTTCACTCAGTTTTCATGATTTTCTTGCATCATTCATTTCTCTTCCCAATTTTCCCTCTACTTCTCTCATTTGATTTTAAAAATACTTTTTAAGCTCTTCCATGCACTCTTATGGAATCATATTTTTCTTGGAGGCTTTGGATGAAGGAGCTTTGACTTTGCTTTCTTCCATTTGTATATTTTGTTCTCCCTTGTCACCAAGTAAGATTCTATAGTCCATTTTTATTTTCCAGCTTTTGCTCATTTCCCCAGCCATTTACTTGACTTTTGAACACTTTGTCAAGGTAGTTCTCTATTTCTTGTGTACTGTCATCTGCTCCATCCCCCTACCATCTTTGGGTCTAGAAGTCCAGAAACAGCCACTGCTGCTGCCTCTCCTACTGCTGTGGCTGCTGTGGGCTGCTTCCCCCTACCACCATAGGGCTGGATCAGAGCGTTCTACTACCTCACACTGATTTGTCAGATTTTTTTTTCCTTGACTTTCCAATTTGCCCTTGGAATTTTGGGTTTTTGAAGTCTGGAAACCACCACAGGTGCCAGAGATTCACTCCACCCAAGGCTTGCTCAGGTACTACCTGTGCAATTATGACCCACGCTGTATTGTGTTTTGCTCTCAGCCCTGTGTGATAAACATTTCTTGTCAACTTTCCAGACTGTATTGGGCTGGAAATTTGTTTCATTCCATCATTATGTACATTATGCTGGTCCATAATTTGTCTAGGGTCATTTTTACAGGTATTTGGCTGAGTTTGGTGTTATTGTTAAGTTCGTCCTACATTGCAGAAGAAGACCAAGCCATCAGAGCAATGATGATATGACTTGCACTTGACTGTTTTGAGCAAGGGAGGACTATGCAAGGTTCCTGGTCTCACTTCTCCTCCAGAGTCATCTTGGGTTTTGTGGGAGAGTTCTAGAGAGCCTGTGTTTTACCCTGCCATCTTATCTTTTTCCCCTTCACTATTACTTTAAATTCAATTCACTGTAGTTCTTTCTGATTGACCAATAATATATCCCAGTTTCAAGCTTCCCTTGCTCAGAGTGAGTGTAAACAGTAATTATGTATGTTCTCACCTGAAACTTTGAGGGTCTTCCCCTCCTATATTGATTTTTTCGAAAAGACAAACTAGGCCTTTTGCCTCAATTCTTACCTAGCCTATAATCACCAAATGTATGTTGCCTCAAACAAACTGAGACTTGGGAAAGACCTTAGCTTAAAAAGGGCAAGGTTTCCCACAGTATCTATGGCTATCTCTAATCATCCTGACTGTCTTGTCATTGGACTATTATGACTCTGGAGAAGAGAGTGAGATTGATGACTTTGCAGCACCCTGCCTCACTGAAATCCAATTTTCTTGCAAGTCAAGACATCATCCTCATAATGTCATTGGTCTTCTTTGAGAACAAAGGATGAACAACAACAAATAGCAATAACAACAATTTTATACAAAGCTTTTTATCATTGAAAAACTTCTCTTACAAATACATTGTTTCCAGTTTCATACACATACACATATATACGTATATGTGTATTTATACATATATGTAGGTATATATACAACTATATACGCATATATGTATACATATTTATGTAATGATGCTTGCATGTTATCATCTTTTTTTTCCCACTATTAGAGGATGAGCTCTTTGAGAACAGGAATTTTTTCCCCATTTTTGTATCTTCTACACTTAACAAAGTGCCTGGCATATAGTTAGTACTTAATAAATGTTTGTAAACTTGGTTGCATACGATACTATGAGTAAAGCAACTTTTCTTTTATATATGCATGTGTATATCAGTGTTTCTATATATGAGTGTGTTTTTGTGTGTATGTATATGTGTCTATATCTATATATGTATATATCTGTCTATCTATCTATCTATCTGTCTATCTATATGTATATATATATATGTATACACATATATATTTCTAAATCTTCATTTATTATCTTTAACTTTTGTTGACACGGTCAATATTCTGAAATTCTGACTAGATTTGCTTGTCTAGTTATATATATATATATATATTATCTTTGACTTATTAGCTCTAGAATCAATAAAAATTACATTTATGCATCAGTTAGTTAACTAGTTGATCAATTAATCAACAAATATTGTTTAAGTCACTACTACATTAGAGTGCTGGTTAGCTAAGTGACATAGACCTGGAGTCAAGACTATTCTTTGTGAGATGAAATCTGACATCAGACACTGACTAGCTGTGTCACCCTGGGCAAGTCATTTAACTCAATTTCCTTCAGTTTCCTCATCTGTGAAATGGAGAAGGAAAAGGCAAAACACTTCAGTTTCTTTACCAAGAAAATCCCACACTAGATCACAAAGAGTTGTACATAACTGAAACTTCTCAACAGTAACAAACAATATATCAATGATCAAGATGAACCAGGCCCTCCACTGAGCATGCTTACATTCTAGTTACTGAAGGTGGGTGCGATAGAGAATTCACATCAATAATCAAGTCATGGAGAGGCAAATAAAATATATATTCAGGAGTTGAGTTGTGTGAGGCATTGGGTTAAATAGCCATCATATAAAGAAAGGCAAAAATATATTCCCTGCCCTCAAGGAATTTTGCTTTTTCTAATAGGGAGGGTACCATATAAACAACTAGGTTCACAAAAAAAAAAAAAAAAGACACAAACAAGAATAGAAGGAAGACACTGAGAGGTGAAATTATAAGCTTCTGAGTGAAGCATGTAAAGGTCATATTGATTAAGTAGAATTTGTGCTGTTATTTTAAGGGAGGCAAGGACATCAGAGGAAGAAGTAAGTGGATAGTTTTTTTGTATCAGTGATACTCGACTTCTCCCTTGGAAATCTCTTCTCCTGGTAAATCATCCATTACATAAAAATTGGAAGAGCATGTGTAATATTGCTCTTTGGCTAACAATTCTGGTGGAATCATTTTTTTTCACGGTATAATTTGACTCATAATGAAATTGAGTACTACAACTATTCTTGTGTTTTTTGGTATGTCTACAGTTTTCAACTGATTAAAGGACCTCTTTTTTTGGTTCCACTTTTATTTTTGTTGCTGCTGCTGCTGATATATATATATATATATATATATATATATATATATATATATATATATATATACATATATAAAACTACATACATATTCTTTTAGTAATTATATTTTTAGTTGTTTTGAGATAATGAGAAAAAGCTGGACTTCTATTTAACTTTTTAAAAGATATCTAGTGAAAAGTATCCCCTCACTCTTTTAGCATTGCATAATTCCTAGAGCGTTACATCTTGTTTCTTTTATTTTGGTGAATTTCCAATTAACATTCATGAAATGAAAATCAAATTTGAATAGGCACTTTGAATCCATGTGCACGAATCCCTGTCTTTTTATATCTACACAAGGTTGTGCCACATTAAAAATTTAGCATTAGAATTTTGTGTTCTTTTGAATTGATTATCCAAAAGTTCCCTTTCCACTAATATTTATAAGATTTTCCTTGTTTTTTATAAATTTAGAAGGTTTGCTAAAGGTCTGTTGGTTCAAAATATAGTAATGCAAATCCAAAGTAGTTTATTTATATGGAAGTTTATTAGGGTAACATACTTTAAATAATATTTATCCTTTTTATTCCAATTCTACATTACCCCCCTTCTTATGCTTATTTCTATACAATCTGACGTCAGAACTGAAAAACTAAAATTCATTTGTTTAAAGTTTATCTGTGGAAAAGCAAAACTTGAACTTCCATTGTATGTTATAATTTTATTTTTCAAATTAAAGAGCTCCATATTTTGCCTCCTTAGGGATTATTAACCTCTATTAGTTCTTTTGATGACACATTAGAAATGTCTATCTTAAAAAGCAATTTAAATCCTCTCTCATGGTGGTCTACATATATTTTATTCCCTTGTTTTCATATTGTTGTGGATGAAGCCATGACGTGTTGTGTTTTTCATGGAGAAAACATTTAAAGAAGCAGGAATCATTCCTCGTTACTCTAATACTAGTTCTTCCACAAAAAAGTCAGTGCATTGTTCTACTTTTTTGATGTTTATATTCCCAAGGGAACAAAATTCTACCCAATAGAATCTATAGTCATTGCAGAACACAGATGACAGTTTTAAAGTCTATTTCTACCTTTGGTGCCTAACCAGTCTGAGTTTTATGTGCCAAGTATAAACAAAATAAACAAATAAATAAATGAACAAATAAAGAAAGAAATGTATATCTATATATATGCACAAATACACGCATGCACAATACATATATACATACATATACACATACACACATGCATGTGCATACATATACATATATGTACATGCATACACATGTATGTATATGTACACCCCCTACACACACATACACACGTATAAGAAGAAAAAAGTTGGGAATCTTATAGTCCTACTTTTCAGGTGAAAACTTTTAGGTTTAGAGTCATTTAATTGATTATACATCTAAGTAATGCTGAAGTGGGTCCTGAGGATCACTACTCTTATGGGCTTTTATGTTTTGTAACTTTTATCTCTTTTAAATATTTCATATTGTTTTCCAAAGAATAGCTCAAAAATGAAATTTATATGCCATTTCTTTGAAATTGATTCAGGCATTAATAGATGAACTGAAAAAAAAAAGGTGTACATATACAAATATTTGGTGCTTTAAAAACAATTTACCAATACTTCTATGCCGTAGGGAAACTTCCTTAGTATTAAAATACTCATGGTCAACTCCTTTTCAATTAAACTCCTTTCCCCTTAAAATTGGAGACTATCAACTTAAAAAAAAAAAACACACATTCTGTTCTCTATTGGAAGAAGGAAAGAACAAGAGTGGAGTTCTAATAAAATCCCTCTGGGAGACTTCCTGACAGAGAGGTGTCTCTGTTATGTAGCATTTGGTCCTTAGCAACAGATGGTCAGTGCCATCATTCCCCTGGGGCTTCGTGATCTGTGACATTTTGATCACCTTTAAAATGTCACACAGTAATGACCACAACATTTGAACTGGACTTTTCAAAGAAATTCAATTTAGAGTGTTCTATAATAAGATTAGAAAATTAATTACAAAGCTAAAGATGCTGATAGAATTTTATTTTTTATATTCCTTTTCCTTTCCCTCATTTTAACTATTTCAGGAAAGCTTTAGCTAAATTTAACAAATAAGAACTAAAGAAAAAAAATGCCTTTCTTTGCATTTGCAGTGCTTATCAGATTATCTGACAGAGTAATAAATTAATGACTATTCCTTGCCTTACTGAATGAAAACTAAGTAACTAATCTTATGACTCACATTAATTCCCTAAGGTCTAAAGGTATGACTGGAAAGAGAGAACTTTAGATCCTAAATGAGGGTCCCACTTCATTTGTAACCCATATATTTTATTGAAACCAGAAGGGAAATAAAATAAACACATTCTAAGGTTAAAAATGAAAACAAAAGAAAAAAAAGATGCTTCAATACTCAGTACTTCTCAGCACATTTAAACTTTATTTTCTCAATTTCTAACTACTGGTATAAAAGAATGTTATGAATAAATTTGAAAATTATACTAGATTTTAATTTCAGCTCCATTATTATCTTATCCTAATATTAACTAGAGGATTGCTACATTCATTTAAGAACATACAGTTTGATGGGTTTGGTATAGGTTATTATTGCTGTTGCTGCTTTCATTTTAATTGCATTTTGTTTGATTCAGACTCTGTTCTTATCTGTGCAGTGATCTTCTGGTAGACAAACTTCATTCACCAATGCATAATAGTAACTGATGGTAATTCAGTCTCCAAGAGCTACTTGGGCATATTGAGAACTTATAAATGATCACTGCATTATAGTTCTAGAGTTAGGACAAATAGTAGAGGTCATTTAGTATGACCTCTTCTATTTATAGGTGAGAAATCTAAAAGATCAGAAAGGTAAGTAAATTAAAAACTCATGCATTATTAACTGACAAGTCAGAACTTTAACCAAACTCTTCATTATATTATGTGCATTACATACTGAGTCAGCAGTGAGATATCTAAGTGGAGATTCTCATATACAATTGAAGTTCTGGACCTGGAGGTGAGGAGAGGTTAACAGTTGCCTTCTTCTTCTGAAATATCTTAATTCTCAAGTCATACCTTTCTGATGGCTTACTAAAATTGCCCTTCTAGATAAGCCTATTATGTTAAGGGATCAAACATAAATTCTTAAAGCTTATTATCTTCCTTCTGACATAATGCTTTCAGTCAGCACCACCATTCATATCCTGTTGTCTTCCCTTCCTATATCTAGGCAGTTGACAGTCAAGCAATGTTGATTTCATTTCATTCATATCCTTCTTCTCCTTCTCCTTCTTCTTGCCCTCCTCCTTCTTTCTTCTTCTTCAAGTTCAAGTCATGTCACCATTTCTCTCATGCCATGCTCTTTTTGGCAATGAAACACAATCCTGTGAGTAGTCACAGCTGACTGAATAGAGACCCAATTATCTGGGCAACTAAGCTCCTCCTCTCCTGTCTGCCTCTCCCTCCCCTTCCTTCTCCTCTCCAAAGGAAGGTAGATTTGGATGGTCAAAAGATGCGCAGTTGACTTCGGTTTTACTGGTTAGTTCCATTCCCTTCCTCTCTTTTCCTTTCCCAAAACCTTAAACTTGCAGCACTCTGAAGCTGGGATGCCAATGGGCCCCTGTCCAAGGGCTCTTCTGGACCCTCCTAGCTTTAGAGTGATTATCAATAATAACTGCTGCTGTTTCCCTCCCAGCCTAATGTCTTTCTTTTTCTTGGCCTCATTAAAAGGGTCATGTCCTGGCTACTTCTTAAACAAGCCTATTCAATGCATGGGTGTTACCTCACCCTCTCTGAGTACCTGCAAAGATCTTGGTCTAAAGGATCCAAGGTCTGCCATTGCATCCTGGGTCATCTCCAGTCATCCTGATGAATATCTGGTCATTGCATTCAGATGACAATGGAGAAAAAGGGAGGCTGGTGACCTGCACAGCCCTTCCTCACTCAAAACAAAGTCAAGAGGAAGTCATCATTTCTCTGATGGCATGATCTTCTTCTGCAATGAAGGATGGACACAACACAATCCTTATTATAATATCAGCCCTCTTTCCATTTAAAATAATTCAATCCATCAAGAAGCAATTATGTGCCTAATATAAGCAAGTCACTGTGTTTGGAACAAAAGACAGGAAGGAAGGACAACATATGTTTTTAAAGTCATATGCACAATATGTAAAAGAGATGTAACCACTAGTCTGGAAGGAGAGGTACCCTCTTTTCATAAAGAGATACAACCTTGATACCACATGAGCCAACTCTTGTCACATAAAATTCCAGTTTTAATGTATTAGAATTAATTGTTCTTGAAATGTTTTTTTTTTTTTTTTTTTAGAATTCATTTTTAAATTCATCTGACCCTGGAAATTTTTCTTAAGGAGCTCAATGATAACTTGGTCAATTTCTTTTTCTAAAATGGAATTAAGTATTTTATTTTATCTACTGCTAATCTGGAAAATTTATATTTTTGTTACTATTCATCCATTTCATTTAGATTGTCAGATAAATTGGCATACAGTTGGGCAGAATCCCTCCTAATTATTGTTTTTATTTCCACTTGATAGCTGGTGAATTCACCTTTTGGTTTTTGATACTGGTAATTTGGGGTTTTTTTGATCAAATTAACCAAAGTTTTATATAGTTTATTGTTCTTGTTGTTTTGTATATTTTTTGGGAAAACAAGCCCTTAGTTTTACTTATTAGTCCAATAATTTACTTACTTTCAATTATATTAATCTCTCTTTTGGGCTTCACATTTTCTAATTTGATGTTCAAGTGGAGTTTTTTGATTTGTTCCCTTTCTAAATTTTTGGTTGCATGCCCAATTCACTGATGTCCTCTTTCTCTATTTTATTCATGTAAGCATTTAGAAATGTAAAATTTCTTCTAAGACCTACTTGGCTGCATCCCATAAGTTTTGATATGTTGTCTCATTATTGTCATTCTCTTTGATGAAATTAATGATTGTTGCTATGATTTGTTATTTTGACCCATTCATTCTTTAGGATTAGATTATTAATTCCCAATTAATTTTTAGTCAATCTTTTCATAATCCTTTATTGCATGTAAGTTTTATTGCACCATGATCTCAATAAAGCTGCATTTAATATTTCTGCCCTTCTGTATTGAATTGTGAGTTTTTATGCCCGAAATCATAGTTATTTTTTGTAAAGGTGCCACGTACGACTGAGAATTCCCATTCAATTTTCTTCCAGAGGTCTACAATATCTAACTTTTCTAAAATTCTATCCATCTCCTTTATTTCTTTCTCACTTATTTTGAGATTACATTTATCTAGTTCTAAGAGAAGAAGTTTGAGTTACTCCACTACTCTAGTTTTACTATTCATTTCTTCTTATAACTCCTTTAACTTCTCCCCTGAGAATCTGTATATTTTAGCACTTGTTGCATATGTTTAGTATTAACATTATGTCATTGTATATGGTACCTTTTAGCAAAATATAATGATGTAGTTTCTTTCCTTATATCTTTTGATTAACTTTTTTTTTCTGCTTTTGCTTTGTCTGAAATCAGGATTACTTCCCCTGCATTTTTTTTTACTTCACCTGAAGCATAATCTATTTTATTCCAACCTGTTACCTTTACTCTATGTGTATCCCTCTGCTCCAAATGTGCAAACAGCATTTTGAAGGACTATGGTTTTTAATCCACTCCACTATATATTTCTGTCTTTTGGGACAGTTCTTTCCATTTACATTCACAGTTATGATTACGAACATTGTCTAATCCCTCCATCTTATTTCCTTCCTGTTCATACTTTTTTCTCTCTCCTTTCACTTTGTTACTCTGAATGTGTGTTTTGAATCTAACCAGTTCCTCCCTCAATCTGCCCTCCCTTCTATCAGCCCCACACACTTTTCATTCTGCTTTCTCTTACTACTTCTACTCTCACTTCTATTCACTTCATCCTTGTTTTCTTTTCCTTTTTTCCTCCAACTTCCCTCTAAGACAAATTAGGTAAGATAAATAAGGTAAGATAAATTTCTATACCCAATAGTTTGTGTATGATATTTCCACTTTGAGCCAAATCCAAAGGAAAAAAGGTTCACCCCATCCCTTCTTTCCCTCTACTCTAATAGATCTGTTGTGCCTCTTCATATGATATAATTTACCCAGTTTTGCACCTTTATTCTTCTTCTTTCAATAAAAGTATTTTTGCTACTCTTTTATGCCATCATATCAATGTCTGTTTATACACACACCCTTTGTCTAAGTATGCCACTTCTATACCCTGATAAAGATACAATTTTCAAGAGCCACAAATATTATGTTTCTGTGTAGGGATGTAAACATTTTAACCTTATTGGTTATTTTTTTTTCTTTCCTGCTTACATTTTTATGCTTTTCTTCTACTTGAAGAGATAGTTTTCTGTTAAGCTATGGTCTTTTCACCAGGAATGAAAGTCCCCTATTTCATTGAATGTCCATCTTTCCCCTGAAAGATTACACTAAATTTTGCTGTGTATTTGATTCTTGGTTGTAATTCAAACTTGCAATTAAATTTTCTATTTGGAATATAATATTCCAAGCCTTCAGATCTTTAATGGAGAAGTTACCAAGTCCTATATAATTCTGGCTGTGGTCTCACAATATTTGAATAGTTTCTTTCTGGCAGCTTGCAACATTTTGTCCTTTACCTGATAATTCTGGAATTTGGCTAAAATATTTCTTGGAGTTTTCATTTTGGGACCTGTTTCAGGAGATGATCAGTTGATTCTTTCAATGACTATTTAAGCTCTGGTTCTAGGGTTTTAGAGCAATTTTCCTTGATAATTTCTTGAAAGATGCTGTCCTCACTCCTTTTTTTTTTATCATGACTTTAAGATAGTCTAATAATACTTAAATTATCTCTCCTGGATCTATTTTTCCAGGTCAGTTGCTTTTACAATGAGGTACTTTAAATTTTCTTTAAGGGAATTGCCAACCCTCAGCCTCTTGGACAGCATTCACTGGTCACAACTCAGGTAAACTGAGGGGAGACTGGTAAGGCATGAACAAGATGGCGCTGGGAGGAAGGGTTCTGCCCCGGTTTTGCTCAAGGCTATTTTCCTGGAGTTTTTGGAGAAAAAAGAAGGCCCAAAATGTTTTCCTTTCTAGGGGCTACATGTCCACCCTGGGCAGTCCTGGTCAAAGTATATTGCTTCCTTATAAGGGCAAACTAATTGCTGATTGGTTCACTTAGGACTCTAGTGTCAGAAAAGAGATAAAATCACCACTCACTGCTTCAATAAACGGAGTTCTTACTATCTTGTCTCCCACCTCAGTCACTGCTTACAGCTCACTCCACCAAGGCCTGCAGGCCTCTGCTGGTCAGATAAGGCCTGTGGGCCTGAGAGATCAGGCTCAGACTCCTGGGTCCCTAACAATTTTCTTCCATTTTTTTTCATTCCTTCAAGTTTGTTTGACTGATTCTTGATGTCTTGTAGAGTCTTTGACTTCTGCTTGCCAAATTTTAATTTTTAAAGAATTATTTTATTTAATTAGCTCTTGCATCCCACTTCATGTGGCCAATTCTACTTTTAAAGGAGTTATTTTCTTCAGTGGATTTTTTCCATCAATTTGACCAATTGTATTTTTTTAAGAAATTTTTTTCTTCAGTCCACCTTTGTCCTTCCTTTTCCAAACTTTTGACTCTCTCTTGCATATTTCTCATTTTTTCCCCAATTTTTCTTCTATGTCTTTTCTTTGATTTTTAAAATCGCTTCAAGTTCTTTGAAGAAGGTTTTTGGGCTTCACAGCAATTCATATTGTGTTTTATGTTCTCACATGTAGGTGTTGTGGCATTATTCTCCATTTTAAAGATTGTGTTTTGCTCTTCCCTGTTATCATAGTAGCTCTCTATGATCAACATTCTCTTTTGCTTTTTACTGATTTCTTTTTTTGCCTCTTTCATGATATTTAAAGTTGATCTCTCCTCCTGTGGCACAGAGGGCACTGTCCCAAGCTTCTTTTGCAGGGGGCCAGGGGTCTGCTCACAAGCTTTGTGAGATTGATCCCATTTCAGGTTCTGGCAGCTTTCTCACTGCACTGGAGTGGCCTCTTGCTGCCTGATTTCCAGGGCTAAAAACTTGCCTTCTGCATTGGGGCTAGAAAGCTCACAGGTATCCTGTTGAGCCAGGAGTAAGGGACCACCATTCCTGATCTGTGCTGTCACTGTGCTGGTTCATCTGAATATCATCTATTCTGGGCTGCCCTCTTCTTTTACCCAAATGGGAAAGACCTCTCCTGAACTCTTTCTCAGATTTTTTAAGCTGTAAATGGTTTCACTTCATATTTGAACATTTTTTTTTTCACTCTTGAATCCATTTGGAGGCTTGATTTAACTTTGTTTCTGAGTGAAATTGGGGAGAGCTCAGGCAACATCCAGGCTTCTCTCCATCAGCAGAGCTCTACTTTCTCACTTTCTCAAAATCACAATTGTTGAAAACAAGTACAAATTAAAACAACTCTGAGGTATACCACCTCAAACATATCAGACTGGATAAAATAACAGAAAGGGATCCTAACAAATGTTGGAGAAGATTTGGGAATATTGAAATACAAGTGCATTGCTGGCAGAGTTGTCAACTGATTCCACCATTCTGGAGAGCAATTTGGAACCTTTCCGCAGGAGCTATAAAACTGTAGGCATCATTTGATCCAGCAATGCTGCTACTAGTTGTGTGTCCTGGAGAGATGTTATAAAAGGGGAAAGGACATATATGTACAAAAATATTTATTGCATCTCTTTTTTGTGGTAGCAAAGAATTGGAAATTGAGAGGATACCTGTCAAATCATGAATGGCTCAACAAGTTGTGGTATATGAATGTAATGGAATACTATGGTATAAGAATTACATAAGAAATGATGACCAGGCAGATTTCAAAAAATCTGGGGACTTTGATGAACTGGTGCTGAGTGAAGTGAGCAGAATAAATATAACATAACTATGATAGACTTAGCTCTTCTCAACAATTTGTTGACTAACTCCAAAAGACTGATGATGGAAAATGACAGTCCCACCCAGAGAAAGAATGTGGACTCTGAAAGGAGATCAAAGTATATTATTTTCCTTTGCTTTTCCTTTTTCATGGTTTTCCCCTTTTGTTCTGATTCTTTTTTCACAACATGGACTAACATGGAAATACATTTGAAATGACTGTACATGTATAATCTATTTCAGATTTACAGTTTGGGGAGGAAGGGATAAAAATGGAAATAAAAATCTTGCAAAAGTGAATGATGAAAACTATCTTTACATGTAGGTGGGAAAAATAAAATACTATTAACGGGAAAAACAGATAGAAGGCAGGAAATTCAAAAGGCATTGGTAAAGACTTCCACCCCAAAGTGGGATTTTAGTGGGAACTTAAATGAAGTTAGAGCAGCCAGTGGTAAGGAGGATGAGCATTCAGGGCATGGGGGCTAGCCAGAGAAAATGCCCAGAGGTGAGAAATGGACTTACCTATGTTTGGAATAGTCAGGAAGTCAGAGTAACTGGATTAATGAATAATTGATAGAGAATAAAGTGTAGAAGACTGAAAAAGTAGGAGAAAACTAAATTGCAAATGTCTTCGAATGCAAAATTAAATATTTTGATTTTGATCCTGGAGGTGATAGTTGTCTGCTGGAGTTTACCGAGGAGGGTAACATCATGGTCATACTTATCATAGTTGGATTTTTGAAAAATCATTATGGTCACTAAATAGAAAATGGATTGGAATGAGTGGAACTTGAGGCAGGCAGACCTATCAATCGGCTATTGCAATGCTCTAGATGTCAGATGTTGAGGGCCTGCCCAAAAGTGGTTGCAAAATTAGAAGACAAATGGGAGCATATTTGAGAGACAATGCAAAGGTGACCTCTACAGGTGTTGGCATCAGTTGAGAGACCATAAGTGAAAGATAGTGAGGGGATCAAAATGAGTAATACTTTGAAAGCTGGAGAAAGGATTCTCTTGCTTCTACAGAAAGAGGGAAGACAAAAGCTGGGGAGGATTTGGGGGGAACGTTAATGGTGTTTCTTGTTGTTGAATGCTTTAGTTTGACATGTCTAGTGGACATCCAGCTTAAGATGTTTGAGTGGAAATTGGAGATATGAGATTAATGGTCCACAACAAGGTTCAGGCAAGATAAGTAGATTTGAGAATCATCAGCTTAGAGAATATAACTAAATCAATGGGAGTTTATTAGATGACTAAGTGAAGTGGCATTGAGGGGATGAAAAGAGCATCTAGGCCATAATATTATGGTATATCTGTGTTTAAAGATTATTATCTGAGAAGGATCCAACAATGAAAATGGAGTGCTCAGATAGGTAAAATAACTAAAAAAGAGAAAAAATAATGTTTCAAAAACCTAGAGAGAATAGTGTATCAAAGAGAAGAGGAGGATCAACCCTGTCAAAGAGTGCAGAAAAGTAATGGAGAATGAAGTCCCATCTAGAAAGGTACTCTGTACAATATGCATAATTATATAGGGCAGCTATTTATTTTCTCTGGCATAAAATAAATGTTTAAAATTTAAAAAGACATATACATATATTGAGAAATATGTGAAACATTAAAGAGTAAGCCAACACTGATTATTCTCTCCTGGGAGTCTTATCCTCTCAATCCCTTATGAGACTGATAAAGTAACATTTCACTGTCACTTGAAATCATCATTATCTCAGCAACTTCTGTCCAGACAAGGAACAATGTCTCATGAAACAAAGATTCAGGAAGAACAACATACTGAGGAGCAGCCCCTGAACCCTTAAATTACCCCAAACTTTTCCAGCTAATGAGATACCTGATAAAGCTGGAAATAGTCATCTCTCAGGGTCATTTCTACTCAGGAAAATAAATATAAAGACACATGAATTTGATGTCTTGTCTTAGTCATGTATATGTGCTCATTGTTTTGTGTGTATAACCACCTTAGTTTTAGTTATTGTGGAGGAGTGGGAATGGAGCAACATCACCTCCCTGCATCTCTGGGAGAACTGGCCTGATTACCAATATGCTCAGAAGAGTCAACAAAGAACAGAAGTTATTTCTCTCTTTAATTTTACTGAGTAGTTACTCCTGGCCCACTGGCCAATAATCTTTGATATCGTCTCCAAATCTTTAAAGCATATGAAACAACAAAACTGGAACTTCTCCTCACAAATGTCAATAGGGGAGATGTCACTTGAAAGAGAAGGAGAGTAGGCACACCAATATGTATGATTCCTTCTATGGTGTCCACAGATCCATTGTCATAAATTCACCTTGGCAACGCATTGGAAAACCCCAGTTGAGCAAACTGGTAGATTTCCCCTGATTACACTTACTTTTATTAAATGGAATCACCATTATATGGATTTTGGAGAGGAAAACAATAGCAGCTGGGAGCATAAAAAGGATTTTATGTAACTTATCAAGCAACATAATTGATTGATATCATCTTGCTCAGCCTTTTGGTCCCTGATTGGAGGGCTGAAGGGTGCAGTACCAAACTCCTCCAAATGCTTTCATTTTTAGAGGGCAGAATCGAGATTAAAAAAAAACAAAAAACAATCCACCCTGCAACTTCTTCTCTGCCTGGTTTCAATTCCATGGAACAAAATGCCCCTTGGGTTTCCCCTCCAACCTTATTTTTCTTTCTTCTTTTTTCGTGTTGTCTCACTTCCCCTACTAAGAGTCTAAACTCCTTGAGGGCAGAGACTGTCTCTATATTGTATCTCTAGAAGTGAACAGTATCTGACACATAGTAGGCATTTAATAATTGTTTATTGGCTGAGATTATTGAATTTGCTAGAATATGGATATTTACCTGAGTTTTGATGCAAATTACAGATTCTAGGAGGCAGAAGTAAAGAGATCACTATGTGTAAAGTAAACAGCCAATACAAAGGCATAGAGATGGAGATTATAATGGCATGTATGAAGAAGAATATAATGACTGGTGAAGAAAGGACACTTAACATTTGTTAAGTCCCTATTATTTGCAAAGGACTGTGCTATGCAGTTTACAAATATTATATCATTCAATTCTTGCAACATTCCCAGAGGGTAGGTGTTAATATTAAGCTTATTTTTCAATTAAGGAAACTGAACAGGCAGAAGTTAAATAACTCTCTCAAGGTCACTGTTAGCAAGTGTCAGAAGCCAGATTTGAATTCAGATCTTTTTGACTCCAGACCCACCACTCTATCCATCATGCCACCTAACTGCCTGTGCATAGGAGTAATGCATAATAAGTTTGAAGAAGTAGGTTACATGACTTGAATAATTCTAAAGGTAATAAGGATACCCTGGGATTTATTGAGTCAGAAAGTGACATAGTTTATCCAGTGTTTCAAGAAAGTTATTTTGACAGCTATGTAAATAATGGATTGAATAGAGATAAGAGTTGTGGATCTTCTCACGCTACCTCTCACTTTTTAGTTGGTGCACCAATTTATATTAATGTATGTATATACACACTTATTTATATGCAAATGTACATTACATATACAAACACACATTATACATGCATATACTTACACAACTATATGTGTGTGCATATACACACATGAACACCAACACCCACATGAGTTTATCAGATACAAAAACCATTATCCATGCCCCTAACCTAACTCTATTCCAAACTGTTTTGTTAATGCTGCTAATAACACAAGCCTTCCATTAAAGTAGGATCATAATGTTTCTGTCACCCTCTATTCCAAAGTCTTATCTTTACCTCATAAGCAATCACAAAGTCCTATCATTTATTTTCCAATGTATTCCTAATATATACATGTATGTGTGTGTATGTATATATATATATATATATATATATATACACACACACACACACACACATATCTCCCTTGCTCTCTGCAAACTTATTCGGCATCTCAGTGCATGATTCCAGTAACCCTCAATTCTCTCCCTATTCCAACACATACTCCACACCTCTGCCAAAGTGCCATTTCGAAAACTTAATTTCTCACCATATTAATTCCTACTGCATAAATTTCCATGATTTCTGACAACCCCTAAGATCAATTAAAAACTCTTGCATGTGATTTTAGCCTTTTTTTATTTTTTAATGTCTTTAGCATTCTTTCTCTCCATCTGTATATTAGGGCCAACTAGGTGGTGCAGTAGACAGATCACTGAATCTTGGGTTAGGAAGACCTGAGTTCAAATCTGGCCAGATGTGTGATCTAAGGCACATCAGTTAACTTCTAGGTACTTCAGTTTCCTCATCTGTAAAATGAGATAATGATATCAATTAACTCCTAGTTTTGTTGTAAACATCACATAAAATAATAATTTTATAGCATATGGCACAATGCTTGTTACATAACAAGTTTTATAGGATGTTATCTATTATTACTACAATCCAATGGATATCTTTGCATATATTGATACAGTGCAATTCATTACCCATGTTTCTGTCTTTTCACCAATGGTCAATCCTGGCTGTAATGAATTTCTATCTCATTTTCATCTTTTGAAATCCTTGGCTTCCTTCAAAAGTCTGATTCAGTCATCTTCCAGATGAAGCCTCTCTTACCCTCACTGTGCCCCTGGTATATGTGCCGTATTCTCAAATATGACCATGTACTTATTTTGTATATGTTCTGTATATATTTATGTACAAGTTGTCTCCCCCATTAAAACATAAACTTTTTGAGTTAGAGACTGTTTCATTTCTTTCCTTTTGATGTTCAGCACATAACACACTCTATAGATCATTATTGGTGCTTGTAAATTACTTTTTGCTTTGTCAGTTGTTTGCTCATTGAATTAAAAAAAAGCAACTGAAGAGATGACCAAAGCAATCATTTTGCTCCAGTTGTCAGAAATGTGTCTATATCCTATTAAGAATGTAATTGTATTGATATTGAAATCTGACTTTTCCAGTGGTTGTGCTCAAATACAAAATTTGGACAGTAAATGCAGTTTTGTTTGGTACCCCTTTAGTCATGGCAATTTTAATGTAATCACTTGACAAATACTAAGTCATTGCTCACCCTGAACAATGCTGGAAGCTGGAAAAAATGTCTTTATCCTCTACTGCCTCTGCCCCTACTCAGACACATGTTTTGTTCATTGTGCTATCATATTTCTTCATAAGTCATGTTTGTCTTTCAAATAGTTCTTCAATCAACTCCAGGAAAGTTCTATCTTTTGTCAAGCTTAAAAATCCATCCTTCCCAAAAAAACTTTTGTATTTATTTAACTTTCCAAGTTTAAGACTTTAAAGCCAAAATAATTAATTTCTAATTGGCAAATATCATGCAAATATTGCATAGAAAGCAGACAAGAGGTATTTGGAGACAATTTAGCTCTTCCAATCATACTATATAGCCACATGTCACAAAATAATATTTCAATTTAATCACCTGACACAATCAGTTATTGATCAACCATGGTGAAAAGATCAGAATAGTGTATTGTGAAGAAAAATAAAATAATAAATTGTATTACATTGAGTCATAAAGCCTAGATTTAATTCCTATCACTCATATTTGCTAGAACAAATTGGTTTTTCCTCCAGATAAGTCATTTAACCTTTATATTCCTGGGTTTCTTCACCTATAAAATGCCGAAGTTAGACAAAACACCCTGCAAGATTTCTTCCAGCTCTAAGCTTAAAAAATGGAAGTTCATAGTTCATAATGCCCAATAATGAATTACTTCTTCTGACCCTCATGGAATTCCTATGAAGTAAGTAGGGATTCTGTTATTGTCCCCATTACATACATGAGGAGTAGGCCAAAAATTAAATAACTTGTCCAATATCATAAAGCTAAGAAATAGCAGAACTTGTAAAAATCAGGATTAAAACACCTGAGAAAAGAAATCTGAAAAAAGAAATTTATCCACAATATATACATTAATATTATTGAGATAAGTTTAGGGATAATTAGAATGAACAGGATGATTAGAGTCTCATCTTATGTGTATATAACCTATGAAATCCCTCAAAACAGTATTTACTAGATTGGAATAAATATAATTATATCAGAAACCGTGTTTGCAAATGCTTATGGACAGAGTCATATTTTGGCTAATACTCTCCCCTTTTCAATAATAGTCCCTTCTTGTTTCCACACCTGGAAGAATCAAATAGTTGCCAGGTTGCCTTGACACCCAGTGAAAATTCATGCAGAGAAGTATCTGATAATACCTGGGGTTCATGAAAACCACACAGCCATTCAATGTGAGAACCTTAGAGATCACAGCTGCATCCTATCAACCTTTATCAGAGAACTATCCAGGCTATAGTTATGGCAACACAACTTGCACAGAAAGCTAAAGCATGGAACTGATCAGATTGCTGTGTAGCTAAACAGCTCACAGTAGATAAAATAAAAAAAAAAAACTTTAATATAAACTAGAAGAAGCAAAAGGCAAAGTTTCTTGTTAAATAGAATAACAAAACAGCATTTTTCATATATGTGTTGCATTTATTTTGTTTTTATAACTTCTACTGATAAATTAAAGGAAGCTTCTGATAGAGGTGGGAATCACAAGCTCTGGAAATATAGGTCACTAACAATAGGTAAATTGAAAAATCAATTTGATACAGCCCAGCATGTACTGATTTTGTTTAACAAAAAGAAATTCTACTCTGTCATAGGCTGGATAAAATAAACGAGCTTTATATTGTGCCCGCAAGACAACAGTATCTAAGCTCTGGTGTACCACTGAGAGAAATGAATTTCAGAGGAATTTTAAGCATGTCAAACAAACACTGCGAAATTCACACCTAGGGACTTATAGTGAGAGCATCCGGTGGTATTTTATCTGTTTATTGGCTAATCGTTAGCCTGCACCTGCAAGGATATTTATTATTGCAGCAGAGTCTAAATTAGACAAGTCTTGATTAACCAACCATTTAGACAATCTAAGGGGAAAGGAGATTTCAGAAAAATATATATTCATACTCTCCTTTGAGAGTTACTTGCATCTTTTGATGATATTCTTAGCTCCTAGAGAGTGTTGCTGAGATCAGTTTCTGCTCTCTATAAAGGAAGTCATTGGGAGCAGTTGTGTATTCCATCCTCCAATTTTTCAGTGAGAGGGGAGAGGAGGCTGAGGGAAGATATATAAAATAAGAATTGATTTAACAACATATTGTTGAGATATGAAGGAATGATCTTATAACTGGGAGAAGCATAATGTTCAATATGATGGAATCTATGGAGCAGAGTAGAAGCAAAGTGAAATACTGTTTCTTTGTTTGTTTGTTCGTTCTTGTTTTGTTATGTTGTGGGGGATGAGAGGGTTGGATTCAAGGGTAAAGCTCTCTTTTTTGAGTCTTATTTCCATTTCATTCTAACACTCTTCCCTATTTGAAACTTTTTGAATCTTGCATCTTTCAACTAACCTGCTAGCTGTTTTTCCTAGATTTATTTCAACTACAAATTTGGCAAGTAAATGAACCTATTCTATTAGCTAAATTATGGTTTAAAATGTTAAACAGTGCAGGGTCTAGTACAGATACCTGGGAAACTGTGACACAGCTCTTGCAAAAGTGATATGGGACTATAACAATAATTCTTTGCATCCAGCCATTCAGTCAGTTCCAAGTACCCTATTACCTAATACACATTTTCTTTCATTTTTAGTAGAAATGCCTTCAAATGTTATTTTCCTGAAATAAATCCATATCATTGCCCTGATCAAAAAAAAAAAAGAAATGTAAGTGGGGTTGCACTAAAATAATTTATTCTTGATGAATCTATTCATCATGATTATCATTTATTGATTCATTTTATTGATTGTGATTTTTGCATTAATACATACTCCTTGGTGAAAACCCCTATAAATTAATGCATATGTGATTATATTATATATGATGGAATTTGATATCCATGTGGGCTCTTGTTATTGACCTGGTTTCATTTTATGGGCAATGATCCAGAGAATTGAGTGCCTGGTGCTAGGAGGCACAGTGGAGAGAGTACTCTATCTGGAGTCAAGAAGTATTGAGTTTAAAAATGGTTTTTAACTACTAATAGATTTGTGACCTGGGTCAGTCCCTCAGACTGTATGTGCCTTAGTTTTCTAATCTGTAAAATGGAAATAATAATAACATCTACCTCCTGTGATTGTTGTGAGGATCAAATAAGATAATATTTCTAAGTTCTTAGCAGACTGACTAGCACAGTGAGGATGCTATATAAATATCCATTACATTTACCTAGGAGAAAATATATGTACTCTGAGGTGAGGTTTTGCTTGGTGGCTCAAATCATTGAAACTGTGTTTGTGTGATTAGACCCGACTAGACATTAAGGACCACACCTCCTCCCTTTGAAAAACTCAGATGTTGGTATTTCTCTCTGTAATAATAATGTATGTATTTTCTGTGGTCAAACATTTGGAAGCCCTGTTTGTTGGTCTTTCTTTTAGTACTTTTTGCTTGTAATGTCTCTTTGTATTTTCTCTGAAGTTTGGGGTGTTGACTTTTTCCACTGAACTAAGTGTATGACATCTGTGCTTGATTAAAGTAAGATTGTTTACCCATTTTAAGGTCGTTTGCCTTAGGAAAGGACCCAGAAATCCTTCAAAATAGTGATATATGAAATGTGAAATGATTGTGAATTATACTTGTGGTTAAAAATGCATCCCTAATTTTATGCAAGTTATAAAAATGTTACCTCCTGATTATATTAAGATGAACCATTATATATTCTTGTATGTGTTTGTAGATGCATGTATATGTGTATACACAGATTATATGTTGTAATTTGTATCTATATGAACTGCAGTGGGGGGAATTAATTAGTCCTAAAGTGATAGATTCTTGGACTTTGAGTCCTTGACAATCACGGAAAAAACTATATACAGGTGTCCAAGTGAAATTGAACTTGATATCCCCTTTATATTCAATTCCAGTCCAAGTTGAATATTCCTTTGAGGAAATTATTTAATAAATGCACATTGATGAAGTTATTAAATGAGTTGCCCAGTTAATTTCATCATATAAAGTTCAAAATATATTTTCATCCTTTTCCCCAGTGAGGAAAATTTAGGTCATTCTCTTCAACTTTACTAAGGATTTTTAAAACTTGTTTTATTTCATTATACTTTTTCTGATTTTATGTAAAAATTGAACAATTATTTTTAACTTTTTTAGTTTCAAATTCTCTCCTTCACCCACCACCCAAGCTTCTTGATAAGGTAAACAATTTGGTTGTGATTTGATGTGTGAGGTCGTAGAAAATATTTCCATATTACCTATCTTGCAAAAAAACCCACCCAGAAACAAAATATAATAAAAAATCAATAAAGTTTTTTTAAGTATGTTTCAATCTACACTTACAATTCATCAGTTCTTCCTCTGGAGATGATTAGTATTTTTCATCAAGTATCTTTTGGAATTGTCTTGGATCATTACTTTGATCAGTGTAGCTAGGTGATTCACATTTGATCACTATTAAAGTACTGCTGTTACAGTGGAACATTTTGGAAGAAAAAATGTTATTGCTGTTACTGCAAACAATGTTTTCCTGATTCCGTTCACTTACACTTTAATGAGATAATTTAAGTCATCCCAGTTACTTTTTTTCCTGAAACCATTTTGCTCATCATTTCTTATAGCACAATAGTATCCCATCAAAATCTTATATCAAAATTTGTTCAGTCATTCTCCAATCAAAGGATATTCCCTTGATTTCCATTTCTCTGTCCACAAAAAAAAAATAAGCTGATATAAATAATCTTGGAAAAGTAGATACTTTCCCTTTTTCTTTGATTTCTTTAGGATACAGAAATTTTAGTGTTACTGACAGAGCAATGGGTATAGATAGTTTTATAGACCTATGTACATAGTTTAAAATAGTTCTCCAATATAGTTGAACTAGTTCACAACTCCACATGAGATGGTGTCACATTTTTTTTTTCATATCCCACCCAGCATTTGCCACTTTCCTCTTCTGTCATGTTACTCAATAGAATAGGTGTGAGATGAATATTGTAGCTATTTTAATTTGCTATTTTATAGCTACTTTAATTTTAATTAATATTCTCTTAGTCAGCAGTTATTTAGAACTGAGATTTTCATGTGACTAAAAACTGTCACTTCATATCCTTTGACCAGGCATCAAGTGGTGAATGTCTCAAAGTTTTATAAATTTGACTAAGTCCACCATATATTTGAGATATGCAATCTTCATAAAAGAAAATCTTGGCAAATTGTTTTTTTTCAGTTTTCTCTTTTCCTTCTAATTTTGTCTGTATTAGTTTTATTTGTCTAATACCTCCTTTAATTTCACATAATCAAAATTATACATTTTACTTTTCTTAAATTCTTATATCTCTTTTTGGTCATAAATTATTCCTTTATTCATCGATCTGATGGGTACATTTTTCCATCCTCCAGTAATTTACTTATGATATTAGTGTTTGTCTAAATCATGTATCCATTTTTACCTTATCTGGTATACAGTGTAAGGTGTTGGTATGCTCTATGCTAGTTTCTGTCAAGCTGATTTTCAGCTTTGCTGTTTCTTTTACAATTTTAAGGGGTTTTTTTGTTGTTTGTTTCTGTTTTTGTTTTTAACCCCCAAGCTTGTGTCTTTGGACTTTTCAAACCCTACATCACGATGGTCATTTACTACTGTGTATTGGGTACAGAATATATTCCAATAATCCTCCACTCTATTACTTAATGAGTACCAGGTTTTTTGATGATTATCACTGAAACTGCTAGATGGTCTTCCTTTATATTTATTTCATTGATTTCCTTGATATTCTTTTTTCCTTCCAGATGAGTTCTGTTTTTGTTGCAGGTAAGTTTTATTATTTTTCCTAGCTCTATAAAAATATTGTAGGTTTTTTTTGGTAGTTGAATTGCAATATTACTGAATAAGTAAACAAGTAGGATTGTCGTTTTTATCATGTAGGCTCAGTCTACCCATGAGAAACTAATAATCATCTAGTTGCTTAGATCTCTCTCTTTATCTGTGTGAAAAGTGTTTTTAATTGTTTTCATATCATCTCTGGGTTTGCCTTGGGAAAATACCAAGTATTTTACATTGACTGGAGTTACTTGAAATATAAGATTTCTGTATACCTCTTGTTGCTAGTTTTGTTGGTAGTATATGAAGATGTTGATGATTATATGGGTTTATTTTATATCCTGAAACTTTGGTGAACTTGTTAATTGGTTCAACCAGTATTTTTTTTTTAAATTAATTGTCTAGCATCCTCTAAATATATCATTGTATCATCTGCAAGGGGTGATAATTTTGTTTCCTGGTTGTCCATTTTTATTCTTTTAATTTATTTTTCTTGTTTTATTGCTTATGGCTAGCATATCTAGTATAATATTGAATAATAGTGGTGATAATGGATATTTTTCATTGACTCTTCATCTTGTTGGAAAGGCTTCAGTTTATTCCCATAAGAGATAATACTTGCTCTTAGCTTTAGGTAGATACTGCTTATCATTTTGAACAAGGTCCTTTTGATTCCTATGATTTGTAGTGTTTCTAAGAGGAAAGGATGATATATTTTCTTAAAAACTTTCTCTGTATCTATTATTGAAATTATAATTATATTAGTGTTGTTGATATACTCAATTATGATGATAGTTTTGCTAATATTGAACCATTCTTATCTTCCTAATATAAATCCTTCCTAATAATATCACATGATATTTGTGATATATTGCTGCATTCTCCTTAACAGTATTTTATTGAAAATTCTTGCATCAATATTCATTAAGGAAATTGGTTTATAGTTTTCTTTTTCTGTTTCTACTCTCTTTGCTTTAGGTATCAAAGCCATATTGTATCATAAAAGAAATTTGATAGGACTCCTACTTTAACGATCATTTTCAAATGATTTATATATTGTTGTGTCTAATTCTTACTTTCGTGTTTGAAAGAAATCACTTGTGAATTCCTCTGGTCCTTAATATGTGTGTATGTGTGTGTATATGTATATAAGCATGTATATGTGCGTGTCTTATGCATATGTATTATACATGCACACAATATGTTGTATACATACACACACACTCATACACACATATATGTGTATATATATATATATATATATATACACACACACATAAAATTTTCTGTTTTAGACAATTTAGGTATGAGAGATTCAAACACTGCTTGTCTCTTTCCATTTTCCCCTCCATTGGTAAAGTTCTTCCTTACATATATATATATATATATATATATATATATATATATATATATATATATATATACATATACATATATATGTATGTTTTGTGAGATATTTCCCCAAATTTTTCTATTCCATTCCCTTTCTTCCTAGTGCAATCCTCTTTCTTTTTTTCTTAATCCTCTCTATTTATTTAACTTTTTACATTAATTTTCACAAAATTTTGGCTCCAAATTTTATCCCCATTTATCCCCTGCCCCCACCCCAATACACCAAGCAATCTAATTTCCCCTATGACCAATCTGCCCTCTCTTCTAACATCCCTCCCTTCTCTTGTCCCCATCTTCTCTTTTGTCCTGTAGGGCCAGATGACTTTCTATTCCCCATTAACTGTATTTCTTATTTCCTAGTAGCAAGAACAATACTAAACAGTTGTTCCTAAAACTTTGAGTTCCAAATTCTCCCCATCCCTCCCTCCCCACCCATTCCCTTTGGGAAGGCAGGCAATTCAATATAGGCCCTATCTGTGTAGTTTTGCAAATGACTTCGAAAACAGTCGTGTGGTATAAGATGAACTGTATTTCCCTCCATCCTGTCCTGCTCCCTATTGTTTCTATTCTCTCTTTTGATCCTGTCCCTCCCCGAGTGTTGACTTCAAATTGCTCCCTCCTCCCATTGCCCTCCCTTCCATCATCCCCCGCCTTGCTTATCTCCTTCTCCCCCACTTTCATGTACTGTAAGATAGGCTTTCATACCAAAATGAGTGTGCATTTTATTCCTTCCTTTAGTCAAATGTGATGAGGGTAAACTTCTTGTGTTTTTTCTCAGCTCTCCTCTTTTTCCCTCCACTAAAAAGTCTCCTGCTTGCCTCTTAAATGAAATATAATTAAACCCATTCCATTTCACCCTCTTTTCTTCCCCTACCTTTCTCTCTCACCATTTACCTTAATTTCTTTTAAGATGTGGTCCCATCCTATTCAATTCACTCTGTGCTCTCTGTCTCTGTATGTGCATGCATACATGTACATGTGTGTGTGCATGTGTGTGTGCCTGTGTGTGTGTGTGTGTGTGTGGTCCCACCAAATTCCCAGATACTGAAAAGTTTTAAGAGTTACAAATATTGTCTTTCCATGTAGGAATGTAAACAGTTCACCTTTGGTAAGTCCCTTATGACTTCTCTTTGCTGTTTACTTTTTCATGCTTCTTCTCATTCTTGTGTTTGAAAGTCAAATTTTCTTTTCAGCTCTGGTCTTTTCATCAAGAATGCTTGAAAGCCCTCTATTTCATTGAAAGACCATATTTTCCCCTGAAGTATTATACTCAGTTTTGCTGGGTAGGTGAGTCTTGGTTTGAGTCCTAGTTCCTTTGACTTCTGGAATATCCTATTCCACACCCTTTGATTCCTTAATGTAGAAGCTGCTAGATCTTGAGTTATCCTGATTGCATTTCCACAATTCTGGAATTGTTTCTTCTAGCTGCTTGCAATATTTTCTCCTTGACCTGGGAATTCTGGAATTTGGCCACAATGTTCCTAGGAGTTTCTCTTTTTGGATCTCTTTCAAGCGGTGATCGGTGGATTCCTTCAATACTTATTTTGTCCTCTGGTTGTAGAATCTCAGGGCAGTTTTCCTTGATAATTTCATGAAAGATGATGTCTAGGCTCTTTTTTTGATCATGGCTTTCAGGTAGTCCCATAATTTTTAAATTGTCTCTCCTGGATCTATTTTCCAGGTCAGTTGTTATTCCAACGAGATATTTCACATTCTCTTCCATTTTTTCATTCTTTTGGTTTTATTTTGTGATTTCTTCGTTTCTCAAAAAGTCATTAGCCTCCATCTGTTCCATTCTAATTTTGAGAGAACTATTTTCTTCAGTTAGCTTTTGAACCTTTTTTTTCCATTTGGCTTATTTTGCTTTTGAAAAAATTCTTCTCCTCTTTGGCTTTTGAACCTCTTTTGCCAATCGTGTTAGCCTATTTTTCAAGGTGTTATTTTCTTCAGCATTTACTTGGGTCTCCTTTAGCAAGGTATTGACCCGTTTTTCACGCTTCTGTTGCAACTAATTTCTCTTCCAAGTTTTTCCCCCACCTGTCTGACTTGATTTTCAAAATCCTTTTTGAGCTCTTCCATGGCTTTAGCCCATTGGATATCTATTTTTGATATTTGGGTTCCAGAGGCCTTGACTTCTATATCTTTCCCTGATGGTAAGCATTGTTCCTCCTCATCAGAAATGAAAGGGGGAAACATCTGTTCCCCATGAAAATAACCTTATATGGTCTTATTTTTCTTCCATTTTCTGGGCATTTTTCCAGCCAGTTACTTGACTTCTGAGATTCCTCTCCACCCCCTCCTAGATCTGCCCAGCTAGTGCTTGGGGTCTGAGATTCAAATGCTACTCCCCAGCCTCTGGGCCTTCAGTGGGTGGTGAGGCTGCTATTCAATGTGAACTTAAGTTCTGGTGCTCAGGTGGGGGCAGGGCCACCTCCCAGGCTCAGTTCCCTCAGGGGGTTTATGCGGAGATCTTCAGTAATGCAGCAGCGCTCCTGTCTGCTCTGGGAGTCCCAGGCTGCCACTGCCTCTGCCTCTGCCTCTGCTGCTGCCTCCCGAGGGGACCTGAGTTATGGAGACACCCCACTCCCCCCTCGGCCAGCCCAGAAGCCTCTCTCACTGACCTGTAGCGTCTGTGGGTGGAGGGACCTTCGTGGCCACCGGAGGTTCCATCCCTGAAGCCTGCTCGGATCTGCTCCCCTTGGTGCTGCGCAGCCAGGGCTGGGCTCTGCTCTAATAATCAAGTCTCCCTTTCACTTTCTTCCTGTGCAGAATTCTTTCAACTTCCCTATCAAAACAAAATTTTTAGAAGATACATATATCATCTTGCCAAATTGAAAAATACCTAGTTTAATATTGTTCAATACCTTATGAAATTTCATATTTATCTATTTGCACATGAGTTTTCATTTGAAAGTCAAACTTGACATTTAGATGCTATATTTTCATCAGAAATGTTTGAAAGTCCTCTATTTGATTAAATATCCATTTCTCCCCCTGACAGATTTTTCCAAGTTTTTCTGGATGGGTGATTCTTGCATGTAATCCTAGCTCTTTTGCTTTCTCAAATATCATATTCCAAACCATTGAATTCTTTAATGTAGAAGCTTGCAGTATTATGTGTTATCCTGACTATGGTTCCATTGATAATTGAATTGCTTATTTCTGGCTGCTTACAATATTTTTACTTTGATCTGGGAGCTCTGGAACTTGACTATAATATTCATGGGAATTTTCCTTCTGGGATCTCTTTCAGGAGGTGATCTATAGAGTCTTTAAATTTTATTTTGTCTTATATTTTTGGATACTAGGGCAATTTTCCTTGACATTTCCTTAAAATATGATATATTTCTTCTTTATTTGATCATGCCTTTGATATAATCCAGAAAATTATCATTCCTTCATCAGTTTTCCATGTCATTCATTTTTCTCCAACCATATAGTTCAGTTTTCTTCTTTGTTTTTATTCTTTTATCTATTATTCAGTGCTTCTTGAAGTCTTACAAGTCTTTAATATCCAGTTCCTCAAGTTTAATTTTTAGGGAGCCATTTTCTTCACTGAGGAAAAATCAGTAACTCTTTTTCTTTTTACCCAACTCCGTTTTTAAGGTATTTTAATCAGTATTTTGAATGAGTATTTTATTTTTATTGATTTAATTTTAATTTAATCAATATTTCAATCAGTATTTTTGTACCTCCTTCCTCCTTTGCATTGCTAATTGTCTTTTCATAACTGTTTTCTTTAATTTCCCTGTATAGTTTTCCTCTGCTTTTGTATTTGATCAATTCAACTTATTTTTCTTTCAAAACTTTTCCTATACTTGTTTTGATTTCATTGTTTTCCTCTGGAATTTTATCTTGACCTTCCCTGTCACCACAGTACATTTTATTATCAGGTTATTTTTTTTTTGTTCTTTGCTCATTTTTCCACTTTATTTCTTAATTTGAAAATTTATGTTAATGTTAGAATCTGTTCCTTAATTGGGGGATTGGAAAAGCTCTTTCTAAATCTTCAAGGTTTTCTCTCATTGCTATTTTCAGAGCAAATCAAGGGTGTTGGTGTAAATTTTCCATGCTTTCAAAGGGGTAATATCTTGGAAGAGGAGGAAGTCACTGGTCTCTTTATCCACATTCTGGTTCATACCCAGGAAGGTATTGTTATTCCAATTAATACATTGTCCTGCCCTGGAGGGTTGTCTCACTCTGATCTATTACTGGCTCTGCCACTGCAGAATTTGATTTAAGGTATTAATTTGATGATCTTTGGAGGAGTATGTTGGTAGTGCTAAGCTTAGTCCTTCTCCAGTCCACTTTCTTTGCTGCACCTCTGGTATTCCTTACTATGTATTTTTTTAAGGAAACTTAAATTATATTGTGGAAATATATACAATTAATAATTACTTGCCCATGTATTTGAAGACTTACTCATTTTAACTGCTTTTGTTCTCAAAATTCATCATTTTCACTTTTGCTAGATGAGTCATTATAATATTCTTTTTTAACCACTTCATTCCTATTAGTTAAAACATTCATTGTCTCTTATTATCTATGGGATAATTGACCATCTAATCATCTTTTCCTAGAAATTAAAATGATCCACCATATAGCTTCAAAATACATTCTAAGATATATCTCCCAGAAAACCCATAACCTTATCAAGACTTACAATTCCCAACAAACTCTGAACTCAAATCCATATTTCTAGAATAGCAAAGAGAAAAGGTGTAGAGTTTGGGAAGTGTAAAATATATCAGATATGCCATGAATTCAACGTCGAATTTCATGATATACTTCATACCTTAAGGGTGAAAAGAGAACCTTACTATGAAAGTACTAAGAGGATGAAATTTCACCTTCTTCCAAAAGGCAAAAAGTCAGGGTTTCTCATAGGAAACATCTAGTGAAATCTGGGTAAATTTCTTCATGAAGTTGGGTGAAAGGTATTTCATAACTTCATGGCTTAGAAACTAGGCAATTGTTATTCAATAAGGGCAGCTTAATTGGAAGGCTCAAGCAGGTATAAGAAGTCTTAGCCTTTATATTCACTACAGGCAAAGATAGATTCCTCCTTTCAGTCTTGAAGTGGTAAAGTCTATTTCCATCCAATCCAACAAGTAGCAGCCAAGACATACTGAGACTCATCCAAACTAAAACCAGAAATATCTGAGTGATGCCAGGAATATTAGCGTCTTTTCCTTTATTTACTAGGGGACATTCTACTAATTTAAACAGGCTAAAAATATCAAAGGGTTAGTTTCTTTTTCCCCCCCCAAACCATCGTCTGGAAGCACTTTTAAACATTGAATAAATAATACTGTTATGAGCTCCTCAACCAATATGTGGAATGAAAATATATAACTAAATAATATCAAGGAAGGAAGCATCTGAAATATATCCCAGTTATATCAAATACAAAACTAATGGAGGGTATGCACACAGTCATCCATCATACTAGTTTCTTTTTATGTTTGTGCTTTCAGAGTACCTGATGGATTTTTTAAATCAATTACAATTTAAGACTCTGAAAAATGATCCCATATAAAGGGAACTTTATTGTCTTGGTTGTGATATATATTTCCTTTATTTTTTTCCCTTAAGAACAGAAGAACTAATTGGATATTCTTCAATAGAGAATGATTTATTTCTTTATTTCTCTCACTTATTTTTTTGCATTAAAAGAAGTATCTTATTAAATTTCAACATCAGTTTCCAATATTTTTTTTGGTGAACGAATTGCCCCTTTTGTCACTAAAGACAAAATTCTTCATCTTATGGATTGTGTGTACATTTCAGAAACTTAAAATTTGTTTATGGTCAGAGTAAATGTATATATTTATTTTATTTTGATATGTCATTTGAATTTCAAATAAATTCTAGTTCTTAAGTCTAATAATTTTAAAGATATTTAAATCAAAGATGAGGAAAATGGTTATTATTTTGAATTTTGGGAAATGAAAAAAGATATATTAGAACTGATGTCATAATAACTTATGGCAAATGATAATGTCAAAATACACCGAAAGTTTTGACACTATACAAATATCAAATCTTACTGTTTTTCCTTATTTTTTCTTCTAGTGTGATCATCTGATGATAAGAAGGAATAGAAAACTTACAATTGCATGTTTCTCCTTTACACTGTGTTTTGTAGAAGTACCATTCCTTCCCATAGATTGGATGAGCAACTCTGAAAATGATTCATAAATCATTTCAATTCTTTCTATAGAGCTCTAGCAGCAAGCTTCTAAGTGACATCCTAGTATTGAAATGAGAGGAAAGGAAGTATTATGTTTCTAAAATTCTCAAGCCTTAGGTTACATTCATTCAAGTAACTGAAGCTGAATTAATATATGACCTACTTGCATTCTACAGATATTAACTATTTGAAGTAAGATAAAACATACTTGTTTATTTAAACACACCCACAATGCATTAAAGGAAAACACTGATCATATCTATTTCCATCTAAGTTGAGTAGGTGGATGATCAATACAGTTATACATTTTCATCACTCTACTTACTAATTGTAAAAAAAAAACCTGTTTGGTATCTCTCCCCATGATATATTCATCATATGGAAAATGTATGCCTCTTTCTGCATTTCAAGGGAATTTTCTCTGTAATAGGAGATAGATGGCATGTTTAATTTTTTGTCCTCTAGACTTTTGGTTATACACAAGTATACAATATAAAGCTGTGCATAACCACATGATTTCTTGAAAACAAGTTTCTATTCTCTATGTCATTTCAGGCATATAAATAATTTAATCTTTTGAACAGTTTTTTTTTTTTTTGAGGGGCACCTCATATAGTAAATTAGTTTTAATTTTTTTTTTTTCCTTTTCAACATTCTGTTAGTTGGCTGGTCAGTCATGCTTTCCCTTGTCTTAAATCTTCTTAATCTTCAAAGGAGTCTAAGGTGAAAAAAAATTAACTGTGAAGTAATTTCTTTTCAGAATGTACTGTACATTTAATCAAAAACAACTTAAAGCATAAATATTAGAAATAATATCTAAAAGAGATAAATTTCCAAGTTACAAAATGATCATTTGGTCATGTGTACATAGATTTAGATAGTATATAAGTTGTTTCTACTGCTATTGCTAATATTAGCTATTGTTATAGATCATATTGCTATAAAATAGTTAGAATACAAATAAAAATTAGAGCTATGACAGGAATTAATGTGTCTTTCTTCAAATCCAGTTTCTTTGTTGATGTGTGTGTGTGTGTGTGTGTGTGTGTGTGTGTATAATAGTAGTTCTGAATTTCCCTATCATTTTCCTCAAAGCAGTCTTAATGTTTGGGAGTATTCTGACCCAGATGAGCAAATGCAGTACTATACCCCAAATCAGTGAAAGTTGTCCAATTCTTTTTTGTTCCACTGTTGCCAACTCTCTTTTGGATCAACTTTCCCTGCCAGTTAGCTATTTCTTCTAAGAGAAGAAATCTAATCTGTTGACATTAATTCTTCTGGTAGTCATTTTATCTTGGTGACAATATTTTTGTTGAATGTGAATATTTAGCTTACAGAAGGTAAACGCATGATCAGTCTAACAATCTGTGCCATACATTCTCTTCATCACTTTAAGATCCTGTCTGTCTCTTATTCTTAAATTGACATTGTCTATTAAACACTAATGTTTGTTGCAAGGGTGCATCCACAAAGTTTTATTGCATTTAGGTAAATGGAAGACAGTGTCGGTGATGAGAAGGTCAAGAGACGTACAAGTCTTCAGTGGTAATTGACCATTGCCATGACTATTTCCAACTCCATTCCTTCCTAGGACTTTCTGACAAGTCTGATAATCTGAGCCTACTCTACCACTAAAATTACCCAGAATGATAAGCTTGTCCTTTTTTCTGACATTGATAATAATGGTCTCCAGGTCTTTAGGAAATTTTTTCTTTGACATCATCAAGGTTTATCATCGGGGGAGCATAAAAGCTGATGATGGTGCTGTGGTGTTTTCCTGCAAGTATCAATTGAATTGCCATGAGCCTGTTATTTACTCCTTTTGGTAAGCATTCAAGCTTGTTGATTAGATTAGTTTTGATTGCTGAAGCTTTGCCAGCTTCATGGCACTCACCTTCACTGAAGTCACTCCAGAAAAGTGTGTATCCAGCTCCAACTTCAGTAAGTTGTCCTTCAAATGTCAGCCTTGTTTCACTCGGGGTTGACACTTGGATGTGATACCTACTGAGGTCTTTGAAAACATGAGCTGTTTATCTTTTAGTTCTACTATATTTTGTTTTGTCTATGAGTGTGAGCATATTCTATGTGCCAATGGTTAGTAGAATTGTCTTTGCAGATGTTTTTATACAATTTTTGCATGTTTTTTTTTGACCACACAGTGGGACCCCTGCCTGCCAATAACCAAGACAGGGTTTGTTATGCAGGTAATTTTAAGGGCATCTTCTCTAGATCCTTCCTCACAACAGGAGGTGAGGATTGAGATGCCTAAAAGGCTATTCAGATACCTAGGGGCTGTTGAATTCCACTGCTACTTCAAGTTAGAAGAGGATCCTATGGCTTGGGTCACCAGTGTGCAGTATTATGACTACAGCTCCCAGTGTAGAGGTCCATATCTGCTACTTCATCTCTTGCTTTTCACCACAGGACTTTGAGATACATAAATTTTCTGGGTGATGTCTTTTGATTCATGCATAAAGTGGATTGAAGTGAGGCAGATGTATAAGAAGTCATCAGCCTCACTTTATCCTAGAGTATTGTCACAGTTGTAAGACAGAATCAAGATGACTGGTGATGACTCAAGATGCAGTGATTGACCTTGGTGTCTTTGATGTCTAACCGAGTTCTTAATGCTCCACAGTGCCTGCTTCAGCTGCCTTCACGACTCATGGAACACATTGTTCTCATCTGCCCATTCCACCAAGGGAAAACTTCACATGTTTAGGTGGGGTAGACACCACAGTTGTTCACCAAGAGGTTTGAGATCATGGTTCCCTTCAACCAGGTTTATCTCTTCCTGTGTTTTGCTGCTTCAGTTGGTCTGCCTTGCTAGCTTTGTGACTGAAAGTGATAAGAATATCTGATAACAACCTTGACATCTTCCCTGGATAATAGTTGTAGGACTTGGGCTGAAAGAAGGTCCAGTGGTCTGGAGTAAGAGGGTTCATGTTTCACTTCCTTGACATTTCCTCTTCATCACTGAGAACTAATCAGTGGTTGATTTTGATATTGGTATTGTTTTATTATAAAGGGAGACAATCTTATAGTGAGAAAGATCTTCATTCAAGTACTGGTTGTACTGGTTGTACAATCTTTGGTAAGCATCTTAACTTTTCAATGACCAAGATAACTATGGTTAGGGAATTCATCTGTATAATCAATGATTTTAGATGTTTCTCTGGATGATACAGTTGCCCAGCTGATACTTGGTCATTCTTTTCTCTAAGACATTTAGAAGAAGAGGCAAATATTCTCAATGTCTTTTCCCTCCTCTTCTTTCGTGTGACATTAGGATCTTATCTTTACTTTTTCTCATCATCACCCTTTTTTCACATCACCTCTCCTGCCACCCTTTTTCTGGAGTCTTAACTATACCTGATTAAAATAATTATCTAAAATTCTAACCAATGAATAATATATTAGTTCTGTAGGACTACATGGACCCTTTCTCTAATACTTTTTGAGTCAATATTGGATGAAAGATTAATAGGACAACTATGAAATCTCTGAGCTTCCAAGTGGAATTGCACACATTTATGTAGAAATTTGATTCTCTGATTTGTTTGTAAGAACGCCATGAAAATGAGGTAAAAGTTCAGACTTGAGTACATAACCGAAACTGTTACTAGAAAGGCATAAAGCAAAAAAGTTAGAGGAAAGAGTAATTTTTTTAACTTCCCTAAATCCTTGAAGTGGTGGATACAAGCAGAACCTTCATTCTGACCATAGCCCAGAAAACTTCATTGATCTTTCCTGAAAAGAGATCAGTCTTTCATCCACTTTCTAATGCTAATTTTTTCTAAGGCTAAGTTTAAAAAATTCAACTTAAATTTTAATTAACTTTAAACTTAATTTTAAAAGTAAAAAAATTGAACGTCTGTCCCCAAATGCTGATGCTACTCAACTCTGAGGGTCTCCACCCCTTCCCCTCAGTTTGTATGTCACACAGAGAGTCTCTATGAAGTTTTTGATGTCTAAAACTAACTTTCTAACTCAAAGACTGAGAATATACAAAATTAATCAGAAGAAGAATTATTGTTTCTCTGAAATATTAATCATAGGATGGCACTCATTTCTTAAAACTCCTTCATCATTGGCCTTGGGATTAATGTCACCTTTCTTTAATCTTGCTATACAGATTCATCAAGATGGCAGAGTGAGAGAAATGACTCACCTCTGAAAGGAGAATCTGACAAAATTTTGGAGGTGTGGAATCCAGTGGGAGACACTGTGGTGAATTTGGAGCCCAAGACAGACTGGGAATCTGTTCTGTGGGGTGAGCCCACAGTGCACAGCACAGAGAGTGTGGTTGAGCAGAAGGGCCCCAGGAAGCCTGAGAGCAGCAAGAAGAACCAGCAAAGCTGCACCTGAGAGTGGGAGACTATCAAAGCCGAGCCAGTGAGAGCTGCTGAGTGCCAGATATCAGCACAGCAGCTCTTGAGATTTTCAGCCCGCATATTAAACATTGGTAAGTCACTTACTTGAACTTCCAGGAGCCAGGATGGTGGAGTGATCAGTAAATGCTCTCTCCTCCCCACTTGAGGACTGTGAGAGAACCATAACATATTTACCCAGAAAAATCCTGGATCAGCAGGAACAGTAGACGGGGCAAATAGTCTCATAACACCTGAGGCTAGGAAAAAGGCTAAGGGGGATTACTCCTATGGTGGTGGAGGCAAATCAGAAGGACAAAGGACCCAGGGCAGAGAAAACTTGTACTAGCACAAGGCAGGACTTAGCGCCAGGAGAGGAGCCCCAGGAAGGCTGGGAAAACACACGAGCATCTAGGCTTGCCTCAGCACTCCAGGGGAAATTGGAAAACAATAGGGCAGCTGGGATCATGGTCACTTGAGCTTGCCTTTGCCTCAGTTCAGCTGAGGAGATCTCCTGTGACCAGACCACCCTTTCCCCCACTTAACAAGTTAACCCCAGGACTGATCAGGGAAACACAAAACAAAAACCTGCTTTTAGCTTTTTCACACAAGTCTGCTCAACACCAAGTTCTGCAGCTTCTAACTAAAAGAACCAGAAGCCACGACATGCAATCAACATCATGAATAAAAAAAAAATGGAAAATAAGTGCAAAAAACCCATAGAATCTTTCTGTGGGGATAAGGACCAAAACAAAAATACCGAAGAAGTCAGTATGAAACTGTACTTCCATCTGAAACTTCAGAAGGGACTATGAACTGCTTGCATGCACAAACAACTCTCCTGGAACAACTGAAGAAGGAAATAGAAGAAAGACTGGCCAATGATTTGATAATTATTTAAAAAATAAATCACTGATGATAACATCTCTTTAAAAAGAAAAATTTAAAAAATGGAAAAGGAAGAACAAAAATTAATTGGAGAAAATAACTCCCTAAAAGGAACAGTTGGTCAAATGGAAAAGGAAACACAAAACCTAACCGGGAAAATCAGACGAATGGAAAAGGAAGTACAAAAATTAACTGGAGAAAATAACTCCTTAAAAGGAACAACTGGACAGATGGAAAAGGAGATGCAAAAGCTAACTGTAGAAAACAATTTGACAAAGATTAGAACTGGGCAAATATAAACTAATGACTCAATGAGACAGCAAGAATCAATCAAACAGTATCTATAGAATGAAAAATAGAAGAAAATGTAAAGTATCTAAGTGGAAAAACCACTGACCTGGAAAAGAGATCCAGGAGAAAAAATTTAAAAATTTTTGGCCTGCCAGAAAGCCATGATGAAAAAAAGAGTCTGGACAATATCTTCCAGGAAATCATCAAGGTAAACTGCCCAGAAGTGCTAGATTCAGAGGGCAATATCGTCATCACCACTCACCTCCTGAAAGGGATCGCAAATTCAAAACCCCAAGAAATATCATTGCCAATTTCCAGAACTATCAAGTGAAGGAGAAAATACTATTGGCAACCAGAAAGAAACAATTCAAATATCAAGGAGCTGCAGTCATGATCATACAGGACCTTACAGCTTCTTAAAAGACTGAAAGAATTGAAATCCAATATTCTGTAAGGCAAAGGAGTTGGGACTACAACCAAGGATTAACTATCCAAAAAAGTTCAATACAACATTTCAGGCAAGGAGAAAGTCATTCAATCAAGTAAGGGATTTCCAGACCTTCCTGACAAAAACGTCAGAACTTAATAGACAATTTGATCATCAAATGCAGGTCTGAAGAGAATCATAAAAGGGTAAACGTAGGGGGGGAGACAAAAAAAGAAAACTTGTTACTCAATTTGGGCAAACTGTTTACCTCCCTATAAGGGAAGATGATACCTGTTACTCTTGAGAATTGTGCATCTATTATGAACTATAAAATGGATATACATAGAGGGAATGGGTATAAAGTAAATGATGTCATGTTAAAAATATGACTGTGAAGCGATTGTAACAGGAGGTGTGAAAAGGAGGGAGCAGAAAAGGGCAAATTACATTACAGGAAGAAGTACAAAATTACAGTAGAGGGAAAGAGGGGAGGGAGATGAGCATTGTTTGAGAGGGACTCTCATCTAATTTGTTTCAAGGAGGGAATTATAACCTTAAGTAGATAATCCTAACTAGCTCTATAGGCAGTAGGAGTGGAAGGTGGAAGAAAGGGGAGGGAAGATAAAAGGGAGGGAAGAAGCAGTAAGGGTTAAGGAGAGTAAAAGGGAAGGCTGCAGGAGGAGGTGGCGAAAAGTGAATACTATGGAGCAGTGGAAGGGAGACGGGAGAGCTAAAAGCACAAACACTGGGAAAGAGGATGGAGGGAAATACACAGATTGTAATCATAACTGTGAATGTGAATGGAATGAACTTTCCCATAAAACAGAGATGGATAGCAGAATGAATTAAAAGCCATAATCCAACAATATGTTGTTCACAAGAAACACATTTGAAACGGGGGGATACACACAGGGTGAAGGTCAAAGGCTGGAGCAGAATATATTGTGATTCAACTGATATAAGAAAAGCAGGAGTAGCAATCCTAATCTCAGACAAAGCAAAAGCAGAAATAGATCTAATCAAAAGAGACAAGGATGGAAACTATTTCCTGCTAAAAGGCACTATAGACAATGAAGCAATATCACTTCTAAACATGTATGCTTCAAGTGGTACAGCATCCAGATTCTTAGAGGAGAGGTTGGGGGAGTTGAAGGAAGAAATTGAAAGTAAAACTATACTAATGGGGGACCTCAACCTCCCCCTCTCTGAAGTTGATAAATCTAATCTCAAGATAAATAAGAAAGAGGTTAAGGAGGTAAATAAAACTCTGGATAAGGTAGATACAATAGATCTCTGGAGAAAACAGAATGAGAATAAAAAGGAATATACCTTTTACTCAGCGGTACATGGCACATTTGCAAAAATTGAACATGTACTAGGACATAAAAACCTCTGAATCCAGTGCAGAAAGGCAGAGGTATTCAAGGCATCCTTCTCAGATCATAATGCAATAAAAATTATATGTAATAAAAAGACATGGAAAGACAAACAAAAAATCAATTGGAAACTGAATAATCTAATCCTAAAGAAGGAGTGGGTTAAAGAAGAAATCATAGAAACAATCAACGATTTCATTCAAGAGAATGACAATAATGAGACAACCTACCAAATCTTATGGGATACTGCAAAAGCAGTTCTTAGGGGATGTTTTATATCTTTGAATGCTTACATAAATAAAGTAAGGAAAGACAAGATCAATGACTTGGGCATGCAGCTGAAAAAGCTAGAAAAAAGAACAAATTGAAAATCTCCAATTAAATATCAAATTAGAAATACTGAAAGCCAAGGAGAGATTATTAAATTGCAATTAAGAAAGCTGTTGAATTAATAAATTAAACCAATAGTTGGTTTTATGAAAAAAACTAATAAAATTGATAAACCTTTGGTCAATCTGATTAAAAAAAGAAAGAAGAAAATCAAATTACTAATATTAAAAATGAAAGGGGTGAACTCACCTCCAATGAGGAGGAAATTAAAATAATAATTAAAAATTACTTTGTCCAACTTTATACCCACAAATTCTACAATCTAAATGACATAGATGAGTATTTTAAGAAGCACTAAATTCCTAGATTAACAGAAGAGGAAGTTGAATATTTACAGAATCCCATCTCAGAAAAATAAATTGAACAACCCATTAATGAACTCCCTGGGAAAGAATCTCCAGGGTCAGATGGATTTTCAAGTGAATTCTATCAAATATAAAAAGACCAGTTAATTCCAATATTACATAGAATATTTTTGAAAACTAGGGAGGAAGGAGTCCTCCCAAATTCTTTCTATGATACAAATATGGTTTTGATGCCTAAACCAGGAAGAGACAAAACAGAGAAAGAAAATTATAGGCCAATTTCTCTATTGAATATAGATGCAAAAATTTTGAATAAGATTTTAGCAAAATGAGTACAGCATCTTATCCTAAGAACAATACATTATAATCAGGTAGGAGTCATACCAGGAATGCAGGGCTGGTAAAATACTAGGAAAACTATCAATATTATCGATCATATCAACAACAAAACTAACAATAACCACGAATTATTTCAATGGATGCAGGAAAAGCTTTTGACAAAATACAACACTCATTCCTACTAAAAACACTGGAGAACATAGGAATAAAGGGAACTTTTCATAAGATAATAAGCAGAATTTACTTAAACCTCAGCAAGCATTACATGCAATGGGGATAAGCTAGATGCATTTCCAATAAGATCAGAGGTGAAACAAGGATGTCAATTATCACCACTATTATTCAGTATGGTACTAGAAATATTAACTGTAGCAATCAGACAAGATAAAGAAATTGAAGGAATAAGAATAGGCAAAGAAGAAACTAAGCTATCACTCTTTGCAGATGATAAGAACATATACTTAGAGAACCCCAGAGACTCAAGTAAAAAGCTACTTGAAATAATAAACAACTTTGGCAGAGTTGCAGGTTACAAAATAAATCTGCACAAATCTTCTATATTTTTGTATATTATCAATAAAGTCCAACAGCAAGAGATAGAAAAAGAAATCCCATTTGAAGCTAGAGTAGACACTATAAAATACTTGGGAGTTTATCTGCCAAAACAAACACAGTTATAATTGCAAGACACTTTTTGTACAAATAAAGTCAGATTTAAGTAAGTGGAAAAACATCAGTTGCTCATGGGTAGGCCGACTAATATAATAAAAATGACAATTCTACCTAAAATAATTTACTTTTTAGTGCCATGCCAATTAAACTATCAGATAATTATTTTCTACAACTGGGAAAAATAATATCAAAATTCATCTGGAAGAACAAAAGGTCCAGAATATCAAAGGAACTAATGAAATAGATAGTAGGAAAGGTGGCCTAGGGCTACCAGATCTCAAATTGTAATATAAAGCAGCAATTATCAAAACCACTCGGTAATGGCTAAGAAACAGATGGGTAGACAAGTGGAATAGACTTGGCACTCAAGACACAGCAGGCAAGGAATGTAGAAACTTCCTGTTTGATAAACCCAAGGACCACAGCTTCTGGGATAAGAACTCACTATTTGACAAAAATTGCTGGGAAAATTGGTCAACATTGTGGTGAACACTAGGCATAGACCCATGCCTAGTACTGCACACAAGAATAAAATCCAAATGTGTACATGATCTATGTATAAAGATTGATCCCATGGACAAACTGGAGGAGCAAGGAATAGTGTATTTATCAGGTTTATGGAGAAGCGAAAAATTTTTTTACTAAAGAAGAGATAGGAAGCATTATGAAATGCAAGATGGATAATGTTGATTACATTATACCTAAAAGTTTTTGCACAACCAAACCCAATGCAGCCAAAATTCAGAGGGATGTAGTAAATTCATAAAGAATTTTGACAGCTTTATCTTGAGGATAAAGGTCTCATTTCTAGAATATATATATAACTGAATCAAATGTACAACAATACAAATCATTCCCCAATTGATAAATGGTCAAAAGATATGAACAGACAATTCTCAGAGGAAGAAATTAAAGATATCAATAATCATATAAAAAAATGCTCTAAATCACCTTGGATTAGAGAGATGCAAATCAAAACATCTCTGCAGTATCACATCGCACCTATAAGATTGGTAAACATGACAAAACAGGAGAATGATAAACGTTGGAGAGGATGTGCAAGAGTTGGAACACTAATTCATTGTTGGTGGAGCTGTGAGCTCATCCAACCATTCCAGTAGAGCAGTTTGGAACTAGGCCCAAAGGGCTGCAGAAATGAGCATATCCTTTGACCCAGCAATGTCACTGCTAGGATTGTATCCTCAACAGATCATAAAAATGGGAAAGGGACCCATATGTACAAAAATATTCATAGCAGCACTCTATGCAGTTGCCAAACACTGGAAATTAAGGGCATGCCCATCAATTGGGGAATGGCTGAATAAATTATGGTATATGAATGTAATGGAATACTATTGAGCCATAAGAAATGACACTCGAGAAGACTTGAGGGAGACCTGGAAGGACTTATATGATCTGATGCTGAGTGAAAGGAGCAGAACCAGGAGAACTTTGTGCACAGCAACAACCACATTGTGTGAGAGTTTTTTCTGGTAGACTTGAAATTTCATAATAACGCAAGAACTAAAAAAAAAGTAATTCCCAATGTTTTTTTTTTTTATTATTTTTTTTAATTAATTTATTTATTTAGCTTTTTACTTTCATTTTCACAAATTTTTGGGTTCCAAATTTTCTCCCCTTTTCTCCCCTCCCCCCACCCCAATACCCCAAGCAATCTAATTTTCCCTATCTTCAATCTGTCCTCTCTTCTGTCATCCCTCCCTTCCCTTGTCTCTATCTTCTCTTTTCTCCTGTAGGGCCAGATGACTTTCTATTCCTCATTAACTGTATGTCTTCTTTCCTAGTTGCAACAACAATACTAAACAATTGTTCCTGAAACTTTGAGTTCCAAATTCTCCCCATCCCTCCCTCCCCATCCATTCCCTTTGGTACGGCAGGCAATTCATTATAGGCCATATCTGTGTAGCTTTGCAAGTGACCTTCCTGATAGTCGTGTTGTGTAAGACTAACTGAATTGCCATCCCTCTTAACCTGCCCCTCAATGTTTCTCTTCTGTCCTTTGATCCTGTCCCTCCCCAAGTGTTGACTTTCAATTACTCCCTCCTCCCTTTGCCCTCCCTTCCATCATCCCCCGCCCCAATATCTCCTTCTCCCCCGCTTTCTTATACTGTAAGATAGGTTTTCATACCAAAATGAGTGTGCATTTCACTCCTTCGTTTAGTCAAATGTGATGAGGGTAAACTTTTGTTTGTTTGTTTGTTTGTTTTTTCCCTCAGCTCTCCTCTTTTTCCCTCCACTAAAAACATCTCCTACTTGCCTCTTAAATGACATATAGTTACCCCCTTCCATTTCCCCCTCTTTCCTCTCACTACATTTCTCTCTCACCATTTACCTTAATTTCTTTTAAGGTATGGTCCCATCCTATTCAGTTCAATCTGTGCTCTCTGTCTCTGCATGTGAATGCATGTGTGTATGTGTGTGCATGCGTGTACATGTGTATGTGTGATCCCACCAACCACCCAGATACTGAAAAGTTTTAAGAGTTAGAAATATTGTCCTTCCCTGTATGAATGCAAACAGTTCATTTCTGGTAAGTCCCTTAATACTTCTCCTTGCTGTTTACTTTTGCATGCTTCCTCTCATTCTTGTGTTTGAAAGTCAAATTTTCTTTTCAGCTCTGGTCTTTTCATTAAGAATGATTGAAAGTCCTCTGTTTCATTGAAAGACCATATTTTCCCTTGAAGTATTATACTCAGTTTAGCTGGGTAGGTGATTCTTGGTTTGAGTCCTAGTTCCTTTGCCTTCTGGAATATCCTATTCCACGCCCTTCGATCCCTTAATGTAGAAGCTGCTAGATCTTGGGTTATCCTGATTGTATTTCCACAGTACTGGAATTGTTTGTTTCTGGCTGCTTGCAAGATTTTTTCCTTGAGCTGGGAGTTCTGGAATTTGGCCACAATGTTCCTAGGAGTTTCTCTTTTTGGATCTCTTTCAGGTGGTGATCGATGGATTCTTTCAATACTTATTTTGCCCTCTGGTCCTAGAATGTCAGGGCAGTTTTCCTTGATAATTTCATGCAAGACGATGTCTAGGCTCTTTTTTTGATCATGGCTTTCAGGTAGTCCCATAATTTTTAAGTTGTCTCTCCTTGATCTATTTTCCAGGTCAGTTGTTTTTCCCATGAGATATTTCACATTCTCTTCCATTTTATCGTTCTTTTGGTTTTGTTTGGTGATTTCTTGGTTTCTCATAAAGTCATTAGACTCCATCTGTTCCATTCTAATTTTGAGAGAACTATTAAATTCAGTGAGCTTTTGAGCCTCTTTTTCCATTTGGCTCATTCTGCTTTTGAATGCATTCTTCTCCTCATTGGCTTTTTGAACCTCTTTTGCCAATTGAGTGAGCCTATTTTTCAAGGTGTTAATTTCCTCAGCATTTTTTTGGGACTCCTTTACCAAGATATTGACCTTTTTTTCATACTCTTCTTGCATCTTTGTCATTTCTCTTCCCAGTCTTTCCTCCACCTGTCTAACTTGCTTTTCAAAATCCTTTTTAAGCTCTTGCAAGGCCTGAGCCCACCCAACACTCCCCTGGGGTGTCTGGGGTACTGAGGCCCCGCCCTCCACATCTTTCCCTGATGGGAAAAATACGTCCTCGTCCTCCCCATCAGATCCGAAGGTCGGGATCATTTGCATTTGTTGGAAAAAACTCTCTAAAGTCTTATTTTTCTTCCCCTTTCTAGGCATTTTCCCAGCCAGTTACTTGACTTCTGAGATTCCTTTCCACCTCCACCTGGATCCGCCCAGCTAGTACTTGACCTCTGAGATTCAAATGCGCTTTCCCGCGGCAAGCTTTAGTTCTGGCGCAGGGTGGGGGTAGGGCCGCTTCCTAGCTTGGGCCCTCAGGGGCTTTCTGAAGAGACTTTCAGGAACAGAGCCGATGGGGGCGGGGTGGGGGACCCCGCCTGCTGTGCTCAGCTCCCTTGAGGGTTTTATTCAGAGGCGTTCAGCAGTAGAGCAGGGTGGGGGCAGGGCCGTCTCCCCTGCTCGGCTCCCTCAGGTTGGAAAGACCTTCCTGCTGAAGATCCTACCTGCTGCTGGGGGATTCCTGAGTCCCGGGCTGTTGCCGCCTCAGCCGCCCGCCCACGCCTCTGCCTCCGCCGCTTCCTGCCCCCGTCTCTGCCGCCGCCGCTTCCTCCCGAGGGGGCCCGCTCCCCTCCCCTAGCGCAGGCTTCTTTTTAACTGACCTTTAGCTTCTGTGGGCAGAGGGACTTTCCCGGCTGCCGGAGATTCTCCCGGAGCTTTCCTCTTTGAAGTCTGCTCAGGTCAGCTTCTCTGGGTCGCGGCCACGGGTGGGGGTGGGGTCCGCTTTCCTGGCTGCGATGGACCCCGGGGACGGCTCTCCAGGGTTCAGTGGAACGGAAATCTCTTCCCCTATGTTTGTGCACCCCCTGCAGAGATTCAGAATTTATGGGGCTCTCCTTTCACCTCAATTCCATGGGTTGTGGGCTCGGAGCTCGTGAATGTGCATCCTTCTACTCCGCCATCTTGGCTCCGCCCCCCCAATGTTTTTTTAAAGCAAAATGCCTTCCACACTCAGAGAAAGAACTATGGAATTCATTCACAGAATATAGGAGATCATGTTTGTTTGTGTGTGTGTGTGTGTGTGTGTGTGTGTGTGTGTGTATTATGTTTGGAGTTGTTATATGATTTCTTCCATTTATTTTAGTTCATCTAAATGGCCTGACTATAGTGAAAATGTATTCAATAGAAAAGTGTATGTAGATCCTATATAGAATTGTATGCCATCTTGGGGAGGGAGGGGGTAGTGGGTGATAGGTGTGGAGGGGTAAAAATCTAAGTTTTGTAGTAGTGATTGTAGAACATTAAAAAATAAATAAAAAAAGGATGTCCTGAGCATCATGTCTTTGAACCCTATTAGCATGTGTGGAAATGCAGCAGCATGGCAAAGAGGAACCGCTTCTTTCAGACATAGATGTTACCATAAGTCCAAGTTCCATTTTTGGCACTTTTATGACCTTGACAAGTCATTTAATCTCTATCTTCTTCAATTTACTCATTTGTTAAGCTAAAATAATTACATATTCCCTTTACGCTAAAGTATTGCTGGGAACAAATCACTCTGTAAAGGATAAAAGTCATTATGAATATAAGTATTATTTTTAAATTGTTTGGGATATAAACTTTTTCCCCCTGAATCTATGATGAAGATTTATCATGGTTTATGCTCTTTAGCTTTATTAGTGAACAGTAGTTACTCTATTGCTTAACTAATACAATTATAAAAGATTTAACTGGGAACAAATTGGGTTGGCAGGATCATAAATGCACATAGAGACTAGACTTGCCTTTAATCCTTCACAGCATGATCACAATATTCTGCAAGGAAAACTATCCAAGGAATTTTAGAGTGACTTAGATTTATTTTTTTTTCAATTTATTAAGTACATGTACCAGGCATTGTCCTAAGGACATATCAAATATTTCTCATTTGATTCTCATAATCCTGTCATGTGGGTTCTAGTATTAGTCCATTTCATGGTTGAGAAAACTATGGCAGACAAAAGCTGTTACTTGCTCAGGGTCATACAGGTAGGAAGAGCCTGAGGATATATGTATTTGAACTCATGTCTTCTTAACTCTTGTTCCAGTGGTCTGTTCACTGTGCCACATAGTAAGTGGAACATTACTGTATTAATATCCTACTCAGGTGTTTGTCTAATTGCAAAGTTATCACTAACTCTGTGATAATGGTAGAATATTTGGTCTAGTCTCATGCTTTAATGAGAAATCTTAAATGGAAAACAGCTTAATGAAAGCATCGAATTTTCCCAGAACAATCTTATCTGTTATTTATCATCCTCATGCTTCCATCACTTCATTTCCTTACTGTGCTAACACTGATTCTCTTTGTCTGACATCCACACTTTAACTTTAATTTGTCCTTTAGTAGTTGACTGTAGTTTCCAGTTTTAGTTGTTTGTATAGATTTACATCTAACCCTTGACATAGATAGGGAATGGATAAAGAAATATTTTCTGTCTATAATGTTATCATGAAAAGTAATATTAATACATATCAATGTGGTATTGTATCTACCTACAAATTCAACTAATTTAAAAATATGTATTTAATGAATTTTTACTATTTATAAGGTACTAGATTAAATAAGTAATTAAAAAATCCGTAGTGACACATGGCTGGTGTAACTGAATTTTCTCACTTTATGACCAGTAACTTTGGCTTGAAAATACAATTCCTGATATGCACCCTTCTGTAACATATAGAGAAGCTAACTCATGACAAGTACAGCTGATTTGCTTTTAGACCGTGGTGTTGTAAAATAAAGGAAAGCCATCTCATGAGCTAGAAAATAAAAAAAAAAATAATGTCAAATTCTATAGTCAGTTTTATTTCTTAACACATGAAGTAGAGTATTAAAGTCATTATGTGAAAGCAAAAATCCCAAACTTATATTAATAAAATAATTCATAAAAATAGTGTTGATCCAAGTTCTCTTGACAATCACCTTGATTTACCACCGTTGTTTCTACTTCATAATTATTAATCACTCTATAAGGAAGGGACCTTGATTAAATCATTGCAACAGAGCATTAACTTTATACAGTAATTTTGCCAAATTACACATTTAAATACTACTTACGTTTTCATGTAATTATATTGTTTCACTGATTTTCCTCAACTATCATAGTTTCTTTTTCATGTAACAAAGTCAAGATAGTACATTAGTTGAATTATTTCAATTTACCTGTTGATGCTACATACCAGTTGGACATTATCCTAATCCTAATTCTATTCTTGAGAGTCTGAATGACTTTATCTACAGGATTCCAAAAATGCTGTTGGAAAGTGAAAAGTTCCATCAAACCAAATATGAGAAATAATGTGAATCAAACATGAATGTTTTTACATATAATTTATCAGTAAATCCTGCAAAATCAAATATAGACTATAGACACAAATAAAAGCAAAAACTACTATATAAAATTTAAAATGTATTCAACACAAGTCATTGCTCTCTCACCTACTTCATATTCAGGATATTTGAATAAATGTGGGTTATGACAGAAAGAACGCATGAAAAATTCAATTAGATAAATAAGTATTGCTACTCCTCCCTTGATGAAAAGGAAGTTCATGGAAAGAGGTAAAACCAAACAGTGGTTACATGCTGCCATTGCATTGTAAGCTTTCCAAGTAATCTATAGAGAAAGCTTATATTGCTATGAATCCATTTTCTGATAATGCAATTTTCTGAACTTCAATAATACACTAATAAATAATTATTACTCCTTTTAGACTAGAAAAGAAACAACAAATGATAGGAAACAAGATAAGTCCTTTAGAAAAATATTTTAAAAATTCAATGTGTTACTAAATTTTTGTTTTCTTTTTAAAAATCTTAAGGATTCAGAGATACTACAAATATTTACTGCTTGTCAGGCAAAGATCAAACATGTCATACACATTATGAAAGGACTATTAATGAATTATTAATCTGACAGTTTCAAAACCACTAAAGTGACAATTTGATAAAATACCTGATTACCAAGTATAATCATCTCTAAATCAAAGGAAAAACATCTAACAGAGTTCAACCCTATCCAGATATGGATCTTATTGATGGAAGCTCCCACATTCATCATCAAAATTGGTAACGATAAAGTAGATTTGATGAATTATTCTGTCACTACAACTTTTTCCATAGGAAAAGAATAGCCTTAGACTTGTCTTAGTATGGAAAATGCAGAAAAAAAATTGAGGAAATGTGATAATTTTATTTTGATAGTTCAAGTCAAAATGCATTTTTGCCTGCATCATCTAGAACCTTCCTATGATATTCATGTTGGGCTTTGTCTCCCATATACTTACCCCAAACTGCAATTACTAGCACCTACAGAATATTTCTTGACCTGTAATCTTAAATATCTTTTGGTCTTTATGTACACCCATGAGGAAACTTATTCAAATCAAGTTTCTGCCCTAGTAACAATAGCATTAATCTTGCTGTTAACGTCATTGTCAATGCATTGGCCTATTCTAGGTTCTGGGGCTTTGTTTCTATTTTTCCAGTGCCAAATCATTCTCTCAGTGTTTCCTCAAGTTTCCATAGATTGAAAGCCTCTAGATTCATAATTTAATTATGGTGATTACCCTTCCCAGTGACATTAAGATCAGAACCCATACACAACCCATCTTAATTGACTTCCCTTTTTATTTTTAAAATTAATTCTCCAAAGAACACTCATAAAACAATCTATGAACCTTTTTCTAGCTATTTTGATATTATTTGAATACCTTTGAAGTACAAAATTGGCCACATCTTAGCTGCTGCTCTCATTATATGTCTTGTTGGCCTCCTTTTCTAATCTCATGCCTCATTAATACCTTCTTTTACAATACAAACACTGAATTAAAAAAAAATTATTTCCATAGATCATGTGTCTCTCCATTTTTCCTTTGAATGATAAAAGATTTGATTGCTTCATGTAAAGTGCTTATTCCATGATTCAGCCCCATGATATCACTAAAATAATAATGATACTAAGAAGAGATAATTTTGTTTCAGGGGTCATTAAAAGAGCTATACAACTATCCTAATTCAACCTAACTTTTCATCCTTCTTGTGAAGAAAGTTTATTGTCCTTCTGAAATATCTGTCCAAGGGATGCCACATAGTACACTGATGCTATTATTGGATTTGTATTTAGATTATGAGTAAAAGTCACATTTCTGTCATTTCTTGCCATTGTGAAGTCACTTAAGTTCTCCAGGCCTTACCCTTCTCCTTTATAAACTGAATGAATTGGAATAGATGATCTGTATGGTATCTTCCTGCTCTACACATATGATCCTTTGTATCGTACAATAATGTAGGCTCTGTAGAATTTATAACTGCACCGAAGACATACTGGACAATTACCTTTTCAATTTACTTTGTGTTCCCTATCAGAGGCAGAGTAGTGTGGTGAAAAGAGTTTGATCTGGGGGTCAGAGAACCTGACTTAAAATCTTAGCTCTGATATGTATTATTCATGCAACTTTAATGAAGTCACTTAAACTGTTTTGGGTACACTTCCATCTTTCATAAAATAAGGAAGTTAAATTAGGTAATTTCTAATATCCTTTGCTGGTCTAACTCTATGATCTCATGTGGATATTTAGGTCAAAATTTTTGAGGAGATTACAGATATTATTCAAGAATTTTTTCAATATTACAAAGCTGTTCTGTGTCAATACATTTGTCTATTCTAGGTTCTGGGGCTTTGTTTCTATTTTTCCAGTGCCAAACTCATTCTCTCAGTGCTTCCCCAAGTTTCCATACATTGAAAGTCTCTAGATTCATGATTACATTGTGGTGATTACCCTTCCCACTGTCATTAAGATCAGAACCCACACACAACTCATCTTAATTTACTTCCTTTTTTTATTTTTAAAATTAACTCTCCAAATAACACTCACATAGCTATCTAGGAACCTTTTTCTAGATGTCTTGATATAATTTGAAAGCATCTAAATAAATCTTGATATCATTTGAACACATCTAAATAACTAAATTAATACAAGTTCATCATCTAAATAATTTACAATTAGTAAAAATGAAATTTACAAGCATAGGACTTGGGATAACTTCACCACCTGTAGAGTACTCTTCCACTTGCAAAAATTACAAGATATCTTCTGTGACAGTAACAAAGATATTTGGTCAATATCTCTCTATCCATCCTTTTTTTTACATTATTTGATTAATAACTAAATGATCATCACAGGAATTATCTCTTTTATTACCTCTTACAAGAAATTCTATATGATTTTTTTAAATGCCAAGTATGACATTTAAAGCATGTTTCTATTTCATTAAAAATTTCCCAATTACATTTCTAGGGTCACCTAGGTTGTACAGTGGATAGAGTGCTAGGAAGACTTGAGTTCAAAGCTGACCTCAGACCAGCTATGTGACCCTAGGCAAGTCACTTAACCCTGTTTTCCTTGGTTCCTCATCTATAAAATGAGCTGGAGAATTAAATGAAAATACTCCAGTATCTTTTCCCAGAAAACTCCAAATGTGTGTTGTGAAGACTTGGACATCACTAAAACAACAAAGCCGCAATCACATTTTTTAATGTAGTATTCATTTTTAAAAGTTTAAGTTGCAAACTTTGCCCCTCTCTATAGCCCCCTCTCCTACTCTTCCAGAAGGAAAACAATATTATATTGATCATACAAGTGAAGTCATACAAAACATTTCCATATTACTCACATTGCAAAAGAAAGCAAACAAAAGAAAAAGAAGTGAAAAAAAAATAGTCTTTGATCTTTACCAGAGTTCATTATTTCTTTTGTGGATGGAATTTTTCATTTTAAGTAATTTGGAATTTTCTCAGATCACTGTCTTCATCAGAGTAGTTGTCTTTTACAGTTGATCACCATTATAATATTATTGTTAGAGTAGTACATTTTTGAAGAAAAAAATTTCAGGAAGTATTTTGCTATTCCTAATCAAATACTCTTTTATAATAGATACAAAATAAATATTGTGGCATCTAGTAATATCTGCACTTTCCAATAAAGTGACTGGAAAATGTGCAATGCTATAGAATATTATTGATAAAGAGTTTCCCCTTCTACTTACATAAAAGAAATCCTTAATATTTCTGTAGATTTTTTACAGAAAAAAATGTAAAAGAAAGTCTAAGTATCATGGTTGCTAATACTTCCTTGTTCAATTTTTTAGGCATCAATAATATTCAAGATTTCTCCCAGCTATTACTTTCCTCTCCTCTTTCAGAAAGCAAGAATCATTCTCTCTCAGGATCATCAAAACTGCATATCTGTTAGCACAATATCATCTCTGTATATTTTGTGTAGGACAACTGGGGGGAGGGGCAGAGGGAGCGTGTACACATTTACACACCACTTCTACTTCCTCACCTTTAGGTAGGACTCCATTACCAATGACAGAGAAACACAGTTGGTGATAGTAATCTTCACAAATTAATTTCATTTTCAGTTGATGTAATCTGAGTTTCATACTGAAATGCTCTTAGGAAGATTTGGCTTAATAGGATCTCATAATAAGTTTTCCATAAACTATTTTTATTCTCATAGCTCATTTATCAAATTTTGTTCCTCTTTACTCTAGGCCTTTTTAAGGAGAGAAAAATGTGTCCTGTCTAATGTGTTTTCTAGGGAGTTGGCTATCTCATATTAGATGATGATGATGATGATGATGATGATGATGATGATGATGATGATGATAGCCATTTTTTGTTCTTAAATGTGGAAGTAAGAGTGTGATAAAGACAGTTTAGAAAGGTTCAGAAGAGGCAATTTTCAATGCGGGCATTTTACACCTTGACATGTTGATTTGTCAACATTTAGACACCAAATAGTGTTGGAGAAAATTTTAAGACTACAGATTAAACTTAAAATTGTGACACATGTGCATTATTTTCCCCCTGAAGCATCAGTTGTTATGTATTTCCCAACATATTCCTCATTGGAAGAGTTCTCCAGTTACCAAACGAAAACTAAAAATGATTTCTCAATTTGACTTGCCTACTAAGTGGTCATTCAATTTCTATTTGAAAGCTACAATTAGCTGTAAGTGAATAATTCTCAGAAAAGATCCCTGGACAACTCCAAGATTAAGGAACTTTGGTTTTGTTTTTACAGAAATTGATTCTTTATTTTTCCATTCTTAATATCCACTAACTGTTCTTAGATCCAAATAGAACAAGTTTGATACCACATTTCAATGGCACTGCTGCCATGTTTCTCTGAGTTGCTTCTTTTCCATTCTAAAATGTCCCAGTTTCTTCAAATTTATTCATAAGATATAGACTCAAATACATTTTAAGTTGTAGTCACCAACCTTTGGATGCTATCCAAATTATTAATAGTCTTTTTAAGCTGTGACACCCACAATACACTCGGTGTGGTCTATTTCAGAGTAGAGGCAACCTTTTCATGTTCCCAGTTCCTTGAAGCTTAATATCTCTCAATAAAGCCCAAGATCATGTTGTTATTGTTGTTTCTACTGTCCCACATAGCAGACTGAACAATCAAAAGTAACTTACAGTCTCATAAATTTCCAAATGTTTTTGGACAAGCTCTTATCAATACATGACTCTTAAATCCTGTTTTATACTTTTATACTTTTATATATATATATATATATATATATATATATATATATATATATACTTTTATACTTAATTTCTTGTAAGAAATAACTTTTATGTCTATTGAACATCACCCTATTGTTCTGTCATTATCAAAATTTCTGTGAGTGTGTTTCTGTGTCTGCTTCTCTCTCTTTATCTCTCTCTCTCTGTTTCCTACAAATTTGATGACTTTCATATGATGTAAAAATCAATGATAAAATGTTAAAAAGTGTCAAATATAAACATTACCTAGGACATGACATCGGAAACCCCTCCTGTATGTTTAAATTAAACCATTAACCACTCTACTTTGAGTATAGTCATTGAACCAGTCCTGATTACATCGAATTATATTGTCCAGTCTAACTCAATATCTTTTCTCCAAGAATACTAATGGTGTATTTTAACACACATTTCCCTAAAAATTCAAGGTAACAAGAGAATTTTCTTGATCTATTAGCTTACTGATTTGTGGGGAAAATGGAAATAAGATTATAAAAAACTTTCAAAATCACCTCCAAAATCTCACTTATTTACCTTTCTTGAGATCCAATAAACCATATTTCAATTTCATCAAAAATATTTCCTCAAATTTTCTGGTTTAATTTATATTATTAAAATAATATATTATATATATAACTAATAATATATAACTAATAATATATCATGATTGACGGGAGAATTGTCTGAACAAATATGGACATATTTAAAGTATCAGCAATTGAGATTTTTATTATTGACTAAAATTTGCATGATTCTTAACTGCGCATATACTTTCATACATTTATGCCCATTCAATATATTCATAGATAGATAACTATTGACCCATTTCAATGATTTTTCCCTTAAATTAAAGATTTAAATTCATAATTTATTTGCAATTTATATAAGAGAACTATAGGTTTTAGATTTAGGAGGAATTTGGAGATTAATGATTAACATTATTTACAATATTTTGAGAAGATAAATGGAGGGATAAGGACTTGGCCAAATTCAAGCAGTTATTAATGACTCAAACACAGATCTTCTCACTCTTGATACAGTGCTCTTTCCAATTTACTAAATTCACTAATAAAGTGAAAATGTTTACAAATGTATGAATATTCTACATATGTTTTGGGGATCTGTACAAAGATATAGATAGATAGGCAGAGAGAGAGAGAGAGACAGAGAGACAGAGAGAGACAGAGAGACAGAGAGAGAACCTAAGTATGATATTAAAGACTAAATAAGTATTAAAGTCTAATCTAGACTGATATTTATTATTTTCCTTAACACTTTGAGAAATTTGGTATATTGTGGTATTCAAATATTCTTAACTACTTTGTGAATGCTTATAAAGTATTATATTCAAAATGATCCATTGAAGTAGGTAGTATAAAAATCATATCTTACACCTTCTTAAGGGGAAGAAACTGACTGCACTGTAGTGATTTTTGATCAACTTATTTTTTCAAACATTGTCCTATTAACATTCACAGTTAATTCTTCTGGCTTCCCACCCATTATGCTTTGTACAATAATGCATAGTCTTTTTAAATTTTAACTTCTATTTTACTATTAAGAAAAAAACCAACAAGAATTTCTGAATATATTCTGTTTCTTAATTACAGTGTAGTGATAATTGGGAGAGGGGTAGGAGTATCATTTGAAGGGAATCTTAGGACATCCACAAAGAGTGCGAATTTTTTGAGGGAAAAAATACAATGGTAGAAAAATTATTAAAAATAAAGTTTGCATATAATTGAAAGTTCTTTTGAGTGTCATTGGGGGAAAATGGTTCAAGCATCCAAAACTTGAAATTCTTCTTAAGCTCTTTATTGTCCTATACAAATGTTCTATAAAGAAATGATAAATGAATGAAACTGATTTCCACTCACCATGCTGTTTTACTTAATCTTAAAAGCCAAGTTGAATAAAAAAGTGATATCAAGGTTACTGAAGTTTCAGGAAAATCCTTAATCAATAAGAATCCCAAATTTTGTACCCCCCCCTCGCAAAGGCGTTTTGCTATAAAGCTTTTTCTTATATATCTTGTTGAAATGTTTCAATTCTGTTACAAGTTTAAGATAAAATAAGCTTTGAGAACCTCACTTCACTTCATAATATTTTTCCTTTCACCTCATTAAACAGTGAAAAAAAGGAAAATAGAAAATCTTTTCTTGACAGCAGTTCGGTCTTCAGTGAAAATGGATTGCATCAATTGCCCTAAGAAAAGAACACCTTTGTCATCCAACAATAGGTGTGCACTGACAGCTGAAAAGATTGGAAAAGGAAGCTTTCCTTGTTTATGATGAGCATATCGCAGATTTACCTCCAGGTTACATATGTCTGCCACCCATTGCTACCAGAGATACAAGGCATTTGTTTTAATCTACCAATAAGCACAATATACTTGTTGTTTTTGTTGTTTCTCCTTAATTCATGAAGAGGACCATGACATCTGGGAAGCGAATTGGCTTTAAGTGAAGGAAGGCTGTGCAGAGTCACCAGCCTCATTTTCTTCTCTTAAGTCCAGTGGCAAGATACAGGTAAGGATGACTGGAGATGGCTCTGGATGCAGTGAGAGACTTTCAATTTTTTAAGCTAAGATCATTAACTTGTCTCAGTTTGACTAAGGCAATGCCCAATAAATGATTAAGGGTAGATAAGAGATGAAGATTAGAATGACCTCTTTACCAAGTCAAAAAATAATCAATCTGGTTGCTAAAGACATTCAGGATTTCTGTCCAAAACAGGAACAATTGCTGTTTACATTCACTCCTAAATATGGATAGAATCCCTGGAGGAAGTTGTTTTTTTGTTTGTTTGTTTGTTTTATATACTGTGAGCCTTTTCTAACCATAAGTGTATGTGTCAATAACACAATAGTGTTTATAATGAAGCATGCTTAAAAAAACACCATAAATTGTTCAGTTGAATGTTTTAGTGTTTCAGTATGTTGAGATAACCACAGCTCAGGCCAGAAATAAATGCACACTCTAAAGGGAGATTTGATTTTTTTAACCTAACCAATGCACTAAAACTGTTAAATAGTTTCCCTTTTTTGAATAAGAAAAAATACACATAAAATGACTGATAAACATTTTTAAACTATATTAGCTGCTGCTATTTCTATAATTATCACCACCACTACTACTACTGCTTCTACTGCTACTACTACTACTATTACAACTCACACTGTTTTCTATTAGGTTCTGCTTTCAGTAGAAGAAAAGATTGGAGTTTCCTCTGAATATTTTATTATCCAAACAGTAGCTTGACTGATGAAATAGTTGATGATGGGAAAAACATACGTAGGTTTAAATTTTCTAAATGCTTTGTTCCTTCTTCTAATTCTATACTTTTTTCAATAATGTACTGAAAATAATTTTTGAACTTGACACTTGTTCTAGCCATATACTGATTGGTAATTTGATAATTTGCTTAACCAACAGATTTCAAATATTCAAAAGAGATTACAACAGGAAGGGACCTTAGTGATAACCTAGCTCAGTCTTATTGTCTTCCAGATAAGGAACATGATACCCTGAAAAGGGATCACAACGCTAAGAAAATGAAGAGACTAAGAGGTAATTTAATACAATCCTCTAATAAATAATCATTCCAATGATACAGGGTTGTGATTAGAACTCAAGATCAAGCATATTTCTTTTCCATCATACTACCTCATTTTTCTAAATGCTTTTTTTTAAAAGCAAACACATTTATTTCTTTGAAACTTGTTGCATTGTTCTTGAACTGTGGAGTCTTAACTTGGGTGCAATCATATTTTGTAATCCTAGCAGGAGGATGGAACATTTGCAAAACATTCCTTTATGTTCTAGGAAAATAGTACTTCTAACTCCTGAAAAAAATTTTTCCAGGTACTAACAGGTAGAAGATATCTTAGAAAGGATATTAACTATAAAGTCCTTGAAGGAAGTAAAGCAACTTTTCATTTGAAATTTTAAAGTAGTTAAAAGAGAGAATTGTATATTCAAGGCAGTTTTATGCCATTCTGTTTTCATTTCTGTAGAATAGAAAGTGGAAGGTACAGGGCTGAGGTCCATTTGCTATTGTTTTGTGTATTATTACTATCATTATTATTATTATTAGTAGTATTTATTGGTTGCTGGTGTCAAACAAATAAGCTACTAGTGATGATTCTACCTGAAAACCCTCTCTGTGTTTACCTAGCCTTGGGTAGAATACACAATCTATCAAAGAAGGTCCATTCTCAAAGATAGTTCAGAATACTAGAACATGCTGAAACTTTCAAACCATTTTCCTGGCCCTTGAGAGCCTCAGTGTCATGATGGGGAAAGAGGAGAAGGAGGGAAACAAGTGATAAAATGCTTACAACATGCTAGATATAACAGATTTTTTGTGGAGAAATTATATTGTTTGATGTTACTAATATGCATCTAGGCAAAAAATCATTTGAGTTTATTCTTTCTTACTTCTATCTTTAAATAATCTTGCAGATGTAAAATGGAATGGATCCAAATTTGAAGATAATAATAGTAACTTGTAATGCAAAGCAGAAATTAAGTGGTGCTTTAAATTACTACTCCCTTTGTACTCTCTCTGTCTCTGTCTTTCTGTCTGTCTTTTTCTGTCTCTGTCTCTCTCTCTCTCTCTGTGTCTCTCTCTCTCTGTCTCTCTCTATTTCTCTCTCACACACACACATATACACACATACACACACATACACATGTCCATGTACACACACCATCTTCATGAGAGGTACCATGACATAGTGGGTAGAGAGCCAATCTCAGAGGTACACAACTGTTTCAGATACATAATAACTACATGAACTGAGACAGTTCAAATTCTTGGTGCTTTGTAGTGTCAATGGTGTGTAATTCACATAGAAAGAAGGGATAATAAAAATGCATGAGAATCATTGCAGGAGACATTGAATTAGAAAACTACATAGTAACATTTTCTATATTCCATTATATTTTTCACTATTTTGTTAACTATTTCTCAATTATATTTTAATGTGGTTTGATTATATTGGGGATATTGTGGAGCAAATAAAATCGCTGAGTATTGTGTTTGATATCTCTGCATTATGTTATTTGATTTATCTAAGATTGTAAGTTGCAAATAAGTTGCTGATCTACACTTTTTCAAAAGGAATCCTTTATGCCAAAGAAATCACATGTTAAAATGTTGCTGTTGTTTTTTCTAATGAAAGCCTAATGCCACAAACCTGATAACCTGGAAGGATGTTGGGTGTTTTGATAGAAATAAGGAAGTTTGGGGAGAATTTGGGAAGAATGATAAAGATTTTTTTTTTTGAGATTGAGGTATCTCTGTGACAATATGAAAAACTGAATGGGTTATTATTGCTATGGGACTGAATCTTAAGGAGAAAAAATGACAATAACCTGCATGCATGAAATCTAAGAGAAAAGACCCAGAGGGGAAGACTTCGTGGAAGAAGTATAAATTAAATTCTAGAATAGGGAAAGAATTGAAAGATTCTGAAACAAAGTAAAGTCGGATGTTTCTGGCATAGAGGATGGTTCAAGAAAAGGATAAAAGTTGGGAAAGCACAATGTGTATTTGGGGGAATAGTAAAAAGTACAGGAATGTTGCATGGAGTGTGGTGATTTGAGTTGAAGGTACAAATCAGATTGGAAGGGTCTTTGGAATTCAAACAAATGAGTTTGAAGGTAACTTTGTAGAAATAATAAAATAATTAAAAAGGCATTTGTTTCCTTGGATGTCATAAAGTTTAGAGAATAGTCTTTACATCTTGATGGAGTCATATTGTCTATAAGTCTGCATTCCCTAATCTATAAAATGGCTTTATCAGATGATGCTACTTTAAAGTCTCTTACAAGATTGGAATATATACTAATTTCATCATCAAGCCTACTGTCTTTCCAGTGACTGAGATTTTTTACTGTCAGTTATCCTTGAATCTTCACCTTTCCTCATTTCTCAAAATATGAACAATTTCCAGGTCCTAACAAATCTAAATCTGGAATGATATACACATCTACATCCTTCTCTCTATTCACACAACCTGCACCATTCCTGTCAGATAATAGACATTTACTATGTTTGTTGCTTGATTAATTAATTAGGAAATGTCTTAGAGGATAGTTTTGATCACCACTGGTAGTGGGATTACCTTAACTGAATAAATTACAAGTCTTTTATTTATTGATATAAGAAGTAAAAATATTTAAAGTAGGACACATATGATTTTACTCCAGAAGGCTAAAATTTTAACAGATAAACTTCTTCATATAGGATTCTGTGAGCTCTGAGCCATGCCCTGCTTTTAGCTTTCCTGTCACAAGCTGGACAGAAGGTGAATGAATGTTCCTGAGACATTCCTGTAGTATGATAACCAACTGCCAATTTCTCCCCACTGCTTCTAAATTTGTATTCTAGGGTCATTAACTAAGTTAAAATGGTTAGAGGCTAAAAACATAAAGGGAAGGGCTGCCTCTCCCCTGGAATAATCACACTTGGCTATAAGTGATTTCAAAAAATGCCCAAGCCTTCTTATTATCTTCCTGGCAACATCTTGACATTTCATCTCTTTCCAATATTACATTGTCCCAGAAACTGCAATAGGCTCCTCTTCTTTCCTCTCCTCTTCTCTCTTCTCATTTCCTCTCCTCTCCTCACCTTTCCTCTCATCTTCTCTCCTCTGATCTCTTTTATTTTCTTCTACTCAAGAAGTAAATGAGAAGATAGAGACAATAAGTATAAACAAGTCCCTCCTTAGGAATTTCCCTGTCAAAGATAGAAGAAAGATTAAACAAGAAGTTCAAATAATGTGGGGTTTTTAAAGTGGGGTTTTGGCCAGCTTCATTATTGTTGTTATTGATATCACTGTCGTTTGGAAGCTGAGTAGACACTTGAATATTTTTATAGGCATCAAGAAAGAAATCAGTAGAGGAAGGAAGATTGAAAATTGGGGAAGGTGTTTATCAAAGGAGAAAGCACTGAGAAGGAATGTAAAAGTCAAGGAAACAAGTAGACAATAGGAGTTACTAAAAGAGTAAAATCACTTTCTCCAGCGCAAGGTGGATAGGAAAAGGGATCAAGCATTTCTTAAGGATATATTATTTGTTAGGAACTAAGTCAAGAACGTTCAGTTATCTCATTCCTGGAGCAAAGGTGGAGAAAATGGTGGATGATGTTAAAGGAATTTAAAATGGAGAAATGGATTTTTGTAGTGAGAAGTAATACCCTTTGGTAACATCATTAAACATCATTTGTGGATCATTAAGGTGTTTTTTTTTTTTTTAAATAACAAGTATCCAGACATGAAATTAGAAAACAATGATTCAAAGGCAATAAATCAAGGGAATACTGAGGATTTTAAAGTAGAGTTATATTAAGGTTTTGAGGACTCCAGTTTTAAAAATGTTAGACCAAATATTGAAGTTTCTAGTAGTTTTAGATATTACTTGAATCTAGGAGCAGAAGACTGAAATAAATGCAATAAAAGAAAAAATAAAACTTTTGACTGAAGAAAAGGAAAATGGGGTAATACTGGAATAATTTTGGAGTGTGTCAAAAGTCTAGTGAAAAGAAATTATTAAAGAGCTGAATAAACTAAAAGGGGCTTCTGTTTTAGGTATAAATTTTAAATGTACTCTTTTTTTTAAATTATATCTCATTCCCTAGACCTTTTAGATTAAGAATATGTATGTTTACACATAGTCTTTTACTTAAAAGATCTATCTGTTAAAAGTGGTCTCTCTAAGAAATGCAAGAATAATAAAGGATCTGAGAAATGCTAGATTAGAATATAATTTTGAACTTGTCTCTTACATACTATCCCTGAGACCCAGGGGAAAAAAAAAATTGGAGTCCTGTTTTTCCATTTGAAAAATAATGAACTTAATTCTAATTATCTTCAATATTCCCTTGATCTATAAACCCTGTAATCCAGCAATGTGTATTTTCAGTGAATAATAACTGAAAGAGAGATGCAGTATTCCACTGCTCAAAACTGTAAAACCCTGGGTTTCAGGCCCCACTTCTGTTCTAGGCTCAGAATTCCTGTGAAAGAGGGTCCTGGAACTCTAGTTAAGTCTCTAAGACTATCTATAAGAGGTGGAGAAAATGGCAAGTCACAATAGAAGCAGAAGTATTTTACTGGATAGTCTATATGTGAAATAAATCACAGGACATTTTTTGTAAATAATGTTACATCAAATGCCATCCTATGGCAACTGGCCTAAATTGTAAACAGCAGTTTTATAAGTTTCTAAGAGAGCTATGTGAGATTGACATGTACAAAGGATTAACATTATATAAAGTTATGTTCATATCACAGTTTACTGCATACATTTTTTTAATCTATGGGAACCCAGAAAAAACAGAGCAATGCTAACTTCTTCAAGGAATATTTTCATATTTTGTTATGTTTAAAGTTTTTATAAAAATATTTAGTTAAAATGACCATCATATGATCATCTGACTTTTTCCCCCTTGACCTTTACTCTTTTTTCTCACTGGAGCAGCTGAAGTATCTGGAAGAGTACCTTCAAGGGTAAATACTAGATGATGGTGAAAATTCACCAGTTACTACAGGAGATGAAACTTCCCAAGTTTACTTTGAGCAGGGCCTTTGCAAACAAAGCAGGCAAAAAGTGTCATACACTTAATCCTTGATGCTTCAATTAGTCCATTAATTTTGTCCTCCATTACTGTGATCTCACTGTCATGATGATTGAGGGTAGAGTAGATGCAAATGAGATTAGAGATGGATATTTCACAAGTTGAGTGAGGAGAGAATGGTGTACAGCTTGCTGGCTGAAATGAGGATTCAACCCAAAGATTAAAATTAAAATAGGCAAAGAACCTTATAGATTAAGAAGAGTAGATAACTGCATATTTTTGATGAGTCAATATTTAAGAAAAAAAATTGATTTCCTAATGATGGAATTTCAATTATCCTTCCTTGGAAAGTGGAATAAATAATTTAGGTGGTAAAATATTCTTAGTAACACTACAATCATAGAGTCCCAAAGTTACTGTATAAAGACATGTTTACTCATTCCTCAGCCCTCTTTTTAGTTGAGAATGCTGCCTTGTACTTTTCTATACTTTATTCCCCCAAAATGTGGGTATTCTACAATGGAACCTAATTTTTCTAACTCCATATATTCTCCCTCGATAATTTTTTAAATGGAGAGAGAGATTGGGGGTGAGGGGAGGGAGAGAGAGAGAGAGACAGAGAGAGAGAGAGAGACAGAGAGAGAGAGAGACAGAGACAGACAGAGAGACAGAGAGGCAGAGACAGAGACAGAGAGAGATATTAGTGTTTTCTAAGTATGATTGAAGTAAATTCAGAGGTGCTCATTTGTGAGCAATTTATGATTAAATTTTAAGTGGTCTTTTCCATAGTAAAGAACATTTATCATTGATATCCCCATAAAACTTCTACTTATTTAATAAATTCTTATCAACATGTATTAGTTTTTAAAGTGTTGCAAATTAAATATTAACTATTACTAATTATCACTTCTCAGGTAAAAAAAAAAACAAATATTTTCAGAAAATGTATCTAGGGATGCAACTCTAACAGAACTTTATCTTCAAGAATGGTGGAAACAAATGCTTCCTCAGAGTTCAACCAAAAATATAGGATCCAGTGAAAATAATCAGAGAAATTTTGATAGTCATTTAATCTAATAATATTTTGATCCATATTTATGCCACTATATATAAAAATCCTATTACAAGTTAACATTGACTGGAAGTATCTAGAAAAAAGTAGGATAAATTTTTGGCAACTAGGTGGTACAGTAGAAAGACTACCTTTCCTCTTTTCAGGAAGACCTGAGTTCAAACCTGGCCCCAGACACTTGATAACTGGGTGACCCTGGGCAAGCTACTTAATCCTGTTTGCACCAGTTTTGTCATTTACAAAATGAACTGAAAAAAGAAAAGGTAAACCACTGGTATCTTTGCCAAGAAAACCCCAAATGGACTCAAAAAGAGTCAGACATCACTAAAAGAACCCAACAGCAAAAAAAAAAAAAAATGGAATGTATAAGGTATTCTAAAAATATGCTATCGTATCCCTGATAATTTTATGTTCTTGGTAATCAACGTCATTCTTAAAGTACACAGACTTAATCAGTCAGCCAATAAATCAGTATTTGTGAAGCAACTACTATGTGCCAGGTACTGAGAATGTAAATACAAAATAATGAAACAGTCATTAATCACAAAGAGCTTACATTCTGATGGGAGAGATGGGAGAGAAAAAATAAGATACATTCAATACATATAGGTATATATAGTGTTTATATGTACATATACATATATACATGCATACAAATAATATATGTAACTGTGTATGTATGCATATGTGTACATATATACATATGTGTATTTATGAATATGAATATGCAAAGCCGTTAATGCTAGGTACTATGGGAGAGAGGGAGGAATTGGTAGTTGTAGACATCATGAAAGGCTTTACACAAACAGTGGTACTGGAACTGAACCTTCAAAAAAGATAATCAAGGACAATACTCAAAAAATGATGAAATATATTAATAAACTTTGAAATCTTCATATTATATTCACAAAGTTGGCTTGAAAATGGTTGCAGTTGTCACAATAGAGACAATTTAGGCATAGAGAGATAAAAACAACAGAATTTCCAGCTGAAGTAGTAATACCTTACAAGATGAATCCCCATCAGAAAAATTCCAGGGATTTACTATGTTAAATCTGATTTGGAATTGCTACATCCTAGCCTCATTCTAGTAGAATTTTCAATTTCATACTGGTGGCTTACTAATGACTCTCATATTTAGTAATATAATAATTTGTAGGGAGATGAATAATATTGCTTCTGATTTACCCTTTTCCATAGTAACCAGTAGAATTATTTCTAGAATGAATAGTTCTATTTGTTTTTTTCTTTTATCCTTTCTATACTTTTAGGAATGATTGCATTTTCAATAAGGTGAGTAGTTCTGTAACATACACATCATCAGAGCTAGTAGGACCAGAAATGATTAATATGTTGTAATTATAATTTAAATGGGGAGATATTTCTCACTCATTAATAGGCCCATGTGACCTGCCTGGGTCGCATGGAAGTCTGAGTCACATGGAGCCTGTGGTAGGAGGAGCTTGCTGAACAGATAGAACAGGAAGATGCAGAGCTAGAGCAGAGATGAGAGGAAATTTGGTCAGTATCTAGTCACAGCAAGGAAGGAGGCAAGCAGGCAGGCTGCTGGCTAGTGTGAGTGAAGGAGCTTGTTTAAGGGATACTGCTGGTGATTTATTTAATGGAACTGGTTTGTGGGAAGCCTAGCAGGGGAAGGCTTGAAACTGGTGTTGTTCTTAACATTGTTATTATGTATAGATTTTTGTTACTATGATGGACTTATTTTCTGGTGGCTGAATAAATGTTTTGGTTCTGTCTTCTACGTGGAGAGTCTGTCAAATTTCATGATTCAGAATTGTGCTGCGATATTCACAGCTACCATAAATGTTGTGAATATGATATTGGCCCTATATATGTATGAAGTGCAACTAAATCAAAGTCTACTTAGGATTTTTTTAAACTATAATAAGAAGTGATACAAACTTGAAAAACTTAAGTGCATCATACATCATGAATCAATAGTCTTAGCATATGAAATGAAAAAAAAGGGATAGGGGAAGAATTCTGGCAGGAGTGTCCTCTGTGAACTTTTACTTTTCTAAAATTATATTCACCTCATTTACTTTTTTTGTTTATATTTATCTAGTTCTTAGAAGGGAAAGTTGAGACATCTTATTGTTATAATTTTATTGTCTATTTCTTCCTGCAACATTTAATTTCATTAAAAATGTGGATGTTCTATTATTTGGTGCATAAATGTTTAGTATTGATATTGGTTTATTTATCTGTGATGTTTTTTACCTAGATGCAGTTTCCTTCCATGTCTTTTTTTATTTCTATTTTTGTTCTTATTTCATCTCAGATCATGATTACTACCTCTGCTTTTTTTTTTACTTCAGCTGAATCATAATGTATTCTACTCTTGCTCCTCACCTTTACTCTATGTGTCTCTGTAAGACCAAGCAAAGTGAGATTTTTTTTGTTGTTTCTTGGGTTTTTTTTTGGAGGGGAGTTGAGTTCAGTTTAGCAAGTTCAGGAAAAATTGTGAACATCTGAAGGTTCAGTTTCAGTTGAACCCTGGTAGTTCACAGTTGTGTTGAGCTACATGGGTTGTGATGCCTTCTGAATCTGAGCCTATTAGTTGAAAACTGTATATACTGGGAGGTCAGTACTTTACTCTGGGGGCTCACTTATTAGAAGGATCTTTGGATTCCCTGGATGTGACTCTGAGTAGCCATTTGCTAAGAAACCCCCCCACCTACTCAGATGTTGTTACTGCTCCCCATTTGGTGGTATATGTAGGCAGCTGTATTATTTGTTCAGACAGTTAGAACTGTGTCTGTTGAAACTCTTATGTCAATTTCCCTATTTGTATTTTCTATGTTACTTTTTGATTAAAGATTGTTGATCTCTTTAAAAGTTGTCTTTCTTTCTGCAAAGCAGATCAAAGAAACTGTGCTTGAAGGCCACCCTGGATGTGCTAGTGTGCTTGGAAATACAGTGTTCCTCTGCTTCAAATGTGTTTCTTCCAAACAATATATTGTAGAATTTTGTTTCTAATCAACTCTGTCACCCACTTCCTTCCTTCATCCCATTCATAGTTATGATTACTAACTGTGTATTAACCTCTGTCCAATTTTCTGTTTATCCTTCTCCTCCTCCTCCTCTTCGTCTCTCTGATTGTCTTTCTGTCCCTCCCTTCCTCCTTCTCCCCCTTCCTCCCTCACTCTCTCTGCCTTTCTTACCTTTAATCCTACCATACCTCACCAGTGTTTTATTTCTGACCACCACCTCCAATCTGCCCTCCATTCTATCAGTCACCCTTTTTTGTTCCTCTTCCCCTAGTACTTCCATACAGAGTAAGGTAGATTTTGAGACCCTACAAAATATGTATATTGCTCCTTTGAGCAAAATCCAATAATAGTAAGGTTCAAGCATTGCCTGCCAATACTTTCATCTTTCCCTCAACTTTAATAATGATAAATTACCTCTTTCTTTCTCTTCCTTCCCTCTTCTCCCAGTGCATTCCTCTTTCTCACCCCCTTTTTATTTATACTAATCCTATAAAAGTCAATTTACTCCTGCATTGCCCATGTATAATCCTTCTTACTGTCGCAATAAGGAAAAAGCTCTTAAGAGTTTAATTATGATATTCCTGTATAGGAATATAAACAGTTTAACCTTAATGGATCTCATATGATTCTGCTTTCTTGTTTATCCTTTTATGCTTCTCTTGAGTCTTGTGTTTGAAAGTCCACTGTTTTAGAATTGCTTCGTTCTGGATGCTTGCAACGTTTTTTCCTTGTCCTGGTAGCTCTGAAATTTGGCTATTATATTCCCAGGAGTTTTCCTTTTGAAATCTCTTTAGGTGATTAGTGGATTATTTCAATTTCTATTTTTCCCTGTGGTTCTTAGATATTGTGGCAGTTTTTTCTTGATAATTTCTTAAAATATGGTGCCTAGGCTCTTTTTAATCATGGTTTTCTGGTGATCCAATAATTCTTATTGTTTTCCTCCTCAATTGGTTTTCCAGGTCAGTTGTTTTTCCAGTGGGATGTTTCATACTTCATTCTGTTCTTTCAATCTTTTGATTTGGGTCATTGTTTATTGATGTCTTATGAAGTCATTAGTTTCCACTTGTTCGTTTCTAATCTTTTAAAGAATTATTTAGTGAGTGTTTGTACCACCTGTTATGTTTAGTCATTTCCACTCTTTAAGGAGTGATTTTCTTCAGTGAATTTTTTTATATCTCTTTTCTTCATGTTTATACTTGTTTAAAAAGTAATGTTGACTTTTTCAGGATTACCTTGTTTCACCCTCTTTCACATTTGCCAAATATCCTTCTGTTTCTCATTTATTTACTCCTTTTTAGACTCTTCCAGAAGTTGTTTTTTGAACATAAATTCAATTCACATTTGTCTCTCCAGGCTTCACATGTAGTTCTTTTGACATTTTTATCATCTTCTGAGTTTTTCTTTTTCACCCCTGTCATGCTAGCAATATTCTATGATCTATTTCTTGTTTGTTTGTTTGTCTTTTTGCTGGTTTTTCCAGCCTATTTCCTGCCTTTTAACTTCATTTTTTAAAGTTGGACTTTGATCCTGAGGTAGTGCAGACAATGACCCAAGCTTCTTACAGTAGGTGCATGGGGCTTCACTACTGGCCTGTTCCATTGTGTCTTGCTACTGTTTTGCTTTGTTTTTGTTTTTGTTTTTTTTTTCCTGAGGTTTGGGTTCATGAGATATGTCTGTTTGCTGGCTTGCCTAGTCACTGTCTGCATTAGACATCACTCCCCTTATAATCCAGTGAGACAGATCTTTCCTGTCTACTGTCTGATTAGTCTTAGACTGGAAAATTGTCTCACTGCATCCTTTTCTTGGTTTTGTTACTCCAGAATTCATTTTGAAGCTTTTTTAAAAAAAAAGCTTTTTCGACGTGAATTACGGAGGGTTCTGATGAGATCCTGACTTTTTTTTCATCATCTATTGAGCGCATAGTTTTCAACTGCGATTTTAATCAAGAATGTTCCCAGCTTACTTAAACATTTTTTATTTCCAGATTTCTGCTGTATTATTTTCCTAATTTATTGATGACTCGCACATTGCAAGATTGTGTTTCAGTATTCTATCTCCATTTGTGAATTGTGGTTATTGTAGGACAATTTTGGTTCTCACATATCTACATATTTTACCAGCTTTTCTATTTATTTTCCAAAGTTGACAAGATTTCCTGACCAACTAACTAGAAGGGAAAATTTTAAAATGTTTTGAGAGTAATGTTTTAGAATCAGATAAAAATTACTAGATCTTTTAGACACACCTTGCACATATTTTAGCAATCTTTATAGTATAGTCTTAAATGTAAAAATCAGTTTAATGATTAGAAATGTGGTTTTTTCCTATTCATCAACAGTTCCATTTTTGCATAGTCTTGCCCATCCCAAGCATATATTTACCACAGCAGAGGTGCACAACTGTTTCTTTGTGTTCTTCTCATTGTTTTTCCAAACTTTTAAGACATCAATACACAATGTAAATGAATCAATAATACCCTGTTGGTATAAGAATTTTCTAAATAGTTTTGTTTTCTTGGGATTAATTAGGCTGTTTACAGCATGAGTTTTTCAGCTTTTGGTATTTTTCACCTTTAGTTGCCCTTTCTTTTGTGCCTCAGTGCAAACGATCCTCTTCCTTTATGGGCTTAAATTGATTGAATTCCCCTGTACGAATAGCTCCTGCAATACCTGAAATGTTGATTGAAATATGATCACAACAAGCTACAATTTTTACATATTTCTTGAGGTGATATTCATTCTTTAAAATCTCCAAATCAATAATAACAAAAGAGAGAACAAAATTTTAGTTTTTGCTACAAAATCAAGCATACATTTGAAACACAACCAGCTACAGGTGGCAAAATGAGATGAACTCATTGAGGTCAAAATGACATGAATCAGTATGGAATCAGTAGAAATTTACATACATGATGGTTGCTGTTAAAAAATGAAGGTAGAATGTATCTAGCTATTTTATTTGTATACAGAACTCCGACCAGGGGAAACTCCTTCCACTTGTGAGGTTCAAAATCATCTCTGTAATTTAGTCTTAGAAAATTTTAAAGAGTTCTGACAAATTAAATTACTTACTTAGCTCAGATCTAGTATTCTTGAGTACTAAGAGGTTAAGAGATGTGTGTTTATCAAACAAATAGCATTTGACAGAGGTGGGATTGAATCTAATTCTTTCTATCTTTGAAACTAGCTTTCTAAACACTATGCCACATAAAATCACTATCTTAAAATTATTACTTCTCCAAAATAATCCACTTTCCATTAAGGAAAGGAATACGATTGAGTTATAACCTACATCCTTCAATGTAGTTATCTTAGATCCTGAGACACTTATTCCAATAATACTATCATTGCCTATTTTTTTTAATTTCTTCATTCAAAATTATTTTACTTAATATGATACATAATTTCAAATATACTTAGTGGCAACCACATACGTTTTTGAATATGGGCTTAATTTTGGAGAAAAATTTTTGGAGATGAGCATGAGTGAATGAGCTTGATAATCAACCAAGAGGATGAATTTTATTTATTTTTTTAAATAAAAGCATGCATGATAGAAACATATATATAAAATATGTACACACATATATACATATATGCACTATATACATTAATATATATAGAAATATATATAAATACAAACATATATAAAAACATACACACATATATATTTTTTATGCATATATACACTAATGATTTTGGTTTTGTTAAGTGGCTAAAAATCAAATTCTGAATAGTGATTCAGATTATCACCCAAATCAAAACCATCCCCTGATATTCAGCTTTGAAGGTAAATGAGTTTGTGTGTGTGTGTGTGTGTGTGTGTGTGTGTCTGTGTGCCTGTGTTTGTGTCTGTGTTTGTAATAACCTTTTAGTGACCAGAAGGTGACCCTTTCCATTCTAGAAAACCTTTCAGTATGTTAACAATGGACAACCTTTTGGTTTGCTGACAATGGAATCATTTTTTTATAGTGATTCAATTCTGAAAAATTTTTCCTAATGGATATATTCCAAAATAAATAGGTTATCAAAAGATATAAATATCTACTGAATCATAATTGTGCCACTTAATTCTATCATTTAGTTTATATAAGTGATTAATATGAAAAAGGCTAGGACAAATCCTATGATACATGATCCTTTCTTCAATGAAGAATGCAATGAGATTATATGTTCATAATAGGATATAAAATCCTTTCAATTAATTTAAATTCAGACTGATTTTCATATAACAGCTATGCAGTAATACAACCAGTGAAAACCAGAAGTATTATATGATTGCTTATATTTGACTATCTTTTTGAGTGATAATTAAAATTTTTCTATAAATATTATATTGTCAAGTATGTAGTGGGTCCTGTTCTCTGTGTTCCTGCATAATTAGAATATAAGTAACTGTTAGGAGTTGGTATGACTAATCTTAGCAATAACAAAATTAGCAATTGTTATCCTCCATTTAGAAAATAAACATAATAATATGATCCACCTCTGCTCCCATCCGAGTAGTAAGACCACAGTGGGTCATGAATGAATAGAAGGACTTTCTCTTGATTACGGGGCAGGACCAATTTGATTAAAACCCAAATTAGAGTATAAGGCATATGTATATGTATAAGGTACAGTCTAACCACTTTCCATTATTTATGACATAGAGCTAGAAATACAGAAAGTGTTTTTAATAAAAGAATCTAAATAACAGAGTTTAGAAGAATGGGTCTGAATAGAATAGGAACCATGAAAAAAGGGTAGGAAAGAGTTACAAATAATATTCTTTCCTTACCTTCAGCACTTTTCCAGTGAATATGTTACTAGAAGTACTTCTTATCCTACAGTCTGGCAAGCAGGTCAATTGCGTTCATATATACAAACATCATTACTCTCTCTATCTCTGTTCTTATATTTCCTTTTCTTTCTATCTTTTCCCTTTGTTACTGTCTGCCTACCTGTCTGTCATGCCAGGAAAGTGAATCACTACCATTTGAACTAAGAAAGATTTTGAAGCCCACCTGGCAGGACAAGGTACCAGACTCTAAGATTCTTGCTTGAACTGAACTGCCAAGTATTCAAACTATGCTTCAGAGAGTGAAACTCCAGTGGGCTGGTTATGTTGTTTGAATACAAAATGTAAGCTTGCTGAACAGATTAATGGAGAACTCATATGGGGCAGGGGATCGCAAGATATCAGAAGAAGTGATACAAGGGCACTTTCAAGGTCTCCCTCAAGAACTTTGGATTTGATTGTGCAAAAGAGGAGACACTGGCACAGGATTGCTCAGCATGGTGTGCCCACATCAGAAAGGGTACAGTACTCTATGCACAAATCAGAATTGAAACAGCATAAAGGAAACATAGGATACCCAAATTTGGAGTAACCACCCCAAATGTTTATGTGGACTATCTGTGCCCAATTTGTGGCACAGATTTCCAAGCTTGTATTGGTTTTATCAGCTGCAGTCATACACATTGAAACTTCACTTTCTTCTGATGGTGTCATGTGGATCCTCTTCAAGAATGAAGTACAACAAGTAATCATCTGTCTGCTAGCCAATTTCTCTGGGTTGCCTTGTGTCAAGATCAAAATTCAATTGGCTTTGTAGGAGATAATCATTTGTAATCTAATTTTCTATTTTCTATAATAACAACATAAGAATATCTCTACTTCTCAGATTATTATTTTAAAAAAAATTGTCAACTTACAGATATTATTTAATAGATTTTCATCTCTTTCTAAACAAGAAAATAACCTGAAAAGCCATAGGTTAACTAAATCACTGAATACTTATTTTGCTTTTATTTTGTGCACAATTATTTATGTTTTTTTGGAAAGGGATTCAACATACACATGCCTAAAAGTTCTTGAAAGTTTCTGTCTATGAAGGAAGTTAACATGTCACTAAATACCTTTACAAAACATTATTATTAATACCACTTTATGATCCATACTTGTTTCTCTGTAGAAAAAGAAACAACCTTTTGGAAAGAATGATTTACATATAAAAAGTGTGTTTATCCAGAACTACTGGATTATTTGTTGATTGAATTCACTCTCCAAAGCTATCAAACAAGCATCGTAATAGGTAAGTGCTGTGACAGATATTTCACTGAATAGGAAAAACTGAAAAATTATGAAAATTGTAAAAAACTGAAATTTTTAAATTTTCTAGTTGTTCTTTATTATAAATTATATATAGTTTAGCTGATTGTGATTTCAATGACAAAAAGGTCAAGAATAATTTAGGTTTGAAGCTAAATATGTATATGCAACTATATGTATTTTTGTGTATATCCACACAGATATATGCATATCATGATATTTTCTCTTTCTAAAATACAGCATTTTTAGGATGATCAGTTATATTCATTACCAAATTAATTTTTACTTATTTTTTTAGATACTTATAATTCACACTAGGCAAAATTCCATTTCTGTTCATTTTAAGGACTCAAACTCTCTGTGGTGTCTTTGAGTGCCTGATCACACCCATCCCTCAAAAATTTTGATGCCTATAAGCTAGGAAGCCTGTCAAGGATTGCTATTATTTCTGCATTCATTCTCTGTTTTAAAACAAAACAAAAGTTCTTGAATCACTATAGGTTTATGTGTAAAGTTTAGCCCTGCATCCCAAAATAAATTATGAAAAAGATACAAGATAGTGACTCAGAAGATCCTCATGCATAACAATAAGATCCTTTGCCAAACTACCCCTTCAATCTTATAACCAAGCGGCAACTACAGCTATAACTATTCTATAACAAAATAACTATTACTAATACTATTGCTACTACTAACACTACTATTACTGATAATAATAATAACGATAATAACAACAATATTATTATATTTACATGTAGTCTGGGTTTTGCTATTCCTTAAAACAGTATAAGAGTAAACATAGCTCCAGCAAAATGGTAGTAAAATTACATCATTTTTGATATCTCTATTTTCTTTACTTCCAAATAAACTATTTATTTGTTCTTAGCACTGTGCAAAAATATATAAAGCCAAATCCACATATCAGTAATATCATTGCAAAAAAATGCAGGTATATTAAAGAAATAGAAGGATATGAATCCTGAAATTTCAAGGTACATTTTTTTCCTCCTTTTTCTAAAGCACTTCAATAAACCTCATATTCTTCTCAAGGATATAAGAATTGGAGTGTGCCCTTTACCAGTCAAGCAGATAGCATCATTTTGGTAGTGTGATATCTTGTCTTCAAATAATTGTCCAACTGATCATTTTGCCCATAAATAAGTTTGCTACCTCCATTGCCAATGTACTTGAACATTGTAGCTTATTATACAAGAAGCAATTATGGCATCTCAGATATTGTGCGTAACATGAAGTTAGAGTAAATGTCAAGATTGATGACAATGGTTCAGTCAGCTCATTAAAAGCAATGGTGTGAATAAAATAACTATGTTGCTTTTTTGAAAGAGTTGACTATGTATTATCCACCTATCAAGGCACAAAAGCAACATAATAAACATACTTCTCTAAGCACAAAACATTTAAATGACAAAAATGTATGTATTAACCTAGCAAAGAGATTTACCCAGGGAGGGGACAGTTTTGGTGTAGTTTTCATATTTTTTTTAAATTTTTATTAAAGTTAAAATATGTAGAGCACAGAACAGCACTTATCAATAAGCATCCATGCTGTACAGATTCATTTTGCTAATGTCTCCAGCTAAGATAAATAGTCTGTAGTCATGAAAGTTATTACTATAATTTTCTAGATAGAAGGAAACCAAAAACATCAACTGTCTTCCAGACTTATGAGGGTTTTTTAATATCCTAGAAATGGTTCCATAGCTGATTCAATGGACAACTCAGAATCCAAAGGATTTGATAAACATTTATTTTTTTAAGCATGTGTACAAATAAGCACAGCTTCCCTCAAGCTTCCTTAAAATAATTTGACAGAAAACTAGTTACAAGCATCTGACAAGGATGTTCTATAGTGTCTCAACTGGATTCTGCTTAATACATAGAGGAATTCTTAAATACTCATCAACCACAGGGGACACAGGTGTATTTTTATTCAATTTGACTATGAGGTAAATTCAACTCTAATTGCCCTAGGACTGTTTCAACATGTCCTAGCTCAAATTATGTTTAACTCAAACTCCCTTTTGATTCATCATGGCATAGTGGCCTTAAAAATTAGATACCTATGTTTTCATGCTTGACATAATGACTCTGAATATAGCTAATGAATGGTTGTCATGAAGACAGACAGACAGACAGACACAAGTATACACACGCTATATGTAGATAGTGTGTGTGCATATATGTATATGCATGTATATATAATACATACACACAAATATGTGTGTGCATTATACATACATACAAACACAAAAATAAATAAAAAATATGTGTATTATTAAAATATATCAGTTGGGCCTATACTAGGCAAAACTGAGAATTAAGTGGAATTTATCTGTGGCATAGTAACACAATCCATTCCCTGACAGTGTTGTTATAATCCTTACTGCCTATTCCTACTTTTACCCTCGGTAACATATTACTATAAGCCAGAAAGAGTGAGAAGATTAAGAGAAATAATTACTAATAACCAAATACAAATATGGGGGTTCTAGTTTTTTTCTCTTCTTATTTTCTCATTCAGTAACCATTCCCTGTAGGTCAAAGCAGATTCTGAAGTGCAGAACTGATGATGTGATTAGATTAACATTCTCCTCAATCTGGGAAGTATTCCACCCAACTGTAAAAGCTTAGTTTTGATAAAAGGGTAAAAACCATCTTATCTAGATGTAATTCCTACTGCAAACTCACCATGGTTATATACTAACATAAGGCTGGGCAGAGAATAGATCCTTTTGTCTGGATTTCCCTGAGCCCAGAGTGGTCCAGGTAGAGATGATTCCCTTTGTGCAAGAGAGACATAATCATTAGAATATTCATTCTCTCATTAATTGTTAACCAATAAGAATTGATTTCTTCCTGTCTGGAATACCCATTCTTCCAAGGATATTTAAAAATTCTCATTTTTTATTAATTATTTGTTTGCCATAATTAATAAATTGTTTATTAGAAATTATCTCTCAGATTTTTCATTCCACACAGTTCTAAAATCCTCAAGAGTACAGTTAATCACCTCAAATTCATAGTGCAATAAATTTAAAGTAGGAAGGAACCACACACACACACACATAAAACATGTTGTCTAAATACCTCATTTTATAGATAAGTAAGCTGGGGATCAAAAGGTTATGCCATTTGTCAACAATCACTCAACCAATAAGTGGAAGAGGTAACAGTTGATCCTTTCTGACTCGAAATCCAGTTCTGCAGCCTCTACTCCATGAAGTGTCCAAGTTCCCCCAAGGTCTTCATAGCTTGGGAGCAGAAGAATGTCCACAGAGAAGCTAAGTATTTGGTATAGAATATCCTACACAACAAATTAGATAGCATGGAAACAGAGGAGAACCACTACTTGACTTTTATTTCCCTCCACCATTTCCTGTTCCTAATGACACTCAGGCAGGGAGAAACACAGAATGAAGATGGTAAACACCAGATTTTGGCAATAGCAAGCTGAGAGGAGTTGAAACATTGACCATGAGATCCTGAAACATATGAGATACACCAAGTCAGTTCACATAACTCTTCATCACTCCATCTCTCTAATGGAGAAACTTTTGTCCCATTTGTTACTTAAACCCTTACATCCTGCTTTACTCACTCACATAGTGTAAGGGAGAAATACATATTCCTTTAACTGAGAGTCTTAACAATCAGTCCAAAGAGCCTTATGTGGGAATCTGAATTTCTCTTAGCATTTACTTCCAATCTCTCTGCTACTTGAACAATTGTTAACAAATTCCACCACAACAACAGTAAATAGCATTTGGAATACCTCTTTAACGTTTGCAAAGAGCTTTCATTACAACCCTGAAACATAATGGTATCATGATTTCCATTTTAAATGTAATGAAAAAGAAACTAGGATAGATAAAATGACTTCCCCATTTTCATAGTTTGTGAGTTTCTGGAGCAGGATTTGACATCAATTTTATCCTAATTCTATGTCCTTCAATGTATTCAAAATTCCTACTGACTTCATAAAGAATGAGTTTTTCACTGAATGTGCAGAATGGGATTGAGGACATGGGAACCAAAACTCATTGAGTATATGAAATTTTGACTCCCTGTCTTAGCATTTGGATAAGGCAATTGTAATGCAATTATGAAGTGTGTTTACTACTTTAAATAAAATTCCAGAGTATATATACTTAACCATAAATTCATAATGGCATATCCCAAAGTTGCTGTATTTGAGCCTCATCATAAAAGTTAAGTAGGTAAGAGTGATCTGAAAAAGAAACCATGAGGTCTGGATGTAATGGATGAGGTTGGGGTAGCTATTTTTCCTAAGGCTAATTTGTCTTTAGAAGCAAAGGAACATTTTGTTGTTCCTGTTAGCCCAGGAGAGCTTTAGGGCTCTTTTTCTCATGGCTAATTTAGTGGCATACCCCACTTTCCCGTACAATGATGCCTTTTCACTTCTACCAAAATTGCAAAGTTCCCCTCACATCAGTCACCCAGTTGTGCTCCTACATTTTTTTTCTTAATTCCCCATCTCACACTCAAACATTTCTCCTTTATGTATTATTGCAATTTAGTTTTCAGGTGAAATCAATCTAGTGGCAATAATTCCATTTCATATGTGAATGGATAAAACTAGAACTTAAATATGTGAAGTCTGTAGAATGATACATATATGAGGAAAAAATGATTGTGTTTTTGTTGTTAGCATGGGATAATAGGGTCAGGGAGGGCATATTGGGTTATGCCTTAAATCATGCTTAAAGTCAATCCTGTCCAGCATAAATGTTTAACAATAGGGTCTGAAAAATTTTTTAATATACTCATGGCACACTTTTAAATTTAATCTGCATTACATTCTCTTCATGATTTTATTAAGTATAGAAAATAATAAAACAACTAATCCAGTCCTTACTTGTAGCATTTGTCAATTTTCAACATGAAATTCTTCTTACTGAATATTTTAGAATTGGCTCTAAAGAGCTGCTACAAGCTGTCTCTTGCATATTCCTGGGTCTATACATGATGCATCCATTGTAATGGTGTTCTTTAAAATGTTGTTATGACTCATCTTTGAGTGACTTGATAAGCCTGTACCTACATCTCTGGAAGGTAATCATATCAAATATATTACTTGAGAAAAATTAACCTAACTTTTCTGTTCCATTTAGTAAGGAGTCTGTACATTTGCTTTGACAATTTTGCTTTTTATGATATTTCCAATTTCTTTACAACTATATCTCTATATCAGGGAAATGGAATATACAGGTAAGAGGAAATTGTAAGTATGGTTCAAGTGGAAAGTTTTTAGGTCAAGAATTATACCTGAAGAAAACCATGGGAAAATAAGTTCATTTTATTCTTTCATCCTATACAACAGTTCCATGTTACTGCTACTGTTGTTGTTTAATCCTTGCTAGGGAATTGACATATATGTATCTAGACTAAGTAGTTCCTTGAAATGGGAGATTATTTGCCACAGATACATAAATTGTTATCTTTATGCTTGGAGGTTGAGTAGTCTGTTCCTGGACACTTTTAAAAATCTAACAATTTATTTTCTTGGATAGGGGAGATTTCTGAACTAAAGCTTTCATCATGTAAGAGAATTTTTGCTTTAAAATTCCCATTTTTCAGTGTAGGGTGAAAACATATCTAAAATGTAGGGTTTTCGAGACTGTTCCTAGAGATCTGAGAGTTAAGGTAATAGGGTTAGTCACATAACCAGCCATTGCAAGAGACATAATTTGAACTGAGATCACACTGATTCCAAGACTAGTTCATGTCCATTGCCCCACAATGTTTCTCATTCTCTTCAGTTTACAAATTATAAAAAATAGGAAAAATCTTTAGTGTTAGTGTAATTTTTAGAATACTGAGCAATAGCTGCCTTTCAGTGTATAACTTTGAAGTATACTTTTTGATGTTTGATTAGAAAAAATTGTGCCAGGCTATAGCATAGTCTCGATTAGGTAGACATGTGTTTGGCTGAAAAGTATTATAATTGGTATAGATGCTAGAAATTTGAATTGAGCTTGCCTGACTTTGTAATTATTTCTCTTTTTAAAGGGCTTGTCATATTCATACTCTGTTTAGTCTGTCACATTCAACATCTTCATAAAATCTACCATAAGTCGTTTCAAAACAAGTGAGTCCTGCTAAGTCTAACATTTTGGTAAATCATCCCATTAACATGACTTGGTTTAAAAATATGGTGTAGCAACATCTAATATATTTAAGAAAATTGGAAAAAAAAATGAGAAGGTCTATGCAATATTTCCTACAAAGAAATCAGAATTATTTCTAAAATGCATTGTGTACCTCATTATCTTATTAATGGAAAATGGCAAACATATTTATGTATTATGAACATTCATATATATGTGTATATATATACATATATATACACACACAGCCATATATGTTTATATATATGTGTGTGTGATATACCTATGTGTCTCTATATGCTATTTTAGCAGCAATGCAATATTCATAGCACCTATGGCAGCCATGAATACCCTGGTGCAATTCTAAATCATTAAATACAACACACTCCCCACATAGAAGACAGAAGCAAAACATTTACTCAGACATTACAAAGACAATTCTATCATAGTAACAAAAATCTATTCACAATAGCAATAGTGAGGACAATAACGGCCCTAAGCCTTCCTTCTCCTAGGCTTCCCACAAAGGAGCTCCATTAAACAAATCACAAGTAGGCTCCCTTAAACAAAATCACAAAAAAGCTCTTTCACTCATGCTAGACAGCCACCTGCTTGCCTGCATCCTTCCTAGCTCTGACTGCTTTCATGACTAACTTCTTCTCAGCTCTACTCTAGCTCTTCCTCTTCCATATATAGTATAAATATATGTTAATATATACATAGAGAAGGAGAAAGGGAAATGGAAGGAGGAGGGAAGAAAGGGGAGAGATGAATGGAAGGAGAGACAGAGGGAGAATTCCTTTTTATGATGCTGTGCTGTTGCAACTAATGCTGATTACCTGATGCTATGAGAGATCCATCAAATAGAGGCTTAGTATAATAGAAGTTATATTTAAGAATATGTTAAAATGTGGAAAGTCTTAATATTAATGATTGTCATATAATCTATTTCAAATTATCTTTAGTACCATAATTTCCATTACACTGGATGTTTTCCATTTGAATATAATTCTACCTCAATTTCAGCAATTATATTGAATGTCCATATCATAAAAGCAAACATGGCAAACTTATAAAATGCAAAACTCAAAAGTTTCTCAAGGTATATTTGAATTAATCAAGATTTTTCAAAATGATTTGATTTTTCCTCATCATGTCATTATTTTGTCCTCCTATTCAATCATTATTGATAAGTTTCCAGGAAGTAAAGTTATTCTAAGTTTCCTTTAAGATGAATAACCAGGAACATTTGACATGTAAACATCTATACGTTACTCATTTGTGAATGGGATTCCTTAAATATGTGCTCAAGATTTTAACAATGAAGATATACTTCTCAAATTGAATCTCCTCAAACAACATCAATTTTAATGACTATATTTCATTCTGTTATTGGTATTGATAGTAAAATATAATTCTCTTTATCCTTACTTGTTCAGTTTATATATATATATATATATATATATGTATGTATATATATATGTATATATATATATGTATATATACTCTCCATATCATTTATCCAAAACTTAATTTCTTGTAAAACACTAAGGAAATGAAAATGATGCAGCTATGCATGTCTCCCAGATGATCTAGTGATTCTGTATTTGTCTTGCTCATGATTAAGCTGCATTTTGATGGTCATGACTCCCTTCTCCTGCATGGATATCCCTATGATAAACAGCCTCTAACTGTAATGTAATTACTCATTTTACTGTATCCTAATAGCTGCAACCACCATATCCTGACCCATATACCTACCCATGTAAGATCCATGTAATCTTCCCTGACTTCACTGACTAATGGAACTTGACCTAGTCCCTTTTTGCATTATCATATGTTCCAGATATATTATATCTGAATAAATGCATTCCAGACAGATCCATGCATTTTACCTATCCAAAATGTTATACTCAATGATTATCAGTACTCTTCACCAATTTAATTTTTGTCTGTTTATTTAAAAGCACTGCAAGTTCTGGGAGCCAAGATAATGGAGTAAGCAATAAATCACAATGACTCTCCTACATTCACCTCCAAACAACCATAAGATAGCATTCCAAAATAAATCATGGAAGAGCAGAACCAGCAAGAAAGAAAGGGTGAAATAATCTTTGCATAAATAAAACCTGGAAGATCAGTAGGAAAGATCTGTCTCACTCAGGTAAAAGGGGAAGAGAGTATAGGATACGAAACATCCCAGTAAGCCAGCAGCAAGCCACATCTCAGCAAACCTGTGGGAGATGCTGAGTTACAGCATGGTAGAGCAGGAAAACACCAACACTAGGACCCCTGTGTGCTTCAGCATAGCTGGAGAAATGGGCAGACTCTAGCTCTAAGAACCACCACATGCTTCAAGTTAGGCCCTGGTCAAGAGGAAACTTCGAATGACCAGATCTTCACATGCTACACTGTAACCCACAGAAACACAGAAACACCCCACTGAGCCTCAGCAAAAGCCAGACATTACCAGTAGGACCAAAGGTCAGCAAAAAGTAAGCTACCAGATCCCTACAGACTCCGGCAGCACCAACCACTCCCCATACTCTCAGGACAGTACCAGACAGGAGGATTCCCCATTGGCCTGAAGTTGACATCAATGCAACATCAGGTAAATAGTCAGGTCCTACAGCCTCTGACATAACAAGTCTGAGACATTGCCCCCCCCCCCAGCAAAGTTTCAAAGCTCAAATTTAAAAGGGGAAAAGTTAAAAAAAAGATGATTTAAAAAACAACAACAAGAAGAAAACTAATCTAACTATAGAAATGTATTGTGCTGAAGGGGAAAATTAAGAAACAAACTGAGAAGAGGATTATAGTGTCAAAAAACCTATGGGAAAAACCTCAAAGAAAAACAAGATGAGGTCTCAAGTCCATAAATACCCCATGGAAAAGATAAAAATGAAATAAAATAAAAGAGATAGAATTAAACTTGAGAAGACTAATGACAGCGAGGAAGAGAATTATGAAAACAGACTCAACAGCTTGAACAAGAAAAGAATAATTTAAGTAGAATTGATCAAATGGAAAAGGAGATAAAAAAATTCCACTGAAGAAAACAATTCCTTAAGAAGTACAGTTGGTCAAATAGAAAATAAAGTAAAAAAAAAAAAAAAACTAGTCGAGGAAAATGACCCTTTCAAAGTTTGTACTGGTGAAGTACAAGCTAATAACTTATGAAAGATCAAGAACCAATCAAACAAATTCAAAAGAACAAAAAAAAAACATAAAATACCTCAAGGAAAAACAACTGATCTAGAAAATAGATGCAGGAGAGACAATATTAGAACAATTGGACTACCTGAAAGGCACATTCAAAAAGAGGACTTGATTGGCATCTTTTTTTTTAAATAATTCAATTAGTTAATTTGATTTCAGTTTTCAACAATCACCTCCAAAAGTTTTAAATTTTCTCCATCTTCCTCCCCACTACCTCTCTGAGACAGCATGCAATCTTATATGTGTTCTACACATATTTTTATTACATACATTCTCACATAAGTCCTGTTGCATAAAAGAATTAAAACGAATGGGAGAAATCATGAGAAAAACCAAACCAAAATAAAACATAACCGAAGGGAAAACAGTCTGCTTCATTCTGCATTCTGATTCCATAGCTCTTTCTCTGGATGTGGATGACATTTTGCCTCAAGGGTCCTTTGGGAATGTTTTAGGTTCTTACACTGCTGTGAAGAGTTAAGTCTATCTGAAACAATCCTTGAACACTGTGGCTGTTATTGTGTATAATGTTATCCTGGTTCTGTTCCAGTCAGCCACATCAGTTCATATAATTCTTTCCAGGTTTTTCTGAAGTCTGACTGTTCTTACAGCACAATAGTATTCCATTACATTAATACATAACAACTTGTTCAGCCATTCCCCAGTGGATGGGCATTCCCTCAATTTTCAGTTCTTGACCACCAAAAAAGAACTGCTATACATATTTTTGAACATGAAATATCTTTTCCCACTTTTATGATCTCTTTGGGATACAGCCCTAGAAGTGAAAATACTGGGTAAAAGGGTATGTACATTTTTGTAGCCCTTTGGAACTACTTCCAAATTGGTCTGCAGAGTGCTTGGTTGAGCTCACAGCTCCACCAATGAATTAGTGTTCCAACTCTCCCGCATCTTCTCCAACATTTATCATCTTCCTGTTTTGTCATGTTGGTGTGGTGTCGTACCTCAGAGTTGTGTTGCTATTCACCTCTCTAATCCATAGTGATTCAGAGCATGTTTTCTTATGACTACAGAGAGTTTGAATTTTTTTCCTCTAAAAAAAATGCCTGTTCTTATCCTTTGACCATTCATCAATTGTGAAATGACTTGTATTCTTGTAAATATGTCTCAGTTCTTTATATATTTGAGAAATGAGGCCTTTATCACTGACACTAGTTGCAAAACTTCTTTCCCAGTTTTCTGATTCCCTCCTAACCTTGGTTGGGTTGCATTGAGTTGTTTGTGCAAAATCTTTTCAATTTAATGTAATCAAAATTATCAATTTTGCACTTCATAATGTTCTCTATCTTTGTTTGGTCATAAATTTCCTGGATGGCATCTTTCAAGAAATTATCAAGGAAAACTGTTTTGATACCCTGGAAACCAAAGGCAAAATAGATGATGATAAAACCTTCTGATCACCTCAGGAAAGAGATCCTGAAAATAAAAATTTCCAATACCATGAGAGACAAATTTCAGAGCTATGAGGTCAAGAAAAAATTACTGCAAGTGGACAGAAAGAAACAATTCAAATGTCAGAGAGCCACAATAGGATTACATAAGACTGAACAGCTATAATATTAAAGACTAGAGGTCATGGAACATGATACTCTGGAAGACAAAATGTCTAGGACTACAACCAAGAATCACCTACTTGGCTAAATTTCTTATAACACAATGAGGGAAAAAACTCAGTGAAATAAAGGATGTCAAGCTTTCATAAAGAGAAGACCAGAATTTGAAAAATGAGTTCTAATATAAAGAGCCAAGAACCTTATATAAACAGGTGACTGTATTTTATTGTTTCAAGTAGAAATGGATTTTAAAATCAGGTGATCAAATTGCCTTTTGTCGTCAGGCAAGACAACTCATAAATGACTCCACCAAAAACTAAAATCATTTGTAGTCATTCTCCTGTGTTAAAGTAGACAACACTAAATGATATCATTTAACTGTCCAGCTATTTGAAGTTGCATTTTCTGCATACTTTAATTTAGTGACACCATTAGAAGGCAAGTCTACAAAAGTTAGACATTGAATTGGCCTGTGCTTAATCTTTCTTAGATGAAAAGTTTTGCTAATAGAACTTGTCTTTAAACTCTCTCACACCAAAATGGCTTCCATGAAGTGCTGTGAAGATTAAGGTAAGTAATTCTCAAACTTATTGATGACCTACCTTGTGTATTACCTGTTAAGCATTATCCTTGCCCATAGGTACATTTTGAAATGTATATCCATAAATCTTCAACAGGATAACAGCATGAACAAGAAAATGAACATCAGCAGGCTTTGGGAATAGAATAAAATCTCTCCTTTCTCTCTGTCTGCTTTAAAAGAAAAATAAAAAAAATATTCAACACTAATCAATGTCAAAAACTACTGCTGCTTCATTCATTATAGAATTAAATCACAAATGGAAGTATATAATCCAGAATTTGCTAAAAACATAAGATACTTTTTATTTTAGAAAGAAAAATCATGAAAATATTAAGAATATATTCTTGTCTACTTTCCATGTTCCCTTTAGGATGTAGCACTAGAAGCGATATTTAAACAGTCCTTTAAGCTTTAAAAGTTGCTTTGCCTATGTCATCTTTTTTATCCCCACAACAATGAAGTGAGTTCAGTTGTGCTACTCTCCATAATTTACAGATTTGTTACCAAGATTATTAATTTAAGAAAAGAAATATTAGGCTTCAGCTCAATCCACTTGCAAAAATTCAATCTATGATTTTCAACTTAAATTTTATCTTAGTACTTGACATAAAAAAGTCAATACAAAAATGGGTGGTTGAACAGGAATTGACTTCCATTTACAAAAGACTAGTAATGCTGTTTTGTTTTTTTTAATTATGTTATGAAGTAGCCAACATATAATATCCCAGAATATGCTTCTCTTGGAATATAGTGGCAAGAAAATGTTTATTTCTGCAATAAAATGCGTATTGTTTCTTTGATTAGACAATGAGAATTCCAATAATTAAATTGTATTCTCTTTTTTCCTTAGACCGAAAAAATTCAGAGATTATGTTATGATTTCCACTGAGTAGAACCAATCATGGATTTCAAATGAAAGAGGGGGTGAGCATATATATGATTGTTACCACCTGATATATTACCCTATAAGAAATCAAGAGAAAATACATTAAATACCTTCTCTATCTTTATGAATATTTTTCCTGATCATAGAAAAATTTATTTTCCACTCAACAAGTTAAATCCTTTCTCTCTAACAAAAATATAGAGAGTGAAGCCTTTATGCTTAGATACAGAAGGATAGCTGAAATAATGGCTGAATATGGTATTTCAAAATATTTTGATTACCTCTAGACAAGACACATTGAGATTCACTTTATACAACAGAAAAATATGGATGTGAACAGAAGACATAATGGTATGCATAAAACAACAGTAATTGATAATAATTGCCTTTAAATTTATTAACACCCATGTATTAAGAATTTCAATGCACATTTTAGAAAAGGAATCTGAGCCATAACAGATTTTGAAAGTCTTCTTTGAAAGCCCATAAAATTTGAATGAAACGCAATAACAATCATTCTAAAACAGTTGTAGAAGGTTTAAAAGAAAGTTTGATACATTATTAAAGTATGTGACGAATCGGTCACATTAAATACTTAATTTTTTTTAAAAACAGGCAGATGTGTGCACATGTGTATAAATGTATATATGTTTGTGTGTGTGTAATGTGTGTATCTTATCATAGATAAATATCATTGGACATCTCTAATATAAACAAAAGTGTTTATATTAGGTCCAAAAACAAAACCAGAAAGTTCCTCTTAAGTAACAAATGCATTAATTCTGACAATATATCGATGAAGAAGAATTAAATAAAATATTCAATTATGTGTCAGTATTTACAGAAGTAATGGTATTTATAATGGCAATTCAGGATATATCACTGCCAATGGAAATTTAAAGAGTAAAACATTTTTTTTAAATAACACCTATTATGTGCTGTGCACTATGTTAAATGCTAGGGATATAAAATTCATAGTCCTTATTTTTCATGAACTTCATAGTCTAATAGGAAGACAATATGCAAATATCTATTTACAAAAAACCAAGGCATGTACATGATAAATTGGAAATAATAAAAAGAGGGAAGGTAATATCAAGGATGATTCAGAAAGCCTTTTTTAAGGACATGGGGTTATAACTGGGACTAAAACGATGTCGAGGAGTGTCAAAGAAGAAAATGGAATAAGTGGGGCAGGTTAGAATGGTGGAACATATAGTTAGTCTTTCACATGACTATTATAGAAGTGTTTTTCATACCTATACATGTATAATCTATATCAAATTGCTTGCCTTCTCAATGAGGATGGGTGTGGAAGAAGGAATAGAGAGAATTTGGAATTCATTGTTTTAAAAATAAATGTTAAAAATTGTTTTTACACACATGGAAAATACTATATACAGGCAATGGGGTACAGAAATCTATCTTGCCCGACAAGAAAGTAAAGGGGAAGGGCATAAAGGAGGTAGTGATAAAAGAGAGGGCAAACTGGGGAAAGGGTTAATCAGAATGCATGCCATTTCATGGTGGGCGGAGAGGAGAGATGGGGAGAGAATTTGAAGTTCAAAATCTTGTGTAAATGAATGTTGAAAACTAAAAATCAATTAGCTAATTAATAAAAAGGGGAAAAAGCTGTCATGGAGGGAAATGGAGAAGAGAAAGACGAGCAAGGAGAGAATTCTAGGAATGAGAAATATTCAATGAAAATACTCAGAATCAGAGGATGGTATTTCTTATGTGAAAAATAGCAAAAAAGGCCAAAGTAGCTGGATTACAGAGTACATAGGAAGAAAGGGTAAAATAAAAGGTTTAGGAAGACAGGTTACATAGTGTTGTATTTGAGGAGTCAAAATTTAGTCATCAGTGCAGATTATATAAGGAAATAATGGAAAATGTGCAACACACTACTTATCGTATGCTACAAATGCTTAGTACCTAACAACTAGCTTTGAAGAACTAGTGACTAGAATATCTAAAGCACATTTGCTTTTACTTAATTCCAGATGGCAAAATCCCATTCCACATAGCTAGGTTTCAAAGTTTTCTTGAAAACTCAACCTAATATCCTATTTACTACTGAAGTTTTATCAGAGATATTTCCATTGAGTTTATCGATGAGCTTGAATTCTAATATTTCATCAACTACAAAAAGAGACAATATTTTCCCGATAATAAAATAAATGTTTAGAATAGATAAGTAAATAGGCATATGTTTATCATCTATTCATGTAACTATAATATCTATCTATCTATCTATCTATCTATCTATATATATATATACATATATGTATATTTAGAGAAACAGAAGGTGATAGAAGGAGACAGAAACAGAGATAGAGAGGTAGAGAGATTTGTCCTAAGATCTTTCTATCTTAATTTCATCAAACAAGTGAAAAATATTGATAAAATTATTTCTCAAAATTATTGTTGCAAAGATTTAAAATGTACAAGTGATTTGTTTTTTCCATTTAATAGTGTTTTATTTTTTCCAATTACATGTAAAGATAAATTTTAACAATCATTTTTGTAAGATTTTTAGTTCCACATTTTTCTACCTCCCTCCTTTCCCTTCCCCTCCCCAAGACAACAAAAAAATCTGATATGTCATACATGTACAACCATTTTAAACATCTCCACATTAGTAATATTGGGAAAGATGAATCAAAACAAAAGAGAAAACTATAAGAAAAAAACAGAAAAAGTGAAAATAGTATGCCTCAATCTGTGTTAGGGTTCCATAGTTCTTTCCCTGGATGTGAATAGCATTTTCCATCAAAAATATTTTGGAATTGTCTAGCTGCTTAAATATTTTTTGCAAGATTGATTGGCATGAAATTGATGAAGAAATTAATTTAGGTGTAATTGTCATTTTTATTATATTAGCTCTACTTTCCCATGAACAACTGATATTTCTTTTCCCCAATTAGTTAGATCTGACTATTTGTGTGAAAAGTGTTTTGTAGTTGTGTTCATATAGATCCTGAGTTTATCTTGTCAGGTACACTCCCAAATGTTTTATATTGTCTACAGTTACTTAAATGGAATTTCTCCTTCTATCTCTTCTTGCTGGGTTTTGTTAGTAATATACAGAGATAACAATGACTTAGTTGGTTTATTTTATATCCTAAAACCATGCTAAAGCTGCTGATTTTTTTCAAATACTTGTTAAGTTGATTCCCTAAGTATACCATCATATCATCTGCAAAGAGTGGTAGTGTTGTTTCCTCATTGCTTAACCTAATTTCTTCAATTTCCTTACTTTCTCTTATTGCTAAAGCTAACATTTCTAGTACAATATTGAATAACAGTGGTGATAATGGACGTCCTTATTTCCCCTCTGAACCTATTGGGAAAGCTTCTAGCTTATTCCTATTACATATAATGCTTGCTGATAGTTTCAGGTAGATATTACTTACCATCTTAAGGAAAACTTCATTTATTCCTATGTTTTCTAGTGTTTTTAATAGGAATATGTGCCCTATTGTGTCAAAAGGTTTTTTTTTTTCTGCATCTTTCAAGATAATCATGTTTTCTGTTAGTTTTGTTATTGATATGGTCAACTATGCTGGTAGTTTTCCTAATATTGAACTAGTCTTGTATTTCTCCTATAAATCCCTCTTAGTCATAGTATATTATACTCATAATAAGCTGCTGTATTCTCTTCGTTAAAATTATATTCAATGTTTTGCATCAATACTCATTAGAAGAATTGCTCTCTAATATTCTTTCTCTGATGTGACACTTTCTGATTTAGGCATCACCACTACATTTATGTCATAAAATGAATTTGATAGAATCCTTCTTCATTGATTTTCCCAAATAGTTTGTATAGGATTAGAATTAATTTTTCATTAAATATTTGGTAGAATTCAGTTCTAAATTCATCTGGCCATGGTGATTTTTCTTAGGGATTTCACTGATGGTTTTTTCAATCTCTTTTTCTTTTCTGAAATGGAGTTATTCAAGTATTTTGTTTCTTCTTCTGTTAATGTAGGCAATTCCTATTTTTGTAAAAATTTATCCATTTCACTTTGGTTGTCAGATTTATTGGTATACAATTGGGCAAAATACCTCCTAATTATTAATTTAATTTCCTTCACATTCATGGTGATTTACCCTTTTTTCACTTTTGACACTGGAAATTTGTTTTTCTTCCTTATTTAAAAAAAAATCAAAATCAAATTGAGATTCAAATTTCAAGAATTTCTCTGAACCACATAGACATTCAGAGCACTGGAGGATGCCTAGTCACCTGTGACTGTACTAAAGTACATGGTCCTTCTCTGAACGGGAGTATGCCAGTTCCCCTGGCTATGTTGAGGCACTTCATAGGGGGAGGGGTACTGGTGTTGGTATTTACCTTCTTCCACTGGTTTACTGAGGTGGAGCTTGTTTCTGACTTCCTAGGATACTTTCTGTGCTAGAATGCACTCTTCTTTCACCTGAATGAGATAGACCTTTCTTGCCAATCCTCCAAATTTCCCACGTTAAAAGACTACCACAATCCATCTTTCTGCTGGCTTTATAGTTACAGGGTATGTTCTACTGCATCATTTTATTGTTGTCCAGAGGAGAATATGGGAGCGTGATAGCAATTTACTGCCTGTTCCAACACTCAGCTCCTGGAAATCCACATTAACTTTTGATGGTCATTGTTCAGTTTTACTTCTTGTTCATTTTTTAAGTATTCCATGACTTTTGAAGTTGAGCTCTGCTTTTGGTACAGAAGGCACACTACCTCAAGCTTCTTGTACTGGGGTCAAGGGCTCTGGTCACTCCTTTGTGCACTGTGGCCTGAGGTGCTGGTGGCTTGCTCCCTGAGCTGGGCTGGCCCAGCCTAGTTTTACCTGTTGTTGCCTGGTTTCCAGAAATGACAATTTATCTTCTGTGCTAGAGTCACTATTCTCATATTCATTCCATCTTTTGTAGTTTCTGTCACTCCAAAATCAGTTTAGAAGCTTAACTTAAGATTGTTTCTGTGGAAAACTGGACAAAGATCAGGAAATTTCCTGGCTTCTTTCTTCCACCTTGGCTCTGGTACAAATTGCTTTCTTCACAAAATCCAATTAAGTAAAGAAATAATTAGTGTTTGCATTATGAATGATGATGAGAGTCAAAGAGCTTCAATGACTTACCTCTGAAAAGTGTACTGGAAACCTACATTCTTATCCTTCCTCAATGATTAACAACTCATGCGACTTTGGAGTAATAATTTCATTTTTCTGGTCTATTTTTTTCAGTTTAAAATGAGGAAGTCTAATAAGCTCTCTAAATTGTTTGTAAGACCTAATAGACTTTGACATTTGTAATATTAATATATTTCAAATCAAGGTGGCATATTTGCATCAGAAATATATGGTAAATACTGAAAATAAACAAAGCATGGTGCTAAAATACATGCAAGACATGTATTCTCTATATTGTTTTCTTCTTTTTATACCTAAAAGTTTAACTACATATACATTCTTATTCTTTCATTTGTTTGGTTATTTAATTATTTCCCTTATAGTGCATATCACAGTTCCAATCTATATATGAAGCATATCACTGCTATTTTTTTCTTTGAAAATAATTCAATTATTGGACCTAGATATGATATACTAATGAATTAAAAAAAAAACTTTTCAAACAATTTGACTCTTCATAATAAAATATTTCCAAAGGTTGATAAAGCAGTAAAATGATAAGCATTTTAATGACTATTTCTAAGGCCACAATGTCATTTGTTTGACCACTTTTTGTAGTTTCCATTTATTTTCCTAGAGGCTTTTTTTGTCTCCTGGCCTTCAGGACCAGTAAAAGAGGCACCTTGAAAACCAACATCTTTTAAAAAATATTTTTATAAGAAGAGCATCAATGAAAGATGGAAAAGACAAAGAAGCAGATACAGGCATCTTGAGAATGACCAAGGACTACTAAGAATGAATACTAATAGCCACAGAAGTCTCCAAAACAGAATTATTTTTCTCATTAATGCCTTCCTGTCTCTGAGTATATTCCAATTAATTATTTTAGTTCTCAAATCACCTGTGGAGTGGGAAGGAATTAGATCTGTGCTTGTCTATTTTAGCCTGAAATACGTTCATGCATTACTGTAATATTAGAAAAAAATCATTTTCACCAGACTCTTCTGACACTGACAAGCTTACAACTGTCATCAAACTTTTACTATTCCTGCCTATTACTTAAAGAGAAATACAAATTATTTGGAATACAACTTTTTACCAAAATTACCACAGTTCAGATGGAAAATTGAATTATAATCTAATGTAGTTTGTTTCCTTATACCTTTCTTAATATCACATCTCCTTCAAGGCCAAACTCAATGCCTAACTCCTTGTTGTTATTGTTGTTTTTCTTCCCACCATGCCATTATGATCATTCTCTCTTCTGAATCTATATCATTTATTTTAAGAATCACTTGTTCAGCACTGAATTAATTGTTTTCCCTGTAATCGAAGATGACAGGCCATTTGATGGGAAAACAGTTGTACTAAGACTCAGAGGACTTGAGTAAAAATCTTGGCTCTACTAATTATTACCTTTGTGAGCTTAGACAAATCACTTCCCAGCTCTACTCCTGAGTTTATTTATAAAATGAAGAAGTTGCTCAATATGTCATTGAAGGATATTCCTAGGTCTAAATCTATTATTACGCCCTATGCTGCTCTTGGGTTGTCATTTAGATTTCCATGTCTTTGTCTTATCCCATAGCTAGATGGTAAGCATGTTGAGCACAAGGACAATATCTGATTTCTCTCTGTATCCCATCTGGATCTTTATGCAGTGAATAAGTGTATACAATAGGCATCCAAAATTTTATCTATAAAATGAATAAATGGTTGTAAGATACCTCAAGAATTGAGTTCACTAGAAGATAGTAGTGTCATTCTTAGAAATAGGTTTATTTTTATAGTAGGAAAAATGTTAACCTTAAAAAGAAAAGTGCTGAATAGCACGAAGACAAATTTTAAAAAATGGATATGGATATGGGCAGAAGACATGGTCTCATAATACAATAGATGGAAATGAATACTGTGAAATTTATAACTAATGTGGAATGGTTAAGTATGAAAAAATAAAGTAACAAAAATCAGAAGGGATAAGATACAGTGACATGATAGAGAATAGATAAATATTGAAGAAGAAGCCAAGAGAAAGAATTATAAAATACAGTTGAGACTTTAGAATTTCTTTTCAAAATGTTATTGCATTTTACCATCAGTAAATAAAAGGAAAATATCATTTTTCACAGCTAGATAGGTGGGTAAAAATTTTTCCAATTTTTTTTACTCTACAGGCCAAAATTGCTATAATCTCAAAATACTTCATTGTCAATTTAATAAAAAAACAAGTGGGTCTAATATCATTGTGATGATAGATGTAACATAAATTTTCACTGTCAGGAAGGCACAAAACAATAGGATAGTATTAGAAAGCTTTAATGGTCTCCTGTACAATATGATATTTTAACTAAACCTGTAAGAAAACTAAGGAATCTACAAGATGAACACTAGGAGGGAGTTAATTCCAATTAATCAGTCAATAAATATTAATCATTTGCCATGATAATCTCTGTGCTAAGTGAAAGAAATATATAAAAGCAGTAAAAGGCTGTCCCTGCACTCAAGGAGTTTACACTTTAATGGAATAGACAATATGAAAAGAAACACATACAAAGCAAGCTATGTCCTGGATAAATGGGAAATAATTAAGAGAGAAAGCACCGGAATTAAAATGAGTTGGAGAAAGGTATCCTGTAAAAGCTAGAATTTTAGTTGGACCTTAAAGAAACTCAATTATTTCAGAAGATGTTGCAGAGGAGGGATTGAATACTAGGCAAAGAAGACAATCAAAGAGAACTGTTATGCTTCTTTATGTGACAGCCTGTTCAAAATTTCCATTAATTATTTGAACTGACATAAATAAAATGATTATACAATATGGCACATAGTTGAGGATAGCTAATATAAGTAATACATTATTCAAATATATTCAAATAGCAAGGAATCCTGAGGTAGACATTGCAGGGTGCATATGACAATTAAATCAGCACTGTTACCTCCATTATCATTTTCCTTAAGATACTAATACAGATGGAAACAACGGCATAGGTCCCTGAAGCAAGAAGCCCTGACAATAGAAGTGCTCCCGAATTACTGATCCTACTTCCACTTCAGCACCAGAAGCCATAATGAGAGGGAAGAAAATTTTTGTGGTGGAGGATCCCACCTTACTTGTTGTGACCAATGAACTGCAAGTATTTACTCTATGTGTGGTGGTACTTCCCGAATTACTCAGACCCTTTAGTCACCACTATGAAAAGTAATGTCTGTTAATGGGAACTCTTTCTATTAAACAATGACTGCTATTCAATACCTGAGAATGAAAAGGTCTGACCACCAAGGTCTTGGGCTCCATGAAATTAATACTATTTTATCTACAGAAATGGGATTTAAAAAAATACATTGTTATATACTCTTCTATTGCACCCTAAAGGTGAATAAAACTTTCCATTTGACTGGTAACTAAAACTCTCTAAGTGTGCTCTCTCCCCACAATGCGAGCTCAGTGAAAATAGACTGTTTCCCTTTATTTTTTTCATTTCTATGCTCAGGACTTAGTGAAGTGTTTTGCATATACTAAGCACTTAATTTTTTCCAGTAATTTGTAGCCTTAAGGGTCAATATGTTAAGCTCATATATGATGAGGAAGATTTTTAAAATACTGATAGAAATTCTACCTCATCCCCAGAAGTACAATTATGAAACACATTAATAGTATGTAATCAAACCTCCAGTAAGAGAACAAAAACCCTTTAATGATGAGCTGGAGTTTGGGAACCCAGTCCTGTTAGGGAATATCACATTCTCCTGTATTCCACCCAGAGCTGTCATGCACTTCTAACAAACTGATACAAAGAAATGCATACTACAGGGTCAATGGCAGATGTTTATGAGAACTAAGAATAGACCAGTCAGCTTTAAGTTTTAACAGAATAAATGTACCTCATTAGGAACACGTGCCCATTGAATCTTCCTGAAGTGAGGCATGGTTGTGAATAAGAATTAGGGTGAGGAGAAAAACCATGTATGTTTTCCTCAGAGCTCCAATGACCTGGGTGTGTGTGTGTGTGTGTGTGTGTGTGTGTGTGTGTGTGTGTGTGTGTGTGTATGTTAAAGATTAAAATCAATAAACAATAACAAAAAACAAGCAAATAAAATAGTCTGAAAGCTCATCATGTGTTTCCTTGGCTTCACTATGCAGAGTCTCATTTGGAGGCTTGTTTCTGAGGAAAGGAACTGCAAAAACAGTCACTCTAGGTGGCTATACTTATACTGCTACTCCATTTGAGAGGGTCAGCTGCCTTCATTCTCACCACATCTTTTCTCATCTCTACCTCAAGGGATCATTCAAACTTCTATGGGAAAAGAGAGGTAGTGGTGCTGGATATGAGACTGGCACTCCAGGCCTGATTTCCCCGGGGAAATAGAGCATGTAGGGTTTTAAGCAACTTAGACTCCCTCAGTTCAGTCTTTGCTAGAAGGACCTACATTCATTAATTCAATCATTTATTATTCATGAAGTAGAAATGAAAATACTTGTGTTTTTAGTTCCCTGAAATCTCAGTGTCAAGCAATAAGACATGTCCATTCACTCCAAAAGGAAAAATAAAAACAAACAGAAACACACTAATGTCACATCCACACAACTATATGAGGCAACATGGCAGAGTTTATAAAGATCCAACCTCTTGGAAACAAAAAAAATCTAGAATAAAGTTCCCTTTCTAGGGCTGTGTGGCCCTAGATGAGTCATTTAGCAACTCAGTACTCAAAGCAACTTTTTAAGATTAAAGATTCCACAAAGTTACTATCCTGAATTAGGGAAAGGAGTTTCCCGACCAAGGAGTTCCCTATACCAACTAAATCATAAGCCCAGTCCCTATCTATAGAATAAGTATTGTTTAGGTCAAATAATTTGGTTGGTTTCATCCAGTACACAGTAAATATGTTTTACCAAAGTTATTCTGCCTATACTTCTGAGTGAACATAGCCATTATCGTTAGGTATTTGAAGTTTAATGATTTGAGGATTTGGTCAAAGTAAATTTAGTATAACTATGCTTTAGAAATTTTTTCAATAGAGATATTAGGGACATGGGCATCAAGTGAAGCCATTTTCTCCCTTCACCTGGAATGTCTTCCTAGATGTTTTCAGCAACAGCAAGTCAAATGGAAAAGTGGAGAGAGTACTGATTTCAAGACGACTTTTACACACGTATGAGCTATGTGACCAAGGGTAAGTCACTTAACTTCTGTTTGCCTGTTTTCTCAATTGTTAAATGGGGATTATGGCAACACTTGCCTCCCAGAATTTGTTGTGTGGATCAAATGAGATAAATAATTGTAAAACTCAACACAGTGCCTTGCAAATAGTAAGCACTGTATAAATATTAGTAATCAAAATAATCCATTATAATAGTGATAATTATTATTTTTCCTTTCTCTTAATCATTTGAAGTAGAGGTTGGCATACCTTCAGCAGACATTTTAAGTGGCAGCTGTGGACTAGAGTATAAACAGGGATTTTTCACCTCTTCCTTAGAGGCATTGCTATGCTTTTGATGTTTTTGTTACTTTATTCTAAGAACAAGTTTGCACTGACTGTAAGTTTTTGCATATTCTTCATAACTCATAATAACTTCATAACAAGCCCTATTTACCTACCACGACTCCAAATCTCATAGGACAAGAGACTTAAAAGGACAAGCTCTGAAACAGGACAAGCCTGGAGTGAATGAGTAACCATGACACAGTGGTGTGATGGAGGATGTTTAATCACTGGTTCTCTGGGAAGTAGAGGAGTGTGCATTTAACACAATTTATTTTGATCTGTAGTATTAATATTTTCTCTACCAATTATCAAGTCTAGACAATAAACAACACAACAAATCCAGCCCTGATTTTTAGTCTTTGCTTTTTTTTCATGAAGTATAAAGTTTCAGAGTAAAAATTTGTCAGTTGTCTCTCACGAGCCACTTGTTGCTGACTCTAGCACACACGAGTACAGGATCAGTCAGTAAGTTATTCAACAAATATTTATTAAATGAGTAGCATGTTCAAGGGACTCTGATAACCTCTGGGGATAAAAAGAAGGGAAAAAGACAGTTATTGATCTCAAGAAACTCACAGATAAACTTGCAGAAGATAACATGCAAATAACTAAGTACAAACTATATTTTATAGAAATATATAATAATAAATAATTAAGAAGAAAGGCATGAGAAATGAGACTAAGAAAATCTTCCTGTTGAATGTAGAATTTTAGTTGGAACTCGGAGGAAACTAGGGAACCCAAGAGACAGAAATAAGGAGGAAGAACATTCCATGTATGAGAAATGATTATTTAACATCCCCTGGATGGGGATATGAAACATCTTGTGCCAGGAAAAACAAGGAAGCTATGGTTAATGGTTCAAAGTTTAGTGAGGGAGGCAGGTTCAAGATAACAGACAATTGGAAAGATAGTAAGGGGTTAAGATATAAAGAGATTTTTAACATTAGAGGATTGTACACTTGGTCCTAGAAGTGATAGGGAGTCACATGATTTTATTGAATTCTGGTGATACATAGTCAGACCTGTGCTTTAAGAATATTCTTTTGAAAGCTGACTGGAGAATGAACTAAAGTATGAGGGACTTATGGTCAGCAGACCAACTAGAAGGATATTATAATTTTCCAAGCATGAGAAAAAGGGGTGCCTTAGGATAGTGGCAGTGTTACAACCTAGAAGGAGGTATATATGTGACAGATGGAGAGGGAAGGGGAGAGAGAGAAGGAGAGGAAGAGGGAGAAAGAGGAAGAGAGAAAGGGAGAGAGAGAGAGAACTGATAGACCTTGACAACAGACTAAAATGGGATGAGAGAAAGAAATTGAGAATGACACCTAGATTGTGATCCTTGAGGACTGAGATGATTGTGACTGTGAATTGATGGGGAATTTTAGAAGGGGATGATAAGGTTTGGGTAAAAAGATGAATGCAGTTTAGGATACATTTTAAGATGTCTAGGACGCAAGTTTAGTATCTCTACACACAGTATATTCAGTTTGAGGTGTCTGATAAGCAGTGGAAGATGTGAGACTGGGGATAAACTGAGAGGCTACAGCAGATAAATATAATTGAGAGCTGTCAGCAAAGAGATAATAAATGAATGTATGGAACCTGAAGAAATTATCAGCTGCCATAGTAGAGTAGAGAAAAGAAGGCACAGGGTATAGTCTTATGAGACACATGATGAGTAGAAGCAATGCCTTGAAAACTTAGAGAAAAGAGAGTATTAAGGAGAAAAGAATTATTGACATTGTCATAGGTTAGAGAGAGATAAAGCAGGAGGTGGATTATGGAAAAGCCATTGAATCTATCAGTTGAGAAATCATTATTGACTTTGGAGAGGACAGTTTTGCTTAATAAAAGATCAGAAGTCAGATTATTTGGGTTTAAGAAAAGACTAAAGAACTAGAAGAGGCACTTATTACAGAATACCTTCTTAAAGAGTTCAGTCACATACAGGTAGGAGAGACATGGGATAACAGGAGGGAACAATGAATTAGGTAAGGATTATTTGAAGATTGGAGGGAAGATGACATGTTTCTAGGCAGTGGGAAAGTTGTCAGTAGAAAGTGATTGAAGATAAATGAAAGTGGGGATGATGATTATGATGTGAGGGAGAGAATTCTCTAAGTTGTTGAAGAAACTGATTGGAACTGTATCACTTATGAATGTGTAAGAGTTAGTCTCATGAAGAAGAATGTTCGCTTCTTCATGTTAGACAAGAGTGAAGGCTGACAATGGCAGAAGACATCTGAGTGAGAGGAGGGAGAAAAGAAAATTCCAGGAATGCCCTCATTTTTTCCTGCAGAATGTAGTGAAAAGTTTTTAGCTGACAGCATGTAACAACCAAAGGAGGTGCAAAAGGCATAAAAAGGTTTGGAAAATATATTGTGGTGAGTGAGTGGAATAATGAGTTAATTAGGAAGTTATAAAAAAAAAAAGTATTGTCTTGAATCAGTGAAGACTCAGTTAAGGTTACCTAAGAGAATTTTGTAGTATATTGAGTCATCATGGCTTCATGATTTTCTCTACCTTAGGATCACCCAAAAAATGATGGATAAAGTATATTTATTATGACAAATCCTGCTTAAATGAGTGAGATGACTACTGCAGTTGAATTAATTAGAAATTTTGTTCATTCAAGTTATTTTGCTTTGAACAATTTCAATTTGATATAGATGTTATGCTAACATAACTTGATAACAACCCAGAAACAACTCTGAATGTCTTATATTTTTCTAAGGTAAATATATAAATTGACCTATACTTAACAACCCAATAAGTTCTTTGAGGGCAAAGGTTGGGGTGGGAATGAGGGGAGTATGAGAATAGGTGACTGTATCCCCAGTGTTGGAACTTCTTTTAATTTAATTTAAAAATACTTTCAAATTTCTTTTTGATCTAATTTAAGTAATAAATTACCTATCACAAACATGCAGCCTCTATATCAAACTGTCATAAGAACCACTTCAAATATGCTTTGATGTGAATGGGGCATAAATCTTGAATAAACAAAAAAATCCACAAAAGGGAATGTCAGAAAGAGGCTATTCTCTCTCTCTCTCTCTCTCTCTCTCTCTCTCTCTCTCTCTCTCTCTCTCTCTCTCTCTCTCTCTCTCTCTCTAACTCCCTATCTTCTTTTTCTGTCTCTATCTCTGTATTGCTGTATGTCTGTCTATCTCTCTCCCCCTCTCCTCTGCCTTCCACCTTCTCTCTTTCACTTTCATTCTTGTTTGCGTTATCAATATTTTTTTTTCCAAAAAAATGAATAAGCCTACCTTAACGACAGAAATACAATTCAAGCTATAATTATCTCATCTTCTGTTCCAAAGACTTCTAAGAGCTTTGCAACTGTATCTATGGCATATATATATATATATATATATATGTAAAACCATAATTTGCTCAGAGATATAATTTAATATCTTTATCTTGCAAAATGTTTCCACAAATGAGAAGCTGCTTATGAAATCCGAGATTGTTCCAAAATTAATACACTAAAATACAATTTTACTCTTACCTATCTCTGTGATATCTATAATTCTGGGGGCTACTGAAGAATCAGGGAAGTTTTATTTTTAACATCAAATCACCCATTTACTTTTTCTATTTAATAGCATTTTATTTTTTCCAATTGCATGTAAAGATAGTTTTCAACATTCACTTTCATAAGCTTTTGAGTTCCAATTTTTCTCACTCCCTCTTCTCCTCCTTCCACAAGGTGGCATGCAATCTAATGTAGTCTGTCCATGTACAGTCTTACTGTATGTATTTCCACATTAGTCATTTTGTGAAGGCAGAGTCAGAATGAAAGGGAAAAACAAGAACTGAATTTCCCTCCAGCATATCCCCCCCATTTATTATGTTCTTTCTCTTCTTTCACCCTGTCCCTCCTCACTATTTGCTTCTGAATACTCTTATCCCTAATCTATCAGAGGCACCTTCTCTTATCTCCTTCCCATAACACTTTTCAATATGGAAAGATTGATCCTAAGCATAGTTGTGTTAAAGCATTAAATTAAATAATGTGTTATTTTTCTGTTAAATATCATTGTACTTGATTCATGTGCCTATTGGTTTGACTTAAGTAAACTTAACATTATATTAACATATTTAAATATTTCTTCTTACTTGATTTATTGTAGTGAGTGCTAAAGATTTCATATTCCAGGAGAGACAATTTAAAAATTATGGGACTACTTGAAAGATATGATCAAAAAAAGAGCCTAGATATTATCTTTCATGAAATTATCAAGGAAAACTTCCCTGATATTCTAGAACCAGAGGGTAAAATAAAAATTGAAAGACTCTACCAATCACCTCCTGAAAGAGATATGAAAAGAAAAACTCCTAGGAATATTGTAGCCAAATTCCAGAGTTCTCAGGTCAAAGAGAAAATATTGCAAGCAGACAGAAAGAAACAATTCAAGTATTGTGGAAATACAATCAGGATAACACAAGATCTAGCAGCTTCTATACTGAGGGACAGAAGGACTTGGAATATGATATTACAGAAGTCAAAGAAACTAGGATTAAAACCAAGAATCACCTACCCAGCAAAACTGAATATAATACTTGAGGGGAAAAATGATCATTCAATGAAATAAAGGACTTCCAAGCATTCTTGATGAAAAGACCAGAGCTCGATAGAAAATTTGACTTTTAGTCAAAAGAATTGAGAGTAGCATGAAAAGGTAAACAGGAAAGAGAAATCATAAAAGTCTTACTAAAGTTGAACTGCTTACATTCCTACATGAAAAGATGATGTTTGTAACTCTTGAAACTTTTCTCAGTAGTTAGGTATTGGAGGGATTACACACACACCCACACACACACATACACACACACACGGCACAGGGTGAGTTGAATAGGAAGGCATGATATCTAAAAAATAAAATTAAGAGGTGAGAGATTAATATATTGGGAGGAGAAAGAGAGAAATGGAATGGAGCATATTATCTCTCATAAAAGAGGCAAGAAAAAGCTTTTTCAATGGAGGGGAAAAGTAGGAGGTGAGAAGAAAAACGTGAAGCTTACTCATCACATTTGGCTTAAGGAGAGAATGATAAACATGCTCAATTTGATATGAAAATCTATCTTACACTACAAGAAAGTAGGGGAGAAGGGAATAAGTAGGATGAGGGGATGATAGAAGGGAGGGGAAATGAGAGGAGGGAGCAATTAGAAGCAAATTTTAGGGGATGGACAAAAAGAAAAAGAATAAAGATTTGTTATGTTTTGCTTAAATAAATGAGGTAGGGGGAATTTGACTGCTCTCTTATCTCTATAACTCCTCAAAAAAATAATGAAATTTTCTTTTATCTGTTGAGGAATAAGCAGCTTTATGCTATTACACACAATTAGGGGAAGTGTCACAACTGCACTAAGCCTAAAACAGTTGACTGTTAAGGATCTTAAATATTCTCTCATTCAGCACATCATCATTTTACTCTACTGCAATTTACAACACCCCACTGACTACAGTTTTGTTTGTATTATAAGAGAAGTAAAACACAAAATGTGGTGGGAAACAAATATAGATAATATATTAAAAGTCAAAGAAGTATTAGTAAGAAAGAGAGACATAGATAAATTTATAAATAAAAGAAATAAAGGAAAGTAACAATTGATTACCATGGACAGAGTATGAAAGGGAATCTGGTGAAGGAGTCAAGAAATGTAAGTCTTTGCACAATATCTAAGCTTTAAAGCACTTATTGAAAATACTATACATGAAACAATTAAATGAAAATAACTGAAATTTTTATAAGAATATTATAACCATTGAGCATTATAAACACATTTAGGTAAATATATGTATATTTATATATGTATAGATGTTGTTATAATTCATCCTTCATTTTTCATAACTGACCAAGAAACAATAGGTAAAGTATATTATGACAAATCTTGCTTAAATAGGTGAGATGATTACTGGAGTTCAATTAATTGGAAATAGAAATTGTGTTCATCATGAATGGATTTAAGTGATGCAGAGTTATGGAAACTGTCGGCCTTATTCTCTCTTCCAATCATCAAAGTTTAGTGGCAATAAAAAATTCAAGACAACTTGTGACTTCCCAGGATTCAGTGAATGGTCTTGATCTCTTCAATGTCTTAGCAAGTTTTAACTACTCTACAGGACCTTCTGCACTATCTTCATGACCACTAGAACAAATTATTCTCCACCTACTACCCAGGAGAAGTCTTTGTACGCTTGTGATTTGACATCCCTGTAACTCATCAGGGGTTTAAAACCTCTCAGTTACCCTAACTTTGTTCAGTCCATCAGCCAAGACACTTTAACAGGTGGGGTGACTGCACATGTTGCAACCTCTCAGAGCCATTGGTGAGAGTTCTTAATTAGGTTAAAGTTATGGAAGCAGGATATGGAGTAGACCAATACTTGTTTCATGATCTTCATGAATCTATCTATCTATACTTCTGAAATGGCTCTAGAGTATCCTTGAAAAAAGAACATAAATACTTTGATGGTAGAAATAGTATAGCCATTGTACATGCTACTTCATTGTATTAGATAACTTCCCTGTGTGCAAACTGTCTCTACCAATGTAGGTTGAAGACTTTTTCTGCAACTTGTCACCTTAGAGTTGCTTAGAGCACTTTGCTCAGAGTAACTTAGTCAAGATATGTCAGAGGTGGGATGTAAGTGCAGGGTTTTGTTTTATTTTGTTTGGTGAATTCCAAGTTATCTCTCTATCCAAATTTTGTCAAAGATCTTTTAATATGGTATATTATTAGTTTCCTTGAAACTTGGAATTCACTTGTCAAAATTTCGGTGACCATTTCTTCCAATTGCACTTGGTGATTTTGTTCCAAAATAACAGAACAAACTTAATAAGCTTATATTAATTTATAAAATTGTTGCTTTTATCTTTCTCAAGTCAGTATGCATATCAAGTAAGTATGATATTTTTAGTAGGTCATTAGATCCTTGAGTGTATGAAAAAATAAGACTCTGTTGACACCTGCATGATAGTTTCAACAAATTACTATGAACCTTGATGAATTCACATAGAAGCATTCCTAATTAAACTGTAATACCTAAATTAAATTGATCATTACCATCTATTAATGTTTATTTTGTTTGACAATATTACTTTTGAGGAAAAAACTTAAGTATTTTCATCATATTTATTGTGAAAAACAGACTGTATTTCAACCTTGAAAAGCCCAGAAATGATTGACCTTACTAAGTAAGACACCTGAACCTAGTTACTGCTCTCTCCTAAATGAATCTCCCAAGACTAGACAAAAATAGTAGAGTTTTTAATTATCCTGATTGTAGCCCATGTGAAGTAAGACTATGTCCCAGAATGGCAAGTAATATTGGATATCAGAATAAATGATCTAGAGCTTAACATTTCTATTTAGAAAGTTGTACAGTGTTTGCCTCGCAAGGTTATAACACTGGAGATTACATTTTCTTTATAAGCAAAAGAATGCAAAATAAAACAAACTTTGTTTTTTGTTTGAAAGTTTCAAAACCCTGGAAGTCATAAATGTGTTAGTCTAGTTTTCATGCTGTAAATATGTTACATATTGGTAAGTATATACGTACATATATGTGTGCATATAAATTTGGTATGTATTAGAAATAAAACACTTTGTGTTTATATGCCTATTATGAATTTATATATATATATATATGAGTATATTCACACATATGCATATATTTATATCAGAGAATGAGACATAAGAAGTGATCAGTATTCACTTTAAAGATGTCTTACCTGACTAAACTAACTTTTTTAAATTAAGAATATCCTTAAAGTCAGGGTTACCAAGAAAGTTTTCTTAAGAGGGACACAGTTACCATAAAAATACTGAACATATAAACAGGGAGGAGGGAAGGAGAATCCTCCTCTGCTAGTGTTCTAACCACTATAAGGTTTGTTCTGGACCCATCTATTCCTCTTCTTGTTTCAAATTAATGTATGCCGTGAAACCTAGAGGGGAAAGTATTTTCATCATCTATTTTGCATCTTAAAGAGCTATTGTTCCTGTCACATATGACTTCATCAGTAAACTAGAAAACATAATCTTGTTGACAAGACTACTGAGTAATTTTACAACTGGTGAAATAGTAGTGCTAGCTAATGTGGGACATCATTTTAAGTTGGAAACCAGAGATAGAATAAAGAAGCCACGTGGGAATCTAGCTTCTATTTCCTAGGAGACTTTCTGATATTATGTGTACATTATAAAAGGTAATTAGGAAAGAAACTCATGGATTCTGCACTATAGATATCTCCCCATCTTTCTTTTATTCAAGTTTTAATATTGCTGTCTTAGGAATAGTATCTGGAATTGTGATTTCATTACTATAATGAATCTCTGGAGGTAACACCCACTTAAATGCAGGATGGTTACTCTTCAAATATTTAGGGAACTAAGCTGAGAAAATAATTTCAAATATTAATGATGCTTTATAAAATATTAAACATGCTTCTCTACCTGATGCAGTTTATGCACATGTATGTCAGTGAGCCACAAGCATCAAGTGTAGTGATAACAGCTTTTGACAAAGGGGCACCTGTGCTCAGTGGGTTAATGTACTGCTTTCATTAATGTAGTTCTGACCCTTTATTCTGATCTTTTAACTCTTCACTCTTTTTGCCACCTCTAATACATGTAAGAAGAATTTTACTGTTAATAAGGCAATTCAAGGATACATTGGTCATTTTTAATTGGTATTTGTTGTTTTTCTGTGTCATTTAAAATCTTTCTCAATGAAGTACATGATGGAGTATGATCATTTATATGTGACATTATGCTGAGAAAAATGTCTAGAAAATAGGATGCAATGATTAAAACTTTCAAGTGAGTGGTGTAATTTCAATTCTTGTATGAATGTATGTATATTTCCCAGTTATACAACAAATGTCTACCAGCAAAATATCCCAAAGAAATAATTAGCATAATAAAGGAATGTATAATTTCCTTCCTAACCTTTAAAATGTCGTTAAAACTGGGTTTGTTCTCCAAACAATCACAGATTAAAATGACTTGTTCCAAGATTTTCTATTCTGCTCACAATTTATCATCTCGGTGTCATTGGCCTTTAATTGTCAGTGTCCTATGTCCACAGCTGTATTTTAACTGAGATTGCTTTTCTTTTTTAAACTTTCCTCTTAGTTTTCAATCAACTTCTATTCATTTTCTCTCTCCAATTCCATAAAAAAAAAAAATTGTAACAAATATGCATACAGAAAGAGAAAATAAAATGTCACTTTGTGCATGACCCAAGTTGTATGTGTCATTTGACATCTTGAATCTATCACCCCTCTGTGAGGAGATGCATATTGTATTTCATCATCTATCCTCTGAATCATGGAGATTGATTGCATTGGTCAGAGTTTTTGTTCTTCAAAGTTGTTTGTTTTTACAATGAGGTCATTTTATATACTATTGTCATCATTTGACTCACTTCATTCTACATTGCATCATAGAAATATTACCAGGATTCTATCAAACTGTCTGGCTCTTTTTAATTTTTTCTTTTATTCATAAATGAGACATTTTCAATTTGAAGACATTTTCTTCATCTCTGATTGTGTTGCCACCACAAAAGAAGTACTACTAATATGTAGGATATGTTTTGCATTTTTCACATTCATACATCCTTTCCTTTTTCTTTGTTCTACTGTAGATTGCTTTTAAAAGAATATGGATTATGCTGAGCTTCTTTTTCTCCTTAATTTTTTTTTCTGAAACATAATTGCATTATAGAGGTAGCCCTAGATTTTCAGGGGATATAAGGGAGCAGATCATCAGTCCTGTTAGCTTCTACCAAGTTAAAGATGAAAGCATAACATGTGTCATTTTGGAGTGTAGCTGGTTTTTCATTCTCCTTCATCCCTACAAAAGATCCATAGTTACCAGCAATACTTCATGACCATGTAAATCATCAGATTTGTTTGGTTCTCATTCATTTTATTAAATCATTGGAGGTTCTCTGTTATGTCTTGCATGCAAGCTCAAGGAAAATCACAGACCTCTTCCTTACTGTTAAAAAATTGGTGCCCTCAATATTGCTGAGCCAATATCTTAATCACCAACTTCTGTTTTTCATCTTATATTCCTCTGACTCTCATTGGATAAACACATTGGATAGAAAACTGATACATTAATAGTTATATAATACAGATAAATCATGTCAGTTATTCATACTCTCCCAAACACAAAATTACCCACACATACACACACACACACACACACACACAGAGTTTATGCTGCCTTACCATATTTATTACATTTAAGATGTCAAAATTAAAATCTTACCACCAAATGGTCACAATCACTATATTATGGCATGCCTTGGAGAGTCCTTTTGGCAAGCTAAAACAACATTAAAAATAATCTCCTCCTCTGGAATGGGATGTAAAAAATTCAAGATTCAGTACCTGGGCACCAGTATTTTTTGAAATTTTTCTAGGTGTGACCCTCCAATTCTAATCCTGGACCAAACTCAATACCCCAATAGAATAGAGAAGCAATTTGTATGCAATATATGTAAAGTAACATAGACCTATTAGTTCACTATGTAAAGAATACATGAAACTCAGAAAGGATTTGGAAACATACATGGATTCAGAAAATGTTTATTCTGAAAGCACCTTGAATAGTATCTAATACAGCTCCTTTATCTTACAAAAAAAGGAAACAAGTAAAGCCAAGAGAGGTGAAGCTATTTTCCACAAGATAGTAGAAGGAAGCATATTAGAAAAATGATAGGCACCCTCATCTGAATCCTGACACTTACTAGCTGACTGAAGAAGAGGAAGTAATTTAATCTCCTTGACTCTTGATTTCCCTCTCTATAAAACTGGGATTCTAATATTTGTGGTACTTCCTTAATTGAGATATTGCGAGATTCAATTGAAAGTGTGTGTTTCAGGGTGGAGTCAAGATGGCAGAGTAGAAAGACTCATGTATGCTAGCTCTGAACCCACAGCCCATGGATTTAATGCAAGAAGAGCTCCCACAAGTTCTGGATCACTGCAGGGAGTGCAGAAACACAGTGGAAGAGATTTCTGTTCCAGGGAGCCTTGGAGAACTGTCCCCAGGGTCAGTCGTGCCCGGGAAAGCAGGGTCCAACCCGGCCCTGCCCTGGCCGCGTGGCTGAGAGGAGCAGAGCCGAGCAGGCTTCAGGGATGGAACCTCCACCAGGTCCGAAGGTCCCTCTACCCACAGACATTACAGGTCAGTGAGAGAGACGTCTGGGCTGGCTGAGAGGGGAGCAGGGTGTCTCCGTGGCTCGGGCCCCCTGGGGAGGCAGCGGCAGAGGCAGAGGCAGCAGCGATGGCCCTGGGACTCCCCAAGCAGGCAGGATCTTCATTACTGAAGGTCTCTGCATAAACCACCTGAAGGAGCTGAGACTCGGAGGTGGCCCTGCCCCCACCCACTCCATTACTGAAGGTCTCTGCATAAAGCCCCTGAGGGAACTGAGCCTAGGAAGCGGCCCTGCGCCCACCCCAGCACCAGAACTTAAGCTCACATTGAATAGCAGCCACTCCCGCTGTGGAAAGCCCATTTGAATCTCAGACCCCAAGCACTAGCTGGGCAGATCTAGGCAGGGGTGGAGAGGAATCTCAGAACTCAAGTAACTGGCTGGGAAAATGCCCAGAAAAGGGAAGAAAAATAAGACTATAGAGACCTTCTTTGAGCTGGTGCAAATGATCCCGCCTTTCAATTCTGATGATGAGGAAATATTCTTACCATCAGGGAAAGACGTGGAAGGTGGGGCCTCTGTATCCCAGACATGCCATGGGGATGTCCGGTGGGCTCAAGCCTTGGAAGAGCTCAAAAAGGATTTTGAAAAGCAAGTTAGACAGGTGGAGGAAAAACTGGGAAGAGAAATGAGAGAGATGCAAGAAAAGCATGAAAAACAGGTCAATACCTTGGTAAAGGAGACCCAAAAAGAGCTGAAGAAAATAACACCTTGAAAAATAGGCTCACTCAATTGGCAAAAGAGGTTCAAAAAGCCAATGAGGAGAAGAATGCTTTCAAAAGCAGAATTAGCCAAATGGAAAAAGAGGTTAAAAAGCTCACTGAAGAAAATAGTTCTCTCAAAATTAGAATGGAACAGAGGCAGTCTAATGACTTTCTGAGAAACCAAGAAATCACAAAACAAAACCAAAAGAATGAAAAAATGGAAGAGAATGTGAACTATCTCATGGGAAAAGCAACTGACCTGGAAAAAAGATCCAGGAGAGACAATTTAAAAATTGTGGGACTACCTGAAAGTCATGATCAAAAAAAGAACCTAGACATTATCTTCCATGAAATTATCAAGGAAAACTGCCCTGAGATTCTAGAACCAGAGGGCAAAATAAGTATTGAAAGAATCTATCGATCACCACCTGAAAGAGATCCAAAAAGAGAAACTCCTAGGAACATTATGACCAAATTCCAGAACTCCCAGGTCAAGGAGAAAATATTGCAAGCAGATAGAAAGAAACAATTCCAGTATTGTGGAAATAAAATCAGGATAACTCAAGATCTAGCAGCTTCTACATTAAGGGATTGAAGGGCATGGAATAGGATATTCCAGAAGTCAAAGGAACTAGGACTCAAACATAGAATCACCTACCCAGCAAAACTGAGTATAATACTTCAGAGGAAAATATGGTCTTTCAATGAAACAGAGCACTTTCAATCATTCTTGATGAAAAGACCAGAGCTGAAAAGAAAATTTGACTTTCAAATACAAGAATGAGAAGAAGCATGAAAAAGTAAACAGCAAAGAGAAGTCATAAGGGACTTACCAAAAGTGAACTGTTTACATTCCTACATGGAAAGACAATATTTGTAACTCTTAAAACTTTTCAGTATCTGGGTAGTTGGTGGGATCACACACACACATACACACACACACGTACACACGTGCACACACACATACACACATGCACGCACATACAGAGACAGAGAGCACAGAGTGAAATGAATACGATGGGACCATATCTTAAAAGAAATTAAGGTAAATGGTGAGAGAGAAAGGTAGGGGGAGGAAAGAGGGTGAAATGGAATGGGGTAAATTTTATGTCATTTAAGAGGCAAGCAGGAGACTTTTTAGTGGAGAGAAAAAGAGGAGAGCTGAGAAAAAAACAAGAAGTTTACCCTCATCACATTTGATTAAAAGAAGGAATAAAATGCACACTCATTTTGGTATGAAAACCTATCTTACAGTACAGGAAAGTGGGGAAGAAGGAGATAAGCAAGAGGTGGGGGATGATTGAAGGGAGGGCAAGGGGAGGAGTGAGCAATTTGAAGTCAACACTCGGGGAAGGACAGGATCAAAAGACATAATAGAAACAATGAGGGGCAGGATAGGATGGAGGGTGATTCAGTTAGTCTTACACAACACGACTATTATGGAAGTCATTTGCAAAACTACACAGATAGGGCCTATATTGAATTGCCTGCCTTCCCAAAGAGAATGGGTGGGGAGGGAGGGATGGGGAGAATTTGGAACTCAAAGTTTTAGGAACAACTCTTTAGTATTGTTGTTGCTACTAGGAAAGAAGACATACAGTTAATGAGAAATAGAAAGTCATCTGGCCCTACAGGACAAAAGAGAAGATGGGGACAAGACAAGGGAGGGACGATAGAAGAGAGGGCAGATTGGAGATAGGGAAAATTAGATTGCTTGGTGTATTGGGGTGGGGGAGGGGATAAAAGGGGAGAAAATTTGGAACCCAAAGTTTTGTGAAAATGATGTAAAAAGTTAAATAAATAAATTTTTTATTAAGAAAAAAAAGAAAGTGTGTGTTAAAAGGTTTCAAAAATAATTATATCTGCACATGTGTTTATTAATATATGCATATTCTTATGTACACTCATATACACAAGTATGTATATTGAATTTTTGTAAAATGTATGCATATATTATTATGTAGATGCAGTCTTTGTTAAGAGGTAGAAATGTACAAACAAAACAAACACAGTAGCAACACCATCAAATTCATATTACCTATCTGCATTTACTAATGTACTAAATACTATAAACAATAAGTAATGAATCACAAAGTTCCCTGTTTAATGTACTGTACTGATTTCAATTCCTTTTGCCATAGAAAAGTGATTTAGAGAACGAAGTAAGTTCTTCATTAACCAGATTGTTGGCAGAGCCAAAATGGTGGAGTAGAAAAATGGATATATTTTAGCACTTCCCCCACGGCTCACAAAATACCTGTAAAAAATTACTCTCAACAAATTCTAGTGCAGTAAAAGGCACAGAAAAACAGAGTAAAAGAGGTTTCCAGCCAAAGCTAACCTAGAAGGCCAACAGAAAATGTCTATTTCATGAAACACTGAGCAGAGCAGTATCCAGCCCTGGCCATGCTGCACTGGGAGAATCAGGACTCGAACAGACCTCCAGGTCAGAGTTCCCAGCAGGGTGTGTCCCAGATACATCAACCCACAGGCAACAAAGAAAGCTCCAAAAATCAAAGTGGGAGGGCTTTCCCAGCTGGGTGAGAGAGGAAACAGGGTTCATCCAGAAATACCCTCAGGTGATGGCAACAACAGCAGACTGCAGGCAGCTACAGTAGCCAGGAAGCAAACTGAGTCCATAATCCAGGCAACTCAGCTTAAAGTTTCTGGTGGTAGGGAACAGCTGATCTAAACATCAGCCCTGAGTGATGGCCCTGCCCCTTCCCAAAGCACAGTAGAAATTTATCAGTGAAGATGAATCTCAACCTTGAAAAGGATACTTTGAACACAGTAGGACCACCCTCTTGACAAAGGAGTCAGAAATCAAGTTACTGGCTGGGAAAATGCCCCCAAAAGGGGAAAAAAGATAAGACCATAAAAGGTTACTTTCTTGGTAAACAGATATCTCCTCCCATCCTTTCTGATGAGGAAGAACAAGGCATACTGTCACAGGAAGTCAAGACCCCTGCCACCAGGGCCTCCAAAGCAAACTTAAATTGGATTCAGGCAATAGAAGAATTGGAAAAGCATGTCAGCAGCCTGCTAAAGGAGAACTAAAAAAATGCTGTGGAAAATAACAGCTTTAAAAAGAGGCTAACTCAATTGGAAAAAGAGGTCCAAAAAGCCAATGAGGAAAAGGAGGCTTTAGAAAGCAGAATTAGCCAAATGGAGGAAAAGGTTCAAAAGCTCACTGAACAAAAAAGTTCTTTAAAAGAGAGATTTGAGTTCAGGGAAGCTAATGACTATGATATAAATCAAACAGTTAAAAAACAAAACCAAAAGTTGAAAAACTAGAAGATAATGTGAAACATTTCATTGGAAAAACAACTGACCTGGAAAATAGATCCAGGAGAGAGAATTTAAAAATCATGGGACTACCTGAAAGCCATGATCAAAAAAAGAGCTTAGATAATATCTTTCATGAAATTATCAAGGAAAATTCTCCTGATATTCTAGAACCATAGGGCAAAAGAAGTATTGAAAGAATCCACCAATCACATCCTGAAAGAGACCGGAACAGAGAAACTTTTAGGAATATTGTTGTCAAATTTCAGAGTTCCCAGCTCAAGGAGAAAATACTGCAAGCAGCTAGAAAGAAACAATTCAAGTATTGTGGAAATAAAATCAGGATAACACAAGATCTGGCATCAAAGGGATCAAAGGACTTGGAACAGAATATTCCAGAAGTCAAAGGAGCTGGGATTAAAAGCAAGAATCACCTATCTAGCAAAACTGAGTATATTACTTCAAGGGAATAAATGGTCATTCAATGATATATAGAGGATTTTCAAGTATTCATGATGAAAAGACCAGAACTGAAGAGAAAATTTGACTTTAAAACACAAGAATCAAAAGAAGCATGAAAAGGTAAACAGGAAAGAAAAATCAGAGAAGACTTTCTAAAGCTGAACTGTTTGCATTCCTACATGGAAAGAAAATATTTCCTCTTTTTCGCCCATCCAACACCAGAATGCAGACCATTCTCACCAACCAGACTGTCGACATCCCAGAAAATGTTAACATCTCTCTTAAGGGTCTGACAGTTATCAGAAGGAGACCAGAGAAATCCTCCAAAGAGGTTTCAACCACATCAATGTTGACCTTAGCCTCCTTGGAAAGAAGAAAAAGACTCCAGGTGGACAAGTGGTGGGGAATAGAAAATAACTTGCAACTATGCGCACAATCTCTAGTCATGTACGAAACATGATCAAAGGTGTTACCCTGGGTTTTTGTTACAAGATGAGGTCTGTGTATGCTCACTTTACCATCAATGTTGTTATTCAAGAGAATGACTCCCTTGTTGAAATCAGAAATTTCTTAGGTGAAAAATATATCCAAAGAGTGCACATGAGACCAGGTGTTGCTTGTACTGTGTCTCAAGTCCCAAAAGATGAGTTAATTCTTGAAGAAAATGATATTGAACTTGTTTCAAACTCAGCTAGCTGCCTTGATCCAATAGGCAACCACAGTCAAAAACAAGGATATCAGAAAACTTTTGGATGGCATCTATGTTTCTGAGAAAGGCACATTGCAACAAGCTGATGAATAAGTTGAAAAAGATGCGAAAGGCTGTGACCTGAGGGGTAAACACTTATTCAGATGTCAAAATAAAAATTCTTTTTGTCAAAAAAAATTGTAACTCTTGAGACTTTTCTCATTATTTGGGTAAGTGGAGGGATCATACATACATACAGAGAGAGAGAGAGAGAGAGAGAGAGAGAGAGAGAGAGAGAGAGAGAGAGTACAGATTGTGTTGAAACAGAAGAGATGACATCCAACAATAAATAAATAAATAAATAAAATAAAAATTAAGGGATGAGGAAGGACAATACTGGGAGGAGAAAGGGAGAAATAGAATGGGGCAGGCTATGACATAAAAGAGATAAGAAAAATCTTGTTCAATGGAGGGTAATAGGGAGAAGGGAAAGTGAAGCTACTCTCTCCATATATGGTGTAAGGAGGGAATAGCATGCTCACTAAATTTGGTATTGAAATCTATCACACTACAGGAAAGTAAGGGAGGAGGTGATAAGTGGGGTGAGGGGAATGATAGAAGGGAGGGCAAATAAGAGAAGGGAGTAACTAGAAATAAGCATTTTGGGAAGGGACAAGGTCAAATAAGAAGAAAAACAAGGGGGGATAGAGTAGAATAGAGGGCAATGTAGTTAGTATTACATAATATGATTATTATGGAAATCTTTTGCAAAATGACACATATTTAGTCTGTACTGAATTGCTTGCCTTCTCAATGAGGATGGGTAGGGAGTGTAGGAAAGGTGGAATTCAAAGTATTAGAAAGGAATGTTGAGAATTCTTATTGCATATCACCGGGAAATAAGATACACAGGTAATGAGGTATAGAAATTTATCTTGCCCTACAAGAAAAGAGAGAAGATGGGGATAAGGGAAGCATGGAGTGTGATAGAAGGGAGGGTACCTTGAGGGAAGGGGTAATCAGAATGCAAGGTATTGAGGGTAGGGGAGGGGGAGATGGGGAGAAAATTTGGACATGTTACAAAGTGATATAAAAGCAATTAGTATTAAAACAATTGACTGAATTAATTACTGAGAATAAATAAATGGCATTTTTAGTTTCGGAAAAAGAATTTTAGTCTAAATTTCCTAGAGGAAGGTAACTTTGGGTAACATTTGGTATTGATGGAAAAGTTACGGTTTTAATGGTAAATTTGATGTTATGATTGTTATTTTATCAGAAACTAGAACATGTATAGAAAGCCATGTAAGCCACTTAAGATGTTCCTTAGCCAATGTGAAATTATAGTCATATCTGAAACCTGGTTATTGGAACATGCTATTTTAAGGTTCTATGGGACTATTAACTGACTGGTTTTCTGAGTCTAACTCCAGGTATGGATAGCAAGAAAAGCAGTCTGAGCCTCCAGTCCATGATGCCAGTAGCTCTGTGAGATACTGGTATGAACTGCTAAAGGTGATCTCATGGGAAGGGTGGGAGAGTGGCTATTCAGCCTAGACTGAGGTAGGATTCTCCTGACTCAATTTCCCCACTGACATCTGGCAGACTTTAAGTCTGACTGAATTCAAGTTGACAATCTACTCCTGCCTGGAACTGACATTAAGTAGGGGAGATATTGTTTCCCTGAAATGTCTCTACTGTTAGTTGCAATTTCCTATAGTCAAAAAGTTTGTAAGCTTAATACCAAATCCATTAAATTACAGATTGTTGGTAGGGGAACATCCGAGGTAAAGTCTAAAATGAAGTTATTAGGCTTAGGACTTTAGACCAGCAACAATAAGTTAGGGTCCTTTAATTCTTAGTAGTAGTGTAGAGACAATTAGGACAAGGGCTTGTGAACTTAGCATACATAGTTATTATTTGTGTCTGAGCTGGTTAATGCTAAAAAAAAAAAATTCGTTTGTGATCTGTACCATAAAAGCTTTAAAAGAAGTGTCTCCTGACCAAAAGTTGGAATTGTTTTATGTGATATGAACTGTGTTAAAAATTAAAAATTAAAAAAATTAAAATCAAAAATCAAAAATAAAACAGATTGCAACTACACAGAAGAGTTAGTTAATTGGAATTTTCCTTTATCCTTTCAGGAGAAATAAGAAAATGACAAGTTACTAGCACAGACAAAATAAAAATATTCAACAGCTACAACTTTGAAGTTAAATTTTCAAGTCAGTGTGGTTTCAAATCAGTTTTCTAAAGCTGTATCTACAATATTGTTCAATGAGAACAGGTACTCTAAGAGGTCAAGAAATGCCAAGAACAAAGGTAGAAAAAAGAAATGGTCGAATTAATCCATTGAAAAATTTTGAACAGTTAACAAAAATATACAGTTTGCCCCAAATGTCTTATTACACTTTTAAGCTTTATTATTATATTCTGCATTATGATCAATATACTCAGCTTGTTAAAGCAAGAAAAGACAATTTTAAATATTTTCCATCTCAAATATGAAACTAAAATTCATTTTTCCTTTAATCAGGACTTATTTAGTTCATAATCCCTTATGCCCCCCTCCCCAGAAGTTCATCAAACCACTCCTCCTCATCCAATAATATTATGGAAAAAAAACTTCTATTTAGAAATATTCTTCATTTATATTTGCACTGACAATCACCCAAGTATAAAATGTGTTCCTTCTTCCTTGTTTACCGCTCTTAAAATACTGACATTCTCATTCATGACTCAAATCACATACCACATTCGATCCAGAGTCAACCCTCGCACCTATAGACATTGCATCTGGAATTGTGGAGTGAAAATAAAAGTTTGAAGCCTTGGTTTTTTTCCACAAAAATGGTAATGCCTTCAATTCTATCATTGTTATCTATCCATCATACATATATGTCATCTTTCTTATTGAAATGTAAACATGTTGAAGGTAGGCAATATTTTTGTCTTTCTTCCCATTAAAGCAATTAATATTTGTTGCGTGCTTGATCTTGATTTGGCCATGTATTTCTCTTTGAATGTTCTCCTTTTAAATAAAATGATCAGTGGTTTTATTGTTTTGATAGAAATCTTAATTTTATAAGTTCTCAGGTATGTATGAAATTACTTGGATATTTGTGATTGGTGCTAATCCAGACCAAAGTTCTCAAACAACTTGCTGCTGAGGAATGCTACCTTCTGAAGGCTCCTTCAAAGATTGATCAGTCTTCTTCCTTTTCAGTCAAGCCTAGAGGTCAAATTGCATTTTAAAGCTTAATAACCTTAGGATTGCATTCCCATACAAAACAGAGAATAGAATTATAAATGTTTCAAATTACATTCTATCATCTTAAATATAAGTTGCTTCATTTGTAATAGAACTATTTATCCTGAATAAAGTACTCATTTGGTGAAAGCACCCAAGACTGCACTATAATTCACTTGATGTAAGGCTATTACAAAATGGAGGCAGTAAAAATGTCAGAACAATAAGTAAAACAAACAGCACTTACTAACCACCCATACTCAGTCAACCCATAAAAGTGTGTTCCTATTGCATCTTATATATTTCTCTTGTCTTATTGAGGCATATCCTAGACATGGCCCATTAACTATATTCCATACCACTTTCCTAATGATGAAAAGACAGATTTATAAGAAAAAGATACAAAATTTATGGATCATTCTAATGCTTTTATTTTAAAAGCTATTATTTAATATATGTTAAACATTGGTATGGAGCAGAGACAAGAAAAGATAAGACACAGTTTCTTGCATACAAATTTTCCCTTGAAATTCTGGAGCCTATTCCCAGTAAAAACATTTTCCTTCTTCTAGAAAAGAGTTTAAGAGATCAAATATTCAGAGCTAGAAGGCAATGCAGAACTTGTTTATTATACTCCTATCATTTTAGATATGAAGAAACTGAGTTCTCAGGTCATGCAGAGAGAAACAGAGGCAGGATTTACAGCTAATTTCTTTGTTTCTAAACTGTTGCTTTGTAGAAAGGAAAAAATAGATTCAATATGTAGAGAATGTTTTTCTGTTTTCTTAGTGATTAATATTCTAAAAAAGAAATTGATTTAATGACCTTTATAAAGTCTTCTAATAATTTTTTTGTTAACAACACAGATGTTTCCAGATAGAGTTGTCACAAAACTTATCGAGAAAAATAAGACAAAAGAATAACTCTATTAGACAATGTGACATTCCCTAAATTCACCCTTGAGTCTCTCTAGGGAAAGTGGCCAAGAGCAGTCTTTACCATTACCAAGAGTTCACTCTTGTTAGATATATTTTTTCTTATATGTTAATACATTCATTGAGGAAATTGTTCTGATTCTGCCCACTTGATACATTTATGAGGCAATTTTGTGGTATTATGGATGGAATACTGGGACTGGAATCAGGAAGACCAGAATTGAAATCTGTCCTCAAGTTACTTCCTTGCTGGTTAAACCTGGAAAGTCATTAGACCTCTGTTTTCTTCAGTTGCCTTATCTGTAAGATGGGGATAATCACAGCACTTCCAACCAGGATTGCTGTAAAGATACAATGAGATAATTTTAAAGTTCTTGCAGTGCCTAGCAGTAAGTGCTATATAAATGTTAATTATTATCAGCAACAGCATTAGGCACATAATTTCATACAATCAGTATGTACTTTTGAACACTTTATATTTGTCAGGTTGTATGTTGTAGTTTGTAAATTCATTCTTCACTTTATCTTCATGTTTTCTATAGCAGTGTTTCTACATACACACACACACTCACACGCATGCATGCACATGCACGGTGTATATAAAACACACACACACATATATATGTATACGCATACATATATATGTATATAAAATGTACCATCTATATCAATGTTAATCTTTCTGTCCAGCCCTTCCCTCTGTCTTTCATAACTTGGATATTATATCTAGTCCTGGAGTTTCTAGGTCACAATGTTTTGAAGAGTTCTAAGTAACTATTTTTTTCTAATAATTAAAAATTGGTTTCTAGATGATTGTACTGATTCCTTATTTCATAAAATGTGCTTTAATAATCTTATCATTTCCCAGCTCTACCACACAATAGCTTGGCTCTGTCTTCTGTCATATTTACCAATTGTTTTGATTATAAAGTGAAATATTATTGTTGCTTTGGTTTTCATTTTTATCAGTTATTTTAAGTAATTTCTTAGATGATTGTTTACAGTTTGAATTTCTGTTTTCCAAAACTTTTCATAGCCTTTGACACTGCATCTTTGGGGTCATGTCTCTTGGTTTATACACTTATGTCAATACTCTATCTTTCCTAAACAGAAAATACTTCAAGGAGATACTTCATACAGTTTTCTCCTCAACAATTTCATTTCTTAATTTAGATTTATTAACTTTATTTGAATAACACTATTCAAATTTTCAAAATTACATGATATTTATAATCACCATTACCCACTGGTTCATTGGGACTCACTTTTCCTCACACACATGATATATAAAGACATTAAAACAAATTAATTGCTCCCTTGTAAAATGATATGGATGACAATATCTCTGCTACCAATTGTTATGGGGTTTTTATGTAGCTCAAATGAGAAAATGCATTGAAATGCTTTGCAAACTTTATTTTTTAAATTATTACAATCTCTTCCATATATCTTAGATTTTCCCCTCCCTCCCTCTTCTTCCCCTCTCCCTCCCCACTCCCTCCCCAAAACAGCATGCAATCTTGTGTAGGTTCTACATATACATTCTTATTAAATACATTTTCACCTTAGTGAGTTTGCATAGAAGAATTAAAATGAAAGGTAGAAACCACTGAACAAAACTAAACAAAACACAAAGAATATGGTCTGCCTTATTCTGCAATCCAGTTCCATAGTTTTTTCTCTGGATGGGCAAGGCATTTTTCCTCATGGGTTCATTGGGAATTTTTTAGGATCTTGCATTGCTATAGACTAAGTCTACCAGAAAAATTCCTCACACACTGTGGTTGTTGCTGTGTACAAAGTTCTCCTGGTTCAGCTCTTTTCACTCATCATCAGTTCATATAAGTCCTTCCAGGTCTCTCTAAAGTCTTCCTGTTCATCCTTTCTTATAGCGCAATAGTATTCCATTACATTCACATACCACGACTTGTTGAGCCATTCCCGAACTAATGAGCATCCCCTTAATTTCCAGTTTTTGGCCACCACAAATTGAGATGTTATAAATATTTTTGTACATGTGGGACCCTTTCCCATTTTTGTGATCTCTTTGGCTTACAATCCAAGAAGTTATATTGCTGGGTCAAAGAGTATGCACATTTTTGTAGCCTTTTGGGCATAGTTCCAAATTGCTTTCCAGAATGGTTTCATCAGGTCACAGCTCTACCAACAATGAATTAGTGTTCCAACTCTCCCACATCTTCTCTAAAATTTATCTTCCTGTTTTGTCATGTGATCCAATCTGACATATGTGATTTATGCTATATAAACTTTAAATCCATATACAGATTTGTCACCTCAGTCTGCAAATTCTACAATTAATCCTAAAAAAATTTTGCAATGCTCATTTGTGTTTGGTCAGGCCTTCCAAGTCAAAATAAATATTTATTTCATCCTTTTTTTTGCCAGTGTTATTGTTTATTTGACTAATATTCACTATTCATTTAGTGCCAATAAATTTCTTACACTCTTTACTTGTGAAAATACCCTGAAGGAAGTATCCTTCTACAGTTATTCTGTACCATTGTCAGAATGGTTTTTAAAAGGAATATATATGCTTCAGAAACTTCTGTAGCACAGAGACTAAACATATTTATGAAGAAAAGTAGATTTAAGTAAAAGAAGTCATAAGAATTGTATTATATAAAGCATAGTTTAAAATAGAAATGTAATAGTGTCATTATTTTAGTAAATTCCCATCTAACTTGTTTTTTTCTCTTATCTTTCCTTTCTCCTCTTTGTTTCTTCTGCCATGTAAGCTGATGAACACCCATTGTGGTCCCTCTGTCAGAATCACTTGGCAATGTTGCTGAGCTATAGCATTTGGAACATTCCAATTCATCACCATGAAAACAATAGTGACATATCCAGTGCATAATTCTTCTGGGAACTGTACCATTCCCTGAGATAGTTATGAACTAGCTGACCTCAGAAGTCTCTACCATCTCTTGTTTCATAGAAACAAAGATAAAACAAACAAACAAAAATGGAGAGTTACATCCCTGGCCTTGCCACGGTAATGAGATAACTCCCATAAGACACTTTAATATCAATAATGATGAGAAATGTTAACTCAAAACTGGGTAAACAACATTTATTTCTGAGGTTTGTGGGAACATACATTATCATTTTTATGTGAACAAATACAAGACAGAGGTTCTATGACTGGTTAAATCATTATCTGCCATGTAATCCTGTGCTAAAATGCTGAAAATTTCAAATCATTTTTATAAATTTCTGCTATGTCACCTACCTCCTCAAAAAATATAAAGGCCACATCACTTGCTTGAGAAAACTAATAGAAATGCTAAGGCAAGTCACAAAGCAAAAGAAACTCCCAGAGAAACTAGGGAAAAGGGCATTACTACCTACTTGAAATAGAAAAATGGAATTCAACTGATTGTGCTTTGACTATTAGGTGAAGATGAGTGTTTATGCTGTCCACATCATTTCTTAGGAAATCTCATTAACAGGCAGTACATGACTACAGACCTTGTAATTCAAAACAAACATGAAGTAGACTGAGAAATTGCGCAGGGCTAAATAACCATGTTGGGAAAGCCACCATTGCTAACTGACTTTTCCTAATGCCAATTATTTTTTTTTTTTCAGTTAGGCACTAAACACATTGCTTCAGTGAAGAACAGATATCCCTCAAAGTTGATATCTAGTTATCTTATAGGAAATTTATCATTTACAGAACAGGTTTGCCTGAAAGTCACATTGGGGAGCTAGACCCTATTCTCTATTGCTGTGGCTTTTCAGTCCTTTTTCAGTTGTGTCAGATTCTTCATGACTGCATTGGGAGATACTGGAGTGGTTTGCCGTTTTCTTTTCCAGCTCATTTTTATAGGTGAAGGGAATGAATTTAAATGATTTGCCCAAAGTGGCACAGCTAGTATGTGTCAGAGGCAAGATTTGAACTCATAGAGATGTATCTTTACTGGAGATGAAACTCCAGGATAAATGATCCATCTACTATACCTGTCCTATCTGGTAACTATTTCCACCACTTCACTATTTTCACTTTTAACTGTGTTTTCTCCACTCTTTTTCCTTCTTATAATATTCTGTGCTATTCTTCTCAGTTTTGTGCTATATTCTCTTCTTTTTTTTATTATTATTAAAATCAGAATAATCTTATTTAGCTTTTGACAGAACTACTAATCAAAGAGGAGAGTATAATAATGGATAAAGTAAGGAAAGGAATCAAGAAAACAACTTCTAGTATCTCTGACATAGCTTAGCAATTTAACTATAAAAAAATCTCTTGACTTCTGTGATCGTCAGGAAACTATCTAAATCAATGTGTTATACATGATTTCTATCTGCATTAGTGGAATAATTTCTCCCGCCAACAAAATCAAAGTTACTTGACATTTTGTTATACTACAATGACAGATTATGAAAATACCAAAGATAAAATAATTATGGATTTCAACGAGAAATTTCCTTAAGTATTCCACTTTTTATTGTAGACCAAATGGAAATATCTAGACTAAATATCAATTGGATAAAAACAAACAAACAAAAAAAATGAGTGGCTATTTTGAAAAAGTGTGAATTAAATGGATGCATGCTAACCTGAAAGGGGATGTCTACTAGAGGGCCCCAGAAATCCATCCTTGTTCCTGCACTTCTAATATTTTGTATCAACATCTTTTTTATTTTATTTTATTTTATGAATTTATTACTTAACTTTTTACATTCATTCTTACAAAATTTTGGTTCCAAATTTTCTCCCCATTTGTCCCCTCCCCCCACCCCAATACAACAAGCATTCTAACTTCCCCTATCACCAATCTGCTCTCTCTTCTATCATTCCTCCCTTCCCTTGCCCCATCTTCTCTTTTGTCCTGTAGGGTCAGATAACTTTCTTTTCCCCATTACCTGTATTTCTTATTTCCTAGTAGCAAGAACAATACTCCACAGCTGCTCCTAAAACTTTGAGTTCCAACTTCTCCCCATCCCTCCCTCCTTACCCATTTCTTTTGGGAAGGCAGGCAATCCATTATAGGCCATATCTGTGTAGTTTTGCAAATGACTTCCATAATAGTTGTGTTGTGTAAGACAAACTATATTTCCCTCCATCCTATCCTGCCCCCCATTGCTTCTATTCTCTCTTTTGATCCTGTCCCTCCCTGAGTGTTGACTTCAAATTGCTCCCTCTTCCCATTGCCCTCCCTTCCATCATCCCCCCCCATCCTGCTTATCCCCTTCTCTCCCACTTTCCTGTATTGTAAGATAGGTTTTCATACCAAAATGAATGTGCATTTTATTCCTTCCTTTAGTCAAATGTGATGAGAATAAACTTCATGTTTATCTCTTTTTCCTCTCTCTTTTTCCCTCCTCTAAAAAGTCTCCTGCCTGCCTCTTCTATGAGAGATAATTTGCCCTCATTCCATTTCTCCCTCTCTTCTCCCAATACATTTCTCTCTCACCACTTAACTTCATTTTTTTAAAAATATGATCCCATCCTATTCAATTCATTTTTTGCTCTCTGTCTCTGTGCATGTGTGGATGTGTATATGTGTGAGTGTGTGTGTGTGTGTGTGTGTATGTGTGTGTAATCCCCCCAACTGCCCAGATACTGAAAAGTTTCAAGAGTTACAAATATTGTCTTTCCATGTAGAAATGTAAACAGTTGAACTTAGGTAAGTCCCTTATGACTTCTCTTTGCTGTTTATTTTTTCATGCTTATTTTAATTCTTGTGTTTGAAAGTCAAGTTTTCTTTTCAGCTGTGGTCTTTTCATCAAGAATACTTAAAAAGTCCTCTATGTCATTGAAAGACCATTTTTCCCCTGAAGTATTATACTCAGTTTTGCTGGGTAGGTGATTCTTGGTTTTAGTCCTAGGTCATTTGACTTCTGGAATATCATATTCCACACCCCTCTATCCCTCAATGTAGAAGCTGCTAGATCTTGTGTTATCCTGATTGTATTTCCATAATACTTGAATTGAATTTTTGAACCTCTTTTGTCAATTGAGTTAGCCTATTTTTCAAGGTGTTACTTTCTTCAGCATTTTTTTGGGTCTCTTTTAGCAATGTGTTGACCTGCTTTTCATGCTATTCTTGCATCTCTCTCATTTCTCTTCCCAGTTTTTCCTCCACCTGTCTAACTTGATATTCAAAATCCTTTTTGAGCTCTTCTATGACCTGAGCCCATTGAATATTCATTTTGGATGTTTGGGATATAGAAACCTTGACTTCTATGTCTTTCCATGACGGCAAGCATTTTTCTTCCTCATCTGAAAGGATGGGAGGAGATATCTGTTCACCAAGAAAGTAACCTTCTATGGTCTTATTTTTTTTCCCTTTTCTTAGCATTTTCCCACCCAGTTACTTGACTTCTGAGATTCCTTTTCACACCCACCTCACCTCCAGCTATGCCCAGCTAGTGCTTGGGGTCTGAGGTTCAAATACTGCTTCCCAGCCTCATGGCTTTCAGCAGGGGCAGGACTGCTATTCAGTGTAAGATTAAAATCAAGTGCTCAGGTTGGAGCAGGGCTGCCCCACGGGTCTCAGTTACCTCAGTGGGTTTACGTGGAGACCTTCAATAATGGATCTGAGCTCCTGTCTGCTTTGGGAACTCCTGTCTGCTGCTACCTCTGCTCCTGCCTCCCGAGAGGGCCTGAGGTATGGAGTCACCCCACTCCCCCTCAACCAGCTGAAAAGACCCTCTCACTGACATCTGGAGCTTGTGGGTGGAGGGACCTGTGCTGCCTCTGGAGATTCTGTCCCTGAAGCCTGCTCGGATCTGCTCCTCTGGGTGCCGCAAGGCCAAGGCAGGGCTGGGCTCTACTCCAGGACTGGTCTGAGATGGACCTTTGGTCTTGGTTTTTCAGGGCTCTCTGGAACAGAAATCTCCTCCACTCCATTGCTGTGTGGCTTCTACTGCTCCAGAATTTGTTGGGAGTTCTTCTTTACAGATATTTTATGGACTGTGGGTTAGGAGCTAGCATATGTGAATCTTTCTACTCAGCCATCTTGGCTCCTCCCTTGTATCAACATCTTGAATGCAGACACAGATCATACTCATATCAAAATCACAAATAACACAAATTTACCAAAAATGGATAATTAATTACATTACAGAGTTGGTATTCAAAAAGAATTTGATAAACTGAGATATTGGTTTAAATAGAATGAGATTAAATTAATCAAGGATTTTGATTAAATGGAATAAAAATCAGGATAGATGTAAAGCCTTCATTTAAGTTCAAATTAAATGTACTGGTAAGACTTATTAGAAACATGACTCAAAAGTAGTGCATGTGAAAGAACATTATGATTACAGTGGGCTAAAAACTCAATTTTATTTGTATTACACACTAGCCTTAAAAAAGAGCTAACATTCTTTTAACATTTTAACATTCATGGGAGGACAATCCTGAAAATGAGGATGATCACAATTTTTACTAGACTTTCTCCTCATTAAGTCAGTAGGTTTTGAAAGCAGAATGTCACACTGGAATACATACAATCAGAATAACTCCAGGACACCATCAAGTTAGAATGCATACTAGACAGGAAGATGGATTTGATTTCAGCAATGCTTAGATTCAAATGTTATACATAAAGGCTATGTGACCATGAACAACTCATCTAAACTCTCTGTACTTCAGTGACCTCATATAACAATGGAGTTCAATGGTATATACATACATATGCAGAATGTTGCTGTGAGGCTTAGTTGAGATAATGTTTTTAAACACTTCATAAACATTTGCGTGTTGTATAACTGTGAATTTTTTATAATTTCTGCAAGACACATAACTAAGTAAAATACCCCTGATACAGATTCACCAAGTTAGAGTATATTGGGGCCACCATTTTCCTTTCTAGCTTTTGTCTTTCACAATGAATCATGAAATCATATTAGCTTTATGCATTGTCCTACATACTGTTAGCCTATGCTGAGCTTAAACAGTACCAGAATCTCATTGGAAAAATTGCAAGGAAAAAATATTGCTTTATCTCTTGAGCCTTTGTTTTAGCAAATCTGTTTAGTATTCAAAGTCTGGGTAATGCATTAAGTCATATAGCCACAGGGCAAGAAAAACAATAAATGCTACAGGTCTTCTTTCAAACAAATTTAAGAGAGTTGAAATTGAATAAAATGACAACAAAAACAACAGTAAGCATAATACTAATACTAAAATTCACATTTATACAGGGCTTTGTCATGTATAATGTCATTTAAGTCTCACAAGAATCCTGCTTGGTGTATACTTTTGTATTATTTTTCAATTTTATAGATAAGGAAACTGGTACTCAGTGGAATTGTGAATTACTAGTAAAACATCTATTAAATCCATTTCAAATCTAAATCCATTATTCTCAGATCTTAAGATAGTGGCAATATTTGAACCTATGCTTCCTGCCTGGAGATGTTTTACTCTATCAATTGTGTATAAAATACAGAGTTCAGTTGGTGGTCAAAATAGCCCTCATTTTAAAAATGATTATATAGGCTACTTCATTTTTTCTCCATATTTACATTTATTATCTTCATAAATGTCATCTGGATGCATGAACTGAATAACAATTTGGACAGAAAGAATTATTAAAAGCAGTGGCTGGAACTGAGTGTTGGAATGATTTACAGAGTTCTTCATTGATTTCACCAGGGCCAGGTACTTTATTTGCTTTTAGTTTCTTGATAGAACCAGGTTGTGAAATATCTTTATTTAAATTCTGTCAGTCTTCTAAATCTACCCCGGGAATAAGAATCTAGAGAAGTAATTAGAAATGTCACTTTTACTTTTCAGAACTTGTGAAGTAAAGCCAGTAATTAGCAACTCAAATGAAATTCTTCAGTAATTTTGCTGGTATTTGTGAAATCACTTTCTTTTATATTTTGGATAGAATAAATATTTGTCTCATTTCCCTCCCTAATTCTAAAGTAATCTTCGTCAAGATTCCATTAGGTATGTCCTTTTCCAGAATGATTTATCAGCCTATTGTTATTCATAGTGAGAGAATAATAAGTCGGTCTAGTTTTCAACTTTACACTGTTTATAGATAAATTTAGCACACCAACATGGAAGAAAGTAGAAGAGAATAAATCCTTCAGAGGGGGCCATACCACCATTTCCTAATCTACAGGCTTTCAATGTCTAAGGTTATTCATTAAATTTCTTGATATTCAGGGGTAAATGGCAATGGGGAGAAGAACCCAGTTGAAAGTAGAATATGATCTGAGACAAGTATAGAAATCTGTTTGCCAACCATACATAAAACAAAAAATGATGACCGATGACATTCATTCCCATTTTTGAAATTATAGTTATTTTGAATAATACATTTATGCTAATAATAGGCAAGATTTTTAAAAGGAAAAGTTCCTCTTTACTTTTCTTCCCCTATAAGTGTGGATTCTTTCCTCTTATTCTATCTTGTCCCTAAGTTCTCTTCTCCTAGATGGTCCCATCTCTGGGCTCAAGAAACATTTTAATGACTATGGAGTCAAAATGTTTACATAAAAAGAAAAAAAAGGTAAAGGCACTCTGGTTAAAACTCTACCCTAAGGACATGCTTTCCTGACCTCCCTAGCCCCCAAAGCAATTTCAGTAGAGGTCTCAATCTTTTACCTCACTCCTGATTCCAATCTTCACTCTCCAAAGTGAGCATCCTTGCTAGCCAACTTTCTGAGGTTTAGGTACTTCCCTTCTCTCCAGCTTTCTAACTTCATTTTATCTGTTGTCTTTTCCATCTCAGTTCCAGTCCTTAGACCTAGACACTGTCTTGTTTACATTCATTTATAATTCTATAATTCTAGCACAGTCCATGACTAACAGGAAATACTTAATATATGCTCTATCCATCTATGTTTCTCTCTCTCTCTCTCTCTCTCTCTCTCTCTCTCTCTCTCTCTCTCTCTCTCTCTCTCTCTCTCTCTCTCTCTCTCTCTCTCTCTCTCCCTGTCTCTTTCTCTCTCTGTCATCATTCAAATGCTAGAGAACAAAATAAAATGTCTTTGATTTTTCAGCTTTTTATATTTAAGTTTTGTGCCTTATTCATTTTTATTCATTTGTTAAATAATTTAAAAGTGATAAACTAAAGTATCGATAAGATCCAGAAGATAGATTTCAACATATGTGAGCTCTATACCGAGTCTCATTGCAGAAAGGCAAATCCATCTTCACTTAATTGATTCTACATTACAATCACTCCAGAAGTTATTCTAGACTTACTTTCCTTTCCTTGCACATCCTATTGCATTCTTCTCAAAATTCTTTGCTAAATAAATAGCCTTATATTTTACTAAAAAATCAAGGCCATTCATATAAAACTTTCTCTTTTTCCCTCTTCTCATCTCACATCCTTTTGACATCATCACCAACTGTTTCCACCTTTACCACAGTCTCAGATAAAAATGTCATTTCTACTCAACAATATTATCACTTTATCGTGGACCTTGATCTCATTGTTTCCTGTCTTCTCCAACAAATTTGCCACATTGGAAGTCCTCCCTTCACTTTATTTTTCTAGTTCTCCATTTATGTTGGTTCTTACTCTATTGCCTACAAAAGGTCGAAATATAATGTAACAATTTTGAAAATAAAAGTCACACTATATCCCACTATTCCTGAGAGTAATCATCTCATATCTCATCTTCAGCTAAACTCCTGAAAATCCATCTATCCACAATATTTAAAGTTTGTCTCCTCTATCTTTTAAGTCCTCTTCCATTTGACTTTTATTTCATTATGGAATGGACACTGTTCTAAAGTTAAAATATCTTTGAATAGCCTATCAATTCACATCCTTTGTGATATCTCTATAACCTTTGGAACCACCAACTCTTTCTCCTCCTGAATACTCTTTCCCTTCTGCATTTTTTTCTGTGACACTGATCATTTTGGTTATCCATCTACTGCTATGGTTGTCATTTTTCAGTATTCTTTAATGCGTCTTCCTTCATATTAAGCCCACCTAATAGGTGTCCCCAACTGTTCTGTCTTCAGTCGTTTTATTCTCTCTTTACTCTCTTTACTCTCTCTTTACTCTCTTTTGATAATCTGTCCACCTCCCATGGTTCTATATTGTTTCAGATCCTTATATCAAACTTCAATCTCCCTCCAAAGTTCATACACAAAATTGGGAACTTCCTATTAGATGTGTAACTTGATATACTTTAGGCATTTCACACTTAATAAACTGAAACAAAATTCATTATTTTCCCGCAAAGCCACTTCTATTCCAAATGTTGCTACTGCTGACAAGGGAACCAATCTTTTTTTTCCAGTCATTTAAGGTCGTTAATATCATCTTCAACATTTCCTTCTCATATACGCAGTGAGTTGCCTATGATGTCTTTAGCATGTGGCCCCTTCATAGGATCATGGGATAATGGATTTAGTGATGGAATGGATCTTGGGTGTCATAGAATTCCCACCCTTATTCATTTCAATTGACAAGGTTATCACCCTAGTTTGGGCCCTTGTTGCATTGATTTCAGGCCTTCCATTTTATCTCCTTATCCCAAGTTTATTTGCTTTCCACTGCATCATTCACACAACTGATAATGTGATTAGTCAATATTCTGAGTCCTCTAGTCAACAAAATCCACTGGTTACCTATCCAGGATTAAATATTAACTAATGAGTTCAACACCAAAAATTCATGACAATCTAGTCCCTTTGAGGCTTTTTATACTTTTCCTCTTTCTACATATCCCAGATTCTATAGTCCAGTGATATTTGCCTATTTGGTCCTCCTCACATTCTCCTTTTCTCATAGTCATCTATTAGAAATTAGTCTTTTCAATGACTGCCTTTCATTCCTGTAATGTTCTATCTCCTCACCTCTAACTTTTGGTGGGTGAAAAGAAGACAATATAGTGTGATGAAAAGAGGCATGGGTCTAAAGTCAAAGAGTCATTGTTCAAATCCCACTTTGCCACTTTGGGTAAATAATATATCATTTATGAGCCTCAACATATTATGATATATGAATGTCATGGTATGCCATTGAGCTGTAAGAAATGAAGGACCAAGTTGTTTCAGAGAAATTTGGGAAGGCTTATATGAATGAGTTAGAGTGAAGTGAACAGAACAAAGAGAATAATCTTTATGATTACATTAAAAATGATTTTGGAGTTAATACTTGTAATCAATACAATGATGAATCATAAATTCAAAGGACCAGTGCTGAAGAATGCTATTCACATGGTAAAAAAAAAACCTGATGAAAAAATATTTAGAATTTAAAAAAATAAATATTTGAACCTATTCCATGTAGACATTTGTTTCACAGAATATGTTTATACATTATAGTTTGTGGCAAAGTATTTCTTATTTTGGATGAGGAAGACAAAAAGCTTAATAAGGGAAAAAATATTTAATTATGCTGTTCAATCCCCTGCACTACAATTAAAGGGTGTCATATTCTGAAGTTCCTTTTAGATCTAAGTCTATGAACCTTTGAGCAAGGGATTCTGCAATAACTGCAGGAATAATTGCACTCAAAGTAGTTTTCAAATACTATGGCAAGTGCCTGGAAATGATAACGGAAATCAAAAAAAATTTTTGGTCCACATTATTTGTGTCAATTTTTTTTTATGAAAAAGGAAAAAACCAAGGTTAGAGAGGGTGCTGTGAGATGTGTAACATTTAGAAGAAAGTCATATTTCAGGTAGAAGTGATTTCAGAGGAGTCTGAACATGATAGTTTTTTTTTGAAAAATGGAAACTGATTCTATGGAGCACAGTAGAGCAGGTTAGGGAGGTAAAATAGAAAAGGAAAAAAATGAGTTTAATGAAGAAAAGACTTACAAGAATCAATTTTCAAATAAGTAGGCAATGCTTCTGAATGATCCAGAATAGGGACCAACAATTTCAAGTTACTAATTTGGAAGAATTGAAAGTGTTTTACAATAGACAAGTCTCAGTGATCTAATTATAATGCTTCTGTGATGGAGCCTTTGATAATCTTGTCCTCCTGGATTCCTTGGACTCGCTTGTAGGAGGAAAAAAATGAAGGTTATAATAAGCGGAAAGGTTTTGACATTGGAAGTTAGCCTCCACAGATCCCAATTTTCAGAGTTGGTTCAGTAATTTTTGGAATCTTTATTTAGATGAAAACCAATTTGTTCCTTTTATAGTAGGTCTGTCTACAATTCAAGCAATTTTCTTATTGTAGTGATTTGGAATAGAGCTGCCAAAACAAATGACAGTGTCTTTCTAGGTATAAATCATTTGAGGATTATAGATCAAAATAAAATTTGGTTAATAAAATAAGAACATAATTTGCTATTATCTATGCTTGTCAATTATACATAAAGGTTTTTTTAAATACATCGAAAAGGGAAAGACATATACACTATTACAGAATATATGAATAGGGAGGAACACCAGAGGACATCTGGTAAAACTCAGGTCAATCTTCTTTGCCAACTCCAACAAAGAAACATAATATCATCATGAGAAATTTTCATCTACCTTCTGTTCATAAATTTCAGTGTGGATCAAGCATTCAATTATCACCTAAGGTAGAAAGTCTATGGTATTTATTTTACTTCAAAATCATATGTTTCCTCCACACTTATTTGTTTATAGAAAAGGAAATAAAATCAAGTGCCCTTATCATTAAACTTCAATTGATTTAATCATAAAGCAATGCTTTTATATTTTGAAGGATAAATTTGAATTTTTTCTCATGTAAGTTGCTTCAGTGTTGAAAATATTTTATTCTTATCCTGTCCTCACCTTGCCAAAAACAACTTTTTCCTATTTTACCATTTTCAAATAAGAGCAATTTCAGCTCCAATGTCATGAATTACCCAATTGCAACTTTTATGGAAGCAAGTAATTACTTTTTTGGTTTCAGAAGGTTCTAACTAACTTGTCCTTGTGACTAAAAATAACAATATCTAATGTTCTAATATTTCCTAAACTATTCCCAAAATTTCTCATATTCCAGGTCAGGGAAGAAACAGAATAAGCTTACATAACTTCTCTCACCTCAAAGCAGACTTTTTTTCTGTGAAGAAATGTTCTATCTGGAGAAAAATAATCTTTTTAATTCAATTTCTTCTAACTATGATGAATCCTTAATATCCAACACAGTTCTCCTCCCTTAATGTAGATCTTCCACTTTTACAACATGGTCTCTAATAAGGATTTTATCTTTAAAGATGTGATGCATTTTCCTCTTGGCATTTGAAAGTACAATTATTATTACTGATAATAATAAAAGCTGTATTTATAAATTTTACGAATTTCTTATAAATTGTATTAACTTCATACAGAAACAGTTTGCATTGGAATCTTATACCAACTCAGTATGAGGCAAACAGAAAAAATGATAATATTGTTATCTTCATTTTACAGATGAAAAACCTGCAGCTCAAAGAGATTTAATCACTCAGTGTTGCCAATAAGTCTCTTTGGAATTAGTTGACCATTATTGGGGTTTTAGGGTATGATCAGGGAGGAGCACCTCAGTTCCCTTTTCAGGACTGCTTTCCACCTTTAGTATCCACTTGTTCCACATAACTCTCACCTGTGGCTCCAAGAATGTGCAGGGGCCACATCCTGATAAAAAGTTTTGACTAACACACTAAACCAGGTTGAGGGTAAGAGAAGGGTTTCAAATCCATTGACAAGTTAGGGAGATATCTATCCCAAAGATGTAAGGAGCTCCCCTGGTGGAATGGATGAATGCCAATAATTTGTTCCCACATCCATGAAGGCATCTGAAGCAGGTACTGTAAAGTTCTTGGAACTTAGTTAGACATGGAAGATGCCAAGGTCATCCACTGTATCTTGAGTGATCACCAGTCATCTTGATCATATCCTGTCGCTGGACATTGACTTCATGCAACTCTGCCACACTTAGCTCCAATTTACACACAAATCAAAAGGCATCACCCATAGAATTTGGGTTGTGCAGGCAAATGAAAAAGCAGCAAGGTGAGGATGCACTGCTTCCTTCGCACATTTAGCCAAGGCCATAGGGTCATTTTCTCACTGGAAGCAGCAATGGGATTTGGGCAGCCCCCCTAGATATTGGAGAAGCCTTTTAAGGATCACACTGCTTACCTCCTGGTTTGAGGAAGGGACTAGAAAAAGGGCCCTAAAACTGCTTACCTAATCCTGGATTGATTACTCCAGCAGGCATGGAATCCTACTTGTGGTAGAAACACAATCACAGAGAAAAAAAACAAAAGCATCTTCAAAGATGATTCTACTCATCATCAACACATGGAATGGGTGCATACTTATTGATAAATGAAAATCCAGTAGACCTGAAAGACAGAAAAACCAGCAAGTGTCACATCCAAACAGCAACCATGAGTGAAATAAGGCTAGCAAATAATGGCCAACTACTGAAGTTGAAGCTGAATACACATTTTTATGGATCGGCTGAAGTGAAGTGGAGCACTGTGAATCTGGCATAGGTTTCAATCAAAACTAATTTAGTCAACAAGTTTGTATGCCTACCAAAAGGAGTGAACAACAGTCTTATGACAATGCCATTGCCTCTTGCAGGAAAACATCACATTATCAATATCAGTGCTTATGCTCCCAATCATGATGAAACCTGCTGAGACCAAAGAAGAATATTATGAAGACCTGAAGATCTTTATCATTAATGTCACAAAAGAGGACAATTTTATAATTATGAGTTAATTTAATGGTAGAGTAGGCTAGACTATCAAATTTGGTAGGGAGTGGTAGGGAGGAATGGAATTGAAAATAGTAAGAGTAATGATCATTTATTACTAAAGACTTATGCAACTCATGAACTTCTCATCATCAACACTGACTTCCATTTACGTAAACACAATTAAACTTTGCACATACACCCTTGCAGAAAACATCCACCTTTAGTAGAGCATGTCCTAAGAAAAAAGAGATAGACAGTATATGAGAGTGATGAAGGTAAGGAGTGCTGCCAAATGCTGGACATCCTCTCCAAGCTAAATATTTATATTCAACAAAAGCAGCATCCCTGAGACAAAATGAGTACCAGAAGCATTAATGTCAATACATTATGCTCTTCCTCGAGAGGGAACAGTGTTGCTAACTTGGAGGAAAAGTTGAGCCAATACACAGTTGGCAACAAAGAAGAAAAAAAGTGTAGGTAGCATTCAGAGATTTGGTGTATAGCACTGAATTTACTCATCAGGGTCAGAACATTCACAAACATAAAGAGTGCACTGATGAAAATAATGAGAAAATTCTTAAGTTGTTAAATTAAAAATGAGAACTCCACAGAATTTACGAGCAGGATAGTTCATCCATCTCTAAGAAGGAGGCATTTAATTACATTAAAAGTAAAGCACAAAAATGACAAAACAGGAAAATGATAAATGTTGGAGAAGATGTGGGAAAATTGGAGCACTCATTCATTATTGGTGGAGCTATGAGTTGATTCACCCATTCTGGAAAGCAATCTGAAACTATGGCTAACGGGCTAAAATGTCCATAACTTTTGACTCAGCAATACTGTTCTAGGGCTGTATCCCACAGAAATTATAAAAATGGGTAAAGGACACATATATACAAAAAATATTTATAGCAATTCTTTTTGTGGTGGCCAAGAGGTGGAAGCTGAGGGGACGCCCACCATTTGGGGAATGGCTGAACAAGTAATGGTATATAAATGTAATGGAATACTATTGTGATATAAGAAATGATGAACAGGGGGACTTCACATAATCTTGGAATGAATTGATGTTTAGAAAAGTGAGCAGAACCAGGAGAACATTGTTCACAGAAACAGCCACAGTGTGTAATGACTTATTTTGATAGATTTAGCCCTTCTCAACAATGCAAGCACCTAAAACAATCCCAAAGGACTCATGATGAAAAATTCCATCTGCATCCAGAGAAAGAACTATGGAGTGGGAATGCAGATTGAAACAGACTGTTCTCTCTTTTGTTTTGCTTCTTGTGGTTTCTCCCATTCTTTATAATTCTTCCATGCAATGTGATTAATGTGAAAATGTGTTTAATAAGACTACATGTGTAGAGTCAATATCAGATTGCATGTCAACTTGAAGAAGGATTTGAGAGGGAGGGAGAGAAAATTTAAATCTTTTGGAAGTGAATGTTAACAATTAAAAATAAATAGATTAATAAAGTGAAGAAAAAAAGAAACTTTGTTTTTTCCTAGGAAGACATATATAAACTAACACAAAGTGAAGTGACTAGAATCAGAACAGTTTATACAGTAAGTAATAATTTAAAGATTATCAGTTCAAGACTTCATAACTATGATCAACATGATGATCAAATATAGTTCTGAAATCAAATAGTGAAAGATGGTATCCACTTCCTGATAGAGAACCACTGGACTCAGAGTGTATATTGAAGCATATTCTTATTCTCTTTCTTTTTCATGTTTCTCTCTTTTTCAGTACATGATTAATGCAGAAATGTATTTTTCCATGCCTTCATATTTTTTATGGGTTTTATATTTCTCATCTTTTTGATCATTTGGAAAGGTTATGATGCAAGGGACAGAATCTAAAACTGAAAATAAAGTAAAATTGAATATTTTCTTTAAAAAGTAAAGAACAAGCAAAGCTTAGAGAGATGCAGGATTCTTGATTCAGTAAGAAGGCAGATGAAATTCAGTTTTATTCTGATAATAACAATCCAAACTGCTTTTCTGATAACTGGAAGAATATTTATGGGCCAAAGACCTATGGTACATCTCAATTACTCAGTACTGATGCTTCTACAATCATTAGTGATAAGGATATGATCCTATAAAAATGAGTTGAATATTTCCACAGTATTCTCAGCAAACCATCATCAATCAATGTTGATGCCTTTGACCATTTACCTCAGGTTGAAGTCAATCCCTCCTAACTGAAGTTAGAATTGAAGAAGAGGTTTTGAAAGTCATTAGGCTTCTCTAATTTGGCAAAACACCAGATGCCAATTCTATTCCAGCTGAGATTTACAAGTAAAAAGATCCATTGCACATATAAAAGTTGCCTGAAATTTTCCAGATTATGTGGCAAGGGGGGTTATCAACCAAGAGTTCAAGGATGCCTCCATTGTCCATCTCTATAAAGATAAAAAGAAATAGACTGTCATATGATAATCACAGGAGGTTGAAGGGATCTCTTTCTTAATCATTGCTAGCAAAATTCTTGCAAAAGTTCCCCTTAATAGACTGATCCCACACCTGGAAGATGTTCAGCTACCAGAGAGCCAGTGTGGCTTCAGAGAGAACTTGAGAACTTAGGCAACAACTCCAAGAGAAAGGCCAACAGTAGAATATAAGTCTGTACACAATATTTATAGATCTGACCAAGGTCAAGACACTATCAGTCATAAAGGTTTATGGAAAATTATCTCAAAATTTGTTTGCCTGCAGAAGTTCATCAGCACTGTACATAAATTTCATGATGGTATGTTTGCGTGGGTTCTGGATAATGGACAATGCTCTCATGCTTTCCCAGTCACCAATGGAGTGAAAAAGAAACCTGTGAACTTCTTCCCATGCTTTTTAGTATGAGGTTTTCAGCCATGTTGTCTAATGCTTTCACTGAGGATGAACACAGCATCAAGGTCAGCTACTGCACAGATGGTAAATTCTTCAACATGAAAATACTACAAGCCAAGTCCAAAGTGGAGGTAATGTTGGTGCATGATTTTCTGTTTCCAGATGATTATATACTCAATGCAGCCTCTGAAGCTGAGATGTATGGATGAATTCTCTGCTACTTGTGCTAATTTTAGCATAACAATTAATACCAAGAAAACACAAATGTTGCATAGGTCAGTACCACAGCATCCATATGTGGAACCATCAGTTATAGAAAATGGAGAAGTTTTGAACACCAGGGAAGTACACGTTGATAATGAGGCTGAAAAATGCATTGCCAGAGCTACCTCAGTGTTTGGGAGTTTCCACAGGAAAGGATGGGAGAGAAGCTATATTAGACAGACTACCAAACTGAAGGTCTACAGAGCTGCTGTGCTGACCTCTTTGAAGTATGCCTGTTAAACCTGGACAGTAGACCAGCACCTTGCCAGGAAAATGAATCACTTTAATTTGAATTGTCTTGGGAAGATTCACCTGGCAGGATAAGATACCAAACACTGAGGTCTTTTCTTGGACTAAACTGCCAAGCATTCAAACTCTGTGTCAGAGAGTACAACTCTGACAGGCTGGCCACATTGTTCGAATGCACAACCTACACTTGCCAAAATCATTATTTTATGGAGAACTCACACAGGGCAAACATTCACATGATGGTCAGAAGAAACAATATAAATATACCCTCAAGATCTCTCTTAAGAATTTTGGGATTGATTTTGTGACATGTGAGTACCAACGCAGAAATACTAAGCATATTATGCCTACATCAGAGAAGGTGCTATCTTTTATGAGCAAAGAAGCAAACTTAGAGATTCTATTCCAAATGTTCGTATGGATTGCATATACCTGACCTGTGGAAGAACATGCTGAGCTCATGTTGGTCTGATCAGTACCAGTCAGACATGCTGAAACTAGACTCTAGCATGGTGATGTCATTTTGGTACTATTTGAGAATAAAGAGCAACAACCAGCAAAAATGACCATCACTTGTTTCTAAGTCCTAGTCTCTTTCTCCTAGGACATATTTGTCAGAATTATTTTAAAATATGTTAGAAAGTGATCTTTTAGATCAAGTAAATTGTATGTAACTAATGCTTATCTTACTTAAATAGATATGTTATCTCTATTTATGTACAGCATTGCACCAATTCCTGTATATCTAATTGGACTCTTGTTTTTGTGCTCCCACATTTGCCAATTGGAGTCTGCTGGATAAATTCATAACTCAGGGCAATATATCTTAATATGCACTGAATACATATTCTTTTTTTGTAATATAATGTATTTTTCTCACAGTAAAATAAACAATTTTGCTTTTGAATCCCTTATTTATTTCTTTTAATACTTAAAAACTTTCCTATGATGATTTATACTTCCTACAAAGTGAGTTCACTCTGGTATATTCTAGTAGATGGTCTTAAGATTGATGGGGAAAATGATCAACCAGTGCCCAATAAAATGATAGGGGCCTGGGATATCTTAGAACAATCCTTAAATGACAATTTAAATCGGTTTCTGGGCACATTCATGAAGTTTCTCCAGTTTGGTATTTACCTGTAAGAAATACCATTATCTTCATCAAGCCTTCAATAGCCCAGGGTCATTCCTATACCCCCAGGAGATGGGAAAATAGAACTTTGGTGGAGGATTTTTCTATCAATCTTCAATTCTATTTTTTCTCATAGTTTCACGCATCCAGTGAATAGAGACTTTCCATGATATGAAGAATAAGTGGTAGTGTTTATAGGAGAACAAAATGAAGAGTTCAGCAAGTATTTTAATAATATACTGAACATAGTCATTTTGAGTCTTCAAGGGCCAACAAATTTTTCCCCCTTGGAACCTGGGACTTGAGTCACTAGATCTTTCCGTATCACCTGAGGCTGAACTTTCCCATATATGATTTATTTTCCAAATGCAAAGTGATAGTTGTGAGAAGATGGGCTACTGTTCTTTTTATTTACACTCTCAAAACTAAGTATAGTACTTACTGTGCGTGTGTTTATTCCATTTCATTGTAATTAATGAAATAATTGTTTTAAATTTTCATATGTTATGTTTTGTGACCAGTCCTGGAGTAGGAAATTAAATAAGTAGTTAGGTCATTACTTTGCTAGTTTAAGAAAAAAAAGTTAAACAAGAATTTCATATACACACTAGTTTCCTTGTTTCAAGAAATATTGCTCCCTGATGTTTATATTTCTGTTAGCATTGTTTTTTACTACTTAAGATTTATAGATTCTACTAAATCATATGAAAACCTAAAAGCTATGTTCTGATTATCTGACAGTTATATTGATCCCCAAACTTGTAAAATGAAGAATATATCAATCATCTTGACATGTCTATTAACTATTTACTGCTGACCCTTCCCACGAAAATGGTGTTGATAACTATGCTGGTGGGAATATTTCTAACAGGCACATTGATATTGTATAATATAAAGCATGAAGAGCTTTCATTTTATTGTTCTGAGCAGGTCAGATATTTTGACCCTGGAATAACATAGTATAGGTTTTACATTATTTTCCATTTCATAGCTACAAAAAATGTATGCCTCAGGCAAAGGTAGCACAAGATTTTCTCTAACATCCCTTTTGACTCAAACATCATACAATTCCATAATATAATCTTATTCCAAACAAAAATATACTCAGATTTAGAATAAAACACAACAATCAAGGATGACATTTTAGGAAATAATTTTATTATACTATAATACTATATGATAAACAGGGTCTTCTCACTAATTAAACATATTGAAAAATGCTTACCTTGTAAAGTTTTCAGCTACTATTATCAATTTCTACTACTGTAACTCAGCTATCATAAAGCTTTTTTATGTTCATAGATTTCTGAAATCTCAATTGTTTTCTTCCTCTAGCTTGTTAATCTTCCAACATCTTAAGCTATGATAACATTTTGGGAAGAAAGAATTTGAAAATGCCTTAACAATTCCAAGAATATCAAAGTATGTTTCTGTTAAGTGTGATGAAAAGGTTGTGAATTATAAATTCACAAAATGAGAAAAACAAATCGCATTCTAGGTAGCTTATTATAGAGAGCAAATCTGAACATTACACAATTTTTCATTATAAAGCCAATATTCTAAACAGGTCCCAAGTTTTGAGTAGTGTGTCTTTCAAACACTCACTTAGAAGCTGATTGAATAAAACTCAAAATCTATTTCTTCACAGAAACTGTATTCTAGATAGACTGAATTCCTAGTATATTTTAGACTTAGAAAAGTATATTTAGACCTGACATTTCATATTAAATTTGAATATGAACCAACAGAAATAAGCATTGCTGCAAATGTACAGTGTGTTAACTAGTTTAATATTTGAAGAATGTATGATTTTTTGTGTGAACTTCCTCTTTCGATAAAGATTTTAGACCACTTTTCATTTAGATGGTATGTTTATAACATGCAATGATGACAGAGGAAAATAGAGAGAATACAATATTTTTTGGGCATATGTCTGATGATGAATCCCCCTAATCAAGCTATACTGATATTAGATGTTGGATACAGTGAACATTTTCAGGTCTGTATTGAAGTTTTGTGAAACTGATAGAACCTGCAGATCCTAAGTTTTCTTGGCATGGGAATTGTGAATTCAGAGTTAAATTTAGACCTCAAGTTACTGCGTTGTCATTAATTGGACTTTAAAGTATAAATTTTTGGGTACCCTATTATAATTGTAATAGTGCTTCTACAGAAAAAGAATGTATTTTTTCAGGAGGGTTAATATTCATTTTAACATCCCCTTGAACAACCTGAGCAAACTTTCCCTCAACTATTATAATGGCAAACATATCCAATATTTTATGTAAGCCAATCACATATTTCTAATCTCTGAGTTAATATATTATAAGGAATGGTCAAAACATTAGAAGTAATTCCACCAACTACAAAACTATGAATTTCAAAATTACATACTAAGCTACTATAGAAAACTAAAATGAGAAACATTATGGATAATATTTGGAATCACCATATCAAGTAAAGTTCTGTCATTTGCAAATCTTAAGGCATTAGCTTTTACATATAAAATGCTGATTGGATGTTAAATTCTTTGAAGGCAGTGATTGTTTTTCCATCATTTTTGGCATTTCCAGCACCCTGTGATTGACTTTAATATTTTTGTAATTTTGCCAGAATGGGTATTCCTTCCACCTGTACAAATCATAACTTTTCTTTATTGCATCATATGATCGTCCATGGGTGCTATGGCTAAAACTTCCCTATCCTTGAGACCAATGTGTGATGAGCTTTGTCAGATGTGCTTAAGATGGTCCTTGGACAACAAAACTACCATCAATCAACAAATTCATACTCAAAATTATTCAAGTTGCAAAGCAGCTGATAGAGCTTTTCTGTGTTACACATGGCCAGTGTCATCACAAAATGGAAAAAAAAAATTATATATATATATATATATATGTATATATATAAACAGATTCTAAAACACCCTTTTACTTAATTTACTAGTAGATATTTATTTATTTATTTATATTGTAGGGTTTGACCTAATCTGATTAAGTGAGGGGCATATGCATTTAGGGTTTTTTTTTTTGTATTTTCTGATAATCAACTGAGTTTGTATAAAATGCAGTTATAAAGCTTAAAGCATTATATGTTGTAGTTGGATCCATATACTCTACATTAACAGTAGTGAGTGTACAAGTATTTAATGATTGGAAATTATAATTTGTCATAGCAAAATACAACTATCTCAAGTTTGGTTCAGAGGGAACACAAAAAATCAAGTTAGAGCCAGATTTCAGAATCCTCCTTCAATCAAGGTTTTATATTTCACACAAAATAAAGAGCTAAAATTTGAGGAATGTGTAATATAAATAATTTTCTCATATACAATATTGGTATATTGAACATTTCATAATTTTATACTTGTTTTGTCCATCATCCCTATAAATTGTGTACCTCTAAAATCAAAAAACAGTAAAAAAATTAATTTTGCCTTCTTTGGGGAAATTAAGGTTTCTAATTATTTTTAGCAAACAAAATTCTTCACTTTCTAGTGGCAAACCAAACTAGAGGGAAGATTGACCCAATCCTGGAAGATGGATCACAGAATCACACATCTCAGAGTGGAAGGTGACTCCAACAGTCACCTCATACAATCCATACCAAGCCCCAAATTCTTCTATGACATGGCTTCCAGGTGATCATCTCTGCTCTACTTGAAGTCTTCCACTGTGTATAGTAGGGAGAGTTGGGCAAGGTCCATTTATGAGTTCCTTTCTTATCCTGTTTGAGCAGTTATGATTGTTAAGAATATCAAACTAATATCAAGTGTAAATCTGCCTCAATCACTCTTAGAACAATTGTTCAAATTATGTTTTCTGAAGTCAAATAAAACCAAAACTGTGCTCCTATATGATAATCTTTCAGTACTTAAATTCATTGCTCACATTTTATTTATCCTCTATTCTCCAGACTAAATAACTTTCTGCAATTGATCCTTATCTGCTCTTATCGGTCCTTACATCACGCTGGTCACCCTGTTTTAACTTATGAATGAATTCTATATTGCAATATATTAAATAAAATCATTCTGTAGGCATACCAAGATAATGGGTGGAATTTTATGTAGCATTAGGTAGTTGTCTGCTTGTTTACGGTGCCTTTACTGTTGCATAGCCTCTTGATTCTATGTGTCCTCCAAGCTTCTCTTGTAGGCCTTCTTGTCATTTTTCTCCCTACATTTCTTAATGATATCTTCATTATCTAAGTGGTTAATAATATTCTTTCTGCAGATGACCTGGGAATCTGTATTTTCAGCTTAAATTGCTATGTTGATCTCCACTCACATATTACCAACTGCCTGCTAAACATTTCTGCTTAGATTCTCCTTTGGCATCTGAAATTAAATATATCCAAAATATAAGACATTATTCCTCATTTCCAAATTTCATTGTTATTCAAAGTCCACAATTTCTGTTAGTCTTTCTTCTTCCTTATTACCTAGTTATAATAAAGAAGCAAGTCTTGTCAATTCCGCCTCCAAAATATATCTCATATATTGTGTCTTCTATTCAGTCACATGATTGATACATTAATTGAGCTCTTAGAATCCTGGGGTGATGTGGAAGTGAGATATAACCTGAACTGCTCTTCTCACACTCCCTCCAATAAATAACAATCTTCAAATACAATATAGTCAGCAAAGAAAAAGAAGGAAAACTGAAATAGCCCATCACAACATAGTTCTTGAAAACAAATGCATAAAGAATAACTCATCAATAGCCTATTGCTCCTTGTTCTATCAACAATCCTGTTATCTCACTTCAATAATTATATAACTGCTCAAAGATTGACTACTATGGTTTCTGTTACAATACTTATATATCACTTACTTTCAAAGTAAGTATTAAAATTTGAAATTAAATTAAACTTTTCAGTGGTGTCTCATTTGCAAATTTATTATTGGAAACAATAATAATAATAGCTAATATTTAGTGCTTTAAAGTTTACAAGGGGATTTTAGAAATTGAATCACATTTAACATGGACCTTCATTTTATATACTTTGTCTATTACAGTTGCTTTTCCATTTTTTTTTATTTTCTTCAGTACCAGTTCCATTTCCATGTAAAAAAGTAGTGTGATATTAGACGCCAAATGTGGAGACTCCATTGTACTCGCTAATAAATTTGTTTTCCCATCAATCATTACAGACACGTGTGTTTGAAGTAAATGTTTTATGAAACTGTAAATATTGAAAACAACATGACCAATTAAATTTAACTGATAATTAATTAGAAAGGCCAGATGGCAAAGTAGATAACATGCTGGACTTACAGTTAATAAGATAGGTTTAAAATTCTGCCAGACATTTCATACAGGTAGGACCAGAACAAGCCACTTGACTGCTCTGGGCAACACATTTCACATCCCTAAAATGAAGATAATAATAGCCCACACTTTAAAAGGCTATTTTGAAGAGCAATGAGAAGTTATATGTAAAGTGATTTGCAAAACTAAATACTATTTAAATGAGAATTTATTTTAACATTTTATTTTTTAAATATTTATTTGGTTTTAGTTTTCAACATTCATTTACCCAAGATTTTGAGCTCCAAATTTTCTCCCCATCTCTCTCCTTGTCCCCACTCTGAGATGACATGCATTCTGATTAACCTTTCCCCCAATCTGCCCTCCTGTTTATCATATCCACACTTATCCCTTTCGCCTTTACTTTCTTGAAGGGAAAAATATTTCGATACCCCATTGTCTACATATCTTATTTCCCAGTTGCATGTAAAATATTTTTTAATTTATCATTTTAAAAATATGAGTTCCAAATTCTCTCCCTTTCTCCCTCCCCAGCCACCCTCATTGAGGAAGCAAGCAATTTAATATAGGTTTGACATGTATAGTTATGCAAAACATTTCCGTAACAGTCATGATGTGAAAGATTAACTATATTTCCCTCTGTACTAAGATGCACCCCAATTATTCTATTTTCTCATTTGACCCTGCCCTTTTTCTAAAGTATTTGCTTCTGACTGTCCCCTCCCCAACTCTACCTTCCTTTCTATTATTCCTTCTTTTATCCCCTTCCCACATATTTTCCTGAAAGGTAAGATACCCAATTGAGTCAGTATGTTATTCCCTACCTAAGTGTAATCCAATGAGAATAAGGCTCCCTCATTCCTTCTCACCTCCCCTTCCCATTCTCCTCCACTGTGAAACCTTCTTCTTGCATTTTTGTGAGATAATTTGCTCCATTCTATCTTTCTCCTTTTTCCAATATACTCCTCTCTTACCAATGAATTTTATTCTTAGATATCACTCCTTCATATTCAACTCCCCCTGTGCCATCTATCCATCTATGCATCTATCTATCTATCTATCTATCTATCTATCTATCTATCTATCTATCTATCTATCTATCTATTTATCTATCTATCTGTCTGTCTGTCTGTCTGTCTGTCTATCTATCTCTGTCTGTCTGTGTCTGTCTGTCTCCTCCAATCACAGTAATAATGAGAAAGTTCTCATGAGTTATAAATATATTTCCATGTAGGAATGCAAAGAGTAAACATTTCAACTTTAGAGTCTCCTATGATTTTTATTCCCTGCTTACCTCATGCTTCTCTTGATTCTTGTATTTGAAAATCAAATTTTGGATTCAACTCTGGTCTTGTCAGCAAGAATGCCTAAAAGTCCTCTATTTCATTGAATATCAATTTTTCCCCTGAAGGATTATAATAAATCTTATTAGGTAAGTGATTCTTGGTTTTAATCCTAGCTCCTCTGACCTCTGCTCCCTGGAATATAATATTTTAAGACCTCAGATCTCTTAATGTTGAAGCTGCTAGATCTTGTGTTATCCTGATTGTATTTCCACAATACTTAAATTGTGGAATAAATACTTAAATTTTCTGGCTGTCAGGAATATTTTCTCCTTAAGCTGGAAACTGGAATTTGGCAACAATATTATTTGGAGTTTTCCTTTTAGGCTCTCTTCCAGAGGTGATTGGTGGATTCCTTTAATTTCTATTTTATCCTCTTGTAATAGGGAAAAATCAAGGCAGTTTCCCTTCGTAATTTCTTCAAATATGATTTCTAGGCCATTTTTTGATGATGGCTTTCAGGTAGTCCAGTATTTTAAAATTATCTGTCCAAGGTCTGTTTTCCAGGTCAGTGCTTTTTCTAATGCGATATTTCACATTGCCTTCAATTTTTTTCAATATTTTGGTTCTGTTTCATAATTTCTTGATTTCTCATAAAGTCATTAGCTTCCATTTTCTCAATTCTAATTTTGAAGGAATTATTTTCTTCAGTGACTTTTTGGACCTCCTTCTCCATTTGACCAATTTGGCTTTTTAAGGTATTTTTATCCTCGTTGCATTTTTGGACTTCTTTTGCCATTTCAGTTAGGCTATTTTTAAGGCATTATTTTCTTCAATATTATGAGTTGTCTCCTTTAGTAAGCTGTTGACTCAATTTTTATGATTTTCTTCCATCACTCTCATTTCTCTTCACAATTTTTCCTCCACTTCTCTTACTTGATTTTCAAAATCCTTTTTGAACTGGACATGGAAATGTCCTGTGACCAATTCATATTTTTCTTGGAGTCTTTTGATATAGGGGCTTTGCCTGTGCTATCTTCTTGTGGTTGTCTGTTTTGATCTTCTTTGTCATGAATGCAATATTTTGTAGTTTGATTCCCCTCCCCCATTTACTCATCTTCCCGGAAAAATACTTCACTTTCTCTTTCTCAAGGTAGGACTCTACTTCCAGTGGGGGCAGCATGGGTATACTGTCCCAGGCTTCAGAGATTTTGCATCAACTGCCTGATCTTTCAGTGTCTGTTGGTTCAGAGCTCTGGAAAGAGATTTTCATGCTGCTGCTGTTGCAATTGCCACTGCCACTGGCTGACACCAACCCCACCACCAGGAAGCTGGAGACAGAATAGGCCAGACCGGATGTTCCTCTTTTACCCAGGTCCCGGAGAGTTTCCCACTCACCTTTTTGGCATTTTCAAGTTGAGAAGTTGAAAATCACCACAGCTATCAATGATTCAGTCCCCTGAGGATTGCTGTGGCCCATCTATGCTGACATGGCCCACATCAAATTGTGCTCAAGTCCCTGCCCAGTGCAAGAGACACTTTCTGTTGACTTTTCAGGTTGTCTTTGGCTGAATATTTGTTTCATTCTGTCATTTTCTGAGTTCCATAGATCTAGAATTTGTTTAGAGTCATTGTTACAGGGATTTGGAGGGCTTTGGGGGAGAGCTCAGAGAAGTCCTTGCTTTTACTTTGTTGCCTTGGCTCCAATCCCTTAACACTTCAATTTTAAAGGGGGATGTGTGAGGTATTCAGGGAAGACTAGCACCTCTAGGAAGAAGGTTTGTCAAACTTTTTTCATGGGTGCTTATCTACATTTGATGCCCACTTTTCACCAACTCTCATCTGTGACGTGAAGAGGTTTTAACATGTACAACAGTCATAACCCAATAAACTGTCTTGATAAATGAATTGAACCAGTGGATGGTAACAAACATACCTCAAACCTCAAACCATACTCAAAACTCATTTTTCAGTGAAGGGTGTATCTACCCCAAGCATGTGAAGACATTTCCAAGTAGAATGGATGGATATAGATGTAAATATTTCGTAGGATCCCGCTAGCACTTATAAATTTAACCACTATCATAGAACTCTCCTAGTTTTTCTATCACTTGTCAGAGAATATCCTATTGTACCCTATAAACAATTGGAGGCAAAAGTGAGCACAAAAGTGTTAAGTGCTTTACTGCTTTCCTAAAACTGTTATGTGTTCTGTGATCTTGCTCTTAGAACTTCAAACCAATAATTTATTGTTCCTGTATTGTTGCCTGACTTCAAATAAACCACCTCAAATTCCCTACCCATACTATTATCTTGACAACAGAAAGACTTAGGTTTAAGTAGGCCATCCTTTGGGAAGGAATACACAAAAGAACATGAAACCCACAATTTTTTATTCTATTTTTCATAATTTAATTTTGATGTTAGAAAATTCAACTTTTTGTGTCACATAGATAATTGTTATGGTAGTTAACATATTTCAAAGATTGTTACGATAAAATTTCCAAAGGAAAATTATGCAGTGGGTAACATTTTCAATGAATGGACTATGTAAGCTATGTGTCTCTGTCCAAGTAGTTAACACCTTCAAACTCAATTCACATCAACAAAAAAATTTTAAGCAACCAATATGCTCAGAGGATGTGATAGATTTTAGGAGAGATACAAAGATTAAATAAGATATAATGTATACCCTCATGGAGTTTGTTCTTTAGTAGACTTATTAACTATTAAACCCTTTATGACTCTAACCAAGCACCTGCAGATTTTTAGCTCTCATCCTTTACTCCTGATGAATTAATTCAGTCATAAAAAATCTCTGTTTTCTTGGATTTTATAGTCTAACTGCTGGAGAAGGAAATGGCAAGACACTCTAGTAGCTTTGCCACAAAAATTCCAAAATGGTCATGAAGAGTTGGATACAACTGAAAAGCAAGTAACAACAAATAGCCCAGTTGAGGATATTACCACTTTTTCCTCCAAGAGGTCATTTAAAAATTTTCACAAATATTTTCACCAATGGTAGCCTATAGATGGTATATTACATTAGCTCCAGAGACTTGGAAAATCACAAAGGGTTGTCCCACTGACTGTGGCTGAAAGGGACCACAGCAGGACTAGAGCTGTCCCAGACAGCCCCACCTCAGTGAACCACAAGGTGATCCTGAGCCCCAGGGCAGGTAGAGCCAGTAAGTAACAACCCCAGGACCCCAAGCATGCCTTAGTACAGCTAGGAGAATCAGGAGGATACTAGAACAAATGGGGTTTCACCATCCATTGAGCCTGCCTGAGTCTACCACAGGAGAAGAGATCTCCTTCATCCAGACCATCCCTAGCCCACACCTCACACAGAGCTACTCAATGGGTAGCTCTGGGAAAACTCACGAAGGCTTCACTTGACCTCTCTTTTTGCATACCAGCCAGCTCAGCACAGGGAAAGCCATAGCATTCTAGCTTCTAGCTGAAAGCACCAGAGCCCACAATACACAACCCTTAAGTTCTAAGAACAAGAAATGTGGGACAGAGTCTCCTGTACCCCAGAAGCAGAGATTCAATTTAAAAGCCAGGTAAAAGTCAATCCTCATGAGCAGAAAACAAACCAGATAAAAGAGATCATATAATCTTATTATGGAGACAAGGACTAAAACACAAATACTGAAGAGGTCAGTATTGAGACTATACTCCCATTTGAAACCTCAGGAGTGTAAATGAACTGGTATTAAACCCAAAGAGCATTTTTGGAAGAGTTCAAGAAATGCTTTAAAAGACAAATTAGAGAGATAGAAGAAAAATGGTCAATGATTTAAAAAATTTGAAAAATAATTCACTAAAAAGAACATCTACTTAAAAAGGAAAATTGGATAAATGGGAAAGGAAGTATAAAACCTAGCTGGAGAAAATAACTCCTCAAAAGGAGCAATTGGGCAAATGGAAAAGGAGATTCAAAAATTAACTGAAGAAAATAATCTATTAAAAGTTAGAATTGGGTAAGTAGAAGCTAATGACTCTATGAGATATCAAGAATTAGTCAAACAGAATCTAAAGAATGAAAAAATAGAAGAAAATGTAAAATATCTCGTTGGAAAAACAATTGACATGGAAAATAGATCGAGGAGAGAAAATATAAAAATTATCAGTCTACCAGAAAGCCACAATGAAAAAAGCAAACTGTACAATATCTTCTAAGAAACCACCAAGGAAAATTGCCCTGAGGTCCTAGATCCAGAGGGCAAAAGAGTCATGGAAAGAATTCACTGATGAACTCCTGACAAAAATACCAAACTGAAAACACCAAGGAATATTAGTGCTAAATTCCAGACTTACCAATTAAGTAGAAAATACTGCAAGCAGCCAGAAACAAATAATTCAAATATTGAGGAACTACAGTCAGGATCACACAAGACCTTGCATCTTCCTCATTAAAAGACCAGATGGACTTGAATCTGATATTCTATAAGGCAAAGGAGCTTGAACTAAAATCAAGGATTAATGACCCAGAAAATTTGAGCATAATATTTCAGGCAAGGATGTGGGCATTTAATTAAGTAAGGGATTTCCAGATCTTCTTGATGAAAAGGACAGAACACGATAAAATAATTGATCTTCAAAGACAAGTTTCAAGAGAGGCATAAAAAAAGTAAACAGGGGAAAAATACTTGTTATTCAATATGGGCAAACAGTTTACACCCCTATAAGGGAAGATGATACTTTTTAATCTTGAGAATTGTATGTTTATTATGATATTTAAAAGGAATACTCATAGATAAAAAGAGTGGGTTGAAATTAAGTGGTGTGATGATAAAAATGTGATTTAAAGGTGCAAAGAGATTGTAACAGGAAATGTGAAAAAGACAAGGCAGTAAAAGATAAATTACATCACTGGAAGATCCAGAAAAACATATTACAATAGATGGAAAAAAGGGTGGGAGATGGGCAATGAGATTCATTCTCATCTGATTTGGTTCAAGGAGGGAACAATAAACTCATTTAAGTATAGAAATCTAACTTGCCATATACAAAGTAGGAGGGGAAAGAAAAGAGAGGGGAGGTTAAAAGAGAGGGAAGACATAGTAAGGAAAAGGGGGAATAAAAGGGAGGGGGCTGATATAATCAAGGAAAGACTGAGGGAGGCAGTGGTCAAAAATTATAACTCCAGTGTGTAAGGGAAGGGAGAAATAAAAGCATAAATGGGAGGTAATAGGATGGAGGGAAAGACACAGATAGTAATCATAACCGTGAATGTGAATGGGATGAACTCTCCCATAAAATAGAGGCAGATAGAAGAATGGATTGAAAAATATTATCTAACAATATGCTGTTTACAAGAAACACATTTGAAACAGGGAGAAACACACAGGGTAAAGGTAAAAGGTTGGGGCGAAATATACAATGCCTCAGGTGACATAACAAAAAAGTAGATGTAGTAATCCTAATCTCAGACAAAGGAAAAGCAGAAATAGATCTGAGCAGAAGACATAAGCAAGGAAACTATATTCTGCTAAAAAGGCACCATAGATGATGAAATGATATCATTACTAAACATATATGGACCAAGTGGTATAGCATCCAAATTCGTAGAGGAGAAGTTAAGGAACTTATAGGAAGGAATAGACAGCAAAAATAATACTATGTGGGGACCTCAACTTCCCCTCTCTGAACTTGATAAATGAAATCTCAAAATAAACAAGAAAGAAGTTAAAGAGGTGAATAGAACTCTGGATAAGGTAAATGTGATAGAACTCTGGAGAAATTTAATGGGGATAGAAAAGAATGTACCTTTGTCTCAGCAGTATATGCTACATATACAAAAACTGATGATGTACTAGGGCACAAAAATCTCGCAATCCAGCTCAGAAAGGCAAAGATAGTCAAGGCATCATTCTCAGATCATAATGCAATAAAAATATATGTAATAAAAGGCCATGGAAAGATAGACAAAAAATTAACTGGAAACTAAATGTTCTAATCCTAAATAATGAGTAGGTTAAACAACAAATCATAGAATCAATCAATAACTTAATTCAAGAGTATGAAAATAATTATAGGATAGTGCAAAAGCAATTCTTAGGTGAAGTTTTATATCACTGAATGCCTACATGAATAAAATAAAGAGGATATCAAGGAATTGTGCATGCAGTTGAAAAGTCTAGAAAAAAGAAGGAATGAAAAATCCCCAAGTAAATACCAAATTAGAAATATTGAAAACAAAAGGAAAGAATAATAAAATTGAAATAAAAGAACTATTGAATAATCAGTGAAACTAAGAGTTTATTTTATGAAAGTAATTATAAAATTAATAAATGTTTGGCCAATTTGATTAAAAAGAAGAAAGAAGAAAACCAAATCATCAACACCAAAATTAAAAACATGAACTCACCTCCAACAAGAAGGAAATTAAATAATAATTAAAAATTACTTTGTCCAACTGTATGCACATATATTTGACAATATAAATGACATGGGTGAATATTTTAAAAAATATTTATTACATAGATTAACAGAAGAAGATGAAAAATGCTTACATAACTCCATCTCAGAAAATGAAATTGAACAAGCCATCAACTACCTAGGAAAAACTCTCCAGGGTCAGAAGGATTTACAAGTGAATTCTATCCAACATTTAAAGAAAACTTAATTCCAATACTATATAGATTATTTGGGAAAATCGGTGAAGAAGGAGTTCTACCAAATTCTTTTTCTGATTCAAATATGATTCTGATACCTAATCCCAGAAGAGTCAAAAGACAGAAAAAAAATTATAGACCAATTTCTCCAATGAATATAGATGCAAAAATTTTAAATAAGGTATCAGCAAAAACAATAGAGGAACTTATGACAAGAGTGATACATTATGACCAGGTAGGATGTATACCAGGAATGTAGGGCTGGTTCAATATCAGGAAAGCTGGCAACATTATTGATCACATCAACAACAAAACTAACAGAAACTATAAAATTATCTCAATGGATGCAGAAAAAGCTTTGGACAACAAAAACAATTATTCCTTTTGAAAACACTAGAGAGCAAAGGAATAAGTGAAGCTTTCCATAAAGTAATAAGCAGTATCTACTTAAAACCATCAGCAAGCATCACACACAATGGGAATAAGCTACATGCATTTCCAGTAAGATCAGTGGTGAAAACAAGGATGTCCATTATCACTACTGTTATTCAATATGGTACTAGAAATGTTGGTTTTAGCAATAAGATAAAAAAGAAATTGAAGGAATTAGAATAGACAAAGAAGAATCTACATTAGCACTCTTTGAAGAAAATATGATGATATACTTAGAGAATCAAGTAAAAAACTACTTAAAATAATAAACAATTTTTGTAAAGTCATAGCTTACAAAATAAACAAATATAAATCAGCTCCATTAATATATATTACTAACAAAGCCCAATAGCAAGAGAGAGAGATAGAGAGAGATCCAATTTAAAGCTACAGTAGATACTGCAAAATATCTTGGAGTCCACCTGACAAAACAAACCCAGGGACTATATGAACACAATTACATAACACTTTTTGGAAAAACAAAGTCAGACCTAATTAAATGGAAAAACATGAATTCCTCTTGGGTAGACCAAGCTAATGTAACAAAAATGACAACTATACCTAAATTAATTTCCTTATTCAGTGCCATACCAATCAAACTACCAGAAAAAATAGTATTAATATTCATCTGGAAGAAATAAAGTTCCATAATATCAAGGGAATTACTTTTAAAAAATTCTAGGGAAGGTGGTCTCACCCTACCAGATTTCAAATTGTATTGTAAAGCAGCAATCATCAAAACAAATTACTACTAGCTAAGAAATAGAAGGGTAGACCAGTAGAATATATTAAGTACTCAAGACACAATAGTCAATTAATAGAATAATCTATTGTTTGATAAACCCAATTAACTCAGTTTTGGGGATAAGAATTTACATTTTGACAAAAACCTGCTGAGAGAACTGGATAACAGTGTGGTAGAAACAGGGCATAGTCAAATGTCTGACACTGTACACAAGAATAAAGTCCAAATGAATGCATGATCTTAGTATAAAGATTGACACTATAAACAAATTAGAGAAGTAAGGAATAGTGTATTTGTCAGATTTATGGAGAATGGAGAAATTTATGGACCAACAAGAGATAGAGAATATTATGAAGTTCAGAAAGGATAATTTTGATTACATTAAATTGCAAAGTTTTTTGCAACCAAAATTAGGAAGGAAGCAGAAAACTGGGAAAAATTTTCACAACTAGTGTCTGTGGTAAAGGTCTCATTTCTAAAATATATAGAGAACTGAGTCAAGTGTAAAAGAATGCAAGTCATTCCCTAATGGATAAATGTTCAAAAGATATGAACAGGCAGTTTTCAGAGGAAGAAATTAAAGTTATCGTTATATGAAAAAATGTTCTCAATTACTATTGATTAGAGAGATGCAAATAAAAACAACTCTCAAGTACCACATCACACCTACCACATTGCCTAATATGACAAAACATGAAGATGGCAAATGTTGGAGAAGACATGGGAGAGTTGGAACACTAATTCATGGCTGGTGAAGCTGTGAGCTGATCCAACCATTCTGGAGAGCAATTTGGAACTCTGCCCAAAGGGTTACAAAAATGTGCATACCCTTTGACCCAGCAATATTGATTCTAGAGTTGTATCCCAAAGAGATCATAAAAGTGGGAAAGGAACCCACATGTGCAAAAATATTTATAGCAGCTCTCTTTGTGGTGGTAAAGAACTGGAAAATGAGGGAGTGTCCATGAATTGGGGAATGGCTGAACAAGTATTGTATATGAATATAATGGACTTCTATTGGGCTTTAAGAAATTATGGGGGGGGGAGCCAGAATGGTGGACTAGAAAGATGCACATAGCTCCAAACACACAACCCATAAATTTCCTGTAAAAAAGAACTCACAAATTCTGAAGCAGTAGACCCACGCAGCAGTGCGTTGGAGGATATTTCCATTCCAGGGAGCCCTGAAAAACTGGCACCAAAGGTCCATCACGCACCGGACAGCAGAGCACAGCCCTACCTTGGTCGCACGGAACCATGAGGAGCAGATCGCAGCAGGATTCAGGGACGGAACCTCTGGCGGCCACAAAGGTCCCTCCATCCACAGGCACTATAGGAGAGTGAGAGAGACTTCTGGGCTGGCCGAGAGGGGAGTGGGGTGTCCCCATAACTCAGGCCCCGTCGGGAGGCAGTGGCAGAGGCAGAAGCAGAGGCAGTGGTGGCCAGGAGCTCCCAGAGCAGACAGGACATCAGATCCATTACTGAAGGTCTCCACATAAACCCCCAGAGAGAACTGAGCCTGGGGGGGCAGCCCTGCCCCTAACTGAGCACCAGAACTTAAGCTCACATTGAATAGCAGCCCTGAGCACTGCTGAAAGCCCTGAGGCTGGGGAGCAGCATTTGAATCTCAGACTCCAAGTACGAGTGAGGCAGGGGTGGAGAGGAATCTCAGAAGTCAAGTAACTGGCCAGGAAAATGCCCAGAAAAGGGAAGAAAAATAAGACCAAACAAGGTTATTTTCTTGGTGAACAGATGTTTCCTCCTTTCTTTTATGATGAGGAAGAACAATGTTTACCATCAGGGAAAGACATAGAAGTCAAGGTCTCTGTATCCCAAACATCTGAAATAGATATCTGATGGACTCAGAACATGGAAGAGCTCAAAAAGGATTTTGAAAATCAAGTTAGACAGGTGGAGGAAAAATTGGGAAGAGAAATGAGAGAGATGCAAGAAAAGTATGAAAAACAGTTCAATACCTTGGAAAAGGAGACCCAAAAAAATGCTGAAGAAAATAACACCTTGAAAAATAGGCTAGCTCAATTGGCAAAAGACATTCAAAAAGCCAATGAGGAGAAGAATGCTTTCAAAAGCAGAATTAGCCAAATGGAAAAAGGTTCAAAAGCCCACCGAAGAAAATAGTTCTCTCAAAATTAGAATGGAACACATGGAAGCTAATGACTTTATGAGAAACCAAAAAATCACCAAACAAAACCCAAAGATGGAAAAAATGGAAGAGAATGTGAAATATCTCATTGGAAAAACAACTGACCTGGAAAATAGATCCAGGAGAGACAATTTAAAAATGATGAGACTACCTGAAAGTCATGATCAAAAAAAGAGCCTAGACATCATCTTCCATGAAATTATCAAGGAAAACTGCCCTGATATTCTACAACCAGAGGGCAAAATAAGTATTGAAGGAATCCATCGATCACTGCCTGAAAGAGATCCAAAAAGAGAAACTCCTAGGAACATTGTGGCCAAATTCCAGAACTCCCAGCTCAAGGAGAAAATCTTGCAAGCAGCTAGAAAGAAACAATTCCAGTATTGTGGAAATAAAATCAGGATAACTCAAGATCTAGCAACTTCTACATTAAGGGATGAAAGGGCGTGGAATAGGATATTCCAGAAGTCAAAGGAACTAGGGCTCAAACCAAGAATCACCTACCCAGCAAAACTGAGTATAATACGTCAGGGGAAAATATGGTCTTTCAATGAAACAGAGGACTTTCAAGCATTCTTGATGAAAAGACCAGAGCTGAAAAGAAAATTATACTTTCAAACACAAGAATGAGAAGAAGCATGAAAAAGTAAACAGCAAGGAGAGGTCATAAGGGACTTACCAAAAGTGAACTGTTTACATTCCTACATGGAAATACAATATTTGTAACTCTTAAAATTTTTCAGTATCTGCGTAGTCAGTGGGATTATACACACACACATACACACACATGTATAAGCCTGCACGCACACACACATACACACATGCATTCACACACAGAGACAGAGAGCACAGAGTGAATTGAATAGGATGGGACCATATCTTAAAAGAAATTAAGGTAAATGATGAGAGAGAAATGTAGTGGGAGGAAAGAGGGTGAAATGGAATAGGGTAAATTATCTCTCATTCAAGAGGCAAGCAGGAGACTTTTTAATGGAGGGAAAAAGAGGAGAGCTGAGAGAAAAAAAACAAGAAGTTTACCCTCATCACATTCAATTAAAGGAAGAAATAAATGCACACTCATTTTGGTATGAAAACCTATCTTACAATACAGGAAAGTGGAGGAGGAGATAAGCAAGGGGGGGGTGATGATAGGGAGGACAATGGGAGGAGGGAGCAATTTGAAGTCAACACTTGGGGAGGGACAGGGTCAAAAGACAGAATAGAAAAAATGGGGGCAGGATAGGATGGAGGGAAATAACAGTTAGTCTTACACAACACGATTATTATCGAAGTCATTTGCAAAACTACACAGATATGGCCTACATTGAATTGCCTGCCTTCCTAAAGGGAATGGGTGGGGAGGGAGGGACAGGGAGAGTTTGGAACTCAAAGTTTTAGGAACAATTGTTTAGTATTGTTGTTGCTACTAGGAAATAAGAAATACAGGTAATGGGGAATAGAAAGTCATCTGGCCCTACAGGACAAAAGAGAAGATGCGGACAAGAGAAGGGAGGGATGATAGATGAGAGGGCAGATTGGTGATAGGGACAATTAGAATTCTCAGTGTATTGGGGTGGGGGAACAGAGAAAAGGGGAGAAAATTTGGAACCCAAAATTTTGTGAAAATGAATGTAAAAAGTTAAATAAAAAAAGAATAAATAAATAAATTGAAAAAAGTAATCTACAATATTTGAAATAAGGTTTTTCATCATGGTATTTTATTTTGCTTAGAGTACATTTCTATATTGTGTTTAATTCTTGAAACTACTATTACTAAGGTCTGAAATGATGTTATAAAATGAAGAGCTGAAAGACCTTGAGGAATTTAATTAAATAAATGAAAACTTGAGGAGACATGAACACAGTGGTTAAATATTTCTATGTAGAAGAGACAGTAAAACTTATTCTACATTTTTCCAGAATCCAGAACCAGAACAAGTGAATGAACATACCAGGGAAGAAAATTCCAGTGAAAATTTAAAAAAAAAAAAGAACTTTATTAAACTGAAAAATCTCTAAGAAAATGGATTATTGTTAAGAATTTATCAGTTCATATCTATATTCATATGAAATGTTCTAAATTGTTACTGATTATAACAGCCTTGAGCTATCATTTTACACTGACCAGGTTGGCTAAAATGATACAAGGGGAAAGTGACAAATACTGGAAGGGTGTAGAAAAATTGGGACATTAATTCATTTTTGGTAGGCTTGTAAGTGAACACAAATATTCTGGAGAGCAATTTGGAATTATGTCCAAAGAGTTATTAAAACACCTATACCCTTTAAACCAGCAATACTGCTACTTGGTCTACTTCAAATGATGATTAGGCAAAAAGGAAGGAATCTATATGTTCTAAAAAATGTTCATAGGAACTCTCTTTGTGGTGGTAAACGATGGGGAATTGCAGCAATGTCCATCAATTGGGGAACCATTGAACAAATTAAGGTATATTATTGTGATGGAATACTACTGTTATAAGCAGCTACGGGCCAAGATGGTGGGGTAGAAAGAGTCACATATGCCAGGTCCTAGCCCATAATATACCTGTAAAGAATAACTCCCAACAAATTCTGGAGCAGCTGAAGCCACACAGCAACAGAGTGGAGGAGATTTCTGTTCCAGAGAGACCTGAAAAACCAGCACTAAAGGTCCCTCACACACAAGAACCAGAACAGAGCACAGCCCTGCCTTGGCCATGTGGCACCAAGAGGACCAGATCCAAGCAGGCTTCAGGGACGGAATGTCCAGAGGCCTCGAAAGGTCCATCCAACCACAGGTGTCAAAAGACAGTGAGAGAGCCTTTTTGGCTGGCCAAGAGTGGACCTGGGTGTTACTATAACTCAGGTCCCCTAGGCAGGCAGCAGCTGAGGAAGCAGCAGACAGGGCCTCCCAAGCAGAAGCTTGGATCCATTATTGAAGGTCTTCACATAAACACCCTGAGGGAACTGAGTCCCATGAGGCAGCCCTGCCCCAACCTGAGCAGCTGAACTTAATCTCACACTGCATAGCAGCCCTGCCCCCACCTGAGCACCTGAATTTAATCTTACACTGAATAGTAGCCCTACCCCCACTGAAAGCTCTAAGGCTTGGAAGCAGCATTTGAATCTAAGCCCCCAAACACTAGCTGGGCAGATCTGGATGCAAGGCAGATGTGGAGAGGAATCTCAGAAGTCAAGTCACTGGCTGGGAAAATCCACAGAAAAGGGAAAAAAATAAGACCATAGAAGGTTACATTCTTGGTGAACAGATATCTTCTCCCATCCTTTCATATGAGGAAGAACAAGACTTACCATCAGGGAAAGACATAGAAGTCAAGGCTTCTGTATCCCAAACATCCAAAATAAATATTCAATGGGTTCAGGCCATGGAAGACCTCAAAAAGCATTTTGAAAATCAAGTTAGACAGGTGGAGGAAAAACTGGGAAGAGAAATGAGAGAGATTCAAGAAAAGCATGAAAAGTGGGTCAACACCTTACTAAAGGAGACCCCAAAAAATGTTGAAGAAAATAACACCTTGAAAAATAGGCTCACTCATTTGGGAAAAGAGGTTCAAAAAGCCAATGAGGAGAAGAATACTTTAAAAAGCAGAATTAGCCAAATGGAAAAGGAGGTTCAAAAGCCCACTGAAAAAAAATAAAAAGTTCTCTCAAAATGGGAATGGAACAGATGGAGGCTAATGACTTTCTGAGAAACCAAGAAATCACCAAACAAAACCAAAAGAATGAAAAAATGGAAGAGAATGTGAAATATGTCATTGGAAAAACAACTGACCTGGAAAAAAGATCCAGGAGAGACAATTTAAAAATTGTGGGACTACCTGAAAGCCATGATGAAGAAAAGAGTGTAGACATTATCTTTCATGAAATTATCAAGGAAAACTGCCCTGATATTGTAGAACCAGAAGGCAAAATAAGTATTCAAGAATCCATCAATCACCGCCTGAGAGAGATCCAAAAAGAGAAACTCCTAGGAACATTGTGGCCAAATTCCAGAGTTCCCAGGTCAAGGAGAAAATACTGCAAGTAGCTAGAAAGAAACAATTCAAATATTGTGGAAATACAATCAGGAGAACACAAAATCTAGCAGGTTCTACATTAAGGGATTGATGATATTCCAGAAGTCAAATGAACTAGGACTAAAACCAAGAATCACCTACCCAGAAAAACTAAGTATAAATATTCAGGGGAAAAAAAATTATCTTTCAATGAAATAGTGGACTTTCAAGCATTCTTGATGAAAAGGCCAGAGCTGAAAAGAAAATTTGACTTTCAAACACAAGAATGAAAAGAAGCATGAAAAGGTAAACAGCAAAGAGAAGTCATAAGGGATTTACCAAAGTTGAACTGTTTACATTCCTACATGGAAAGACAATATTTGTAACTCTTGAAACTTTTCAGTATCTGGGCAATTGGTGAGATTACACACATACACACACACACATACACACATACACACATGCATTCACACACAGAGACAGATTGCACAGAGTGAATTGAATAGGTTGGGGTCTTGTCTTAAAAAAGTGAAGTTAAGCAGTGATAGAAAAATGTATTGGAAGGAGAGAGGGAGAAATGGAATGGGGCAAATTATCTCTCATAAAAGATGCAGGCAGGGACTTTTTAGTGGAGGGAAAAAGATGGGAGCTGAGAGAAAAACATGAAGTTTACTCTCTTCAATTAGACTAAAGGAAGGAATAAAATGCACACTCATATTGGTATGAAAACCTATCTTTCAATACAGGAAAGTGGGGCAGAAGGAGATAAGCAGGGTGGTGGGGATGATGGAAAGGAGGGCAATGGGAGGAGGGAGCAATTTGAAGTCAACACTCTTGGGGAGGGACAGGATCAAAAGAGAGAATAGAAGCAATGGGGGGCAGGAGAGAATGGAGGGAAATTTAGTTAGTCTCATACAACCTGACTATTATCGAAGTCATTTGCAAAACTACACAGATATGGCCTACATTGAATTGCCTGCCTTCCCAAAGGGTGGGGAGGAAGGGATGGGGAGCAGTTGGAACTCAAAGGTTTAGGAACAACTGTCAAGTGTTGTTCTTGCTACTAGGAAATAAGAAATACAGGCAATGGGGAATAGAAAGTTATCTGGCCCCACAGGACAAAAGAGAAGATGGTGGCAAGGGAAGGGAGGGATGTTGGAAGAGAGGGTAGATTGGTGATAGAGGCAATTAGAATGCTCAGTGTATTGGGATTGGGGGGGAGCGGAGCAATGAGAAGAAAATTTGGAACCCCAAATTTTGTGAAAATGAATATAAAAAGTTAAATAAATAAATTTAAAAAAATAAAAAAGAAGCTATGATCTAATTTTAGATAAATATAGAAAGACTTGCATGAAATAATGAAAAGCAAAATGAGCAGAACTAGGAGAATATCATATATAGTAGTCACAATATTGTTTTAAGAATGACTGAATAAATTAGTCACTCACTATTATAAATAGACAAATTAACTAAAATTAACATGTGAAAAAAATGCTATTTACATCTAGAAAAACAATGGATAAATTGAAGTATGTAGAGAATAATTTTACATACACACACAAATGAAATGTGTGTATACCTATTTGTGTCTAATGGTAGGCACCTTTCGGGTGGTGTATCACCAAGGCAATATTCACAGCACTGGTGGTGACTACAGATATGCCAGCATAGTTCTCAATCACAAAGTATAATGAACTGTACATATAGAAGGCAAAAAACATTTATTCAGACACCAGAAAGCCAGATTCCCAAATGATATAGCCAAATCCATCACAGTAGCTGAGAAGTCAGTAAACATTAGCACTGCAGGGGACAAAGCATTCCCAAGCCTCCCTGCCATCCCATGCTGGGACTATCCCACAAACAAACACTGAAGAGCCTAGCTATCTACTTGACTGTGTCCTTCCCAACTCTGACTGGCATGACCAACTTTCTCCCAGCTCTGCTCCACCCTTCTTGTTCTACATATTCAGCAAACTCTGCTTCCCCATGTGACTTAGGCATCCATGTGACTTAAGCAGGTCACATGGGCTTATTAATGAATGGGATTTTCTCATTCAAATTACCATAACAGATGGGAAAGAAGAAAAAAAATTACATTTTAATGTTGCACTACATTTAAAAAGAGTATCAAATTCTACATAGAAAATTTCTAGTTTCATGGGCAATCACCTTTTTTTTATACTTTTTATGGAAATTCTTGCTTTTTTTCTTAAATTAAAAATAAAATAAATTTTAAAAGTAGCTCTTTGTTTTCTTGAGCTAGTTGTTCAGAAAAAAGTTTTAAAATACTCCCTTAATCCTCGTGCAAAGATTTATCCATATGTCACTCTTATCTCTACTTTTACAACTGCTTAATGGATTTTATTTAATTTCCCCTGGCCCAAATTCCCAAATACTATTAAACTTGAAGTCAGTAAAGGGAAGTTTCAGTCACTCTTGCTATTTTTGTTTACTAATGTTAATGGAAGTCAATGAAACTAAGAGTTTACTAAATGTAATCTTGTCTAATTTATCATTTTGCTGAGGTTCCTCAGTCACTGAGAGATTAAGTAACTTGCCCACAGACATATAACAAATATGTGTCAGAGGCAAGACTTAAATCCACATCATCATGACTTCTTGGTCCAGTTTTGAAAGCATCATTCCACAGTATGTTTTAAAATCTATAATGATTTTATTTGGGTATGTTTGAGATTGAAGTCTCAAAAGAAAATAATGGTTTTTTCTCCATTCAAATTAAACAACAAAAGAACTGAAACAGTTTCAAAGATTATTCTGGAAGAGATTATGCTTGCTACTGAGAAGTGTGGTAATTATATTACTCAATATTAAGACTGTGGGATTATAAACTATTTAAAGAAAGCAAAACTATTAAAAAAAATAAATGTTTCTCTGAGGCAACAGACAGATGGGGAACCTGTGACCTGAAGGCCACAAATGGCCCTGTAGGTCATGAAATGCAGCCATTTGTCTGAATCCAAACTTCACAGAATAATCCTCTTAATAAAAAGATTTTATTAACTTTTATAAAAAGTTTTTATAAGATTTTATAAAACTTGGACTCAATCAAAAGGCCACACCCAAGAAGAAGGCCACATCTGGCCTTGAAAGCATAGGTTCTCAATACCTGTATAATAGGTAAACAATAGAAATATTTATAAAGGTAATTGAAATGACATACTCAATTAACTTATGACATTAAAAATAATGAAACATATTTAAAAGTCATTCGCCAAGGAATTGAAATGTTATTTCTCAAGTATTTGAACACTGGCCAAAGAACACTGGAAACATTGCCAAGAATATTGTCACAGAAATAGCTGAATTAGATGACTCAATGGCGCTTTTTTTTTCATCTTAATTAAATTGATTTTATGGAAAAGAATACATCAATTATGTTTTCAAACATATAATACCAACCAGTACTTGAGTCTGAGTATTCAAGATTCCCACATTATGTTCCTAACCATCTTTCCTCTTTATTTCATACTTTCTCATTATTTACATCCCATCTGTCTAGAGCAAGCTTTAATTAGGAAGGAACTGTGACTAATTTCTTGGCTTCTACTGAATTTTCTAGATAGGAGCAAAATGAGTGCCTGATAAATAGCATCCAGATGAATCTTTGAAAAGTATTTGCCAGACTCTAGCATAACAAATATCATATGTCTATCAGGTAAACAATTGGCAAGAGCTTCCTTTCTCTCTTCAAAGGCAGATTTAGTTCAAGAATGTACCAGTATATATGAGTTCCAGTAAGGTTGGAACTAAGGAACTAGGTCCAACTACATCCCTTACCTACATAGGACATGCAGTTGTCTGGGTCTTTTAGATGGTTTCTCTACTAAATGTGTGTGTATTTGCACATGTGTGCTTGTATTCATGTGCATATTCTCTATGTAATGGATAACACACTGGGCCTGGATTCAGCAAAACTTGAGCTCAAATCCTGGTTCAGACACCAGATCTAAGATCCTGGGCAAGTCACTTAATCTCTGTCTTTTTTTTAAGGAAAATTAGGAGGATATCACCACTCCCACAGGGTTTTTGTGAAAAAAAAATGAGAATCTTTTAGTTTCTGTCATATAGTATGCAATTGATAAATGTTTATTCCTACCCGTTTTTGCTCACATGTGGAATCCTTTATTATAATGGCAAACACCATAGTTGTCTTCATCTGCATGTTTTCTGGCTTATATTGATAATCTGATTATCATTATTTCACTATCATTGCTGAGAAATTTTTAATCATTTTAGTAAGTGTGGGATTCACTTTGTTAGAGATAAGTTTTTGCAGCAGGATCCTAGTCAATCTATATAGTTTTGTAGTCAAAAACAGAGTCATTACATCTTATTTCCTTGTAATGTTTAGTCAATTATAATAAAAATGTAGTTAAAATATATTACTTTTTTATCAGATCTGTAATTTTACTGTTGTAGGAAGCTACAAATTAGCACAGCACCCTTTCTGAAGTGGACACGCCATGCTGAGCAGTCCTGTGTCAGTGTCTCCCATGTTTCATAATCAAATCCAAAGTTCTTGAGAGAGACCTTGAGAGTGTCCTTGTATTGTTTCTTCTGGGCACCCTGTTATTGCCTGTCCCATGCAAGTTCTTCAGCAAGCATACATTTTACATTCGAAAAACATGGCCAGCCCATCAAAGTTGTGCCCTCTGAAGCAGAGTCTGAATACTTGGCAGTTCAGCTTGAGCAAGGACTTCAGTGTCTGGTACCTTATCCTGCCAGGTGGTATTCAGTATTAGGTGCTGTGATGACAAGAAAAGTAGGATTTTTTACTGCTTTTATTTCAGTATAATCAAGTGCCTCTGATTGAATCTTGCCTTTTTTCAACCAAGAATCATTACTAGGAGTAAAGTAGAGAAATAAGAGTTTCTTTAATGAAAGAATACATGTATTTCTCTTGTTAATTATTTTAATGTGATTAAAAAAATATATTCCCCAACTTTTAATTTGTCAGGGAAGATTTGTAGGAAAGCCCACACCTTTTGCATTGGTTCTCAAGTGTTGTGATGCCCTCTGGCTCTAAAAAGTGTATAAATATTCTTTATTTTGGGACTTACTGGCTGGAAGTGTTTGTTTGGTCAGAAGAGACTCTGGGAAGCCACAAAGAAGCCCCCTAGCTTTGAAAACCTAGATGTTGGTGCTTCCTTGTCTGGTAACTATGGTCAGATAATTGGATCTGTCTGTTGATCTACAATGTATGTATCACTTATCTTAGACATTTGGAAGTCTGTCTATAGATTTTTATTTCTCTGTATTTTCTCTTTAGTTCAGGATGCTAGCTTTTTCCCCTGAACTAACTGAATGATACATCTTCTTGATTAAAGTGATTTGTTTGACCCCTCAGAAGTTGGCTTTCCTTTTTGAAATGCAGATCTATGAACCTGCGATCACACACACCCCTCCCCCCAGCATATGTCAGGGTGTGTGCTTTTACAGGTGTTTCCAGTCAGTGGTATTTTGCTATGTGTTTTTGTTATTTTTAGTAACAATTATGAACTGATATAGTACAGTAAATACATTACTGTAATGTAATATAGCACATTGTGCTCTAATGTCAGCATAGTTGGATCTGATATTTGGACTATGAACAATTAAATTCAGTTTTATAATGGCCTAACAATTTTGCAAATGTTAAACGTTCCTGCCCTCCCCTTTTCTAGTAATTCATAAAACACTCAATGATTCAGGAGACAGCTGGAGACTGAAGTTCATTTTAAAAATTCTTAGTGTTTCATGGGGCTGGTTTGACTAAATAATTCACCACCTACTGAGTCAGGTATCTGGTAAGCAGCCTCTCTACAATACTGCTCAAAGCAGTTTTGTGAGAAGCCTGGTACAGTACACACACACCCATCCACACTACCACTAGAATCAACATCCTATGTTGATAAAGAGGTAGAAACTCAAGTATCTGAATGAGAAAAAGAGCAAAGAGAAAAAACACCCTCAGATTATAAAATTTTATTTTGGTGATAAAGCAGATCAAAACAACAAAGTCAAAGTTCCTACATGAAAGGGCTCCAAGAAAAATATGAATTAGTCACAGGTCAAGGAAGAGGTCAAAAAGGATTAGGAAAATCAAGTAAGAGAAGTAGAGGAAAAATTAGGAAGAGAAGTGAGAGTGATAAAAGAAAACATGAAAAATGAGTCAACAGCTTGCTAAAGGAGACCTCCTGCCCCAAATACAGAAAAAAAATAGCATCTTCAAAATGGACTAAACCAAATGGCAAAAGAGATCCAGAAAGGCAATGAGGAGAATAATGTCTTAAAAAGCAGAACTGGCCAAATGGAGAGGGTCCAAACGTTCACTGAAGAAAATAATTCCTTCAAAATTAGAATGGAGCAAATGGAAGCTAATGACATTATAAGAAATCAAGACTTTATAAAACCGAACAAAAAGAATGAAAACAAAAGAAAACTATGTGAAATATCTCATTGGAAAACCCACTGACCCAGAAAATTGTTCCAGGGGAGATATTTTAAAATGTATTAGATTACATAAAAGCCATGATCAAAAAGCCTAGACATCATCTTTCAAGAAATTGTCAGGAAAAACTGCCCTGATATTCTAGAAACACAGGGTAAAATAAAAATACAAAAAATCAACCAATCACATCCTGAAAGAGATCCCAAAAGGAAAACACTCCTAGAAATATTGTGACAAGTTCCAGAGTTTCTAGGAAAGGAGAAAATATTGCAATCAATCAGAAAGAAACAACTCAAGTATTGTGGAAACAAAATCAGTACAAGAAAAGATTTAGCAGCTTCTATATTAAAAGATTACAGGGCTTGGAATATGACATGCCAGAGATCAAAAGAATTAGGATTAAAACCAAGAATCACTCACCCAGCCAAACTGAGGATAATCCTTCAGGGAGAAAATGTAAATTCAGTGACACAGAGGACTTTCCAGCATTCTTGATGAAAAGACCAAAGAAAAAGCTGAACAAATAATTTGACTTTCAAAATACAAGACTCAAGAGAAGCATGAAAAGGTAAACAGGAAAGAGAAATCATAATAGACATTGTTTACATTCCTTCATGGAAAGATAATATTTCTAACTACCCTAATGCATATATGTGATACACACACACACAAACACACATATACACATCTGTATTTTCAAATATATATACATATATACACATAAATACATATATACACATATATATGTATGACATATATATACTTATGTGTACATATATACATATACTCAGGCATGTATATATATGTATACTCAGACATATACATTCATATATACCTATAACATGCAAACATATATACATGTACATATGTGTGTGCATACATATATGCAAATACATATATATACATATATGTTTATATATTTGTGTATATATATATATGTAGAGAGACAGACAGACAGCAGGGTGGGGGTGAATGTGAAGGTATCATATCTACAAAAATAAACTTAAGAGGGAAAGAATAACGTATTGAAAAAAGTAAAAAGGGAGAGGTAGAATGTTATAGTTTATCTTATATAGAAAAGATGAGAAAATGCGTTTATATTGGAGGGCAATATGGAGGAGATGAGAGTGAATGAGTAAACCTTACTGTCATCAGATTAGACTTGAGGAGGGAATAACATGCACACTCAATTGTGTATGGAAATCTATCTTACCCTTAAGGAAAATAGGAGGGAATTGTATAAGGGAGGGGGTAGCATAGATGGGAAGGCAGATTGCAGGAGGAGTTAATCAGAAGCAAATACTTTTGAAAAGGGACAGGGTCAAAGGAGAGAATAGAATAAATGGAATACAGGATAGGATGGTGGGAAATATAGTTGGTCTTTTACAACATGACTCTTATGGAAGTGTTTTGTATGACAATACATATATAAACTATATTAAACTGCTTGCCTTCTCAATGAAGTTATGTGGGCAGGGAAGAAATGAGTGAATTTGGAATTCAACATTTTAAAAAGAAATTTTAAACACTGTTTTTACATGCTACTGGTAAATAGGCTATTTAGGCAATTGGGTATAGAAATGTATCTTCCCCTACAAGAAAGTAGGGGAAAAGAAAGTGAGGTGGGGGTGATAGAAAGGTTGGCATACTGGAAAAAGGGCTAATAAGAATGAATGTCATCTTGGGGTCAGGGGAGGGGAGAGATGGGGAGCAAATTTCGAACTCAAAATTTTGTGGAAATAAATGTTGAAAACTAAAAAAGCTATTAATTTAAAAATATAATGTTACTTAAAATATATTCAGCATGGTAGATCTTTCCAGAGTTTGCTTTCTACTGATAAAAGCTTTCAATAGCCTAGCATCATCTTTATACAATAATGAAGCATCAATTTCAAAAACAAGAAAATAATGCACACTAAATACAGACAGTAGAACGTAAACAGCATTCTACATCAAGGCAGAAATACTTCATATAGCTACATCCTAAATCAATATATAATCACATATTCCACAAACATGAGCCAGAAAGTCTATATTCCAATTTCAGGCTCCACATCATCTGCCAATTACATTCAATGAATTACTGACTGTTGTAGGGAATAATGCTGGACTACTGTTGCTAGTTTATTTTCCTATCTCCTTTCACTGACATATGCATTGGCAATAAGCTTATTCATTCCTATCAGTGTTGTGAGTCAAACAATTATAAAATAATAAACAATTCACTCACAAATGTGTAAAAATAACTGAAACAGAGACCCTTTTGGAGTTCTTATATTAGTTATATGTATATGTTTGTTTCTTCACAGTAAATATTCAATGCTGGTACCATTGAGATAATCAAACTGAAAACCATAAATAATAAGATAGAAGGGACTTTAGATCATTCCCTTAATAACTAAGAAATCAAATTAACAGGGGTATCTATGTGGTGAAATGAATAGAGTGCCAGATGGGAAGTCATGAAGATTCATCTTCCTGAGTTCAAATCTAGCTTTACACACTTACTAGCTGGGTGACCCTGGGAAAGTCACATAAAACCATTTGCTTCAGAAATGGAAAATCACTCCAGTATCTTTGCCAAGACTTTAATTGTTTGGGTTTCAAATTTTTATATTTTTCCAATTATATATAAAAACAATTTAACATTTGTTTTTAAAATGCTGATTCCTAAAATTTGTCCTTCCCTCTGTGCTTCACCTCTCCATGCTTTGAAAAGGCAAAAAATTTGACAGATTATAGATATTTAATTATGCAAAAATGTTTTTTCACATTTAGCCAAGCTGCAAAAGAAAACACAGAACAAAAAAAAAAAATCACAAAACAAAAATAGAGCTGTTTAAAAGTGTGCTTCAGTCTACATTTAGATTATATCAGATTTTTTTTTTTCTTTGAATGTAGTGTAGTGCCAATGCAATGTTCACAGCACCTATGGTGTCCATGAACATCCTGGAACAATTCTGATTCACAAAAATATACACAAACTCTCCACATGGAAAACGGAACTAAAACATTTATTCAGACACCACAAAACCAAATCCATCATCGCAAAAAAAGTCTATACACAATAACAATGTAGAGAACAATACCATTTCCAAGCCTTCCCCTGGCTAGGCATCCAAAAAACTAACTCCATTTAACAAACCACAAACAGGCCCCTTTAGACAAAATCACAAACAAGTCCTTTCACTCATACTTGTCAGCAGCCTGCATCCTTCCTAGATCTGACTGCTCTCTCCAACTTTTTTTTCAGCTCTGCTCTAGCTTCTCCTCTTCCTGTTCCACCCTTCCTCTTCCACTCATTCGGCAAACTACTCCCACCATAAGCTCCATGTGACTCAGAATTCCATGTGACCCAGGCAGGCCAAATGGACCTATGTAATGAATATGAAAGATCTTGGGGACACATGTAATGGTAATTTAAATGCGGAGATCTTTCATATTCATTAATAGGCCCATGTGACTTGCCAAGGTCACATGAATCCTGAGTCGCATGGAGCCTGTGCTGGGATGAGTTTGCTGAATGAGTGGATCAGGAAGAGGATGAGCTAGAGCAGAGCTGAGGAAAAAAAAGTGGAGTAGTCAGAGCTAGAAAGGATACAGGCTGCTGGCTAGAGTGAGTGAAAGGGCTTATTTTCATTTTGTCTAAAGGGGATTGCTTGTGATTTGTTTAATGGAGCTGGTTTGTCTGAAGCCTAGTGGGGGACAACTTGGGGCTGGTGTTATCCTCTTCATTGTTATCTGTATAAATTTTTGTTACTATGATCAATTTGGCTTTCTGATGTGTGAATAAATATATTTTGATTCTGCCTTCCATGTGGAGAATCTGTGATATTTCCCAATTCAGAATTGCTCTGGGATATTCATGACCACCATAGGTTCTGTGAATATTTCATGGGTTTATAGGTAGAGAGCAGATTTTTTTTTTCTGAAATGATCATGCTCATCATTTATATAGCACAATAGCATTCTATCACAGTCGTATTTGTTCAGCTATTCCCCAATCGATGGGTATACCCTGAATTTTCAATTTTTTGTCAACACAAAAAGAACTGCTACAAATATTTTAGTATGTGTAGTTCCTTTCCTCTTTAGATCTCTTTGCAATATAGTCCTAATAGTGATATTCCTGGGTTAAAGGCTATATACACAGTTTTATAGCCATTTGGCCATTATTCCAAATTGCCCTTCAGAATGGTTGGATTAGTTCAACTCCACCAACAATGCATTAGTATGCCATTCTTTTTTATATCTCCTCCAACAGTAGCTATTTCCTTTTTTTTTCATATTGATCAATCTGATAGATGTGAGGTGGTACCTTAAAGTTGTTTTAATATGAATTTCTCTAAACAATCATGATTTAGAATATTTTTCATATGATTATAGATAGCTTTAACTTTTTCATCAGAAAACTGCATATTTATATCCATTGACTATTTGTTAATTGGTAAATAACTTGTGGTCTCACAGATTTGATTCAATTCTCTATATATTTAAGACATGAGGTCTTGTTCAGAGAAAATGGCTGCAATATTTTCCCCTAGTTATCTGATTTCCTTCTAGTGTTGGTAATATTGGCTTTGTCTTGGCAAAATATTTTACCTTAATGTAACCAAAATTATCCATTTTACATGCCACAATGCTCTCTATCTCTGGTTTTGTTGTAAATTCTTCCCTTATCCATAGATCTGAGGGGTAAAATTTTCCATACTCCCCTAATTGACTTTCAATATTACTCTTTATGTCTAAATCATGTATCAATTTTCACCTTATCTTGATAGTGAGATGCTGGTCTAGCTTAGTTTGTGCCAAGCTGGTCTCTAGCTTTCTCTGCATTTTTCTTTTTACAAACAGTGAATACTGGTCCCAAAAGCTTCAGATTACTATGGTCATCTACAGTTATTTATTGTTTCTCCAATCTATTTAACTGATCTACCACTTTATTTTTTACCTAGCAACAGATTGTTTGGATTAGGTTTTTCAGGAAGTTGTTTCCAGTCTATGAACAATTTAGAGTTTTCTTTGCACCTCTGGATGTTAATGTTTTGATTTCCTTATTTTCTTTTATCCTTCTGTCTTGATCTTTGTGGTAACCATAGTAACTTTCTATGATCAGGTTTTGGTTCTGGTTGTTGCTGTTGTTTTTTGCTCACTCCTCCCGCTTATTTATTGTTGTTGCTGTTGTTTTACATTTAACTTTATGTTAAAGTTGGCTTCTGCTCCCAAGTCCTGTTGTTGATTTTCAGGGTGCAGCCTGCACTGAACTCCAGTCACAAACACCATCTAATGAGACATCTTTCTTGCCACCTCCTAAGTCATCTTGGGTTATAAAATTGTTTCTCCTTGTCCTTTTATTTGTTCTGTCAGATCAAATTCCTATTTAAGGCATTATTGTATGGTTGTTCAGAAGCAAATTTGGGAGAGATAATATTTTAAAGTACTTGGCATATAGTAAGTAATATATAAATGCTTCTCCTCTTCGCAGTGACCTTTCCCAGAATGAGGTATTTACATTGAAAATATACCAAAAGCAGAAGTATAATTATCCTCCTGAAACTCTGGAGGAGGGAGGAATCCTCCATTACACATCTCTGTCTCTGGGTGGACTTGGCTGAGCCCAGAATTAGGAAAGTTTTTTTACATGCTATTAGTCCCACCAAACTGATATCCTAATGCAGCATAATTACTGGATGAGTCTGCATCTCTGTTAACTGTTGGGCTGAATCTTGAAAGTCACTCTGTGGTGACTCAGTTCATTGATATGGAGCTGATTATAAAATCAGTCAAAATAGTCCTATATAGCTATCCTCCTTATTTAAACTCATAAAGTAATTGCCGTATTTTTTTCATCTAATATGAAAGAATAAATACCATAGAAGTCAAAGTACTAAGGCCCATATTCATAGGTCTACATATTTTTTCCTCACATGGGTTTAAGCCCACAGACTTTTCTTTTACAGCTCCATCTCTCATACAATCATGTCAGCTGGGAAGCAATCAACTGAAGAAAACATGCCAAAGAAAAAGAAATCAAAAAGGTTAATTCCAAAATATTTTGACTATACCTACAGCCAATCAAAAATTCTCTTTCTCACCATATCATTAATTTCAACTTAATTACAGGATGTGTGTGTGTGTGTGTGTGTGTATTTACTCAAAATTCTCCCCAAGGTACTTCATTCCATATTGGGATGACTCCTCCAGAGGCAGACCTTCCAGTCTTTTAAAGAAAGGCAGTAGTATTGATGGTACTCTGTGCATGTTAGGAATTGGAGTTATTGACCATCATTCTCTAGATTAGGGAAGCAAATACAGGTTGTACTCTGCAAGTCAGCAGTCTTCTACCAATGGCATTAAAGATCAAATACTCTCTCTCTCTCTCTCTCTCTCTCTCTCTCTCTCTCTCTCTCTCTCCTTGTTTCTCTTAATATATCTCTAATGATTTGAAATCCTTTAAGTATTTTAAAGTGTATGTGATTTTATCATAAATTTATTGATCTACTTCAATTATTCTAAAGAACATGAATTCTATTAGATCAAGATGAGAATTAGATATGGATATAACAAGTTCCACTTTTAGTTTTATATTATATTGTTTTATCTTTCCCATACATAGTTCATGTATTAAGCATTTATTTAATTCCTAATATACACCAAGCACTAGGTTTTATGTATGTTTGGGAAAGTTGGTGGACAGTTATCCAGTTCACCTCTCCATGCTTTCCATTTCCATAACTTCTTCACTAGTCTCTCTTACCTTCCTTTTCTGCTTTGAATTTACAGTTGACTTGTTCAGTCAAATGCACCTGAAACATAAATTTACCCAGAAACAGGAGGCAGTCTGTGCGCGATTGATCAAACAACTTTCTGCCAAGTTAACCACCATGTCACTTAATGCCCTAGTGGAACCAGCTCTGGACCGTGTCCCAAAGTCACAGGAACAGTAGCACTCATCCTGAAAAAACTGAAGGCTTGCTTCTAATGTGAACTATGCTAGTCAGGAAATATATTCCTTCTGGAGAGTAGGTCTGTAGAACTGTGAAATTTGTGGCATCTTCCTTCCCTTTCTTATCCAGTTCCGAAATAAAATTTCTCATCACCATATATATTGGTCCTATCAAGTGGTTTAACAGGAGGAATAGATATTTTGTCAATAGTAATGACAGCAAGAAAGATGCATTACCACGTTAGAGGAACCCATGCAAACCCTTTGCCCTTTCATTTACTACATCTGGAATCTCCTTTTAGAATGTGAGGTCACTCAAAGTACAAACTATCTTCTTTATCCATATGCCCAGCATTTACTACACTACTTGGAAGTAAGTAAGTACTTCATAAATACCTTTCTCTTCACTCAGATGGTCAGTCAGTTATATTTGGTATTTGCTATCCTTGAATCTCTTGCTGCCTTGTACAATCACCTTTTCTATTTTATCAAATATCAATTCTGGTTTTTCACCTTTATCAACTCTTTCCACATAGGACATTAGCCACTAAGCACTGGAGTGTGGACTTGATTAGTTCTTCTACATATTAATGTGCTACAATGTCAAGTGGGTCTTCACAGATAGTTATTCATTTATATTTGAGGCTCTATTGCATTTCCACCAGAGGCTATTCCAAACCTTAGTTTCTATACTCTAGCTTTCTCTACCAAAATGGTCTCTGCAGCCTCATTCTCAACAGGAGATGTTGCCTCCTGCACTATTCCTAGAGGGCCTCTCCTTACTCCCACACCTCATCATCCTTCATGCCTTTGAAGCTCTGATCATTTGTAGCTTCAAATGGAAACCTTTCCTAATGCCACTATTAGTGCATCCTCCATCTTCAAATTATTTTGTCCTTATTTTTATTTATTTGTTCACATGTTGTATCCCTGAGGAGGAGGTAAACACCTTTGGGAAAGTAATTTATGTGCATACATACACATACACACCCATTACATAACCATGCTTTCTACATAGTAGATGCTTTTTAAAAAGTTTGGTTTTGAATTAAGGATGGGTAGGGCAGACCTGTAATTGTGTGCATGTTGGTATGTTGTAAACTCCTAGTGAGAAACTTGCTCTACCAATGAAAATTTTCATCTCTGAAATTTATTCTTAGGGAGTTGTCTACAGATACTGAGAAATTAAGCCTTGTCAAAAGACATAAGGGCAGTATGTGTCAGAGACCAGACTTGAATACAGGTATTTAAAGGCATCTTTTTACAGTAAAGGAGAGAAACACACAGTTTCTCACTATTGTTGCTGTAATCAAATAAATAGACACTAAAACTGATGATAATGTTGTTGGAGATACAATGTGAAATGAAAATTGAAGTGGACTGCCTAAGAAACTAGTCTGATCCAGAACAAAATTTATACCCCTTCAGGAGTATTGTCTTTAGATTTTGACAACATTATCTCAGAAAGTAAATTGTTAAGTGAAGGAGAGTCCAGAGGCAGACAACTGGGATGAGGAAAGAACTTGAAATCATATAATATGTGGACAAAAGAAATAAAATGGGCTAGTTTTCATGGAAAAGATAAGACCAAACAAATTAATAATTGTTTCCTTCAAGTATTTGAAGGGCAATCAAATTGAGGAGGGATTAGGGTTCCTTTCAGAGAATAAAACACAAGTGTGGGAACAGAGACATTGCAGAGAGCAAACATAGATTTTTTCTCTCCATTTATACATATGTGTGCATGTATTGCATGTGTTTACATAGATACATGTGGGTACATGTGTGCAAGGATGTATGTGTGTATGAATATATATATACATATAATTATGCACATACTTATATATTCTACAAATTAGAGCCATACAAACATGGAATGAGTAAGCTACTTAAGGAAATAGTGAGTTACTTCAACCTGGAAATTTTTAAGCAAAATGATGCAGAGAGGATTCCTTTAGAGCTCTGGATTAAATGCAATGATTTCACATATTCCATCCTATTCTATGAGTCTGTGAAATGATTGAAAATCTTCAGTTTTGAAATATTTTAGTACAAAATGAGCACATGAGGAAACAGAAAATAGCATATCTTCAAATATAAATCATTCTAGAAAAAAAAATGGGCATGTGAGTTGCTAGAAGAGAGAAAAGGTAAAGAAGGATACCAGCATTCCACAGATTATTGCATGCCTTGATAATCCTAATACAGAAAAATCTACTGAAAGAGTGAGAGGAGTACTCTGTAATTAGTTGATTGAGTGCATGACCCAAATGGTGAAGCTAGTGAGTTGAAAGCAGCATGCCTCACTTTGCAAAGCACTGCAGGCAATTATTCAGTCAGATCTCAGGGGCAGTGTGACTATACTCTCTGTCTCTGGAAGAACATTAAAACATTGGAAAGCTCTCATTGTATCCTTTTCATATAAAAGTAATACTGTAAAAAACATATGATTTGTTTTCCAAGAAACTGAAAGCACTGCACATATATCATGGCACCTTGCATTTACATACCACTCTTTACTTTCAGAAGCCTTTTCAGGTATTTTTTTCTTATTTTACCCTCCCAACAAACTTGTAAGGCAAAATAGGTAGGAATTATTATCCCCATTTAAAAAGCAAAAAACCTAAGAGTTTGCCATCCTTACCCCTCTCTATACCACTCAGAGGGGACAATGTGAAATTGAGTACAAACAAGGTTCTATGCAATATTTATTTTCATATTTACTAGGCTTTCACAGCATAAGCTGAATCTAAATTCATGTCCTAGAAATAATGGCAAAGAGCCATAAATTTCACATGAAGGAGAGAAGGTCTGGTGTTAGCTTATTGCCCTTCTGCTTTAGAGAATAAAAACAACATTTAGTAAGCACCTATTGTGTTCAGGGCATTGTATAATATACTGAAGAGACATAAAATTAAAGTACTGTCCCAGAGTATAGCAAGGGAATAAAAATGTGCAGATTAACACACACAATAATCAATTATATGCATGTTACATAGTTACAAAACTATTTGCTCTGTCATGTCTGAGACGGCTTTGCTTTGGCTGTTATCAACCAAAGAAAATAAGGATTACTAGAAAATGGCATTTGGGTTGAATTTTAGAGACATTTTGGCACAGTAGAAAAATACAAGGTATTGAAGACAGGAAACCTTAGATTGAAAATTTTTCTTTGACATATATTGATTATGAGATTGTAAGTCAAATGACTTAGCCTCTTGTGGCCAACAGGAAGTGACAACATGAATTGGTAGAAATTTCCTTATCTTGTAATTCCCTGTATCAATGAACTCACAGGTCCAGTTTATTTGAAGAATGGGTAGATTTTCATTAGGCAAAGATAACAAAAGAGATATTTTACCCCCCACTGCTTTTCCATAGTCTGGTGCAGGTGTGGGGGAACCTGCAACCTCAAGCCCACATGTGGCCTAGGTCTACAAGTGCAAACTTTTGACTGAGTCCAAATTTTGCTGAAGAAATTATTTTATTAAGCAGATTTGTTCTGTGAAGTTTAGATTTAGTCAAAAGGTAGCACTTGAGGACATAGAGAATTATATTCCTGGCCCTGGAACTCTCTCACTGCATATGACTGATCATGGGATCATAAGATTTAGACAAGAAACTTGGAGAACTCTTCATTTAATGGATGAAGAAACTGAAGACTAGAAAATACAGGAGATTCAATAATTGACATTCCTGAAAATTTAACCTCCTACTGCCAATTCTGTGCTTCCCTACTGGATTCTCTCTTGGAATAAATAGTATTTTCATTTTCTTAAAATGAGATCTACAATTTTGGCTAGTTTATGTCACTCACAATCTGTTTCCAAATGATTGGTTACTTCAAATCTTCATTTAGTCCTGATGTAAATGCTGTGGTTGTGCTTATTGTTAAGGCGTTGACTCATTAACTGCTAAATACGGAGTTAAGTAACAGTCATAATCATTTAGTTAGCATTTCTAAAACTTCCCCAATCGTCTTCCCCATGACTCTCCACCTTCCAAATTTATCTTTTATCCTTAATCATATATCTATATAAAAGCTACATTAAAAAAAAAGTAACTGACACTCAACCTTGAGTCAGGGAACCAGAATTTGGGATTAGCTCTGTCAGGTAATTCACATAATATTAACTTTTTTGCATCTCAAGGTACCTCATCAGTAAAGAGGAAGCAATAATACTTGTATTTCCTACTTCGCCAATTTCTCATAAAGTAATTAAATGGAAGTGGCAAAATGGAAGTATCTTAGTACATATCTTTTCTGTTACTTCCCTGCTCAATAAACACCAGTGTTTTCCTTTTACCTCTAGAATAAAGTAAAAACCCCTCTATATTGCACTTAAGACCCTTCATGACATGGCTCTAATGTCTTTATCCTTATTACACATTACTCTCCTCCAGATAATCTTCTGCCCAGTCAGACCGACTTTCTTTCTATTCCTTTTACAAATCATTCCATATCAAATCCCCATGCCTTTTCAAAGGCTATTCTTCAAATTTGGAATGAAATCCTTCCTCTCTTCTACTAGGTGGAATCTCTAGTTTTCTGGAAAACTAAATTCAAATCGGTTCTCAAACAAGGGGAGACACACATAAACACATTATTTGTATATGTATTTAATATTGTTTTCCTGTGCTAGAACATAGGTTCTTTCCTTGACAATAAGGACTTATATTTTATTTTTTTGTCTGCCTACTGTAGCACCAATGTTGTATTCCTATTGTTTAGGGTGGCCATGAATATCCCAGTGCAATTCTGAATTGCAAAATACAAGAGACTTTGCACATGGAAAACAGAACCAAACCATTTATTCAGACACCAGAAAGCCAAATCCATCATAGTAACAAAAACTCTATATGCAATAACAATATAGAGAACAAGACCATCCCCAAGACTTCCACCTGCTAGGCTTCACAGAATCCAGCTGCATTAAACAAATCACAAGCAGTCCACCTTAGACAAAATCACAAACAAGCTCTTTCACTCATGCAAGCCAGCTCCCTACTTGCCAGCATCCTTTCTAGCTTCTGACTCTGACCAATTTCCTCTTAGCTCTGCTGTAGTGCCACCTCTTCCTGTTCCATCCTTTCTGCTCCACCCCTTCCTGTTCCATGTAACTTAGACTCATGTGACTCAAGCTTCCAAGTGACTCAAGGTTCCATGTGACTCAGGCAGGTCACATGGGCCTATTAGTAAATGGGAAAGGTCTTTCCATTTAAATTACCATTACACCTACTTAAAGTGCTACCATTCTGTAGGTGTTTAATAAATAGTGCTTATTCATTAATAATGACTCCTGTTCTTCATGTTTAAATATGGTCAGAATGATATCACTATGCTGTGATCAAGTATTTGACTGGTTAATCAGACCAATACTAGCTGAAAAGGTTTTACCACAGGTCAAAAAGAAATAATCTCTATGAACATTTGGAGTGGAGAAGTCTCTAAATTTGCCCATCTCATATTTCTTTTGAGCTACTGCATGTTGACTTTGCTCATAGTGCACAGAACCTTTTTTACTATGGGTATACCATGTTAGACACTCCTGTGCCAGTGTTTCTCATGCCTCATAATCAGTTCCAAAGTTCTTCAAAGAATTCTTGAGAGTATCCTTATATCACTTCTTATGACCTCTCTGTGAACTTGTCCTGTATGAGCTCTATGTAAAATAGTCTTTTAGGCAAACATACATTTGGCATTCAAGCAACAATGTAGCCTGACAGTTGCATTCTCTTCAGTAGAGTTTGACTATTAGGCAGTTTGGCTCAAGAAAGGACTTCAGTGTCTGCTACCTACCTTATCATGTCAGGTGATCTTCAGAATCTGCCTAAAGCAATTCAAAAGGAAGCAATTCAGTTTCCTGGCATGTTGCTGGTATATTGTCAAGATTTCATAGCAATGAAGTTGGCACAACAGCTCTATGGACTTTTTGTTTGGTAACCAATCAAATACTTCTCTCCTACACTTTCCTTTGGACCCTCCCAAACACTGAGCTAGTTCTGGCAATGTGCATATCAATCTATATGTATATCCCTAGAAAGTAAACTGCCAAGAAAAGTTAACTTATTTATATCTTTCATAATTTCTCCACTTGTAAACATTAGTTCCATGTAGGGATAGTGAAGTGTTGACTGGTGGAGAATTCCTGTTTTCTTGGTGTTAATTGTCAGGTCAAAATTAGCACAACAGTCAGAGAATCAATCCATACCCTATTTCACCTGAGCTTCAGAGGCTGCATCAAATTCACAATCATCTGCAAACAAAAAGTCATTCATAAACTCTCCCTTAACTTTAGCTTTGGCTTGTGGCCTTTGCAAATTAAATATTTTACCATTAATATAGTAGGTGATTTTGATGATGTTTTCATCCTACTTGAAATGTCTTACAACATAGTTGAAAACATGCTAAAAAAACATGGGAACAACAGTCTTACTTCACTCCATTGGTGAGCAGGAAAATGTGAGAGAATTGTCCATCATCCAGAATCAGTTCAAGCATTCCATAATGAAATTAGTATATGATACTGATGAACTTCTCCAAGCAATCAAATTTTGCAGTGATCTACCACAAGCCTTCATGACCAACAGAATCAAAAGCCTTGGTCAAATAAACAAGTGTGTACAAACTTCTATTCTGCTGCTGGCATTTCTTCTGGCATTGTTGGGCAGCAAATACTATAATGATTCTTCCTTGACACTTTTTGAAACCACAACTGGATTTCAGGTACATGACCATCTTTCAGGTGAAAGATCAGACTTAAGAAGAACTGGAAAGAATCTATTTGGCAATGACTGAGAGAACTTCCCTCTCCCCAGGACTGGCAAAGAACAACCTATTTCCTTTTGCTGTATAGAGATGGACAATTGAAGCATTGAACTTGAACTTCTGGGGGATGATCTCTTGCCACAAAACAAGGAAGGTTTCAGCCAGCTTTTATATGAGTAGCAGATCCTGCCTTCTAGATCTCTGTTGGAATGGAATTAGTATCAGGTACTCTATCACATGAGAACAACCTAAAGACATTCCAAATTTTTTTCAATTAGAAGTTTTGTAAGAGAGGGATTGACTTTGGTTTCAGCATGGGTTGATAATGTTTTATTGAGAAGACAAAAAAAAAATCAGACCACCTCTCCCAGATCATGGTCTTATCACTTACAATATGGCTCCATCGGTGCTAAATAGTTGAGATGCACCATAGTCATTTGTCCATAAATAGACTTCAGGGCATCATAATCAATGCAAACAGTGAACTTCATCTGCCCTCTTACAGAATTAAGAATATTGCATCTCGCCAAGCTTCACTTGCACTTTCCTTTCGATGGAGTTAAATGATTCCTTCTTAGAATTAGAGCAGCTATTGTGCTGGTAAACCCTGTGAAGTTCTCCTATTTTTGTGTTGTTATTGTTTATCAACTTCAAAGTTTCTTCATCATTTTCATCAGATCAATCTTGATGTTTGTGAGTATTCTGACTTAGATGAGCAAATGTGAAGGTGTACATCAAATGACTGAAAATCATCCACTCCTTATTTTCTGCCCCACTATAATCTATTGCTTATAGGTTCAGTTTTCCCTCCAATTTAGCAATAAACTGTTCACCCATGGTGAAGGATTGCAATGTATTGACATTACAAAAGTCTTCTATTAGTCATCTTGACTTGGGACCAGCATTTTGGTTGAAGGAAAGCTTGGAAGGGAAAAGTCTGTTTGGTCCAGCACTCCGTGTCAAACATTGCCTTTGTCATTTTCACATCTTCTCTGTTTCTTCTCCTTAAAATGATGTAGTCTATTAAATGCCCATGTTTTCTGACCATTCACGGAGTTTTATTACATTTAGGTAAAGAGAGTATTATTAATGAGAAAATCGTGAGATACACGTATTTTCCATAGTAAATATTGCCATATTTCAGTTAATCCATTAATTTTTGAATGATCTCTACTAGATGTACTTTTCAGACCAGTTGTTTTCTAATGACATTTCACATTATCTTTTATTTTTTTCATTTTTGTGGTTTTGCTTTATTGTTTCCTGATTTCTCATAAAGTCATTAGCTTCCATTTGCTCCATTCTAATTTTTAAGGGTTTATTTTCTTCAATGAGCTTTTGTATCTTGCTTTCCATTTATCCAATTTTATTAAGGTATTCTTCTCTTCGTTGGCTTTTTGTAGCCTCTTTACCATTTGGCCCAGTCTATTTTTAAGGTTGTTTTTTTTTATTATTTTCTTTCCCTCTCCTTTTCCAAGCTGTTGACTAATTTTGAATAGTTTCTTTTTGCATCAGTCTCATTTCTCTTCCTATTTTCCATCTAACTCTCTTTTACTTGTTTTCTAAAATCATTTTTGAGCTCTTCCATGGTCTGAGAAAAATTCATATTTTTCTTGAAGGCTTTGGATATAGAAGTTTCGACTTCTTAGTGTGTGTTTTGGTCTCTCTTGTCATCATAGTAACTTTCTAAGGTAAGAAAATTTTTTTCGGTTGTTTGCTCATTTCCCCAGGATATTTCTTGACTTTTAATTTCTTGTTAAAGTAGGATTCTGCTTCCAGAATAGAGAGTTCACTGTTTCAAACTTCAGCAGCTTTGTGTAGCTGTTTTCAGAAATACTTCTAGGGACCAATAAGTTCTCAGTTCTTCTAACGTGGTATGACAGAAGGAGAGGTAGTTCATCTCCTGACCTGGGCTCTTTTCTGCCCTGAAACTGTAATGAATGTCCCTGATCCATTGAGGTTGAAAGCTAGGGTGTTGTAGTGTTCCTCCTTACTCTAGGACTGCCACCCAGGACTGTGCACTGGATGTGAATATTGGCAAAGCATCAGAGTCCTGCCTTGCTGCCAGCAAAGAGATGCTTATAACCTCATTCTGACCAGTTGTTTGACCCCCTTACTACCAGCAGGCTTAGAGCTCTGGAAACACTGCTGATTCAGTGGCTCCCAAGACCTGCTCCTGCTTTCCTGAGGTCATGTCTGTGATGATGTGGCCTGCACTGAGCTATGCTCCACTCACTCCCATGTGTGACAGACTTCCCTGCTGACATTCTAAATTGTCTTTTACTGGACAAGTTGTGGGTTCTGCTACTCCAGGAGTTATTTCTTTGTATTAAAGGAGTTTGGAGGGGTTTGGGGGAAAGCTTAGATGATTTGCTGACCTTTCTGCACCATTGTGGCTCTCATGATACTCTATGAAACAGAAAGAAATCCCTGATGTTTTGCTGACATGGTTTTACATATTAATTTCTTTTTTTTTCACTGAATAATGATTTAATAGATGAGAGAGAATCTGTTACAATAGGAAAGACCACACAGATGAGACTGTGTGATCACTGAAGCAACAGAGATTACATTCTCCATTTTATTGATTTATTTTTTCTATAAACATAATTTATTTTCAGTTTTCAACATTCACTTCCACAAGATTTTGAATTTCATATTTTCTCCTCATCTCTCCCTTTCTCTTTCCCAAGTGCAGTGTGTGCTTCAACCACCTATTTTACAAATCTGCCCTCCTTTCTATCACACCCTGTAGCACCAATGCAATATTCATTGCACTTATGGTGGCCATGAATACTCTGGTGCAATTCTGAATGGCAAAATACAATAGACTCTCAACATGGAAGACGGAATCAATACATTTCTTCAGACACCAGGAAGCCAAATACCTCATAGTAACAAAAAATCAACATGCAAAAACAATTCAAAGAACATTTGAAGTCTTCCCTCTTTAGGCTTCCCACAAGCCAGCTCCATTAAACAAATCACAAGCAGGTTACCTTAAACAAAATCACAAAAAGTTCTTTCACTCACACTAGCCAGCAGCTTTCATCTTTCCTAGCTCTGAATGCTCTCTCCAAATTTTCTCCCAGCTCTACTCTAGCTCTGCCTCTTCCTATGCCATTCTTCCTCTTCCATCCATTCAGCAAGCTCCTCCCTCCACAGGTTCAATGTGAGTCAGACTTCCACATGATCCAGGCAGGTCATATGGATGTATTGATAAATGGGAAAGATCTCCTTTTCCATTTGACCCATTATGCTTTGTAAGGCATTCTTCTCATCTTTGCCTTTTTGGTCCTCTTTTGTCATTTGAGATAGTCTATTTTAAAGGTATTATTTTCTTTAGCATTTTGTGGGTCTCTTTTAGCAAGATGTTGACTCATTTTTTATGATTTTCTTTCATCTCTCTCATTTTTCTCTTCTTCTGTTACTTGGTTTTCAAAATCCTTTTTTAGTTCTTCCATGGCCTGAGATTATTTCATATTTTTCTTGGAGTCTTTGGATGTAGGAGTCTTGAACCTTGCTGTCTTCCTCAGGTTGCATACTTTGATCTTGCTTTGATTGTATGCTTTGATCTTCCTTATGATGAGAAAATACCTTTTTGCCCAGAATATAATCTTCCATATTCTTATATTTTCCCTTTTTTGGTCCTTTGCCCAGCCAATTATTTCATTTAATCTCTTTGTTAAGTAAAAGCTGTATTGCCCCAATTGTAGCTTCTCCAAATTGGTGTGATCAAAGGGAAGATGTTTACTTCTCTCCTGGCATGCACGCTGATCTGTGAGCAAACACAAGCACTTTTTTCATCTATGTGACTGCAAATAGGACTCCCTCTATTCAGCCACTACTAGCTCTGCCTCACCAGCTTTCCTCCTCACCTCACAATTGCCAGCCAGCATTGTAATCCAGATCAGCTGCTTTATTTTCCCACTGTCTGTAGTCTGAGAGCTCAAAAAGCAACCAAAGCTCAAGAAGTGGCTGCTGTTACACTAGGGCTAGGGCTGGACCACCTTCCTCTGCCACCCAGGTGAGAGAACTTTCCCATTGACCTTTGAAGCTTTCTTTGGGTCCAGACTGAAAAGTCTGGAAATTGCTACAGCTGCCAGAGATTCAGTGCCTTGAGACCTATTCCAGTCCTGTCTGTGCCAGCATGACCCAGGCTAGGCTGTGCTCCACACCAAGACTGGAGTAACATATACTACCTGTTGGTCTGCTTGATTGTCTTGGACTGGAAATCTGTTTCACTCTGTCATTTTATGGCTTCTGTCTTCTAGAAATTGTTTAGAGTTGTTTTTACAAGTATTTTTATGGGTGTGGCAGGAGACCTCTGGCAGGTCCCTGCTTCTACTCCACCATTTTTACTCCAACCCCTAGAGATTAATTTGTAGAACTTGTGATAAATAGAATATTACTTTTCCATGGAAGAATCAATTGACAGTTAAACATTAAACCTTTCTTACTTTCTAATAATGACATCTAAAAAGCTCTAAGGCTCTGAAGATATAAAAGTGAAAGGGAATCATCACATCATCTATTGTTTTTCTGCCTTTTGGTTTTGTTTTGTTTCTTTTCCTGTTGTGCAATAGAGAAGCCCTTTTTAATTAATTTTATACCTTGTGTTCTAGTACATTACTGGATTTATTGAATTTTTTTCTGTTTTATGATTTCAGTCTTGTTCCTACCCAGGCTTCTGTCTCTCTCACTCTCTCTCTCTCTCTCTCTCTCTCTCTCTCTCTCTCTCTCTCTCTCTCTCTCTCTCTCTCATACATACATACACACACACACATGCACACACACATACACACACCACCACTAATTCTTAACTTTTGCAGCTTTTTTTAACTCAATTGTTCACAATATCAAAGGGAAGTCAACAAACGAAGACTAAAAGACATTTGAAAATAGAACCATTCCAAGATGGCTCACAATATCAGTTATATGGCAGTAAGAAAGATAACTTTTGAAACTTCTCCTGTACAAAGAATTTCTTACTAAAATGCTAAGGTGGACTTTACTCAAAATTGATTTCAAACCTCTTTAAAGCTTATATACACTATTTTTCATAGTGTTCTGAAGATCTGACATCCACATTATAAGGGAAGGTTAATGAGCTTTTATTCTATTTTCATAACCATTTGAATCTCCTCTAGGATTTACATTTTCAGTAATTTTCTGTATAGTATCAGAAGATGTTTGCCCATAATTCATTTTTATAGCTTAAATCTATCAGTAGTAACATTTTATCTCACAGCTTTTTGTTCTCATAAAACAGTACCATTGCTAACATTACAATCAATAAAGCTTTCATTTGTGATTCTCTCCATTGCCAATACTGATGATAGAATTGAATTGCTTTATCCACTATCCCCTCTGGAAAAAAAAACCACATAGATTTACAAAATGAAATGGAGTCCTATTTGGAAGAACATACATATGGAAGACCGCAATTGACTTTAATAATATAATCAATTGAAGCAACTAGGTGGCACAGGGAATAGAAAGGTGACTGTGGAGTCAGGAAGACTCATCTTCATGAGTTCAAATCTATCCTTAGACACTTTGAAGATATGTGATGCTGGACAAGTCACTAAATCCAGTTTACCCCAATTTCCTCATCTATAAAATGAAAAGTGAAAGGAAATTCAAACCACTCCAGCATCTTTGCCAAGAAAACCCCAAATTGGGTCATGAAACGTTAGAAATGACAGAAATGAGCAAACAACAATAACAATATTGTTACATCTGAAATTTACCAAGGAGAATTAGTTCCACTACTAGCTGTTTCACTAATTAGCATTGTTACTTTAAGTAAAGAATTTTCTATCTCAAGGACATAGGATATAGCGGACCCTAAGAAATGATTTAGTCTGGTTCCCTAATTCTGCAGACGATGAAACCAAGACCAAGATAAATCGAATTACCTAAGGTCACTGAAATGAAGAGAGCAGAAATTAACAATCAGATTCTGTGTTGCTAAATCTAGAGTTCTTTCTACTTATCTTCTTGGATTTATTTCGTGGATGAGATCTCCAAAGAACCTTTTTACTATAAATCTATGAAGTTTATGAAATACATTGTTAAAATTACTAAGCAATTAATAAAATCTTGAAAGAATTTAAGATTCTTGTTCTGGTCACCTGAGAAGGGAATTGAGAGAAATTCAATCATTGGAACTGGGAATTTTAGGTTATGGGGAAAATAGGAGAATTTAGAGAAGAGAAGAAAAAGCAGAAGGTAAAGACAGAGGATGATGATGAAGTAACAGATAATAATGATTTTTGAGGACCAATAAATGTCTTCAAATCACAGGTTAAATAGAATAAAAGCATAGAGACATGCTTCTAGAATAAATACTCATAATCCTTGAGGGTTACCCTAGAGGTGCCCTACAATCTTTTGGAGAGTAAATGAGATTAAAATTATTTTTATGACAATGTTAAGAAGTTATGCTCATATTAAAATTTCTTCTTCTTTTATATCCACACTTCTGCATGAGAACAATTATTCATATATTTCAAAGAACGCTCTCCCAACCAAAGAACATCTTCCAACAGAGTGAAAAAGCACATCTAAGCTCTGTTGTCTTCTTTTAATCCAGCCATTAAATTTATGTGCAAAAATGTGTAAAACAATGACATTTTGTCATCTTTTTTCATTTTCAAATATATAGCCATGTTTTCTATATAATATTTTATACTGATATATAATAGATGTACTGTTGCTTTTGAAATGAATTAATTATTTATGGATATTTAATTATCATTTTTTATTTTATAATACAGTAAATATCAATAGATAAAATCTACAAGAAAATTTTTTGGGGGGTTTATGATTTTTAATGTTTGAATGAATCTTGAATGAAAAATCTAGAATTAGTACTTTAATTGACAGAAACTCTCAGAATCATTAACGTAACTTTCACTTTCAAGGGTGAGTTTCAAGTTTTGGAGCAAGGTTGAACCTTCTCGTTGCTCTCAGGAGAAAGCATGCTTCTAATGACATCAGCTCACTTCCCCACCAACATATTCTCAAAATTTCCAATTGACAAGCATTTTGTCAGTCAGACTTTAGATTTTAGAAAAGTATGCTTCCCAATATCTAATTGTAAGGATAGCTGATATAAAACATCCATACAAAAGTTTGTGGCACACCATTCCCTATGTATACAGAGAGTACAGGATAAAATGGGCTTAAACTTAGAGAGCTGTGGTGATAAAGGGGTAACACTAGTCATGGTTGCTGGAAGTCATTTTCATGCATGGTTAGGGGGTTCTAAAAGTTTGCTTTCAGCCTGGTCAGTCCACAGGCAATATATACTTCAGTCAAGATGCAGACACTTTTCTGAGCAGCTGCTGTCACAGTGAATTGATTCTAGAACACTGACGAGAAGAAGAGAAGTCTAAAATCCACCAAATCTTTTAAATCTCATACAGTCATCCTCAGGCCAATGGGGCAAATGGGGAAGAAGGAGACCTAGAACAAGGCTGAAGACTAGGCCTCTTCTTCCTTAATATTCTTCCCACTCCAGGAAGTTTGCCACAACCTTCAAATGAATCATTCAGACTTTCTCAAATCTTTCAGATTCTAGTTAACTTGATGCTTTTATACAGGGCTTAGAAGTGAGGAAAATCTTTTACCAAATGACACAGATGGCATCATTTAAATTCATCCAATGACTTTCAAAGAATGCTCATGTTTAATCTAAAGCCTCTGATTGACTAATCAATTGATTTATTAATATTTGTCATCATCTAATCAATGTATCAAGGATATAATATAGAGGAGTAGTTTCTACTCTCCCTGTATAATAGTAAATACTAATAGTAGGTGGATCCCACTGGTTTTACCTAATGGAATCAAAAGTGGTGCTCCTCCAAAAGTATTGTATGAAATTATTGAAATCTAGAAGTGAAATCAAAATGCTATCCATTGCATAGGTGAGAAACACATGAACTTAAAAAAATCTTTGGAAAAAATTAAAAAATAAATTATATCTCATGCTGAATTCATAGTAATAGAACACCACATTGTTTCTACCAGATAATTTTAAACAATATAGCTTTTTCCAGACATGTAGGTGATTGGATAAGTGTATGATGAAAACATCTGTGTGTTCATCCTTCTTTGCCAAAGAAGACCATGCCATCAGAGAAATAATAACATTACTTGTACTTGACTTTGTTTTGAGTGAGGGAAGGCTGTGCAGGTCACCAGCCTCACTTCTCCTCCAGAACCATCTGAACCCATTGACCAAATATTCATCAGGATGACTGGAGGTGACCCAGGATGAGGAAATTAGGGTTAAGTGACTTGCCCAGGGTCACACAGCTAGTGCGTGTCAAGTGTCTGAGGTGAGATTTGAACTCAGGTCCTCCTGACTCCTGCACTGGTGCTCTATCCACTGCACCACCTAGCTGCCCCATGATGAAAATAGAAAACAGGCAGGTCATTACAAATTCCTGCTTATCATTTTCAGACTCTTCTAGATCTCAAATTTCATCTGACCTACCCATTCTCTTTTCATTATCTCTTCTTGAATATTTAAGAAAAATAAAAGATTCTAAAAGACCCACATAGACTGAAAGTCCCCCTTTGATTTTTTTGGGGGGAAGTTAATTTATCAATAGTAATTATTACTATTATATTTGAAAAATATTTTGTGGAATCAGCTACCAAAATTATTATTTCATTCCTACTTTTTTTTCTTAAAGCTGTAAATTTTTAACTGTAATATTAGGCATTTTTTCACATGATTGTACTTTTAACTGTGATGACATATTCAACTATTAGCTTTTTATAGACAAAGAATTAAGATTTCTAATAGTTTTACAATAACATAATAATGAAAAATGATCATACTACCAATTACAAGATATCTTGACTTAAATGCTAAATTAATTTCCATTATTTCACTATTTTAGTTTACAAATGAGGTAGCATATTTTATTTTTGGAATACTTTTATTTTGTCAGAATTACACAAAAATAATTATAAATATTACTTTTTTAATATTATTTGATTTTCAAATTCCCCATTTCCATGATTTCCTCCTCACTTTGAGAAGCATTTCCGTGATTCCCTCCTCTCTTTGAGAAGACAAGCACTTTGATCATATATGTGTATTCATGAACAATTTATATCCATATTAGCCATGTTACAAAAGAGATAACATATTAAAGAAAATTTCAAAAAGTATACTTTGATCTGTATTCAGACTCTATCATTTTTTTTTGGAGATGGATAACATTTTTTATCATCAATCTTTGACAATTATCTTGAATAATTGTATTATTTCAGATAGCTAAATCATTCATAGTTGTTCATCACACAATATTTTTATTACTGTGTTCAAATATCTCCTGGATCTGCTCACTTCAATTTGCATTAGTTCATTTGTCTCCTCAAGTTTTCTGTTGTTTTTTTTTTTTCTGAAACCATCCTGCTCATCATGTCTTATAGTGTAATACTATTATATCGCAATCATATACAATAACTTGTTCAGACATTCCCCAAATGACGGGCATGCCTTCAATTTTCAATTCTTTGCACCACATAAATAGCTACTAGAAATATTTTTGTATATATAGGACCTTTTCTTCTATTTCTTTGATCTCTTTGGGATATAGACCTTGTAGTAGTATTGTTGTGTCAAAGGGTATGCACAGTTTTCTAGCCCTTTGGAAGTACTTCCAAATTACAGTTCAGAATGGGTGGATCAGTTCACAACTCTACCAAGAGTGCATTAACATTCCATTTTTTCCACATCATCTCTAAAATTTGGGGGTTTTTAAATTTTTTTCTGTATATTAGTCAATCTGATATGAGTGAGGTGGCACCTCAAAGTTGTTTTTATTTGCATTTTTTCTAATCATGAGTGATTTGAAGCATTTGTTCATATGACTTTAATAATTTAACAATTCTTTTGAAAACTGCTTGTTTATATCTTTTGATGATTTATCGATTGGTAAATGACTTATATTCTCATAAGTTTGACTCAGTTTTCCACATATTTGAGAAATGAGGAAAGATGAAAGCTGCTGCCTATATTGGAGTAAACTATTTTCCAGTTTTCCAAGCGATTTTTCCCAATAATGAATTCTTGTCCCCAAATCTTATATCTTTGGGTTTGTAATGTACAATGTTACTATGATAATTCACTACTTTATATCATGTACCTAATTGATTCAACTGATTCATCATTCTGTTTCCTAGGCAATATCAGATGGTTTTGGCAATTATTGATTTTTACTATAAATCTGGTACTGCTATGACAATTTCCTTCACTTTTTTTTCATTTTTCCCTTGATATTTTTGACATTTCGTTCTTCCAGATGAATTATGTTATTATTTTTTTCTAGCTCTATAAAACGGTTTTTTGGTTTGGCATGGAATAAGTAAATTAGGTAGAATTGTATTTTTTTTCTGTTAACTTTTGTATCTCTTTTTCCATCTGCCCAATTTTTCCTTTTAAGAAGCTATTTCTCCAGTTAATTTTTGTACTTCCTTTTCCATTTGGCCTTTCAGGAATTTATTTTCTCCAGTTAATTTTTGAACTTCTTTTTCCATTTGTTCAATTTTCCTTTTCAGGGAGATGTTCTCATCAGTGAATTCTTTCTTAATAATTTTAAAATCATTGGCCAGTTTATCTTCTATTTCCTTCTTCAGCTGTTCCAGGAGAGCTGCTTGTACTTGCGAGTAGTTCATAGTCCCTTCTGAAGTTTCAGATGGAAGTACAGTCTCAGCTGTGACCTCTTTGGGGTTTGGGTTTTGGTCCTTATCCCCATAGAAAGATTCTATGGTTCTTTCGGCCCTCTTCTTTTTCCTGTTCATGATTTTGATTGAGTGTTGTGGCTTCTGGTTCTTTCAGTCAGAAGCTAGAGAACTTTTTGCTGAGCTGATGTGTGAAAAAGCTAAAAGCAGGTATTTGTTTGGTGTTTCCCTGATCAGCCCTGGGTTTAGCTTGTTAAGTGTGGGGGAGGAGTGGTCTGGTCCCAGGAGATTTCCTCAACTGAATTGAGGCAAAGGCAAGCTCAGAAGCTGGTAATCCCAACTGCCCTATTGTCTTTCTGATTCCCCTGGACAGCTGAGGCACGCCTAGATGCTAATGCGTGTTCCCAACCCTCCTGGGGCTCCTCTCCTGACGCTGAGGCTTGCCTGGGTCCTAGTGCGAATTTTCTCTGCCCTGGGTCCTCTGTCCTTCAGGTTTGCCTCTGCCACCGTATGAGGAATCCCCCTTAGCTATTTTCCTTGTCTCAGGTGTTATGAGACTATTGGTCTCCTTCTTCTAATTCTACTGATCTGGGATTTATCTGGGGAGATATTTTATGGTTCTTTCATGGTCATCAAGGGGGAAGGAGAGAGCATTAGCTGATCACTCCGCCATTCTGGCTCCCGGAAGTTCAAGTAGGTGACTTACCGGAGTTTGATCTTCGGGCTGAAGATCTCAGGAGCTGCTGCGCTGATATCTGGCGCTCCGCGGCTCTCACTGACTCGGTTCGGCTTGTCTCCCACCCCGGGTGCTGCTCCTCTGGTTCTGCCCCCCACTCAGGTTTCTCGGATCTCTTCTGCTCCAATGCGCTGGCCGTGCTGTGCTGGCCACGCTGCGCTGTGCACTGTGGGCTCACCCCCGCGGAACAGATCCTTCCCGTGGACCTTCCAGTCCCACCTGAGCTCCAAATCTGTCACTGTCTGTCTCCCACTCAATTCCACATATTTAATATTATGTTCATTTTTAATGGGATTTTTCATTTTTACTCTCCATCTTGGACTTCATTGGTAATATTTAGAATTGTTGATGACTTCTGATTTGTATTGTTTTTATTATTGATACTGTTTGTGCTAATAATTTTCCTAACATTGAAGTAGCTAATTATTCAAATCTCACCTGGTCATAGCACATGAACTTTGTTGTATATTGCTGCAGCATCCTTATTAGTTAAATAAATCGTAAATCTTATTTAAACCATTTGCTTTAATAGGTGTTAGGGAAATTTGTCCATAGTTTTTTTTCCTCTGTTTTTGCTTTTCTTGATTTAGACATTAGCACCATATTTGCTTTTTTAAAGGAATTTGTTAGTACTCCTTCTTTGCCAATTTTTCTAAATAGCTAATGTAGTGTTGGACTTAATAGTTCTTTTAAGGTTTGGTAGAATTAATTTGTTTAAACTATCTGGTCATGGTAATTTTTCCTATGGAGCTCATTAATGATTTGCTGATTTGTTTTTCTAAAATAGGGTTTTGTTCTATTTCTTCTTCTGTTAATCTAGATTTTTTTTATATTTTTGTAAATTACTATCCATTTATATTGTCAGATTATTTTGGCATACAGGTAGGCAAAGAATTTTCTAATAATTGCTTCAGTGTCATCTTCAACGATAGTTAAATCAAACTTTTCATTTTTAATACTGTAACTTGATTTTCTTCATCTTTTTAAAAATCATATTCATCAGTGGCTAATATATAATTAAATAAAACAAGTTCTAATTTTAATTTATATATTCAGTGGTTTTCTTACTTCCAATTTTTATTAATCTCTCCTTTGATTTTCATGACTTCTAATTTGGTGTTTAATTAGGGATATTGAATTTGTTTTCTTCCTAAATTTTTAATTGTTATCTTCTCTTTGTTTATTTTATTGATATGTTTAGAGATTTACATTTTCTTCCAAGCACTTCTTTGGCTGTATTCCACAATTTTTTGTATGTTATCTTATTGATGTCATCCTCTATAATGAAATTATTAATTGTTCCTCAATTTTCTCTTTGAGCTACTCATTATTTAGAATTAAATTATTTAGCTTCCAATGAATTTTAATCTATGGGTTCATTACTCTTCATTCTATGTAATTTTTACTGCATTATGATCTGAAAATGTGATCCTTTTAATATCTCTGCTTTTCTTTATTTAGTTGTGAGGTGTTTAGGCCCCCATATATGGCCAATTTTTATGAAGTTGTCATTTTCAAATGAAAAAGAAGGATTTTAATTTTATTCCCATTCAATTTTTCTGCACATGTTTATCATATCTAATTTTATAAAATTTTATTCATCTCCCTAACTTTCTTGCTTGTTTTATGGTTGGATTTATCTAATTCTGGGAGAAGCTTAATTCTTCTATGAGAAAAGATTTACGATTTATTTAACCTTGTCACTCATTTAATTTTTCTTTTAAGAATTTAGAATCTATACTCTTTTGCACATATATGTTTAGTGTGGATATTGCTTTATTATCTATGGTGCCTTTTATCAAAATGTAGTTTCCTTTCCTATCCTTTTTATTTCTATCTATTTTGGTTTTTGCTTTGCCAGAGGTCATAATTTCTATACCTAATTCTTTATTTATCTTCAGCCAAAGTAATAATAGATTCTACTCCTGCCTCTTTCCTTTGTTCTGTTTGTCTCCTGTCCGCGCTCTGTCCCTGCCGGACCTCAGGGGGTACGTCGTGACCTCTGCTTCCACCTAACTAACGGCGGCTTCGGACGTCTCCGGTCCCGACCCCAGGGGCTGAGGACGGGCAAAACCAGACACTGGCCAGAGTGGTGAAGCAAGCAGGTGTTTATTCAGCAGGTTACATCAGCCCAGTCCCACTTTCCCTCTTAGGGCATTGGCTTATATTCCTTATCCTTTCCGGGTTCTGCTGTCCGACTCCTGATTGGGGAGTTCAGCTTACTGTTACCCCAGCCCCTTCCCCTTTGTTAGCCGTGCCCTGTGGTGATAGGGCAGGGGTCTCTCAGGACCTTCCTTCCCCGCTCGGACCATCTGCTTAGCCTATTACAGGTGGTCAGGTGTATTTTTCTCTTCCTGGGATTTTGTCAGTACCTCCCTGAGGGCGGTATCGTGCCCTGTACACGAGTCTTCCCTTTTTCCCCAGCCCGGAAACCACGGGTGAGGCGCGTGATCACGGGGGGGGGGGACAGGTATAGACTCCTGCTATTACCTCTCTGCCCAGGAGGTTCGGGGACGGCCCCTGACAACTCCCCCTTTTTGTTTTATAAATGGTGAGCGAGGGAATAGGTCATGTGGCCTGTCTCCATGCCTGGTACCAAAAGTGGGCAGGGCCCCTGTCTTAGGCTATGTGGGTGGCTCCCACCTCCAGCATTTCTGGTAGGTGGACCCACAATAATCCCGTCATTGGGTACCACTGCAGCCAGCGGGTCTCCCAGGACATGGAGCCATACTATTCCTAGAGAAAGCTTACTAATGACTACAGTGGGGCATAGGGATGCTTTTGGGGCTGAGGTGAGAGCTAGCGGCTCTCCAAAGCTGTGATCCAAACTTGTGGATTAGAGTGATTTGTCAGAGAGCGGAGAGCCCATGCAGTATATTGCCGCTGTTGTATCTGCCTTCGCCGAATCTGGCATAGGCAGTACAAAAGCCCTGCAGCAAGGATAAGGAGTAAAGAGGCCGAGCCCGCATAACTTTTCACCCAAGTGGATAGGGCAGAGAAAACAGAATCAAAGGCGGGGTAACAACAGTGGGATCTATTCGGGTGGCATTGATGTTAGCAATTTGGTATCTTAAAAGATGGAGTGTATGTTCAAATTTATCAGACCAATTCCCTGTAAGCATTTGCGACAGCTGGCGGGACAGGTTGGCTGCTCGGGACAGATTCTGAAAAGGGGCAGAGGTAAGACATAACCCGACCAAGGAATAGGAACATCCCAGAGGAAGGAGATGGACAATGATGTCCACTTGCTCCTGTAACAGATCAATACGTTGATTGGTTATCATTATTCCCCCCCGTATGGCGGCTAAAAGCTGTGTGTTGGTGTCCATAGCAGTGGCAACCGTTGCTGAAAGATCGTTAAGGGTCGCAACGGTATTGGTGCCTACAGCTAGGGAGGTGGCTGCCGCTGCTGCAGCAGCAGCGGCAAGAGAAAGTGCCACCACCAAGGCTGTTACGCCAAAGTCTCGTTTCCTTCTATGGAATGGTTGGAGTTGGAAGCCTTCCATGTTGACGGGGACAGGTATCCAAGTGGGCACTCTCGCTATTATGGCCATCTGGTGTCGGGTACCATCCCAGCAGGAAGCGTAGTTACAAGTCTCATTGGTACAAGACAAAAGGGGGCCACTAGAGGTATTGGTTACAATGAAGATGAACGGGGGCGTGACACATACAGGGGTAGGGTCAAAGGGCAAGGAGAAGGTGGGAGTGGACGGGGTACGAGTCAAGTTCTCCGCTTGACAGGTTGGGCTGTTGCCACTGCCCCCCGAGACGCATGAGGACACAGTCCAAGAGAAGGAGCCGTTGTAAATTCTCCCTCCCCGAAGCATGGAAAAGGGGGAAAGGTCCATGCACGTACGTCTGGGTCCACACAGCACCCAGGTGTGGAATGGGTTAAAGGGTCCTGTCATAGCGGGGTCGTGTCCTGACCAATTTGTATATGTCTGGTTGGTTGGATTAAGGACAGCTCCTATGAGGGGGGAGAAGTTCCACCCTCCTCCCAAGTTCTGGCTCACGGGGGCCTGGCACCCAGTCCAGGGGATCTCAGTGTTTCTTCTGGAGCCTTTGCATCGGGGTCCCCATGTAGGCTGACGGGGTTCCAATGGATACCTAATGCCTATATCTCCCCTTGGGTTTCCTGTGACTAGGGGCCATCGGCCCTCTAGGGCCGTGCCATTTGCTGTGACACCCTTAGGATGGTCTAACCAAACCGCTTTCTGTGGGGCTAGGACTATACAGGGGTTCATGTTAGTAAGGTTTAGTCGGAAACAGAGGGCACCGTTTAGGGCGATGTGGAACGAAGGGGTGGGTGCTTCCTCGTCTTGGAAAGGGTAGTAAGGGAGATCAAGGTTCTCGTTAGTGGTAAAGAGACGCGGGTATAGAGTAGCATTCTGCGAAACAGGCATAGGGAAGGGGAAATCAGCCAGGAGACCCCAGCGGATCTCATGTGCTTGCGTGTTGGGGGTGCGCCATAGTAACAGACGCAATTGGGCCAGTGCTAATAGGCCGTTGATGACCGTTGTTCGTATTGCTCTCAGGGTGTGACTCATTCTCTTGGGTCTTCTTCTCTTCCTTTTGGTCCCCTCCAGCAGGTCGGGAGGTGGCAGCAGGGGCTCCTCCTCCTCCTGCAGGTCGGGAGGTGGCAGCAGGGGCTCCTCTGGTCCACCGGAGCGGCACCCATCTGGTTCCATTATTTTCTGTGGAGACACAAACATAACCTCTGCCTCTCACCGCAACTGGATGAGGGCCGTGCCAATTGTTCTCCTCATCTTTCCACCATACCTTTTCATCTTTGAGGTGGTCAGATGACTGTTTTGTTTCTGCAGGCTTCGGTTTTGGATTAGAGGTGGTAGGGGGGTTTGTAAAGAATTTCATGGCCGAAGTTAGGCCATCTTGTCTTGTTTGGAGAAAATTTACTGTAAATACGGCCGTCGCCAATTGGGCCCTAGATAGTCTCCCTGGTACTCCCCCTTTTTGTTTAGTAAGAGTGCGCTTCAGTGTTTGGTGGGCTCTTTCAACTATGGCCTGCCCTGTGGGGTTGTACGGGATGCCTGTAACATGTCGGAGGCCCATCTCCTGAAGGAAGGTCTGAAAGGCTTTTGATCGGTACCCAGGACCATTATCAGTTTTAATGAGATCTGGGAAGCCGACAAGGGCTGCGCACTCTAAAAGGTGGTGAATGATACATTTAGCGCTCTCACCAGATTGCAAAGTGGCCATTATGAAGCCTGAGAAAGTGTCGATTGACACATGAATCAAAGAGGATTGAAAATGTGTAACATCCATTTGCCAGATTTCATTGGGGGCGTGGCCACGGGGGTTAGAAGCCTGATCACGGGGCGGAGGTCGAAAAGGAACACAGTGAGAGCACCTACGGACAATGTTGCGGGCCTCCTCTCTGGTGATGCCGTAAAGGCGCCGTAGGGTTTGGGCTGAAAGGTGGAAGTGATGGTGGGCGAGGTCTGGAGAGCTATAAAACACCCCTAGGCCATTTGGGGAATCATCCGTGAGGGCACGGTCAGCAATCGCATTGCCCTGATAGAGGGGGCCTGCTATGGAAGTGTGGGATCTAACATGAAGGACGTAAATAGGAGCCTCCCTAACAATGAGCAAATTATGTATGTGGATCAGGAGATCCGAGACAGTGGAGGTGGTTGCAGTGAGGTCTGCTCCAGGGAGTTGAGGAATAGCTAAAGCACAATACATACTATCGGTGATGAGGTTAAAGGACTCAGCGGGTAATAATTGTAGCACAGTATAGATAGCAAATAATTCATTTTTCTGAGCGGAGGAATAGGGGGTACTTACCACCTTCAGGATGTTTTTTGCTGGAATATATATAGCTGCTCGTTGATGCCTAGTGGCATCAGTGAAGACGTTAACTCCTTCTACCGGTTCATTAGCTACAACCTGCGGAGACTTTTGAAGAGGCAAGGCATCCCAACCCCGGAGAGCATTAGGCAAGGCGGCACTAGTTATCTGATGTTGGGTAATTAAGATAGCCCAAGAGGTATATTCTTGGGCAAGCTCCTGTAGTAAGCTAGGGGTTATATTAAGAAAGAGAAGGGGAAATTGACCAAAGATCTGTCTGGCCCTGAGGCTGGCCTTGAGTAATAGCCTCCCTTGTTCTTCAAGGCGATCAGGGATACATTTTTTCCTTTTGTCAGGGTAGATCCACTCTATAACTCCCCATTGCTGGAAGATTGCCGCGATCCCCTCGGTGGCCCCACGGGAGAGGATGGCCACAGCTAGGGGATATTGGGGATCTATTCTTTGGACTCGCATATTGGCCCTGTCTCTAATTAATTTCATGACTTTAAAAGCCTCAGGAGTCCAAGTTCTGGGAGAATTTAGGGTCTGGTCCCCTGAGAGGATAGCATACAGGGGCTGCATTTCCCTGTCTGAGAGGGGCAATGTGGACCGAAGCCATTGAATAGCCCCAACAAGCTTTTGAAAATCATTGAGGGTCTTGACTTTAGCAAGGTCAAAGTTGGGGACAGGTCGAAGGACCTCATCATTTAGGAGCCTATGGCCAAGGTATCTAAGGTCGTTACCCCTTTGGATTTTTTCTGGGGCAATTTTTAACCCGTACTCACTGAGCCTCTCTATAATGTGTTTGAGGGCCTTCTCTGACTGTTCTGCCTGTGGGTGAGCAAGTAGGATATCATCCATGTAATGAACAATCTGAACCTCAGGGAATTTCTCCCGAGAAGGGTGTAGGATGGCTGCAACATATTTTTGGCATAATGTGGGACTGTTCGCCATCCCTTGGGGCAATACAGTGAAATGAAAACGGGCGGCCGGTGCCTGGAAGTTGATAGAAGGGACAGAAAAAGCAAACTTTGGGGCGTCGTCGGGGTGAAGGGGAATGCTATAAAAGCAATCTTTTATATCTACAATGATAACTTCCCAACCTCTCGGCACCATGGTTGGATTTGGAAGACCTGGTTGTAAAGCACCCATAGGTTGTAAGGCCGAATTGACCTGGCGGAGATCGATCAGCATTCTCCACCCACCAGATTTCTTCTTTATGCAGAATACTGGGGAATTATAAGGGCTAGTAGAGGGCACAATATGCCCTTCCTGCAAAAGTTCTTGTACTATGGTGTTGAGGGCTTGTAGCCTTTCTTTAGTAAGGGGCCACTGCTCCACCCAAATTGGTTGGGTGTTGTTCCAATTCATTTTTACTGGGTGCGGTTTCTCGGGGTGGAGTGTGGCCCTCATCAGTTTAAAGGGTCGTTTGTGAGCCTAAGTTGCATTTGGGAGAGGATATCTCGACCCCACAAGGTCATAGGGAGGGAGGAGATATAGAGGGGGCGAAAGCGCCCTCCCTCTTCCCCGCACGTCCACCGCAAAAGGCGTGCAGAGATGGCAGCTGTGCTATTCCCCCCGACTCCCGAGACCTGCCTGGGGGTGGTGTCCTTTCCCCACTGAGGCTGCCAGTCTGAGCCGGCAATAACAGACACATCAGCTCCAGTGTCCATCATCCCTGTTATGGGTGTCCCCTCGACCTCAACGGTCAAGGTGGGTTTCTGGGGTGTTATAGTGGTCGTCCAGGCCACAAAGGGGTCAGAATTCCGTGGGAAATAATTGGGGTCCATCCACGGAAGAGGGATGGCTTGAGCAACCTCCCTTCTTTCATTCAAAGACACAGAGTAAGCATGAGGGTTGGTAACAAAAATCTCTGTGTCTCTTGGGGCAAGATACTTGGTGTGCACTATAACTTCTGGGAGTTTGTGGGTGCCAATTGCAAGGCGGGGGTGATCAGAGGGGTGAATTTTTATTGGGGCAGTGGTCCAGGGGGCTATGGTTTGTTCTTGGAGGGTAAAAACCTCACTCATTAATTTCTGAGTCGAAAGGGGTTTGCTCGGGGGTTCAGTCTTTGCGGGGCGCCCTCCCCCCGTGAGGGCCCCGCCGGCTCGTTTCCCGGAGCCGGTGGATTCTGCATTTTTCTTTTTTGACGGCAGTCTCTAGAGAGGTGCCCCAGCCTGCCGCAAGTATGACATTGCTGCCCTCTAGTGGGCGCACGGCAAGCGGCTCTAAAGTGCCCTTCTTTGCCACAGTTAAAACATCTCTGCTGTGGGTCCCCCTGTACGGCCATGGCTGTGAGCTGCTCCGCGAGAGCGGCCACGGGTGACTTATCCTCTTGGGGCTCATCTAAGCATCTCTCTATAATGTCCTGGAGGCTGGGATCTGGTGGCAAGGTGGCAAGAATGCCCCGATGGCGGGGGTTAAGGCCATCTTTGATAAGCTGAATAATTAGCTGAGCTGCAAGTTCAGACTTGCCATACTGCCCCTCTATTCTCTCTTGGACCCGGGAGATAAACTGTATAGGCGTCTCCTGGGGCCGCTGTTTTAAGGTGGACAGAGAGCGACCCCCTGTTGTATTTAACTTATCAAAAGCTCTTAAATGGACCACCTGGACTACTCCCAACTGAACGTTGGTGAGTGTCAGTTGTTTCTCGACTGTCTCCCAATCCCCAGTGCCCGTCACCTGACTAACTAACAGGTCTGCATTTTCTGAATGTGTCTCTGAGGCGTATCTGCGGGCCTCACGGGTGACGTGGGCCAGGTATGTCATAGCCACGGGGGGATCAAAAATAGCGGCCGTGACCTCTTTCCAATCATAAGGGAGCCAAGCCGGCACGGAGGATGTATTGGTAAATAACCTCCTAAGGAATGCAGAGCCAGGGCCGTATTTGGTGGCTGCCTCTTTCATGTCTCGGAGAATTTTATAGGACAGAGGCTTGTGGACACGCTGCGGGGGGCCATCGTCCTCGGCCTGGGAGAAAACAGGAAACAGATTCGCCCCCTCCCAGTCTACATCTTCCCCTTCCTCCGCCGCCTGTTGAAGGCACTTTCTCAAAACACTGACATATTTGGGCGGGGGGGGTTTCTTTGCCCCTCTATCTGGGTGCTGCTCTGGGGCTTCCTCTTTTTGTATCTCCTGCAATTTCTTTCGGGGTCCCTCCCCTTTCTGCGGGCGGGGTTGTGTTCCCTGTCTTTTCCCGTTCTTTTCTATGGGGTTAAGGGAGGTGGATCGGGAGAGGCTCGATGGAGAAGGCGAGGGCGCAGTCATGACTCTCCGAAGACTGTCCCAAGGGTACAGAGGGGGAGGTCCTGTCTGAGGGGGGCCTAAATCCTCAGTGGAGGAGTTATCCTCATCGGAGGAGCCACAAAGGGAGTCCCCCACCTGGGCACCAGTCTCCGTGGACAATGGGGGTGGCTGGGGGTCGAGGGAGGCCCCAATAGTGAAATAGATGACAAAATCTTGGGAGGATAGGAAAGAAGGGTCCACTTTCTGGTAGGAGGCCATCTGTTGGCCAATAAGCCTCCATCGGGTCGGATCAATGCCAGTGTGCTCCACCCATGGGCTGACAGTTATAATTTTCGCGACCCATTCTCGGCAAACTCTTATGTGTATTTTAATCCCATTCTGCTTGCAGAGTTTATACACTTGGCAAGCGAGAATGCCTTTATCCTCTGGCTTAACTTCTGTATTTCCCATAACTAAACTGCCTTCGGGACTAGAGGGGAAAACCCGAAAGTCCCGGTGTGCCTGGTCCTTCTGACCCTCGCCTGCGAGGGACAGGAAGGCTCACAACGTACCTGTACTGTAGTGTAGAGCCCCACGTTTGGGCGCCAAATGTCCGCGCTCTGTCCCTGCCGGACCTCAGGGGGTACGTCGTGACCTCTGCTTCCACCTAACTAACGGCGGCTTCGGACGTCTCCGGTCCCGACCCCAGGGGCTGAGGACGGGCAAAACCAGACACTGGCCAGAGTGGTGAAGCAAGCAGGTGTTTATTCAGCAGGTTACATCAGCCCAGTCCCACTTTCCCTCTTAGGGCATTGGCTTATATTCCTTATCCTTTCCGGGTTCTGCTGTCCGACTCCTGATTGGGGAGTTCAGCTTACTGTTACCCCAGCCCCTTCCCCTTTGTTAGCCGTGCCCTGTGGTGATAGGGCAGGGGTCTCTCAGGACCTTCCTTCCCCGCTCGGACCATCTGCTTAGCCTATTACAGGTGGTCAGGTGTATTTTTCTCTTCCTGGGATTTTGTCAGTACCTCCCCGAGGGCGGTATCGTGCCCTGTACACGAGTCTTCCCTTTTTCCCCAGCCCGGAAACCACGGGTGAGGCGCGTGATCACGGGGGGGGGGGACAGGTATAGACTCCTGCTATTACCTCTCTGCCCAGGAGGTTCGGGGACGGCCCCTGACAGTCTCCCTGCTCTAAATGTGTTTCTTGTGAACTACATATGGTAGGATTCAAGTTAGTAATTCACTCTACTATCCATTTCCATTTTATGTGTGAGTTCATCCTATTCACATTCCCCATTGTGATTACTAAGATTACTCTTCAGGATCATATCCTTATCACTAATCAATGTGGCTCAGCTCTGAGTAGTTGTGATGCACCATAGATTTTTGGTTCATAAATACTTTTCAGGGAATCATAAAAGCACTTTGGCTTGTTACTATCAGCATAAAACTGAGTTTCATCTGCCTTCTTACTGAGCCAGGAATCGTGCATCTCTCTATGTTTTGTTTTTGAGGGAATTAAATGCTTCCTTCTTAGGGGTGAATGAACTGTTCTGCTGGTAAATTTAATCTTTCCAAAAAGACTTTTATGGAGAACTCACATGGGGCAGGCAAACACATAGTGGTCAAAAGAAGCTATAGAAGAACTCTGGCAAGAACTTTGGATCTGACTGTGAGACGTGGAAGACATTGACATAGGACCACTCAGCATGGCACACCCACTTCAGAAAAGGTGCTGTGCTCTATGAACAAAGCAGCATTGAGACAACACAAAGAAAACATAGGATGGGAAAATTAGGAGTGACCACCCCAAATATTCATACAGGACTATCTGTGAGCAATCTATGATACAGCATTCTGAGCTCATATTTGTCTGATCAGCCACAGTCTGACTCACTGAAACTTCATTTTACATGGTAATGTCATTTTGTTCCTCTTTATGAAAAAAAGGACAGCAACCAACTCACCAAGATTACTACCTCTTTTTTGCTCCTGTTTCTTCTCTCTTCTCTCTCTCTCTCTCTCTCTCTCTCTCTCTCTCTCTCTCTCTCTCTCTCTCTCTCTCTCTCTCTCTCTCCCCTCTTCCCTCCTTCCTTCCCTTTCTCCCTCCCTCTTTGCCACCTCCTCTTAATAGTATATTTTGCTTCTAACCACTGCTTCTCTAAATTCACTCTCCTTTCTGTCAGGTCCCTATTTCTATTATTCCTTTCACCTCCTATTTCCATATAGGATAAGATAGATTTCTATACCCAATTGAATTGGTCATTTTTTGGAGCCACTTCTGAGAGCAAGTTTCAAGAATTGCCCACTCCTCCCCTCCACTGTAAAAATTCTTCCTTTTGCAGTTTTACCATGTGAAATAATTTAACATATTCTACTTTTCCCTTCTCCCTTCTCCCAGTGCATTCCTCATTCTCATCTTTTCATAATTTTTTTTTAATTTTGAAATTATCTCATCATAATGAACTCAATCCCATGCCCTCATTTATATGTATTCCTTCTAACTGTCCTAAAAATGATACAGTTTTTATTACAAACATCATCTTCCCACATAGGAATGTAAATAGTTTGCCTTTATTGATTCCCTTATGATTTCCCTTTTACATTTACCTTTTGAGGATTCTCCAGTGTCTTGCATTTGAAAGTCAACTTTCCCATTCAGCTCCAGTCTTTTAATCAGGAATAACTGAAAATTTATTTTTCATTAAATATCCATTTTCCCCATGAAGGATTATACTCAGTTTTGCTGAGTAAGAGATTCTTGGTTTTAATCCTAGTTCCCTTGCCTTACGGAATATCATATTCCAAGCCTTTTAATTCTTTAATGAAGAAATTACTAAAATACATGTGATCCTGACTGTGACTTCACAATATTTGAATTTTTTCTTTCAAGGTGCTTGTATTTTCTGATTGATGTGATAATTCTGGAAATTGGCCACAATTTCATTTTGATATCTCAGGAAGTGATTGATGGATTCTTTCAATGACTGATTTACCCTCTGATTCTAGAATATCAGATGATGCTTTCTTGAAAGATCCTGTCCAGGCTGTTTTTTTGATCATTGCTCCCACATAGTTCAATAATTATTCAATTATCTCTCCTGTATCTATTTTCAAGATCAATTGATTTTCAATGAAAAATTTCAAATTTTCTCCCATTCCAAACTCTCAAGATTTTCCCCCACAAAAGATATAAAATAGCATGTAAGGGTAAACAATATGTAGGTGAAGATTAATAAGATTGGGGGCACGCTAGGAGTCTTCCTGGGAAAATTCAAGAAGATTAGAAGACAAATCTCAGGATGAGGTTTGATCTCTGTGAAGAGTATACAACTCCAGGCTACCGTCCCTTTTAACAACAAGCAGCAAACCTGGGTTAGTTGATTTGAAAGGCTGCCTCAGCCACAGCAACAGAAAATTTCACTCCCAGATAGAAGGGGGAGTAGGGCGTTTGAGTCCACGAAGATTGTGGGAACATTTGCTGATAAGGAACACCAGACTCAACTGTGCTGTGAATAGCAGGGTGGCAGGGGAGAGAAGGATCTGCACTCTCAAAGAAAGCAGAAAGCCTCTGGCTGGGGGCACTTACAGGAGGCTGGAGGTTTGGCTTTTGTTCCAAGCTAGAGGAGAACTGAAGATTTGCGGCAAGAGGCACCATTTCCCATATGGCAGGGCTAGAGATGATTACAAAAATTAAGTTATTGCCACAAAAACAACGCAGAGGCAAAGGAGAAAGAATACAACCATAGAAAGTTTTATGGCAACAGAGACAACCAGAGGTCTTCTTCAGAGGAGGATATGGAAGTAAAGAAAACCCCAAAGAGTACCATCAACTGGACACCTCCCCAGAAAGAATTTATAAAACATCTTAAAAATACTTTAAAAATCAAATGACAGAGTTAGAGGAAAAACTAAAAAAAAGAAGAAGAAGAATCCAAGAAAAACAAGAAGAGTATGAAAGTCAACCAATTAGAAAAGGATCTCGAGAGTCTGAAGGAGCAAAGTGTCACTTTAAAAATTAGAATTAGGCAAGGTGATGTCATCAAAACTATAAGAGATCAAGAAATAATTAAACAAAAAATGGATAATGACAAAATAGAAGAGAATGTTAAATATCTTATAAGAAAAGCAACAGATTTGGAGAATAGATCACGAAAAGTAAATATAAAAACAATTGGACTAACTGAAAGTTAGGAGAAAAAAAAGAATTTTGATACAATAATACAAGAAATAATTAAAGAAAATTATCCTGAAGCATTAGAACAAGGGGGAAGGTGGAAATAGAAATAAAAAACATCCCTTGATCACCACTTAAAATAAATTGTATGAGGAAAACTCATAGGAATAACATAGTCAAATTTTGAAACCCCCAACTTGAGGATAAAATATTAAAAACATCAAGTTTAAGACAATTTAAATAGGATGAAGCCACAATTAGAATTACACAAGTCCTAGCAGCAGAGGCATTAAAAGACTGATCGTCTTAGAACACAACATATTGAACAATGAAAAGACTGGGGCTTCAGACAAAAATATCATACCCTGCAAAGTTAAATATTATTTGGAATGTAAAAAAATAGACATTTGATAAACTCATATTTTCAAGAACTTATTAACAAAAATTTTGAACTTAATAGAAGATTCAACATACAGGAATCAAGAGAAATAAAAGGTAAATACCCAAGACTGATTATAAGGGATTCATAAAGACAGTTCTCTCTCTCTCTCTCTCTCTCTCTCTCTCTATATATATATATATATATATATATATATATATATATATATATATATATACTCAAAAGATTGGGGTAAAACCAACTATGATATTAATTTTAAAAATAAAAACATTTAGGAATAGCAGAAAAGAGCAATTATTTTATACAAATGAGGTGCAAGACAAAGAACTGACACAGAGGAATTGGAGGAGGAAGGCTAGTCGTTCTGGTAACCTGTTTTCATTGGGGATGGCTTTCAGAGGGAACAACATGTATATATTTAAAATAATATAAAAATATTGTAAATTCAGAGGAAATAAAATGGTAGGGGCATAGGTAGGGGAGAGAGGACAAGGACGGGATCTTTAGAGGGTAGGGTGAGGGAATAACTAAAAGAGGGTATAGAACAGTGTTTAGATTTTATGGGAAGGGAAGAATATGTGAGGGATCCTTAGAAGCAAGCAATAAGAAGGCAAGGGAGTGGAAAGAAATTAAGTACAGGAGGCAGGAAGTATAGGAAACAAGAGATATGCACAAACACAAAAACCAAAGATGAGGTGTAGAACAGACATGCGAAAGTGTATGTCTTTATATGTATGTATATGTGTATGTATGTCTCTGTAGCTATAGAAAAACATATCTAAATTTCCTTGTAGCATTCTGGGGGTGGGGGAAAGGGTAAAAAGAACAAAATAAAAAAAGTTTACAGCAGAGAAGAAAACAACTCACAAGGAAGCAAAGATGCACAATTTTCAACAACAAATAATATTCATCATACAGACTTTCTTAAATGAAAATATATTGTTACATAATTTAAAGCCTCTCTAATGTTCTGTCATGTCATGCATATGACATCTTTTTTTTTTCTTTTTTGACTTCGTATTTAATTTTCAAATTTTAAGTCTGTGATACGTTTTCATTTCTTTTCTCTATTCTGTATTTATGTTCTGGTGCTTGAGTCCAAAATAAAATAAAACAAACAAACAAACAAAAATAACATCATAGGCCACCATCTACTATATCAGAGTGGATACTATCTCCATCAGAAAAGATAAAAAAAATCTTCACCAAAGTTATATTTATTTTTATTTGAACTATTTTGACCCCTTAACTTGTTTACTTGGAGTTGTTTTTTGTTGGTGGTGGTTAAAGGTACCACAAATTTCTGATATCCTTTTATTTTCCAATATGAATTGCAATGTCTTCCATATTGCAGGTCTTCCATAGTTTTCTCAAGTCAATTCTGTCATAATGGTATTTCATGCCTATCTTGTGGTATGTTCCTAGATAACCTATTCTTTTTTTTCTTTCTATGGCTCTTATCATGGTGATAGTCTAAAAATATTTGTGTATATGCTGGTCCTCAAATGTTTTTGTATTCTCTGTCTTATATTGTTGGAAAATTCATTTTTACATAGTTTTATGTTATGCCAGATTTTGAGTTACTCAATTTAACTTTTCTGTTGATTAGTGCTATGAATATCGTTCCCATTATTTTATTCTTTTTAGTGAATATTCTTCTGATAGTTAACTAGGTGGATAAAAATAACTTTTTATAGTTGAATTAAAAGATTAGAATGTAATTTCATTGTCAGAAGCAGTGGAGTCAAAATGTTAGAGTAGAAGGAGTATTTCATTCAAACTCTGCCAACCATCCTTTTGTAAACATAATTATAGTAACAAGTTAAATCAATTTCTTTGGATACCATAGCCATGAAAAGGGCAGAGTGAGACTGCTTTTTCAAGTGAAGAGAGTTTCGGATGTCAAAAGTAGAGGTCTCTGACATTGGGGTAGAGACTAGCAAGAAATATATATGGTAGCATCACTAGCTATAGGCTTAGGAATTGGCTGCTACAGCAGCGAAAGCTGTTTTGAGAACTCTCACCTCAGAGATAGTACAGCTGGTCAGAAAGAAATTTCAGGGTACCCGTATGCTACCACTGAATGCAAGACCAGGTGCAACTTTAGGACACATTGAGATTAGATGTATACACAAATTTCCAGGGCAGAGAAGATTACTACTAGTGCTTCAGGCTGCAAGGGATCAGAGGCTCTTTCTCAGCGAGGATCAGAGAAAGGAGCAGGAAAGTCATGACAATAAATAGGGCGAGGAGTTGAGAATGATGCCCAGTTTGTAACATGGGAGATTGGAAGGATGATGCCACCTTCAGTAGAAGAAGCAACATTTGGATGAAGTTAGGATTTGGGGAGCAAATTAATGAATTATATTTTTAAAATGTTAGGTTTTGATGTACTCAGGAAATCATATTTTGAATATCCAATGGGCACCTCATGGTGAAGTGAATAGAAGACTATACTTGGAATCAGGAAGAAAGCAGTTTAAGTCCTTCATCAGGCACTAACCATCAGTGTAATGTTCAGCAAGTCATAACTTCTACCAGTCTCAATTTCTTCATATGTATAATAGATGTAATAGAACCTACTTCATAAAGTCATTATGAACACCAAAGAAAATATCATATATGCACCATTTTGCTAAATTAAAAATATGATATAGGTGACAGCATTATAGTTATAATTAGTAGTCATAATTATAAATGATATAACATGAGTGGAACTCCAGCTCAGTGAAGAGAAATAAACTGGATGACTTATATGTATATATCATCCTGTGTTTGGGTAACATCCAGTTTGTGTATATGTCTGTATGTGTACACATGCATATGCAAATGTATATACAAACATACATATATATATACACGCATATTTCAGTTTGTCTCCCACAGAGCTTGAATTCCACTTATGTTATCATTAATAATGATAATTAGAATTTATATTTACAGATAGATATAGATAGAAAGATACCCTGTTTTTAAATACCCTGTACATAAAAAATGATAACTAAGTGCATTCCAGATGATAAGATTCTAAGAGGAAGCATGTGGGGAGAGTAGAGAAGTAATGTAGGCTGGGGAACATCGATAGTAAGGAGGTACGATTTGGATGACAAGCCAGGAAAAGAACCTGAGATGGAAACGGCAATAGTATCAGAACAGGAGAGAGGCAGATGAGGAGAGTAGAGTGTATCTAAGAGGAGAGTTGTCAACAGTCTAGCCGATATGCAGACTGAGGAAAGATCATCAGATTTAGACAATCAGGAGATTGTTGACAGCTTTGGAGAGACTGGTTGTAACTGAATGATGAGATTGGAAGTTAAAGAATATGTGAGAGGAATTGTTCCAAAAGTTCATCTAATGCAATCCTTTAATTTTTGGAGAGAGAGAAGCTTAAGGTAAAGACTGAAGTGAATTGCCTAAAGTCAAACCATTAACAAGAGGCAGAGCAAAGATTTAAGTTGACTGGCTGCATGTGCTCCACCTTCCACTGTAATTTGTTGCTGGTCAAGTTCAACTATTTTTCAAATTAAGGTCCAAAATTATACTGATAAAATTTCATTCTTAAATTTTAATTTTGTTAATTTCTTTGGAAATTTTACTTAATTTTTTTTTAGTTTTCAACATTCATTTCCACAAGATTTTGAGTTTCAAAATTTCTCCCCATCTCTGTCCTCCTTCCTACCCCAAAATGCCAAACATTCTGATTACCCTTTTCCCAAATTTGCCTTCTCTTCTATCACAGTCCTCCCTTCCTTTATCCCATCTTCTCTCTTTTCTTGTAGGACAAGACAGATTTCTATACCTCATTATCTGTATTTCTTACTTCTCAGTTGCATGCAAAAACATTTCTCAAGATATGTTCCTAAAATTTTTGAATTCCAATTTCTCTCCCTTCTTCACTTCCTTCCCCACTCATAAGGTAACCAATTCAATATAGGTCATACATGCCCAGTCATGGCAAAGACTTCCATAACAGTCATGTTGTGAAAGACTAACTAAATTTCCCTCCATCCTATTCTGCCCCCATTTATTCTATTCTCCTTTTGACTTTGTCCCTCCCCAAAAGGGTTTACTTCTAATTACCCCCTCCTCTCATTTGCCCTCCCTTCTATCATTCCCCTATACCCCATTTGTCCTCTTGTCCCCTACTTTCCTGTGGTATGAGATAGATTTTCACACCAATTTGAGTGTGCATGTTATTCCCTCCTTACAACAAATGTGATAAGATTAAGTTTCACTTTTTACCTCTCACTTCCCCTCCTTTTCCCCTCCAAAGAAAAAGTTTTTATCTTGCCTCTTTTATGACAGTTTATTTGCCCCATTCCTTTTCTCCCTTTTTCCTCCTAATATATTCATTCCTCTCTCATCTGTTAATTTTATCTTTAGATATCATCCATTCCTATTCATCTTACCCCATTCTCTCTCTCTCTCTCTCTCTCTCTCTCTCTCTCTCTCTCTCTCTCTCTATCTATCTCTCTCTCTCTCTCTATATATATATATATATATATATATATATGTGTGTGTGTGTGTATGTATATGTATGTGTACATATACACATATATATTGTAGGTATACATGTATGTGTGTGTGCCTGTATGTATATAATCCCTCCAACTACACAAATGCTGAGAAAAATTTCAAGTTACAAATATTATTTTTCCATGTAGTAATGCAAACAGTTCATAGTATGACCTCTGAATTCACTTTCCTGTTTACCTTTTCATGCTTCTCTTGATTATTGTATTTGAAAGTCAAATTTTCTATTCAGCTCTGTTCTTTTCATCAAAAATGCTTGAAAGTCCTCTATTTCATTGAATAATCATATTTTTCCCTGAAGTACTATACTCAGTTTTGCTGGGTAGGTGATTTTTTCTTTTAATCCTAGCTCCTTTGAATTCTGGAATATCATATTCCAAGCCCTTTGATCCCTTAATAAGAAGCTACTAGATCTTGAGTTATTCTGATTGTATATCCACAATACTAGAATTATGTCTTTCTGGCTGCTTGCAATATTTCTCCTTGACTTGGGAACTCTGAAATCTGGCTACAATATTCCTAGGAGTTTTCTTTTTGGGATCTCCTTCAGGAGATGATCAGTGATTTCTTTCAGTATTTATTTTACCCTGTGCTTCTAGAATACTAAGACACTTCTTTTGATAATTTCATGAAAGATGATGTCTAGGCTCTTTTTCTGATCATTGTTTTCAGGTAGTTCCACAATTTTTAAATTGTCTCTACTGGATCTGTTTTCCAGGTCAATTGTTTTTTCAATGAGATATTTCAAATTGTCTTTATTTTTTTCATTCTTTTGGTTTTGTTTTGTAATTTCTTGGTTTCTCATAAAGTCATTAACTTCCATCTGTTCCATTCTTATTTTTAAAAATGGTTTTCTTCGGTGAGCTTTTGAATCTCTCTTTTCCATTTAGCTAATTCTGCTTTTTAAAGTATTCTTCTCCTTATTGGCTTTTTGGACATCAAATGTCATTTGGGTTAGCCTATTTTTAAAGGTGTTATTTTCTTCAGCATTTTGGGGTCTCCTTTAGCAAACTATTAACTCGCTTTTCATGATTTTCTTGCATTGCAATTATTTCTCTTCCCAATTTTTCCTCTACCTCTCTTATTTAATTTTCAAAATCCTTTTCGAGCTCTTCCATGACCTGAGACCATTGTATATTTTTTTTGGAGTTTTTACATGTAGAAGCCTTGACTTTGATGTCTTCCTTTGGTGGTATGCATTGTTCTTCCTCACCTGAAAGGATGAAAGAAAATATCTGTTCTCCAAAAAAGTAACTTCCTATAGTCTTATTTTTTCCCCTTTATGGGACTTTTTTCTCAGCCAGTTACTTGACTTTTGAGTCCTTTGTCAAGTGTAGAGAATACTCTGAGGACCTATAACTTCTCAGTTCCTCTAAGATGGCACAATTCAGGGAGAGGAATTTACTCCTCTCCTGGCCTGCTCTCTGGTCTACAAGCAACCACAAGCTTTTCTGCCCAGTATCTGTGAGTAGGATTCCCTCTACAGAGCGTCCACCAGCTTCACCAGGCAGTATGCCTCCTCACCCCAGGGCCACCACTCAAGGCTGAGATTCAGATCAGCGACTCAATTCCCTCAGGTCTTCAGGCCAAAGCCTCCAAAACTGGGTGCTATTTCCACCTGCAGTCAGGGCTAGGGCAGGACCCTGCCCCCTTCTCACCCAGGTGAAAGACCTTTGAAGCTGTCTTTGGCATTTGTGTGTTGAGAAATTTGGGGACCACAGCTACTGCTTGCTTGAGTCCTGTCCCTGTGGTGTAGCATGGCCAAGGCTGGTCTGTCCTTCATGGGTCGTGCTCCACTATGAGAACAATGCAATAGAGCTCTTTACTATTAGCCTTCCAGGATGCCTTGGGCTAGAGATCTTTTTCATTCTGTCGTTTTGTGGCTTCTGCTGCACCAGAATTTGTTTAAAATCATTTTTACAGGTATTTTATGTTCTATGGGAGGAGACCTACAGCAGATCCATCTTTCTACTCCTCCATCTTCTCTCTGTTCTCTCATCCTTAAAATTAAAAACAAATCCTTAAGTCCTTAAGGATTTGAATCTCATTAAAATGCACGAACACCTTAGAGAGCTAACAAAGTTAAATGTTATTAATCATTTATTTCTTAGTATGAGGGAAAATTATTTTTTAAAAAATAGATATGTCATCAAAGGAGAGAAACAAGGCAGTGAGAAACTTATGAGAAAGGAATGTGGACCTCAGGTAAGAAAGGACAGAAGCAAAGCCAATTGTCATCTGTTTCACAATCTATCTTGAAGCTGTCCCTTCTCCTTCCACTTCCTATTGTTTGGGACCAAAGTATCAAAAGCAGAACTTTGAGTTGTTCTTAGCCATATGAGTGCATTTTTGTGGAAAGATTACTGGCCCTGAAATTAGAAAATCTATACAGTATTCATATGAAACCTCAAATTTTATCTACCCAGGTGATTTTGTTCCTGAGTTTCAGTTTAGTCATCTTTAAAATGAAGCAGGTAGACTATAAATTTCTTCTAAATATATACTTATGATTCTATGATTTCAGGAAATGATCAGTGTCTTCTGAAGACGGTATAGTATTATCCTGGAAACATGATCACTTCAGCAGTATCTCTGATGGCCAATGTTAATGAATCATAACTTTCTATGTATGTTTTCAGTTCAAACACTTTTAGTATCATTGGCATAGACTCTTCTTTGATGCCAGGATTCACACAACCATGCATTGTACTTTGTCAAAGGAGAGTAAAAATGTTTGGAAATTAGAATCACATCTCTAGGACATTCCAGCTTATCACACAACCTCAAAAAATGTTTAAGTGTTCAGAAATACTGAACAAAAATTTGATCTCTAACAATTCTGTCGCTAGTCAATAGACAATGTTTATAGTAATAAAGCTAGACTAGTTCATTTTTCACTTAAATTTAGAGCTCAGCTGGTAGACTACACAGAAGTGTGAATGTTAAGATGTATAACATAGATTTTGAGAAATCAGGTGGCCTGTAAAAGTAAGCATTTAATTGGTAAAACATATTAAAATTCATCGACTGAAAGATGTCACAGCATTGGTTAGGTTAATAAAAACCAAATACCTGAAAAAGACAGGTTAATTTAACTGGATTTGTAAAAAAAATAAATTCTGTCAGCAATGTATGCCTATTTTATGAATTATTAATTACATAGTAACCACTTATGTTTGTATAGAACTTTACAGCTTTTCCAAGCACCTGTATTTACATCATGCCATTTGATCCACATAACAGCTTTGTGAGGTAGACAAAATAAGAATCAACATGATTGAAGAGTCTGCAACTTGGAGATATCAAGTGACATGCCCAAGGTCACACAGCAAAAAAGTGGCAGAATCGTGAATTGAACCTACATCTCTTGCCTTCTTCTAAGATATTCTTTCTACTCCACCATTTATGTTTGATATAGAAAATCACACTGTAAAATATATGTTGAGGTGTCATTCTATAATATGGAGTAATGATACATGCCTTCTATCTTCAGCTAATTGACCCATATAGAGAACTCTCCATTGTATGATATAGTCTGTGTTTCCTAAGTTTTCTGGCAATCAAATAACATTAATACTATAGTTATAACTTGTAATTTGAAATTCCAAATGCCTTTACTTCTTTCAGAATCTCAAACTCCTAAAGCATTCATGAATGTTTTAGTGCACGTTTGTCCTTCTCTGCATGTGAAGATTTCAAATTTGATCTTAGAGTTGTAATGTTAAGAAAAAGGTAATATTGGCTATTTCCAGCATTCTATAGTTTGATGAACATTGATATTGAGTGGGGAGAGGCAGGCAGAGATAGAGAGAAATAGAAATTTAAAAAGACAAAAAAGAAGAGATATACACATAGATTTAGACAGAGGAGGAGCCAGGTGGTAGAGTGGAAAGAGTACTGGGCCTGGAGTCAGGAAAACCTAAATTCATCTCTGGCTTCAGACACTATTTCTCTAAGCTTGGTTGATGCACTTTGCCTCTGTTTGCCTGAGTTTCATAATTAGGAAAATGGGGATAAAAATTTTGCCTGTGTCCTAGGGGTGTTGGGACAATTAAATGAAATAATTTTTATAAAGCACTGAACACATATTAAGTATTGCACAAATGCTAGATATTACTATTATTGTTATTATTATTTAGATAAGGACATAGGTTTAGATATGAATAGAGATAGGTAGTAATACATATATATGTATATTATGCTTATATAGAGGCATTGCTTATTATTCAGAAATCCCTAAACTAAGACGTTCTGCTCACAATCTCACTCTGACAGATTTTTCCAAAAATACAAAAATCAAATCCATCAGGAAGATAAAAAAACTGAAATGTTTTCACATTCTTAAAAGAAAATCCTTCATTTGCTGTTCTCGAAGTGTCATGTGGAAGATTCTCACTCCCAAAGTCAATATCTCAGAAACAGTGACCGCTGCAGTGTGCTAGAAACTCAGCTTTTAAGTATGTATTGAATCTTATGCATCTATTTGTCTGTCTGTTCATCTCATTTTTTTTATTAGTGGTCTATTTATTATTCAAGCTTTTAGTTTAAAATTAATGAATCTTAAGACTTTAGTCTATACTATTCCTGCATATGAGTTTCCACCCACAATTAAGTTATAAATATATAGTGTGACTGTATATGTTTTTAGCAAAAGTTTTCTTTTATGAGGAAAAAAGAGAGACTTATTATCTTATCTATAGATTTTTATGTTGAGAGATCCCCGTGAACCAGTGCAAAATCTAAATTTAACAGATATTTTTTTCAATTCCAGTAACTTGTTTCTCTCTTTGTTCTCCTTTAGGAATTCTCTGCAATCCTCCAAATACATGGAACCTTCACTTTGTTCTTTTACTGTATTAAAAATCTATTCTCACATTCTTCATTCATGCTGAAAAGACTGATAACTGTAGTTACATCCCTCAAAGAGAATTTGCATTATAGCAGGAACAATATATAATATTAAATGAAGAATAAAATAGATAAATATTGAGATAATATGAAGCACATGTAGTTATGGAGTTGTAGAAGATGAAGCATTAGTGAACAGGCCTAAAACAATGAGATAAAATGGTATGCATACTGGGCTATGAGTGGAAAGAATGGGTTGATAAGGACACGCAAAATTTCTCTTCCCTTATCAAGACTACAAATAACTGTCCAAAAATGCCTGTTGGTCAACCAACTCCTCGTTAGGAAAGGTCATATCCTTCTTCAGTTGTTATGTGCTTTGGTTTTATGCATCCTGAGAAATCAGGGTTCAACTAAAAGCATACACACAAATAGATAAAGATACAGTTATAGATAGATGATAGATGGATAGATAAGTAAATAGATCTACATAGATATAAATATATCTATCTAATTATCATCTATAACTATCTGAATACCATCTATCTATCTAAAAGTTAAGGCTAAGGATAATAATCAGGGGCATAAGCAAAAGAACTGCATGTGGCTACAGAGCACTTTGTAATAATTCGTTTTTATTTAGCAAAGCATTGGTTACAGTTTTTCCCCCATAAAAACCGTTTAAAGCAGTCCAAGAGGCAAATAGATGACTCACTAGAGAGATCACTGGGTCTGGAGGCAGGAAAACCTGAGTTAAAATCCATTCTCAGGCACCAACTTGCTGTTTGACCCTGGAGAAGTCACTTAACCTGTTTCCTTAATCCACTGGAGAAGGAAATGGCAAACTTCTCCAGGATCTTTGCCAAGGAAATCCCATAAGGAATCATAAAGATTTAAACATAACTGAACAATTGAACAAAAACAAGGCAATATAAATAATATTATCTGTATTTTATGAATGAGAAAACTGGAATTAAGAGTTTTCAGTTTATCATCAGTTTATCAATGTAATTCAATTCAACAAATACTTATTCAACATCTACCATGATCTAGGCCTGGAAAAACAAAGAAAGCAATAGCATCAGCAGCAACAGAGTAAAGTCACTACTATTCTCATGTCAGAGACAAGTGCCACCACTTATACAAGATCTTACCTAAGTGTATCTCCCCTTAGTTTTCTTTATTAAGGTAGTCCCTTACCTAGAAATTTGAGGAAGACACAAGAGAAAATGTGCCTAGGAAGTCAAACAGCCACAATCATCTTGACTACCATCTTCTATCAGACACTGAATGGAAAAACCCAAGAATATAAATCAAAGATTAATAGAAATAAATATGCCCTCTCCACTTCAAAAAAAAAAAAACCTACAGTATACCTACTTCTAGCAGTCATTATTTAGGAAACAAATAAATAAGGGCTGTGTGTGTGTGTGTGTGTGTGTATGTGTGTGTGAAGTTGAAGGCAATATCAAAGGGAAGGCATTAAAGTTAAGGAATCATGACAATCTTTTTGCAGAAAGAAGAACTTTAACTGGGACTTCAAAAAGTTCTGAGAATCCACAGATGAATAGAGAACATTCAAAGCATGGGGACAGCAAGTCAAAATGCAGTCAGGTAATGGAGTACTTTGTGGGAATAATAACAGAGAGGTTACTATCACTGAATCATAGAGTATGCAAGGTATAACAAAATACAAAATTACTGAAAAGGTAGGAAAGGGGACAGGTTGTACATATACATACACACATACATATACTGGATAACTTGGAATAGGTGAGGATTAGGCAGAAAAAGTAATGACTTTGATTTAAGATGCTTATAGGATATCCATTTCAAAGATGTTCAGTAGTTAGCTGAAGATAGAAGTTTAGAGGTCAAGAGGGAATTATTTATATTGAGATATTTCAATCCATGGAAGCTGATAATGTCATCCAGGAAAATTGCACAAAGGGAGAGGAAAAAAAAATCTGAGGACAGAGTTTTGGGAACATTCATAGTTACATTCAACTTTTATTTGGCTTTTAAATTTTTTTAAATGTGACTTGGATTTACCTTTTGAACTGAATTATAGCTTATACTGTACCGTGCTCTGGAATTTATTCATCAGTTCATCAAATGATGGATACCTATACTAATCCTAGATTTTTATTACCAAAAGGAATGGAACTATGAACATTTTGGAATGCAAGGGACATCACCCCAATCATCTTTCACTTCATTGATGTTTATGGCAATTGTCAAATCATTGGTCAAAAGGACAAGATCACACTAGTAATTTTCTCAGAGAGTTGACCAAACCACGTCTCCACCAATAATAGTGTCAGCATGTCTATCTTTCTATAAACATTCCTACAACTCATATAAAGCTCATATTGCATGGTCTAATAATCTTTATCTACTTGAAATAAGGGGAGTCAAGTGGAAGTTTTTACATTTTGAATCCCCTTTCTGGATTAGCAATTTGGAGCATTTTTTCATACAATTTTGGTAGTTTTATTTTCTTCTGTAGAAAATTGTTTCTTCCTATTATTTGACCACCTACCTGGAAATCTTGTTTCTTCCTGGCTGTGCCAGACCATATCACTATTATTCAGTATGCTATTTTTCTCCATATAATTCTATAATCAATTTTGCAGATGATAAATTTCAGCTTTCACATATAATAGTATATGGAACATAGTCTTTCTAAATTTACTAGATTGAAAATAAATTAACCAAATAAAACAGACTTAAATGATACTTTCAGAGAACTCTATTTTTGCATAATTCTCAAGTTTTTTTTTTCCCCAGTGATCATATTTTTAGAAAAAATTATTAAAATACGGACAGTTTTCTACTTTGGATTATATTTTACATTCGATAATATTTTTCAAGTCCCCAAAAAATTGCAGTGTAGAGTAGAGCTATTTTGTTGTTCAGATGTTTCAGTCATGTGCATCTTCAAAGACACTTTAGTGGCTGAACATTTCCTTCTGTAATGCATTTTAGAGATGAAGAACTGAGACAAATAGGGATAAGTGACTTGCCCAGGGTCACATAGACAGTAAGTATATGAAGTTGGATTTGAACTCAGAGAGATGAGTCCTTCCCACTATAGACCAATTGCCACCTAACTGCTCAGAGAATAGAACAAGAAGAGACAAAACTTAGATTGAAATTAATGATAATCTGTGGTGGAGTTTGTGTCAATTATTTGGTAAAAATGAATATGTGGAGTTTTAACTGATGGAATATAAGAAGTATAAGACATTAGAAACATAATCTCACCCTAAATTAAGAAATAAAGAGGTACAGTAACCAGAATTTTAAAAAAAAGATTTTTATCACACATCTTATTGTTAAAAATAAAAGTTTCATGTAAAAGGAGAGAAACTAAAGTTATTCTCATAATTATTCTTAGAACAAGAGGACGATTTTTTTTGGATGCTGCTAGACATGTTATAGTCTTTGAAAATATACTTTGAAATTTGAGAAGAGGTAGAGGTAAGTTTGATAAAATAGGTGAAAGTTTTCTTTGATACTTCCTCACCTTCTCTGTCAGTTCTGTACAATATTGCATATAGGGTGTGTTAGGGAGAATAGTACCTCTGGTGGGGGGACCGCTAAGTCCTTCTCAGGGCTGCTTTCCAACTTTGGTATCCACTTGCTACACACAACACTCTCCTGTGACTCCAAGAAGCTACAGCATGCATAGTAGCAACACATGATTAACCATTTCGACAGACGGGCTAAAACCAATTTGAGTGTAACCAAAGGACCCAAATACATCAGTGAGTTAGGGTGAATGTCTACCCAAAGCATATGAAGTGGTCCTCTCCTGGAATGGGTAGAAGAGAAGAGCCATGAAGGCAAATGAAACAGGCACTCTGGAGCACTTAGAGCTTCGTTAGACATCAAAGATGCAAAGGACATCCATCATATCTCAAGGCATCACCAACTGTCTTGATTGTCCTGCTACTGGACTGTGAAAACTCTGGAGGAAACAGTGATGCTAATGACTTCATGCAACTCTGACCCCTTTAAATCAAATTTTCACACAAATAAAAAGACATTACCAATACCATTTTACCATTTTTATCTCTCTAGAAGTGCAATAAGCATGTGACAAAGCAGCATGTTCATATATACTGGGAACCTTATGCACAGTGACGGCCCTGGTCATAGGATCGTCTTCTTACTAAAAACAAAGGAGGGATTTGGCAGTTCCCTACTTTTGTGAGCAGCCTTTTAATGACTGAACTGATCACTCCTTGGTGAGAGGAAGGGACCAGAAAAAGTGACCTAAAAGTGTCTGCTTACACAACTCTGGAGTGATTACCAGGGAAGGTTGTACAAAAAAAAATGTACAAAAACTTCTGCAAAGACGGTTATACTCACCATCAGTACATGGAATGTGTGCACACTTAGAATTATAGGTACTTGGTGTATAGCTTACCCAATATATAGATGGTATTATGATACACAGAAAGAGATACAAGAAATGAAGAAGAATTTGAGGCTTTTAACTGAGCATATGAATTGCAACGAGTGGCAGATTAGATCTGCAAAGATTCAAGGGTCAGCTAAAAGCTTAAAATTTGGGAGTATAAAATGATATAAGCTGCTGCAAGAGATTGTCCCACAAGTCTGTCATAGATTTGGGATTTTTCTATGCCCACAAATAAGAAAGAGGTCCAAAAGTTTATGGGATTATTTGAATATTGTGACATCACTTATCTCATCTAGGACAAATTTTGAAACCTATATGTAAAATTACTAGGAAAAAACATGAATTTCATTGAGCAGAATAAAGCTCTTGAAGAAGCAAAGGGTACTATATAATGGGCCCTAGATCTATGGCCTATGCAAAGTGGCCTGGGAAAATTATAAATGACTATACAGGATGAATATACAAACTGGAGTCAATTGTAAAAACAACAAAGTCGAAATGTACCCATAGGATTTTGGTCTAGGAAATTCACTTCATCTGGAATTTAATATGCTCCTTTTGAGAAGCAGTTGTTAGCTGCATATTGGACTTTGGTAAAGACTCAACAACTAACTTTGGGTAATATTAAAACCTAAAATCCCAATTATGACATAGGAAAGGAGTACCCCCAGTTTCTCACAGAATTGGAAATGCTCGAGATGCTAGTATAATTAAATGGAAATGGTATATTCAAAGCAGATCTAAAGTGGGCAAAAATGGAGTCCCTGCTTTACATGACTCTATAGCAAGCATATGTATTGAGAGAAATGATACACCCCCTGAATCAAAGCAATAATTGGTAAAGTCTTTTGTAAAATGGAATAAATAATATAATGAATTAACTGAAGAACAAACATGGATGCATATTTAAAAACATGCATAAAACAAGCATGATTTACTGAAGGGAGGACAAAATATTTGGAGTGGTAGCCTATAGCCTATGTACTAGATAGATTTTGGAAAGTACTGAGTTAGGTGGAAGCACCCAATATACTAAACATATGGCAGTACTTCAAGCTATCAAAACAAAACAAGGAGGATAGTGTCATATATTCACTGATTCATGGATAGTAGCAAATGAGTTAGCCATATGGATGCCCATGTGGAAAAATCAAAGTTAGAAAGTTTGTGGTAAACAAATTTGGAGCAGAGAATTATGGGGAGATATATAGGACATGTCTTTGATTATTATTTTGCAAGTTTTTCATTTAAATGCTTATGTGACCCTCACACCAGAACTTGAGTACAATGCACATGTTGATCAACTCACAAAGACTGCTACTCAACATATTGTCCCTGCTCTGACACCAACTGATGATATGGTACTAGCAAAATGGATTCATCAAATGACTGGCCATTTAGGAATCCAGGTCACACATCAGTAAGCATAAGTATTAGTATCTCTCATTCATTGTTAAAACAAATAACAGAGGAATGTTACATATGTCACTTGGAAAGGAACAGATTGTTCCTCAAATAGAAACTGGAGGGATAGCAAGGGGAAAAGTACCAGCCCAAATTTGACAAATAGATTATATTGGACCCCTGTCCCAAGATAAAGGATGCAAATAAGGGTGGACACCTATTCCAGCAAACTAGTGGCTTGTCCCTATAAGAATGAGACCCAGAAAAATATCTGAAAAAGTCTACATATCACAGGTCTATATTATGGAACTCCAATGCAGATTCAATGTGACAATGGTTCACATTTTAAAGGTAATGAAATGAAAAAATATTGTGTATTAAACAATATAGAATGGATATATCATATTCTCTATTGTCCACAAGTGTCTGGCTTAATTAAAATGATGAATTGTTATTGAAAGAACAGTTAAGGAAGTTAAGTTACAATAATTATTAACATTGGAAGGATAATTTATTCACTGCCTTACATAATTTGAAAAATAGACTATTAGGAGGAAGTACACCTGTAGTCAAAATTACGACCCCAAATCTGCAAAACAAAAAGCAGTGAACACATAAGAACACGAATATTGAGTACTGGCCTGTTAGATGTCCTGGTACTGTATCCAGAACACCTTCTTATGCAGGACATGATTTACATTGTTTAGAGGAATTTTAGTAGGATAGAAAAGAAATAAGAAAAATCTGTACTGGAAGATGTATGAGAATTCCTAAAAATCATTTGGATGGATATTATCTAAATCAGGATTAGCAGCTTGAGGAATACATGTATAGGCTGGAGGAATAGATTCCAATTATCAATGAGCAATTATTGTGACATTCCAAAATTTATGTGAAGAACCCACGTGGTTTTGTAAAAATGATAGAAAAGTTCAAGTGATTATTATTCCTTGTGAAACAATGCCCCTTGTAAAAACTGATCCTCCTACTGAAAAAAAGGCACAGGAATTGAAGGGTTGACAGAATAAATTTGAGAGCTAAAATATGTGTGGAAAAGAAGCAAGGTGATGTTCCAAAGTCTGTGGATACTACAGCACATGGAAAAGACAACGCCATAACTGATACTTATTCAGGAGAAGATGTTTCCCAAACTGCACCTCTAACTCATATCTTCTACCATGAATGAGGCTATGATAGTGGGTTCATGGACCTAGAAGTACAGATGATCGTACCTACCCTACTTTTTGTTATTGTCTCCTTGTTTCTTTAAAGCTTTTTATCTGTTAAAATTGTTTGCTAAATTTGTTTCCTGCAGGTTTAGTGGTCTTCATTTCAAGGAGGAGCTTGCTAAACAGGTAGAAAATGAAGTGTGGAGCAGAACTGGGAGGAAGTTGGTGAGAGGGGTTAGGGGGAAAGATAGAGGAGATAGGCAGGCACAGCTTGTCTTGTGAGTGTTTGTTTGTGGGAAGGTGTCAGTGGGGTAGAGGTTGAGGAAGGGAGGAAGACTTGGGAATGTCTTTGCTCCATGCAGTACTAACATGCATTGATTTCTTGGTTACTATGATAGATTTGACTTTCTGGTGTTGGGATGTGGCTTTCTGGTATCTGAATAAATGTTTCTCTTCTGTCTTCTGTATAATGAGTCTGTTATACTTCATAATTCAGAACTACGCCAGCACATTCATAGCCACTGTGGTGCTATAAATATTGCTTGGTGACACACCATAAAACCACTCAGTATGATGTATCTTCATCAGAAAAGGTGTTATGTGGGCTGGAGTCAAGATGGTGGAACAGAAGGATGCACCTCTAGAAGTTCTCCACCCACAGCCCATAAAATGCCTGTAAAAAATGACTCTAGACAAATTCTAGAGCAGTAGAAGCCATTAAACAACAGAGTGAAAGATATTTCTAGTCCAAGGCATCCTGGAAGGCCAACAGGAAAGGTCTCTCAACCAGGCATCAAACAGAGCACAGTTCAGCCTTGGCCACAGAGTAGAGCA